>OX439036.1:53267876-54467876 GCA_949317995.1 Acholoe squamosa | reverse complement strand
TCGCGTCCGAGCAATAGACCATTTGTACACACACCTCGGTGCCCGGCAGCCGTTGGTTTGGTCTGAACGCATTCCACAGTCCTCTATAATTATAATGATATTCTAACCTTATTTTAACCAATAGACCATCGATACACACACCTCGGCGCCCGGCAGCCGTTGGTTTGGTTTGGGCCCGTCCCGCAGTGTACCGATCGTGTAGGCCTACACACACTATGGCAGGCTTCGAGTCCCAGGGAGGGGGAACAATTTTTGTTTTCAACTTAAATTTATTGATATTCTATTGATTATCTATTGATATTGTGTAATAAAATAAGTAGTCAATGGATAATTCATGACTTGTGTGTGTTAGCAAAGGATAATTACACTCGGGCTGCACCCTCATGTAAAATTTATCCTTTGCTAACACACACTCGTCATGAATTATCCATTAATTACTTGTTCACTATATGTATACTAAATGCCTCATCCTACCCGCAGCAGTAACCCCAGATTAATGGTGTAATGACAGATGTACAATGTATTGTAGTTGTAGCACTGTAGCTACCATTATATCATGTGTATGCGCAACTACCCCACCCCACTCCCGATACTATTATGGTTTTTATCCACGAAGTACTGTTGTGATGGTAATGCAAAGTCCATTATGCAGACCCCTGCTGGGCAGTCTAATTCAGTCTAAATGATGCAGCACACTTAGGGACATTGGCCTACAATGTCACCCAGTAGACATACTACTGAATTCTACTTTCAGAACACGAACATAGCTCCACAAACAGGCAGCATACAGCATGGGCGCTAATAGGCCTGCTAGGCCTACGAGTACAATGTATCATAGGCCTGGTTTCCCTAACACCAATAAGTCAGAATGTCTACCTTCACCATTTCACTGTCTCAAAACTCGGGAATGGTACCATCAACTCCTATAATATGTATTCACATTACAATCGTTAAACAGTCCTCTTAATCTCTCCATTGTTCTGTAGTACATATCTACCATAAATAATTCAATTTCAGTCAGGTTTGCTGAGAAAGTATACTGAAAGTAGTTTTCAAAGCTACCACCATTTTCCACACCAGGAACCAGAAGTAGAACTCATGTCACAACACACCTCCTTTGAATTCTAGACACAGACTTGTAAACAATGGGGAATTATACATATTTCGAGGCAATATACATATTGAGAGTTACCAGAATGTCTCTATAAGCTGTAGATTAATTGAAATAAACCATAATATCAAAGGTCAAATCAATAGAATTGTGCGTTTTTACATACAAAGTTTGAGCTCAGAGCCACCCTTACTTCCAGTGGCCAGTTGCATGTTGTCATATTTTCACTTCTCTCTACCTCTCAAGAGGGAGCCAAAATCATATATCAACCTATTGGACAAATATGCAACTACAGATACAATATGGCGGTGGATTTGAGTTGAAGGAAAGTTGTTGATACCTGCTAGAAATAGGCTGCCCAGATCATACAGGTAATGCCAAGAATTTAATATATATAGCCAAGCAATGAATAACTGTAAGGGGAGGAGAAGTATGTAGGCAGAATCCCCCAAATGTGTGCAAGCCACAGTTTACAGAGGTCTTTATTCTGGGGTGGGTACGGAGCTCAGGCCCCTGTAATGTTAGTGTAAGGGGCCTGATCAGACCTAGGGCGCTAAGAGTTGTAGGTCGGACAGCTGTTTTTAACATGAGCCATGGTTATAACATAGTCAGAGTGGCAGTTATGGCGAACTTGCACATTAAGCCAACTACCCTCTGCCTGTTCATACACAGCTGGATGCCTTATGTGACCAATAATCACAAATCATCCTTAACTGATGGGTGTGGACCACTAAAATCGACATGGCGACATCGGCTGTTTAAGGCTTAATGACATGGGATATGAACAATTTCTTAAAATCGACATGCTGACATGAACAATTTCTTAAAATCGACATGGTGACATGACCATTTCTTAAAATTTCTTAAAATTGACATGGGGACGTGGCCATTTTTTAAAATCGACATGTAACATGGGGACCCCCCATCCACACCCCCTAACTGGCCTGTTCTTGTTTTCCCTTCAATAAAAACTTCAAATAAAGTAATATATGTGTCTTTATCATTTATTCTGGTCGGGATGGGATAGAGCTACAAGCGGTATATGGGTTTGCCTATCTATGAGGCATATTTAGGGAGCTAGAGGGCTAAAACTGGCCAAAATGAGTTTTTTTTTTCGAGCAAAAACACAAATATCAAGTGCAACTTGCAAGTAATGAAAATAACTGGGGCATAACTGGGTTTTGGTATTTCCCCTAGAGTAGAAGAAAAATTTTAAGACCAAATAGGAATATGTGGCCACTATACTTTTTATACTGGATGACTAAAGGTATATGGGCAGTTTTACACTAGACCCGAGAGAGACATAGCCACCATGTTCTATTATTCCTATAGCACAGAGATGAAATAGATATACCATGAAAAGCCTTAACATGTCCCTAGATGCATGAAAAAAAAATGGAAGTCTAGCTCCCATACCATGGCCTGGATAGTCCATCCAATTTAGATGACACAGTTGGGGCAGTTTCGTGTTAGACCCGAGAGAGACTTGCAAGCATATGAATTCTATAAGGGAGCAATGGAACATCTATATTATATTGAACAGTACCAAGATACTGCATAATTATGCTAATTTAGCAAATAATATGTGCGGATATGGAGTGTTCGGTATCAATCTGGGGTGTTTCGTCCCCCTAAAGAACATGCCCCCCTAAAAATTTGTTTCGAAAAAGAATAAACCCTTTTTCGCCATGGCCAGTCCACCTGTGCACTATCCAGGGTGTGGTAGCACCCTACCTCCAGCCAAAACCTATCTGTTTTAAGCATCACCAGCGAAAAAATGGTAGGTTTGAGGAAGGAACGGGTCGAAATAGAGGGTTTTTTGAGAGGCGGGGGCACACGCCAGTCCAGGCACTGGCAGAAAGGTCCAAGAACTGGCAGTTTACAATAACCATCATATCTCCCTTAATAATAGGAGTTTCCCATAGTGTGACCTACAACTTACTCTTAAGGGTAGCTCGAGCTGGGGAACGTCACAGCGGTCTTTATTTTCAATTTTGACAAAGAATAAAAAAGTTAGATGCTATAATTCATCCATAAAGGGATTTAAATGATGCTTTAAGGCAACGTAACCACCTTAGCAGTACCATATGACTGTATGATGATGTTCAGGAGTTCATAGCGGCAAGCATGGTCCTGTTTTATATAGTGTAGAGGTCGGCGGAAAACGTCCTGGAGAAACCGGGAGTCAAACCCGGGACCCTCCAACCTGCAGGCGGAAGCTCTACCGCTGAGTTACTTCCCCGTCTGACATTCTCTACCTTCCACCTACATCTGGATCGGTATGATACACAAGGGGGGCAGCTTATACCGGCTGACCAGCCCCTGAGGGCTGATGCAACCGGAATGGGGCAGATGGCCTACCGCCATGGTCTTACAGCCAGAGCTGGCCCCTACACTCCTCCCAACCAGCTTCAACCATGGCCAATCAGCACCAAGCATTCCTCCCAACCAGATCAGTTTGGGCTTTATCAAGCAGTGTGAGGCACTCCTGACTTCCCAGTTGACCTACCAGTACACAGTACTGCCAGGGTCGAAGCGTATCTGTATTATACCGTTCCAGGCACCTACACCCGGATTGGTATCACACACACGTAGGGGGGAGCTACCACCAGATGCCAGCCGCTGGGGGCTGGGATCTCCAGAAACGGGGCTGCTTGCCCCTACAGCCTATAGCTACCCCTGTCTTAAATGCCGACTTAGCGATACTGTAGGCCTATTTAGCGATCCTTTAAAGACAAATGATTTATTTCATGGCCAAAGACAATGTTGTATACAATGTCATAGCGGCAAGCATGGTCCTGCTATATAGAGTATAGCTACCCGTGTTTTAAATGCAGCCCTGAGTGATTATACCAACTGAGTGCTATTCTAGGCCTATTTAACGATATTTTAAGGACAAATAATATATTTCCTGGCCAAATACAAAAGTGTATCTCTATCAGGAATGAAGTGCATGAGGATACAGTCTTAGTGAGTTCCTAGTGTCAATGCAATACAAAAGCAAGATACAGCAGTATCAGTCTGACCCTACAGATTATTATATAGTCTAACTGAGTTCCTAGCATCAATGCAATACTATAGCAAGGTGCAGCAGTATCATAACGAAATTGTAAGCTCACAGAGCCAGAGGGTGTACTGGACGCATTAGTGCCTGCAAATATAACAATACTACGTGATTGGGCTCCTAATATGGGAATGGCTCGCTTGTTTTAGGAACCTGGCCTTCTAATAAGACAATGGCACGTCAGTTTGAACTCCTAATAATTACATGAGCAAAGTTCTAATGCAATTGTGGGCTGAGAGAGCCGTGTGTACTAACAATATACACTTATTGGATTTGTGATTGGGAGGTGGGGGGTACATACAGGTGGGGGGGGGGGGCATGTGCATGGTGTTGGGAGTGGTAGTAGGCGCGTTTTCATTATACCGGTAAGTGTGAAAACACAATTAAAACACGCCCAAGAGAAGGAGCCTGGGCTTCACTGGCTAGACTTGCAAAGAGCAGGAAATTATTTGTTTTTTAATTGAAGAGGGACATACGCACTATGGGTAAATTAAAAATATTTTGCTTTTAGGAAACCTACAACTAAGTCTACTACGCTAAAAAAGTCAACCCTTCTCTCCCTGGTATGATGAGCCATATTTCAAAATGAAAATAAATAGCTGACATGCCTATTGACCCTGTGTCAGGTCTACAGGGAGGTCAGCAATATGGGTGATATGTGCCGCATCTGACTTTTGTTGTACATGTATAGGAATATAACATATAGACTGTTCTCCGGTTGCAAATCTTGGGCCATATCTCGTGGATTCACGCTGCCCACAGTCAGGTTCCCAGGATTATTCCCTCTTTGTGATGTTTACTTTCCTCTCATCTAGTTCAATAAATATTCAAATCTCAGCATTTTTTTATGTATATTTACTAGAAGTAGTCATCCTACAACCTAATATATGCAGATATAAATTGAGAAATGTAAGGGTAATTTGTCAGTGGCTATTGAATTAAACATCACAAAGAGGGAAAAATCCTGGGAACCTGACCGAGATATGATATATCACGGATTTGTAAACAGTGAACATGCTACGCTTTATGTCGTATCCACCTGACTGCGTAGACCATATCCACAGACAATAGCCGATAACTGGGCTGACTCACTGTCAAATATCGACATAAGAATTCACGTTATAGGTACTGTAAGGGTATTGTCATGTGACTACTGTATGTGTGTGAATGTGTCATATCTTAAAACCCATTGAGGGCTAGCATCAACTATAGTCGACACCCTGGTAGGCCTAGCATCGACTATAGTCAACACCATGGTAGGCCTAGCGTCGACTATAGTCGATGCCCATTACATAGGATTTGTATAGGAATCGAAAATAGGCTCGTCCTCTAGGAACTATACTTTTTTTGACAGCTAAGGTCATATTCATGGCGAGAACTATATTACCCAATTTCACAAAGGAATGTGCTGGTGCCCGCGCATATGTGCACCACGCACATCTGAGGGGATAGGAAAGAGGAGATATAGACCCTTTTAAGTGGGCTAGGGAAGCCCGAAAACTAGGAAAGACAGACGTGTTGAATAAGGGAACCTGGTAATAAGAGTACCAGATGTCACATGATACCGTGGTGAGTAGCAGTGTGTAGGACCACCACTGAGGTGCAGGTATGAACAGGTGAGTAGGCTGGGTAGACCTGGTGAGATGCTACCCACATACCAGCAATAGACAGCCAGCCAGGGTGCTCAGGCAAGAGTGACAGCAGCTCTGCACGCAACTCTGCCAGAGCAGTATTGTCGGGGTATTAACTACCCCACACAGCACTACTACCACCCCACCAGCACTACTACTACTACTACTACCACCCACACAACACTTCTACCACCCCATACAGCACTACTACTACCCCACACAGCACTACTACTACCCCACACAGCACTTCTACCACCCACACAGCACTACTATTACCCCACACAGCACTACTACCCATCCCACACAGCAATAAGTACCCACCCCCATACACAGCAGACTACCCACTCCCACACAGCAGTGCTACCCACCCCCACACAGCACTACTACCCACCCCCACACAGCAGTGCTACCCACTCCCACACAGCACTACTAACCATCCCCACACAGCAATACTACCCACCCCCATACAGCAATACTACCCACTCCCATACAGCAGTGCTACCCACTCCCACACAGCACTACTACCCACCCCACACACAGCAATACTACCCACCCCCACACAGCAGTGCTTCCCACTCCAACACAGCACTAGTACCCACCCCCACATAGCAGTGCTTCCCACTCCCACACAGCACTAGTACCCATCCCCACACAGCAATAGTACCCACCCCCATACAGAACTACTACCCACCCCCACACAGCAATGCTACGCACTCCCACACAGCACTAGTGCCCACCCCCACACAGCAATACTACCCACACAGTAGTACTACCACCCCTTATAGCATGCTTATTGAGTTTCGGCACTGATTTGAGTGCGGAAAGTGGATACAACGAGTTCGGATATTTCGGGATAAAGAACCCAAAAATTGACAGCGGACCGGACATACCTTGACAACTAGTTGACACGAAAGTAAATCCTCCATTTTTGAAGCTTATGTACGAAATGTGATGACATGCTTTGGACATAACATAGTTGAAAATATATTCTACCTCCCTGTCAACTAGATTCCTTGATATTATGGCTGAATTTAACATAAAAAAATCATAAAAAATTCGAAGCGGGCGACTGGCCGTGCGTCTTCGCCATTCTGTCAATAGTACCTGTGGCACCGCCTGGTGTGTACAGAATGGATTAGGCTATAGACTGGCACAGCTCTGTCTCAACGTATTCGCGGTAGTAGGCCTACGAGAATGGGAGTTGCACCAGGTCGCTAGCTTAACCATACGTTAACATGAAACCAAGATGGCGGAGGGCCGTCTCGTCGACTCGCAACAGAAACCAATGGATTTTATCAATTTTAAAGGTAAATAAATATAATTAATGGTGGAAAGCATGCTATAAATGCAATGTGTAATGATTAGACTTGAGCTCATGGCTTCCAGGGCTTATATAGGCACTCCGCTTCGCGTCGTGCCTATATCATCCCCTGAAAGGCATTCGTTCAAGTCTAATCATTATATATTACATTCATACATCACTACTACCAACCCCAATCTATAGTACAGCTAAACACTCAGTGGTACAATGCACCATCCACCCCCGCCGTGCAGGACTATCCACCTAGCCCATCCAGCATCCAAACAGCAGGGGTATAATCCATTAAAATCGTCGCCTCTAAGGCAGGGTAATCCCTAGTACTTGGCGGCTTTAGAGTGGCCGGCGTGTGTCCTGGAGTGGCTGAGAGCAGGTTGGGTGTAGAGGGGGCAGGATATGGGGTGGCGGTGAGCCTCTGGTGAGCCTGGTAAGGCGGCCCCTCTGTATATACTACTCACCCCCTCACCACTGTGTGCCTGCACCACCCACCACTAGCCGCCGCCACTGTGAGGCCGACCTTCTCCCTGAGCAGGCCGCAATCTGCCCTACCTCCCTCCGTGCCCTGCTGCCCGGTGCACCCACCTGCTCATATGGCCGTGAGCATCCTCATGGTGGCCGTGCTGGTGTTCCTGTTGATAGTGGTGCATGTGGGGGCAGAGCTCCATACAAATGGCAACTCTATATGGTGAACGCCGGGCTGCATTTTACCCCTGTTACTCCCACCCCATAGGGTTTCTGCCATGGCATGTCAACGTCAATAAAACCTAACAGCATTCCTTGATCCCCTGTCGACTGGTATCTGATGTAGTTTGGGGCACGGTTTTTCATTTTAATGGTACTTGGAGGGGCTTAGGCAGAATGAAAGGCGTGCGATTCCGGTAGTGGCCCTGCCGACATATTGATAAGGACAACATTAGTGATTGGTGGATGTACAGACGCTGAAATTAGTGCTGCGGGCGCTGCATCCGCTGTACCAGACAACCGTCAATACAACACGCACACACGCACATCCACTCACACACACATGGCCGGCACACTGGGGCTTCTATAAGCAGGCTTTCAAGTGAATCATTGATGCACAATTGATATAATCGGCCTACAACATTACACCAAGAGCTGCTACTAAAACAAGGCAAATACGCCTCCCCCGCCAGAGTGTCCCCCTCTGTCTGTGCTGTGTGTGAGCGAATGTGCCACAGGGGCGCGCCTCACTGGGTGAAGCCAAGGGGAGGGGGGGGGGGGGCTGCATGGAAGGTGGCTTCAACCACCCTCTCCATCCTAATCCCAACACTACACTACTGCAACAAGCACCCCCACCCCAATCCACGCTGAGCTGTCCGTGCAGAGGTAGCGTGATGAGTCACTAGCTCCGTGCCGTCATCACCCAGTCATACCGGGCCATGAGGCAGACCTCATTGGATCCTACTTCGTCCGCACTGTGCAGGCTGGCAGTGCCACACAGACGGCGGGGGAGGGGGTTATGGGGGAGTGGATTACTAAAGGTGGGGGAGTATAGAGTAAGGATGGTGCATCTAAGGGAGGATGGATAGGTTGAGAGGGGAGATGGAGGCTACCTGAAAGTTGTCCATGTTAACAGCAGCTTTATCATTACACCAAGAGCCTTTAGACAAAAGATTTGTGTCACAGAAAACGTCAGCTGTTAGACAGCGTAAGGGCCGCAGATAGCGGCAGTGCCTGGTAGAGGTGTGCACCCACAGATAACACTGAGTGGACGCGCTCCGTGCTGATACCAACTGTCACTGGAGCTGTACAGGGAAGCACCCTGTCCACACAGGGATCATATCTGTTAGAAGATAAAGCTGTCCCAGCAGTCTGCAGGCCCATTGGTCGGAGCAACAGTTCCTAACTAAGGGAAGACAGATGAAAATGCATTACAGACTTATACATTGTACATAGCATTTCGATGTGCAAGTAACTGTATCATTACTACCCAATAAACACTAAAAAAGAAAATTGATGAGTTTTAAAAGCTGTTCAATATTAGTCAAGACCTGCCTGTGTGTAATGCCTACTACCATCAGCTGAAATGCTAACATTGCAGTACACATTCGGGCATTAGGAAGGATAAGAATGAGATGACATTTGACTGCACCCTAATGTAGACATCTGTATTCCAAGGATAGACACCTAACTACACAGTGGGGCTTGACGTCTGAATAGAGAACCCATCGACTACAGGACAGTACGGTGAAGAGTTATTTCCATCACTACAATGTTTCATACATTATGTATAGGACTGGATTGTGTGCCCTCCCCCATGAGCACCATCTATATCCAAACAACTCTTAGACCGAAGATGCGGCACAAATGTGCTGTGTTTTCAAGGAGAACCTATAAATATGCGTATGGCGTATGACACATACATGTGCTTTCGCATTTTAGCGAAGTTTGTTTATTGTATCATTCACTGATTCAAAGAAAATGTATACATACTCTTTATTCCAGCAGCATCTCAAATTCAATTCAGACACAATGTATTTAGGATTTAGACTACATTCAATGACAGTCTGACAGGGGCGTAGGAAGCAAATTTTTATTTGGCGGCCCAGGGGTCTCGGTTAGGGGGCCTGCTATTTTTATATAGGCTTAAATAGGGAATCACTTCATTATTGGGGTGGGGGCCCAGGCCCCTTGCCCCCCCCCCCTTTTCCTACGCCCCTGACAAAAATTCTGGAGTCTGCTTCTCTATCAGGGTTGGGCTTCCCTAGCCCACTTAAAAGGGTCTATTTCTCCTCTTTCCTATCTCTTCGGATGTGTGTGGTGCACATATGTGCGTGCACCAACACATTCTTCTGTGAAATTGTGAAATCTCATTTTCTCGCTATGAATATGACCTCAGCTGTCGAAATGGATTTTTTTTTACCCTCTGCAGGGGATAACTGAGCAGCTGACAGCACACTCAAGATAATATGACAATGAGTAGTTCAGTATAGATTGATTCACTGTATTTCGACCCTGGAAGCCTGATGCTAACATCTGGGAATGTTAATCATGGTACCCGTGTAAAAGGCGCACCCTTGTATAATATGACGCCCAGATTCGCTTAAGCCCCAGCTTGTAGGTGATGTATTACGGCTAGCTTAGATTGTGAATGCTATGCTCTAAAAATAGATATACATGATTTTTCCCAATCTGGGTTTGTCGAATTGTGACACCATTTGCAACAAAAGGCATCAGAATATATAGGAGGTTCGTGCCAGCGGCTGCTAGGTACTTCATTTACATATCTTGATCGATGTCCTTCTAGACCGACTAATCTATTGAGGCGCTCATGATAGGCCAGAGGCGGGCACCCGACCTCACAATACAGTCAAAGTTTGGTTTTTTTTTCATTGTTAAAGCAGATAGGAGATCTATTTCCATTCATGAAGAGACACGTTTTTTTATATCCACCTGCAGTCCATCCAGGGGTGAGGAAATGCTAGTCAGTAGTGAGGTTAAGATATGAACGGGAACGGCTACCTGTACGCGTGTTGTTTAAAGCATGACACAACTTATGTCTGCCATTACCGGAAGTAACCGGAAGTCAACGGCTTCAAGTTTATTGAAGGAAAACACTAGATGGCGCAACATCACAACATCTCCTCTTTTAAGTTATAGATATATCATTTGAATAACAGATAACCATAAATGTCATACAAAAATACAAATACAATTCACTGATAATAATAACAATTAATCCTTAGAAAAATACAGATCAAATCACATTTAAGTTACAGAAAAATACAGATCAAATCATATTTTAGTGTATCTGGCTGGACGTTTAACCTCGCGCCCACTCCTTGTAACTCTTTGAGGAACATTTGGGGTTTTTGGCTTTGCAGCCTGAATTGGTTCTCGAACAGGAGATTGAACCTTTGCGGGAGTTGGGGCCTTTTCAGGAGTTGGGGCCTTTTCAGGTGTTCTAACTCTGACAGGAGATTTAACAGGAATTTGGACTCTTACAGGAGTTTGAACTCTTACAGGATACTTTGATTTTGACCTTACAGGAGTGGTGTTGGTGTGACTCTTACTGGAAAGTCTTGTACAATTTGTTTTTCACCTACTAGATCTTTCTGTGGCATTATGTCTCTTCTGTTTCTCCTATATACTCTATCCCCCTTTTTAACATGGTATGAGCACGGCTCTGGACCAAATTTGGTCACATTACCAGGAACCCAACCAACTTTGGTTCTGATCCTAACCTTATCTCCTACTTTGAGATTCTCCCTCTCATCCTTCAAAGCAGTTCTGTCATAATACTGCTTATTACGCTTGGCTTTCTTCTCTAACATATCAGAGAGATTATTTGTACAGGCTTTGGTCTGAGCTGATTTGTAGTACTCGGAATAGTTGACCTGAGGCGCCTACCCATGTTCAACTGTGCTGGTGAACCAAGTCCCTCGATTGGAGTATTTCTCTATTCTAATAATGCTAAGTTTACATCTGTACCAGACTGTTTTGATTTCTTTAGAATCGCTTTCAAGATTTTGACTTGGCTCTCCACAAAGCTGTTACTTTGGGGATACTCAGGTGAACTCATAATATGAATGAACCCATATTCCTTCGCAAAATTAATAAAAACCTGACTTTTGTACTGCGGACCGCCGTCCGTAATGACCTGCTCAGGAATTCCTTCTCTACCAAACACGTCCGCAAGGTAATCCCTGACAGTCTGACTAGTACAGTCTTGAGGAAGTTTTGTTTACTCGACAAATTTTGAATAGTAATCGGCTACCAGTACATACATCTCACCTTCTAACATGAATAGATCACTGGCTACTTTCTGCCATGGTCGCACTGGTATTTGACTGATAATCATTGGTTCCTTCATTTGCTTCGATTTGTGCTCAGCACATACGCTACATGATTCGCACATTACTTTGATTTCGATGTCATTCCTGGCCAAAAAAAGACATCTTTGGCCCTGCGAATACACTTTTAAATACCAAGGTGGCTTTTATGCACCTGTTGCAACATTGATTTCCGCATAGATGTAGGTATCAATAGCCTGTCACCTCTCAAAACTAGTCCTTCGCTTACATAAATTTCATCTCTCATATTCCAATATGGTCTTACTTCCATTGGAACTAGCGTTTTGTCATTTGGCCATCCAGATGATGCATATTTATCATGCAACATCTGCATGCTTACATCATTATCAGTTGCCTCCTTGATGGCTTTCAATCTTATGTCGTTGATTGGCAAATTTTGTACAGTATGCACTTGTATGTCACCATCATCATGTACTTTTTCACTACAACATGGCCCTCTACTTAGAGTATCGGCCACGGTTAGATCTTTACCTTTACGCCATACAACTGTAAAAGTATATTTCTGCTGACGCTAGCGGTTTCTTATACAATGTTTCTAGCAGTTTATGATCAGTTTCGATAGTTACATCAGTACGTCCATAGATATAATCATGGAACTTCGAACATCCCCATGAGATCGCTCACATTTCTTTTTCGATTTGCCCATAGTTCTTTTCAGATTGGGTCAACACTCTTGATGCATACGCGACTGGTTTGTTACATTGAAACATACACGCACCGAGTCCGTAACTCGACTATGGACTTAAGACTATAGTATGCTAACACTGGAGCACTTGATATGGCACTTTTTAACTCTCAGAATGCCTTTTCTTGGGGTTCATCCCAGTGCCATTCTATCTTACTATTCTGCAATATCCTTAACGGTGCTGCTATTTTCAAGAGATTTTGAACGAACTTACCCACATAGGTTACCATTCCCAACCACCTAGTAATGTCATCAACATTCTCTGGTGTTGGAAAATCTGTGATCGCTTTCACATTCTCGGGATCAATTTCGCCACCTTTGTCTGAAAAGATATGTCCCTGATACACAACAGAACTAACCGCAATGCGACATTTGTCACGGTTTAGACCAAGACCACGTTCTAACGCTCGATCTAATACATTCTCTAGAATTTTGTCGTGTTCTTTCTGGTCTCTTCCCGCGATCAGTTCCGTAATCTCCCGCGTATAAGGCGCGTCTTATACGGGGGGTTCTAGTTCTCATTGGATCCACAAGGGGGACACCAAGACCTTTCTTTTGATATGTTACACTCCCATATAAGCTCATCTGCTGCATTTGGGGTCCAGGAGGGTCACGGGGGTCCAAACAGCACATAGCTTTTTGAATTTTGAAAATCCATTCATTAGAACAAAAGTTATGATTTTTTGATTTTTTTGACCATATTCTGAAACTCTGGGTGCGCCTTATACGCGGGATGCGCCTTATACGGGGGGAGATTACGGTATATCGTCTCTGATTATCTCTACACCTTCGATCCCTTCAAACACTTCAGTCACCGTTTGTTCCCACACTTCAGACGCTGAGGAGATACCGAACGGCATCCTTTTGAACCTATATCTACCGAAAGCAGAGTTGAAAGTCATCAACTTTGAGGTTTCTTCTGTGACCCTTATTTGATAGAAAGCTTGCCCCGCATCTAAAACGGAGAACACTTTCTTACCAGATAGACATGCCGCAATATCCTCGACACTTCTCATTGGATAATGCTCGCGCATAATCCCTTTGTTCAATTCTTTCGGATCGATACATAACCTCAATTTTCCATTTGCTTTCTCAATTATTACTAGAGAATTCACCCATTCCGTCGGTTCAGTTACTGGTTCTATCACATCTTGCTCGACCAACGCATCTTAAGCTTCTTTCAACCTTTCTAACATGGCATGCGGAACTCTTCTTGGGGGATTTACAACCGGTTTGTCATTGGGATCCATTTTACAATCATAGACTGTCCTCTTTATGCAACCCAAATCAGTAAACACTTTGTTGTACTTTGGGTTTGCCAAAAGGGACTTGGGGTCGGTCTTTTTTACTTCGCATGTGCGCTTAATCAACCCCATCTCAGCACATGTTCCTAAACCAAGGACTGGGGTTCCTCGGTGAACTACCATGAATTCTACCGCATAAAGCTTATCCTTATGGAGAATTTCAAGAACTACGGTCCCATACGGTCTAACTTTAGTTCCGAAATAGTCAACTAACTTTGATTTGGTAGGTCTCAGATAATTGTTTTTCGCAAAGTCACGGTCATATAAATCTTTGGGCATTGTGTTTACCTCACTACCTGTGTCCAATTTGAATGTTACCTTTTTTACCTTCTGCGGACACATTGACCGTCGGTTTCGTGGCTGACTGCACTTCATGTACCTTCTGAAACTTAACATTTTCATCCACATTTTTCGGTACATTTTCATTGACATTTTCAACTTTAATTGTTTCAACAAACTAATAATCATCATAATCATCATTTCCCCCATAATCTTCAGTCTCATCATATCGTTCATGAGTATTTCTCGAATAGCACATCTTCGAGTAATGTCCAATGTTCTTACGCTTGTGGCATCTTGCATTTGCTGCTGGGCACACGTTGCGGTAGTGAAACGCATAACCACACTATTCGCATGGCTCAACCTGGTCATCGTGGCTTTGACGATCACCGTAACCGCCACAACCTCTACCGCGTCCACGACCTCAGCCACGATTACCACGACTGGAACCATGACCTCGGCCACGACTACCACTAGTCATCGCCTCAATCATCACTATGGTCATTACCACAACCACGGCCACAGCAGCGACCTCGTCGATGGACTGCATCAACGCTAGCACTTGCTGATGATTCCGTTCTACGAGTACGGATTCCATGGGTGGAGAACATTTGTAAAGCTTTTTCTAGTGTCAGGTTTTTTTCATCATACAGCTTCTCAGATAACTTTTCATCCGGGAGCATCCCCCGTACAAGCTGGTCTCTTATAGCACTGTTTTCGGCGTCACCAAAATTACATGTTTCAGCTAATTTACACAGTGCACTCACAAACTGATTTCCAGTTTCTCCAGCCTTTTGCTTCCGTTCATAAAAATCTTGTCTTTCCACCATTTCATACTGTTTCGGAATACAATGTTCTTTAAATTTCTTCAAAACTTCTTTGATTTTATACTTGTCTTCATCTTCATCAAATTGCAGAGTTTCATATACTGCCCTGCCCTTGGCACCGATCAAATTGAGCAGCATCATTACTTGTCGTTTTGATTCTAGTGCATCGTATGCACATGCAGCCATAAAAATTTCGAACTCTGATTCAAAAACTTTCTAATTGGTGGCCATATTACCTGTGAATTCAAGCTTGAACGGAAGAACCATTTTTACAGTCTTACTTTGACTTCACAGAATTATGGAGAATACACTTGGACTTGGCCTGACTATGAGTATGACTTGGCACAAATTTCAACTGGCAACTCAACTTGAACTTGGAACTGGCAACACAACAAAGTTCAACATCGGTGGTCTTCCACAACTGTCCAGTACTTACAGTTACATGTATTCTCTCATTTCCTACACTTTCCTTGAAGTCATAATGTGTTTATCACCACATATTTTCAGTTTCTTCTGACACCATGTTTAAAGCATGACACAACTCATGTCTGCCATTACTGGAAGTAACCGGCTTCAAGTTTATTGAAGGAAAACACTAGATGGCGCAACATCGCAACACGTGTAACGTCATAGGTCACATGGGGGGAATCCCAAGCTAGCAGTATGTAACTTGTAGGCTAGGCGTTTTGGAAGTGTAGAGGGTGGTGTACACGTACATGTAGGGAGTATAAATATATATGAGAAATGCATTTGTGAAAAAATGCACAATTGTTACTAAGTCTCTCTCTACCTACTGCAGCCTTAGATTGCACTTAGGTTAATTATTTCAGTGTCTAGTTACCTGTTGTTTATACCCTTAGCTGCACTCAGCTGGAACCAGGTGCTTCAGGTGTTGAATGCTACACACAGTAGTTTACATTCTTAACCACATTACCTGTACCTGTACTGGAACCTGGACCTCTAGACCTTGCCGTTCCCGTACAGGTATACGTTTCTGAATCTTAACCTCTCTAGTAGCACCAAACTGCCGCCCAGGATGACGTGTGTCGATAACGTCTACATGGCACTGTTGTAGTCCGTCCCATCGCTGTCGTGGACATATAGCATATAACAGTCTGTCAACGTAAACATGTCATCTAGACCTGTACCGAAACATGCAGCATTTCTCATCGCCCCATATGATCATGGCTTATTACCGTAGGCATCATCGTTCATGTCTCATATCATCTAATGGACTGAAAACATAAGTTAAGTAATGGCAGGCACCAGAAAATGCCAAATGTAAAGTCTATCTGGGACAAAAAGCCAAGAGGAAGTTGTCCGGCGGGCGCTGACTCTTACCTGACGGGAGAGTCAGGCTTCCTGCATAGGGCTAATTTGTCAGGTGGCTGGAATTGTAGGACATAAATTTTTTATATTGATTTCCTCTTAAAGATGGCTTCCTAAGACAGGTTGGTTGCCATTTTGTAAGAAACCTTTAATACGGGGGCCCAGATTATTTGGTTCTCGCAAATCTGTTAGCCTTCATATCAAGTTTAGCTGCCACGGTCGGCCATGTTGGATGTGGTTTCAGGTCTCACAACAGAGGTGTTATTCATGAAATAATGTTATTCATGAGAATCTGCTTGGAGAGTGGAGATTGACTTCCTGTCTGGCAGAAAATGCACCTGCTGATAGCTGCCCTTTGCAACCCATATGGCATGTGCCAAATCTTGGAAAAGGGTGCAATCTAAAAGTTTCCAACAAAAGACGCTCTTCCCACTCACAGACAGCAAAACTAAAGTGGTAATCTTGTCAATACCATAAGCTGATTGTTGGGGATTTATTTCTGTCAAATGTTATTCATAGAAACTTGCCGTTTCTAGAGCACCTGAAAGTTTTAGGTATACCAGTCCCAGCGACTCAGTCCTTAACTGAGTTGCGCCCAGTGACTAAGAGGAAGGGGTCTTATAATTGGGGACCGCAATGGTTATTGGTGGAAAGTGAACGTGTGTATCCAATGATAGGTTTAGCGTGTGTGAATTCCAAGTTATTCCGGTCATACAGGAGACACGGTCTAAGAATGTAGCTACGACAAACCTATTACCTGCCGGGGACGCCATAATAAAGCCCTGCCATCTTCAGCCAAGCACTTATTACCTAATATTAACACAGACTTCCACCTTGCATGATGGATTTTGATCATTCTGTTTAGGACCAGGAGACAACTGCAGCGTCTGTGCTGAATGTGAGGGTTCCTTAATAATTTAGAGCAGCCCTCCATTCTGTCTATTGAGGTTTCCCAGAATACACTCTGTTCGTGGAGGGTTCCTGCTAATTACCATAAGTAGGTCAGTCACATGACCAATGCCATTGGCCAGACCAGGTCACATGACTGACCTACTTATGGTAATTAGCAGGAACCCTCCAAAAACAGAGTGTATTATGGGAAACCTCAATAGACAGAATAGTCGACTGGCCAGTGCTGACTACACAAATAACTTTCACCGAATAAAAATCCACAATTGGATTAATTTCCTTTTATATAATCAAACATTGCACACTTAGATACAACGTAGAATATAGGAGCATTAAATGCGTGTGTTATTTATACTGGATTTAATGCAAATAACCACTGTCACTGTCTGAGATATGGATATCTAGCAATATTATACTCCAAGTATGTGACTTACGCCGAGTTCCTCTACGACACTCACATCTTATCTCATCGATTCTCCCCATATGCCAGGTAGATGGCTGCAGCGCTCTTTGATCTCTCACGGAGCACATTTCAGATGCACCCCTTTGCACATCAATACCGTAAATCTGGTATTAAATAGTGTGTGTTTAACTCAAGAAATGATAGGACTAAAGTACATCAAAAGCTACTTTCAGTTTATTATAGTATTTTTCTTGTCTCGTTCTATATTGGATTAATAAGCCAATTACCCCAGTATCTGACATTACCCATCAAATGGGGCGATTGAACGTGTTTGGAACAGTATTAAGACAACATGGAGAGGCTATTACAATAGTTCAAACAGTCAGATATTGAGGATGCCTATCTTGTGGAATCCTCCAATCTGTAATCTAATTGCATGACTCGTCTCAGAATATGCTGTAACTATTTCATATGAAAACGTAATCAGATTCATTTCGGGACTCGTTGTGGGGTTAGGACCTAGAGTTAAGTGGATTTGATGTGTTTCTATCAGACTATGTGTTGTTGTATGTATTCTACCTCGGCTCACACCGATCCAACAGATTAACCAGACATTTCTCCTGCATTGTCAAATGGCCAAAATGGTAGAATAATTCAAGTTCCCTTCTCCGAAACAGAACACACCTGATGGACCTCAAAGTTGGCTTTGATTTTCATCCATTCCCATGTTACGATAATTACTGTATCAGGAGATATATTTGAAAAGTACTCATAAAAATCAATTTTTAGAAAGAAAGAAATAGTAAATCTGAAGATGTGTGAAAAAGGGAATAAAATAGGAATTATCGCAGATAGATTTGGGGTACAAACATACAAAGAGTAGCTTATGAGAGCGCTAGGCAAAAATGTTATAAATCACGAAAATGGGAAAGTAAGAGGGAATTAAGCCCAAAAGTAGGTGTATAAGAGGACTTGAATCCGAAACATAGGAAAAATATGAAAGGGTGGATGTGTAGGAGGACTTTGTGGACTCCTAATGAAGTTATTCTGCTCCTTTATGCCCTCATCATGAAGGTCTCCATTCCGCAGAAGGAAGCTGAGGGATGGGAAGAATGGATGGGTGAGTAGCTGAGGGGCGAGAGGGATGAGTAGGTGCATGGGTGAACAGCTGAGGGGGTAAGAGGGATGGTTAGGCCACACCAAAAAAATTAGTTGGTCTACGGATTTTGGTTTTGAAAAAATGGTGCGAGTGAGCGATTTTTTTTTTTTTTTTTAAAGAATTTTTTTGGCGTCCAATGGATTCCTTGGTGGGAAATTGAGGCGAGCGAACAAATTTTTTTTTTTTTTTAAATTTTGCCAAACATCACAAAGAGAAAACATGTAGAAACTGAAGCGAGCGAAATCCGTAGACAAGATTTTTTTCAAAGAAAAAAAAATTGTATTTCCGAAAATATGGAGAGGGCAATCCGTAGACCAACTTAATTTTTTGGTGTGGCCTTAGGTGCATGGGTGAACAGCTGAGGGGGTGAGATGGGTGGTTAGGTGCATGGATGAACAGCTGAGGGGGTGAGAGGGATGGTTAGATGCGTGGGTGAACAGCTGAGGGGGTGAGATGGATGGTTAGGTGCATGGGTGAACAGCTGAGGGGGTGAGAGGAATGGTTAGGTGCATGGTTGAACAGCTCAGGGGGTGAGTGGGATGGTTAGGTGCATGGGTGAACAGCTGAGGGGGTGAGAGGGATGGTTAGGTGCGTGGGTGAACAGCTGAGGGGGTGAGAGGAATGGTTAGGTGCATGGTTGAACAGCTCAGGGGGTGAGAGGGATGGTTAGGTGCATGGGTGAACAGTTCAGGGGGTGAGAGGGATGGTTAGGTGCATGGATGAACAGCTGAGGGGGTGAGAGGGATGGTTAGGTGTGTTGGTGAACAGCTGAGGGGTGAGAGGGGTGGTTAGGTGTGTGAGTGAGTGAGTGAGTGAGTGAGTGAGTGAGTGAGTGAGTGAGTGAGTGAGTAATAGATGTTTAACGCCATTTTGACAGCGAAGGTCATATTTATGGCGAGAACTACATTACACAATTTCACAGAGGAATGTGTTGGTGTGGTATCGTGTGTTTGAACCATTCAGACCTCTATAGCTTACCACTGGTGACCCTTGATAAGAACCTATTCGGAAACAGTTAGCTTTGATTGTAGTTAGGAACTTGAATGAATGATTACCTCTTGCCTCTGAACCATATCTAGAATGCTTGTCTTCTATTATAGTCGAAAGCATTAATTCGGAAATACAAGCCATTACACTGGTACCTCACACATCTGAGGGGATAGGATAGACTCTTTCAAGTGGGCTAGGGAAGCCCGAGGTATGTGGGTGAGCAGCTGAAGGGTGGGAGAAATGAGTAGGTGTGTGGGTGAGCAGCTGAAGGGTGGGAGAAATGAGTAGGTATGTGGGTGAGCAGCTGAAGGGTGGGAGAAATGAGTAGGTGTGTGGGTGAGCAGCTGAGGGGTGTGAGGGCTGGGTGAGTTTGTGGGTGAGCAGTTCAGCAATGGGAGGGATGTGTGTGTGTGTGTGTGTGTGTGTGTGTGTGTGTGTGTGTGTGTGTGTGTGTGTGTGTGTGTGTGTGTGTGAGAGCAGCTCAGGGGTGTGAGGGATGGGTGGGTGTGCAGGTGAGCCGCTCAGGGGTGTGAGGGATGGGTGAGTGTGTGGGTGAGCAGCTCAGGGGTGAGAGGAAAGGGTGGTTGTGTGGATGAGAAGCTGAGGGGTGAGAGGGATGGGTGAGTGAGCAGCTCAGGGGTGTGAGGGATGTGCGAGTGTGTGGATGAGCAGCTCAGGGGTGAGAGGGATGGGTGGGTGAGCAGCTGAAGGAGATGGGAGGGATGAACTGGGGATGAACGTGTGTGTTTGGGAGAGTAGCTCAGGAGCAGCTCAGATGCTGCACTCCCCCATGCTATAGTCTGCTTGTCTTCCAGGCTACATCAAAGCCTCTTGGCGCCCCCAAAGCCCAGCACGTTTTAAATATTGAAGCTTTTGGACACTACACTTTGATTTCTACCGTAAAACTTACACAAACAGGGTCAGATACAATAGATTCCATCTATGATTAGTTCAAGTAAACCCTTCTGTCTAATCACATGATTGTTTGATCAATTAAACTAACCGTAGTCACATTAATTTCGCTGATGTTTGGATACACTGACAACTGGAAACTGGAAATTTAAAGCATTCTAATTAGCTTGTATAACGATTGCCTGCAACATAATACCCCCGGGCATAATACTTATAAACACTCAATATTAAACTCGCACACGACACCTTCACGATATGCTACTAAGTAGCTTTATGCTGTTTTATTATCTCTGTGTGCCAGTGTATCACATTTCTAAAGCAATACTGGCCTCTGGTCTCGGCCTCTGGTGCACATATTCGCATTGACACAGAGTAGTGTTAACGTTAGATGATCCGACAAGAGGGCCAACACGTGCATCTAAGGGAACCACCCTTCTCGGCTGACCTTTGCCTGCCTCCATGGTAACATGTTCCTTGGTTACCATGGCAACACACCGGGTACCATAGCATGTCAAAAGAAGTCGAAAAGTACACCATGTAGCTGGGCACACATAACGCAATGTACGCTCACCAAAATATAACACCTCCCCCCCCCCCTACGTAAGCACCCATACCAACTGTTCCACCATAGCAAGGGACGCTGAAATAGTTATGCAACAACTTGAATTATTTATGTATTAAGTACACATTTATAAATGAAAATGGTATAAGTGTTCTTCTACTCTTAAAATCGACAAGCGATATGCCCCCCCCCGCCTAGAGCCCTATAAATCCTGGAGCAGGCAGCAATGCATATCCAGATCAAAGAGGGGCTGCTCTTCATAGATCCCTCCTCACATTTTACTGATAAGCTGAATCCATAATGACGTGTGTGATTACCGGGTATATTCGGTAAATAGCAGAGTGTAGAGAAATTACACTGGGACGTCAATGAACTGCGCATGCTTGCTTCATTCCCATACTCAGGGATGTCGCTGTCGTCCTACTGCGTGTGTGTGCTCTGAAGCACCTAGCTATCTAGTAGAACCTTCCAGCCATGCCATCTCATCTTCTCTGTGTTTTCCTACAGGGCACCAAAGATGAATCACCTGTCCCATGTAATGTCGGAGTCTCTACTGTGAGGGTACCACTGGCTTATTCCTGTCTCTCATAGACCTGCCAACCGGTCCCTAGGCATATGATGTTAGGACGATCTTGGAGTGGCAAACGGGTGTGGATTCCCCAAACTAGTCTCTCAAAGCATCCATCAATAGGACAAAGCCATTCTCGCGACAGGACAAGGCAAAATATGAGTTAAGTCGGGTGGGGGTGGCATATGTAGGTGTGCATAGTTTCTTATCAGTTTTGTGCCTCTACGCCGTAGTTTGGTGTCCCCTCAAAGACATCTGTGGTATTAAATTTTATCGGTGAGGATGAATACTACTAGAATTGTGATTGCGCTCACACCCCAAATGAACTTATCAACTTAGGTAGTCTTACACTTAGGTAGTCTTACACTTAGGTAGTCTTACACATCCTGAATCGGACAGAAAGCTGACCTGTCATTCCCCCTTTTGAACACATCATACCAAATATAGGTCTATCCATACATTGCTTTATAGATGTACTGATCTCGGGTGTTTTTGTTATATTCTGATGATGGAAACTGGTGACAAAATGGAACGAGGGGGCAATGCCACAGGATTATACAACGGAGTTGTAAGGCCAATGGTCTCTATTATATTTAGGACTGGAGAGGGCTGCATCCATGCACCATGTCAAGGTACAAAAACAATGAGTTGACTACACTGTGTTGACGGCAAATATCAGCAGGTACTACAGTAGTATGTATGTAATATATATATATATATATATATATATATATATATATATATATATATATATATATATATATATGTGTGTGTGTGTGTGGGTGGGGGGGGGAGGGTGTTAGTGCTAATCCTCACCCAGTGACCATGATAGCTGTCATGGTGGTGGACAGAGGTTCTCTTCTATATGTGTGTGTGTGTGTGTGTGTGTGTGTGTGTGTGTGTGTGCGTGTGTGTGTGTGTGTGTGTGTGCGTGTGTGTGTGGGTGTGTGTGTGGGTGTGTGTGTGTGTGGGTGGGTGTGTGTGTGTGTATGAGGGGGGAGTGTTAGAGGGGTGGGAGATATGTAAACACTGGGTAATTATCTGGTATTCTGTTTGTTTGAAGGGGGAGGGGCTATTGTCACTAGTGTCATAAACATTCTTGAAGGGCCACTACAGACTTTCCATCACAGGTAAGAGTCTTTTGCTAGCTATGTGTATGTGACACCCACAGGATATTCCCAGATCTGACATTGTGCATTCTATGCCCTGAGCACTCATGACTAAAGTGACACTACAAAATGTTAGGGAATTACTGACTCTAGGCTATAGACTCTTTAGACTGGAAATAATCCACCCCCTTGTAGAGTGCAGACCCCTTAAAGGGTCGTGTACTGGTGGTCCACCACACCCCTGGTATGGTGTCAGTGTGGTATGTGGGTTGTTTACTGTGGGTTTGATGGAGCAGCTCGCTGTGATGTATCTGGGTTTCTAGTTAAGGATCCAGGGTAGGGTCATTTCCGAGTAAGACTGTATGGGTGTGGGGCCATTTAGTAGTAAGGGTGCTACACCTACTTATAGAACTGGGTTTTCTTAGAATTAGCCTGTTTTGTTATTGTGGGTATCCCAAAGTGGGAGGGGGTATACTTGGAATTAAGGGTATATTCCATTGAATTGTGTACAACTGCTTAAGTGTGTCACTTACTTTTAGTACTGTTCTTATATGGTATCAGATATATGTCAGTGATTGACTTCTATTAGGTAAAGTGTGTTTTCTAAGAATCACCAATGAAGGACCATGATTCCAGGTATTGTGTGTGGGCAGTTTTAGGGGGAACTGCTCTCTGACTTTGTATAAAAGCCCCTGAGTTTGAGCAATAAAGTTAAGTTACCACCAGCCTCTCTCTTGAGTTGTTACTTCACCTTCTCTACCATGCAGCAGTAGCCTAACAGGACTGGACCAGCCTTGGAGGAACCCCTCCAACTTTATAGTGGCGACCACGACGAGACTCAACATGCTGGTTTAACTACAGCAGACTCCAGAACAGTACAGCACCTTACATTGGCTGTAGTCCTGAAGATGGCTGGAAGATTCACCTTAGATGACATAGACGGACAGATAGTAGATGGGCTATCTGAAGACCGAGAAGAACAAGAAGAGTATGCTCCAGAATATTATATAGAGGAGGTGGATCCCGAGCTGGTGAGAGAGGCTGTAGATACAGTAAGGAGAATAGAAGTATGTGAAGAGAGGTGCCTAATTATTGATCGCAGGCCACGCATCATTATACAGATCACCCCGGCTGCACCACAGTTCATCCCCATCAGAGACCTACCTGCCCTCGCACAGAGATTCAGACAACGAAGAGGTGATTATTAACTGACCTAATTAACCATTAAGCTACAATGGCTGAAGCACAGCAACTAATCCAGGCTCAACAGGAGCGTAATGCACAGAGACAGGAAGAGAATATAAGGAAGAAGTTGGAGCAGCATGGCAGGCACATAGAGAGCTGTGATGGGTCAGAGAGGGATCACCTGAGAGATTGGATGGAGGCTGTCACAGCTGCCCAGAGATGGACAAATGCAGGTGATAATCTGGTCATGGAGATGGTTGGCTATATAAGCAAAGGACCATTGAGAAATAGTATAGCCGACCTCATCGATCAACATGCTAATGCCCATCCCCCATTACCTGTCACCTGGGCTGTGGTGAAGGACCATATCGTAGAGGCATTTCTGGATGAAGATGAGCCCGAGCACAAACGGAATAAAGTGGACCTCCTGAAACAACTCCCGTATCAAGATAGCAGAGAGTATGGCCTTAAGTTCATCAGCCATGTTCAGAAGGCCTACACTCTCCAAGAGCTGGCTGTACCCCTGGTTATGGAGAGATTGGTACGGAACTTCATTAGTGGGCTCCGAGACAGGGAGGTAAGAGCCCAAGTTCATCTACAGCGACCAAACACCATAATGCAAGCCATCAACCATGCTAATGCATCCGCCCGTGCCATGGCCATGGCAGAAACTGGTCATCGCCAAGATGAACCAATGGACATTGCGGCCTTACCTTTAGCCCAGGCATCAGCTACCATGGATGATGAGCTGTCAAAAACATTAAAGGAACTGACGGGTGCCATCCGTGGGATGCAGAAGCAATTAGGACGGGTGGAGAAGAAACTAGACCCCCAGGAGGAGCACTCGTCAGGACATCAGCAACCTCAAAGGGAGAGGACCTCTGGAAGGAAGTTTGGCAAGCCTGCGTATAATGAGGACGGCTCACCCAATTGTTTTAAATGTGGCCAGGCTGGCCATATCACCAAACAATGTTCAGCTTTACCTGTACATGGGGTGTCGGGAAACGCTTAGGGGCACCGGACACCCGAGCATGTGTGAATATTCCCTTTGGGAGTATCACAGCTAACTGTTTGGTTGACACTGGTGCCTGCAGAACATTAATCAATGAACAATTTTGGATGGGGCTATGTCGAGCCAATCACCGCACCCCACTGATGAAAAGAGCCCGAGGAGGTCAAGTACATCCGGGAGACACTGTTGTACTTGTGGCCCAGGAGAGAGCTCCTCTTGATGCCAAATGGGACCATGGGTACTTAGTCACTGCTGTTAGAGGTCCTGTGGTCACTGTGAATAACCAGAGGACAGGAAAACAAAGAGTGGTTAATCGTGACAAACTAAAGCTGGTGGATCCTGACTGTGTGTGGGATGACGTCAGACCCCGTCCTACCCGGGCTCAGAGGAGGCATATAAGGGTACCCCCGCCTCCTCCCCAGCCAGTAGAGCCTGAGACTTCAGAGGAACAGGAGCTACCCACAAGGACTCAACCTGACACCCCAGCAACTCAAACTAGGGAACGGCTTCCAGCCTCCAAACGGCGACGTGTAGACAGCCTTGGGGAGACCGAACTTAATCCTATCCCAGTACGCAGGAGTACCAGGCTAGCCGAGCTCAGGCAAACACCCATGGAAATAACACCTGAGCCAGAGACACTATCAGTCACCCCTCCCTCTACTGAGCCTACTACCTCTCCTCAGGGCGCACTTCAATTGGGACCTACGATTAGGGGCAAGAGGAGACCACAGGTGACTGACGAAGATAGAAAAGACATTGATAGACAGAAGCGGCAATGCTTGGTGGATCAGCATCCCGAGCTTGCCTCCTTGTTGTCTGTCTAGTCCACCTTAGCTGTGGGGATCTCTTCAAGGATGATGGGGTCCTAGTTCAGAAGGTAGGACGATCCAGGACAATCGAAGCAATATGGACCACTCTAGTTGTCATCAATCCCCCAAAGCCTCTGCCAATCAAGTTCTGGGTTAATGAGGTGAGAACCGGGATACAGCTAGTGGCCCCTCATGTCTCGGCAGAAGACCAACGCACCTGGGAGGCTAGACTTAGTGCCATTGATCTGCAAGGGCCCGCAGTCATGGATTCGTCTGAGTCATGGCCGCCCCATGCGCAACCTGAGAGCCGGAAGAAGAGGGCCAAGAGAGGCCTAATTAACGCGATTGGGTACCTTGGGAAGAGCCTATTCGGCTTGGCCACCGATGATGAGGTGAAGGAGATCAAGACGATAATTAAAGGGACAGTGCATAATGAAGGCATTATAGTACATAGACTTGACAAAATGATGAGTATAGTTAACCGTACCAGGAAGTTTGTACGTGAAAACAGACAAGACATTCAAACACTTGAGCAGTATCAATTAGACTTGCAGGATGAGCTAAGTAATTACAGCCGGCGGGTCTCGCGTTTGGATACCTTTGTACAGAGATTGTCTCTTGCAAGGTCTGTGGACCGTACAATTACTGAACTTGAACTGGTGTATGAACAGTACTTTGATCAGTGGAACCGTTTCAATGAACAGAGACATGAACTAGAGAGAGGTTGGCTCACAGAGGAAACTCTAGCACCTCCTGAACTTGAATCTATTCTTATAAAGGTCAGAGACTGGGGATATGACACCCCACCTAAAGAATGGTATTATGAGAATGTACATATTGAACCTCTGTGGAATAATGCAGGCACATTGGTCTTTCGAGTAGTCTTACCGGCATTGGGCAGGGTTCACTATTTAGAGTATAGAATTCATTACTTTCCTGTAGCTATAGATGGGAAATATCTAAGGAGAATCAAGGGCAAGAGAAATGTAGCTATTAACACTGATACGGGGGCAACCTTTTGGCCAGATAGTTGTTTTGGAAAGACGCCCCGGGTATGTGTATCTCATGAGGAGTTGTTGACACCAACTTGTGAATGGGGTATAGTTACAAACAACTCCCTGAGGCTCTGCACTATCGAGATCATGAAACGTGATGGACAGAACTCAGAGGTGTATTCTCTTGGCCTTGGGGAGAATGTGGTTGTGACATATAAGAAGATGCCTGTAACCCTCCGGTGTATAGGTAAACACGCTGTTGTTAGGGAGATGATTGGACCAACCCATATACTTGTGCCACCAGAATGTAAGTTAGAGACCAAAGATTGGAGAGTAAGTGGAATCCGCAAGGGGACAGGTAGATTAGTAAAAGGGACAGAAACTATCCACTTTAATAGGAGGATCAATTTCACTTGGCCGAGGTATGTTAATCAGAAATTGGGGAGAGTTCTTAAGTACAAAGAGCGGGCGGAAGTTCCACTTGTGGAGATGCAGAATTGGGCACAAGATTATAGTAGTGGAATAAGAGCACAGGAAGGTGTGGTATATGGTCCAGTCACATCCATTGTAGTATTGTGTATCATTGTTGTCATTATCATTGTAGTATGTAAGTACAAGCCACTGTGTCTATCTAGACCACAGACCGCAGAGTCTAGACAACCACAAGCCGGTACGGTAAACGAGAATCATGGAGTTCAAATAGACCCCGTAGAATTGGCAATAATGTCTGAATAGATCTGACAAGATAAATACGCATGTTAGATATAGGATTATATACATGTATCCGAGTATTATATCACATATATGTATATCACTAATCATTTGAGGAGATTTTGATCCAGAGGGATAAAAATCTTTAAAGGGGGGAGGTATGTAGAGTGCAGACCCCTTAAAGGGTCGTGTACTGGTGGTCCACCACACCCCTGGTATGGTGTCAGTGTGGTATGTGGGTTGTTTACTGTGGGTTTGATGGAGCAGCTCGCTGTGATGTATCTGGGTTTCTAGTTAAGGATCCAGGGTAGGGTCATTTCCGAGTAAGACTGTATGGGTGTGGGGCCATTTAGTAGTAAGGGTGCTACACCTACTTATAGAACTGGGTTTTCTTAGAATTAGCCTGTTTTGTTATTGTGGGTATCCCAAAGTGGGAGGGGGTATACTTGGAATTAAGGGTATATTCCATTGAATTGTGTACAACTGCTTAAGTGTGTCACTTACTTTTAGTACTGTTCTTATATGGTATCAGATATATGTCAGTGATTGACTTCTATTAGGTAAAGTGTGTTTTCTAAGAATCACCAATGAAGGACCATGATTCCAGGTATTGTGTGTGGGCAGTTTTAGGGGGAACTGCTCTCTGACTTTGTATAAAAGCCCCTGAGTTTGAGCAATAAAGTTAAGTTACCACCAGCCTCTCTCTTGAGTTGTTACTTCACCTTCTCTACCATGCAGCAGTAGCCTAACAGGACTGGACCAGCCTTGGAGGAACCCCTCCAACTTTATACCCTGTTCCTACTCTGAGCAAGGGTTTCCTTGAAGAGAGGATCTGGTGATTTTTGAGCTCAGACCCATACCCTCCGTAGTAAAAGCCAATAGGTCCAAGGACCATTGGCTTAATAACTGGTTTGATTGTTCACATGGTTATGTCCTAACTTTTGTCTATATCCGATTTCTGTACATGGCAATTTAAAAGTATACATTTTTGCCAGTAATTTGCCTCACGAAATGTAAATGAATCATTCCTATTACATTGTATGAATCACTTTTACATCACCATCAAATTATACCCTATAAAGTCAGACACCTATTACACCTTCTCAGACACTATGTCGTATGGGGCTATCTGCTTAAACAATGGGTATTTTGTCACAGAGAGAATTCAGTATATCATAAATTTGCTTACAGCCATAAAGAACAGGCCTTTCTTTGGGTTACCTCAAGAAGATTTTTTAAGATCATTTCAACTTTTCAAAGATTCTTTCCCAATTTGTTGTATGCACAAACTTTCCCATCATTTTCTCAAATCTCCTGCAGGAAATCAACGCTTCTAACAAGTTTTAGTGAAAACCCAGCAAACTATGACTATGAGGCCTTAGATATAAAAAAAAAATCCGACCTACCGACCTCAGCTGTTTTGAGCATGTTACCGGAAACACAGCTTTCTTTTTTTTTGCCTAACCTATCATCAAACACCTTGCTCCAATCAGTAGTCTATTTGTCCTTTGTAATTCATGTCCATTTCAGTCAAACACACTGCGCTCCTACAGGTATGTAAAAATAGCCATCTTAGGATACTCTGGAAAGTTTTATTGTATTGACTTGGATTCCATTGTACTGTTCCTCATCCCTTTACCAAACTTGTCAAATATAGTTATCTATTTGTCTCTATCAATGAGAACACATACTCTCAGACTCTAGGGTTATCTCTGACATGAACTGTCCGACTGTAGGAACAGTTTAATCTTTTGATGGCAGAATGTTAACAGTTTAGTTATTCATGCTTAATGGACAGTAGTTTCAAAATTCTTCATGGATGCAAGTGGTCAAATGTTGTATGTCAGTTGGTGCAAAGGAAATTAGAATCCACAATTTCTGGGGGTGCTTTTATAATAAGTTTCAAGGGGCAAATATGATCACATATTTTTGGGTCAGGAGCGTCCGATGGCTATAGTCTCTAGCTGTATATTGAAATGCAATTACATTGTAGTTTTATCTATTAATTGCGTTCTTTCAATAAGTGGTTTAAAATTTGCTATTTATCGATCATTTTTTTAGCTGTCGTACTCAGGGCTGTCAAGTTCTGAGAATGGACATGAGTGAGATTTTGAGAAAATGGACAAATATTTGAGAGTGCTGTACACACAGGACATGAATCGCAAGGGAAGTAACCCAACAGCAGTAGGGGGGTCATGCCCCCCCCCCAGAAAATTTTGAAAATATACATGCCAAATAGTGTGTTCTGAAGCATTTTGAAGCTGTTTTTAGAAAATAGATGTCGTGTACATGTATATGTGGAAAAATCAGGATGCCACCAATGAGCTCCTAGACCTTTAAAATATTCTAGTAGATAATTCATATGACTGTTTAGCATCACTGACTGCAAAGTTATGGCAAAAGAAAGGAATTTCGGTAATGGCTACCTTTATCAGGTCCTATTTCAGAGAAAAATAATTTATGTGCATAGCATGGTGCACAGAGATTAACCCCCCCCCCCCACCCGGAAATTTGCCAATTGGAAATCTCCCAACCAGAAATTTCCCAACTCGAATCCCCCTCCAGAAATTTTCCACCCGAGAATTACCATCCCCCATCTCACTCAAGTTATTCCATATAATTTACATGTAATTTCCAGGAGGGAAACCTAGAACTGCGTGTCATCCAAGTTGATCAGTATATGCCCTACTACAAGTCTGGCATAATATGCCACTCCCTAACATTCTGTCCCTCATAAATTGATTTCTAAGCCTCTTTTTAGGGTGATTTCCTATTGAATCCAAAATAATCATATTGACCATTCTATATTGGCTGAGGCTTGAACATGGATCGAAAATCCCTATTCTAAATGAGGCCTTCACTACCATGAAGAGTGAAAATCACCAATGGCTTAAAGATATCCAATACCTCCTGTTTAAAATCTGTTGTAAGAATGTCTGGCTCGATCCTTATGTTTGGTCAAAGTCCTCACTCAAAAACAATATAAAGAGAAGGTTAAATGATGCACATTTTCAGAAATACAACCAGTACATTGATAGCCCAGAGAATACTGGCAAGTCTAGAATTATTAAGACATGTAAAGATGATCTTAATGACATTTATGAAGAGCGTGAATACCTAACACATACAGAATCACCTAAAATTAGAAGCATTATTGCTAAACTCTGAACTGACAATAACTGTACACTTGACAGCCTGTCAAGAAGATATACAGGAAAGAAACATGTCAACTCTATGTGCGCATACTGTAATACTGTGCAAGATGTCAATCATGTCTTCTTACATTGTAACATGCCCGAGATGAGAGACGTGCGGTCAGTGTTTGAAACAAAATACCTCAAGTTTGTTGATTACTATAAAAGACACAATGACACTAGAAAACTTTCTCAAATACTAGCAGTGGCCCCATATTGTAAATCATCTAAAAGGCCAGGAACTGTGAACTGTATATACTCATATATAAAATCTGTCTACAACATTGTAAATGAAAACCTGGTGCTGACATAAGTGTACCTGTACATTAGTCAATAAAGCTATCTTGAATCTTGAATCTTTTGATATTTTGCCACCTGGGTTGGGGCATTTTAATTTCCTGAGAAAATTTTGAAAGTTTCTATGTCAAAACATGCATTCTGGTGACTTCTGAGAATCACTATATAACTTTGCTTCTAGTTGGAATATTTGAAAAATTCTTTTCAGTTTTGGAATGCCCAGGATGCCAGAAATGCGTGAGAAAGCCTTGTTTATGCGTGAGAGCGTGAGAAAGTGACAAAATGCGTGACTCTCACGCCCAAGGCGTGAGACTTGACAGCCCTGCGTACTGATTTGAACTGGCATAGGCTGCTCATTTACTCTACTGCCACAACATTTACTGCCCATTTGGGACAACATAGCTGGCCAGGAAGCAAGGGATATGATTTTTTTTTTTTAAGCAGCCATATGGACACTGAAGCTGGCCCAGGGGACATTGGCCTGGGATATTAGCTGCGAGCTCGTAGTTTTCTAGAAACAATTCTGTGGGCTAGGGTGGCCTTTTCTCTTATAGATGAACATTTTGTATAGGGAAAAGGCCTATAACCATATCCTACACCCCTACCAGTATCAGAGTCCTCTCCACCCCTGGGACACTAACAGCCCACCCACCCATGGATCTTTGTCCAACCTCCGGGTAGGGCCGCTATATTGGTGTTGGATTCCAACTCATAACTGCGTACGTGCGTGCGCGCGCGCGCGCGCGTGTGTGTGTGTGTGTGTGTGTGTGTGTGTGTGTGTGTCTCTGGGTGCTATGTATATGTGGATTCCTGCTGATAGATGTCTGCAGGTTGTTCCAGTAAACCCCCCACCCCCCCCCCCCACACACACACACTGTCACCGACACAGCATTCATGAACACGGTTATAGTTTATATACTCTGCCATCTAATCGATCGCCCCAGTAGCTTGGCGCCTACCTCATGGTAAGCTGGTGTGGTGTGGGTGGTTTGGCATGACCCCCGGGGGGGGGCACTTCAATTTTTTTTGATACAGGTGTGTGGCTGAACCCACGACAACCCTTACCCTTGCTAGGGCACTCATTCGCGGGTTTTTTCTTCGAAAGCCTACCCTTGCTAGGGCACTTTTGACTCAATAATCCTAGATTTGTTTCAAAATGTCTTAAATTTACACTGATTGGGGAGAAAATTGAATTTGGTTCATGCTATTTTCATGAAAACTGTGTTTATGTCCAAGAAAATTTCGAAATTTCCCGCGTAAATCAGGGTATTTTGCTGAAAGTTGACCCTTGCTAGGGACATTTTGCTGAAAAGTAGACCCTTGCTAGGGACATTTGTGGCTGAAACAGGAGGCTTGCTAGGGACTTTTCCTTGTAAAAGTACCCTTGCCAGCCGCACATATGTGTATACCTTACATAGAGAGTGCCCCCCCGGGGCATGACCTGTGACTCCATACATGAGGTCTGAGTTACCCCTTGCGCCCACTTGTGAGCTGGTTGCCGGTCGGGCAGCAGGAGCAGGGTGGGTCTCCCTAAGGGAGTGGTCATTATTTATCAACAGGGGGGGGTGGTGGGTTTTCGCGCAGACGCGTGGAAATTTTTTACGCCCCCCCCCTTGACGGCAGTCATAATTTTTTGCGCCCCCCCCGCACCGGAGGCGCGGAGAGTTGAGACCGTGAGTGCATGGTATGTTGTCCACTCCCCACCCCCTGCCTCCCGGGTGGTCAAGGTGCCTGCCTGTCGTGGTATGAAAGGGACCCACCATGGCTTCGCGTACACGGCCCCCTAGCGGACATATCCCCGGCTTTAGGAGCATGCTGGAGTAACTCGGATCTCATGTAATTATTTAAATGTACCTCGCGCTGAATCAAATGAAGCCCATGGGCATTACCGACTGGCAGTTGGCAACATGCCTGAGGCTGAGGGTGATATATGGAGCAGCTCTGTCTTCACTTACCGGGGGTGGTGGGTGAGCTGGTGCCACTACTCTAGGCCAGGTCCAACAGTGACTGACCGATACCAGTAGTACCTGGCTTCCACTAGGAGCTGCTCCTTGCAGTTCCACCCTGGTAATCCTGGTGCTGCACTACAGTCACTACAGTCCCCAGTGGTCTCACAGATGACTGCCTCCCATGCCTCCTGCCTATTTAACATAACCCCGCGGGTGTTAAGGCGGAATGAGAGCCCAATGCAGTTTGACCTGAGAAGGACTGTTGGGAGGAGGGTGCAGCTCCAGCTTCCTCTGCAACCCACACCTTTAATGCCAGCTGTGTGTGGCAAGCTTGCTGCGTCTACCCGGGACAACCACTCACCATTCGAACTGGGTGTGTAGGGGCGGATCAAGGAGGGGGGGGGGGGGGTCCTGGGGGTCAGGACCCCCCCCCCTTCTTGGTCCACCCATAAACATGTCCAAACAGGGGTCATCGAAGGCGGACCCCCCCCCCCCCTCCCTTCGGGCCCACCCAAGATCACATAAGATTTTAATTCCCTGTTCTCATGATTATTGATTTATTGCTGATAGTGATGCCTTTAACTATACAATGTCACATCTATATTTCATTTTTATCCTGGGGCCAAGCCCCCAAACCCCCTTAAAAGAAAAACAGCACCATACACGTAATGGTCTGAGCAAAGCACTCGCAACATGCGCTGATGGACCATGGGGCTGGGCCGCCCCCCCCCCCTTCAAAATCCTGGATCCCCCTGGGGTCGAGGGAATGCACGAGCTAAAGTGTATGCAAGTAGTAAATAAGTGCCCTCCTCCTAATGTTTGACCACGATTAAAAGAGGTCAAATCATAATGATTCAAAATCTTGAAGCCCAAACTGGCCATGAGTGAAATTATAATGTGTGAATGAAAATGTTACAGCTCTTCTCTATGTACCATAAAACCTCTAGTATAAGCTATGGCTAGTACTACAAACCAAATAAAAAAAAAGTGGTCTTTGCTTAAACCTTTATCTTAGTTATTTTATTTTTTTTCCAAAATGGAACGTGTCCAGTTACAAAGTAATTTCCCATGACTTCCCAGCACCATGGACACTAAGCATTTAAGGGCAGTATTTCTATCTAGGCAAATGTCTGCATATTCCCCCATCGATCCCATCCATGGGTTAAAGCCTTTCAAGGATTACAATGAACAACATCACAGACAGTCAGTGTTGCCAATGTGATATGACCTTGTTACAGTTAGTTGTTACAATTTCCTTCTTTTCCCACAGGAAATGAGGTGCCAGCCAATTTTCTTAAAGGGGCCAGAGCTATCACTGATGAAACTCGACCCAGATTCAATAACCATAGAGGGACACCAAAACGGCCTCTCTCTTATTTCCCATAAGGGAAAATACTTGTAACTTTGCATTCATATCACTCATTTCTCTGACTAGGGACATCAAAAATAAACATGGCATGACATCAGCCTATCTTTCTAGCACACTCTGAGAGTAAAATAAACTACAGGCAGTACCTAGTCTTTACATAGTTAGGCCCCATAGTTATGTACTCAATCAGGCCACCCTTAAAAATATGTTCGTTTCCTGTCCAGAGGCCTGGTGGATTTTTTTTGTGAGAATGGGAAAAAAATTTCTTGAGTTCTGGAAAAAAAATGTTTTCATCCATCAGAACGAGAGTCTAGGCTTCCAATCACTTACTCTTAGAAGGTGATGGCAAATTTATGCCTTCCACGCTTACGATGATCATGACAAATAAAAATATTATCCCTAAGGGGTCTGAAAATCCCACCCTCTGGACAAGAAACGGACATATCTTTAAGGGTTGGCCTCAGGGAGAATACATAAACGGAATAAATACCAGGAGGGCCCTTTTGGGGCACCTTGGACCAGCTTTTTTTCGATTAGACATGGTCAGCAAAATGTAACTGCAGGGGAAAAGTACCCCCAAACTATAAAGGAGCTTCTCACCACAGGAGGGCTGTGCAGCTCATCCAGACCTGGATGGGGCTGTAGATGACAATTTAATGAGGGGGTGGTAGTCATTCACCAGGGATGGTGGAGGAACCCACAAACATATTTAGTTGTGTGACTGAATTTTGTCTGACTTAAAAAAATAAAAATAAATGTCTTACTCCACCAGTACCATTGTAAATGGAAATCCAACTTTTTAATAGAGTAAATGATTAAACCTATTTTCTCACCTAGGCTAAAATGAGGTGCAATTGAGATTTATGCCATTAAAGTGCAAGCTAAGTATATTAAAAGACATTTTACAAATTAGTACTTAAAAATTGTGTATGCCTGCTGCACCTCTGTCCTTGTATGCTTGCTGCACCTATGTATCATGAACAAGTTCAAATGTTTAGATTCTTGCTTTAGCACCCTGCCTATAAGACATCAGAAAAATAAAAGAATTCATAACCTTTGTTCTACTGAATGGATTTTAAAAATTTAAAGGGCTATGAGTAGCCAGGGTCCCCCGGACCCTCGTGTGTCTTATTAGGACTTAAGGGGAGTGTAACATCAAAAGAAAGGTCTAAGTCTTGGTGTCCCCCTTGCCGATCTAGGGAGATCTAAAACCCCTCATATAAGACGCGCCTTATACGCAGGAGATTACCATAATCTACAGACAGACTAGTACACTGAATGTCAACTTGAAACACCAGACTTTCAAATTTAAATAAAAGTTTCTTGTCTCTTTTGAATTATTTCACGAAGGCCATGGGGTCTGATGGGGGTTCTCAGAAAGTGGGCCTTAATATGGATAATTTCTGGTGGTAACATGGTCTTCAAAGGCTCTCTGGCCCAGTGGGTGTCAGAGCAATGAAACTGGGCGTCCTGGTGTATATTTCTCAGAAATATGGGTGAGAAGACGGTCATTAAGGCCCTTGTAGTGCCGAATGATTTTAGCTTAGAGTTTGTTCTATGTAGTCCTCCTCTGTTCAATACATACTATGCACACAAAAACGTCCATCAGTACCCAGACCAGTGAAAAAAATCGAAAAAATTCATAAAAAACAAACTTTACTACAATATCCATGAAAAATATGCCTTTTAAAGAAAATATAACTCTAATCACGTCTAAAAAACCCAACTGGTAACATAAATATACTATACATATCTTTTTCACCTATAAAACTACATATATTCAGACTGATAGTCCATGTCAGATCATGCCGATACGTTTCAGTGTTTACCTTTATTCAATACTGACGTAATTTGGAGACTGTAAATAAATTATCAATAAAAAATGGTTAAGGTCACAGGCTAAGCCTGAGGCTATCAGTGACATCTACCGTATTTCCTCGATTATAAGCCGGGGCCCAAATATAAGCCTGCCCCATTTATAAGCCTGGTCAAAATGACCAATGAGCTTAATATAAGCCGGGCCCCGAATATAAGCCTGGTCAGAACAAAAAAAAAATCCAATAGAAGTCCTACAGAGGTGCTGGGCTGTATGGTTGTGTATATTGATGTAGTCTTACTTGCATAGATATTAGTAGTTCACTCCACTAGTTTCGCGTATTGGGAAGACTAACTCTAGTGGTATGATGTTGGCTTAGCCCATTCTTATAACCAACACCAAGACGCCAGTACAAGTCACTATTTATTGTTCACTCGTTATCCACAGTTACAGTTGTTTTATCAGCTCCACTCAAGTCTATAACAGCTTCAACGACATCAGTCTAATCATACATACAGTTCATGTCCAAACAATCCCAGTTCTCCTAGAGAGGTATATGTCCCACAGAGGTCCTGCTTAATCCATTCTTACGTTGGCTAAGTGTAATACTAAGTACTAAACAGCTTCATCCCAGTCTACTCCAGGAGTATGTGTTCCTTCCTCGACAGCTCCTCCAATACTGACTCCTCACCTGCCTCTCACTAACCCACTACACCTTTACTCGCCATGTACTTGGCTTACACATATCTTTTCATTACAGAATTCTCCTGGCCGATTCTTGTCCAACTCCATCATCGTCTGCTGCATCCCATAGCTACCACAAACCCATCACAGGACTCCTATAGCACTCTCTTATATAGCACACAATAAATACACACATAGTTATACCCTGTTATACCCGTTCATTATAATTATTGCTTATTGATGACAAGACAGTGCGTAATTTCACTTCTATTGAAATCAGTATAAGCCTGGGCTTATACGGTATGCTCAATGTTCTACATACTATGTACTCTGCTAACATATAATGACATATGTTGACTAATTGCTGACAAATAGTGAGATATTACTGACATTTATTGACGTGGAAGTTGTATGGAGGTCATGTGGAAGGTATGTGGAGTCTTTGAAAACCATGTGGAAATCGTGGCATGACTAATAAATCATCATGTTGCCTGGAAGGGTTATTTTATGGTATGACCAATAATCAAAACATTGCCTGTAAAGGGCATATATGCTATGATTAATAAAACATTATCTTGCCTGTAAGTGGTCAATTTTTGGCACAACTAATAAAACATCATGTTGCCTGTAAAGGGTTATTGTATGATATAACAAATAAAATGTATAATTTCTTCAAATACGGAGAGAGAAAAAAAATTTTTTGGCCTAACGTTAATAAAATATAGGATAGCAATATGCATGGCAGGTAACTCGAAAAGCCAATTTTTTTTGGGCTTGAGAGATAGAAGAGTTATAGGAGCCACCTTGAATTAAGACTTTATGGGGGGGGTGCAAAAATATCATGAAAATTGAAACTGCATATATATTATTGTATTATCTCCCTTAGATAAGCTGGTATCAGTGAGAAAGTTAAGGCATGCCTACCATCATTGCAAGGTGATGCTTCTTTGCTATAATGTTAAAGTATATGCATTCCATTTGGAAACCTTTGGGAACCTTTTTCCTGTACTTTTGTGGTGCTGTTAACCACCATGGACATTAACTGGCTCTCCAAGCAGATGTGTTGGTATAAGAACTACATTACGAGGTCACACTTGGTCAAGGACATTATTAAGAGTGAATTCTACATCACAGATGTAATGGCCGAGAGATTGTAGTAGTGATTTGTAATTATGAAGTGATTGGGAGGGGTGACTATGACCACCCAGTGCTGTAGAGGTGGAGGCAGTCTGACTGGGCCCTAGGGCAGGCTGTGGATCTATTGAACAACACTGATTGACTACAGGTACTTGTTGACTGGTAGGAGAGGTGGAGGCCATCTGACTGGGCCCCAGGGTGGGCTGTGTGGAGGCTGTCTGACTGGGTCGCGGTTGACCGATTTCAGTAGCTGATCTATAGTAGAGGACTTTTGGCTGTTTTTGATATGACGTGGTGTCCCCCTCTTACACGATGTATTAATGGCCGAGGAGACAAGTCTCTCGGCCAATAACCAGGTTACACTAACTGATATCTGCTTGGAGCTAGTTCCTGCCTGTATACTGATTGATTGATTGATTGATTTGTGTTTTACAGCACTTTAGCGGCACTAAGTGGCTATCCCGTGCTTCACAAGTTGATAATCTAACAGAGGAATGTGTCAGTGCCCGTGCATATGTGCACCACACACATCCTGAGGGGAGAGGAAAGAGGAGATATAGACCCTTTTAAGTGGGCTAGGGAAGCCCTCCTGTATACTGATGTCATCCCCACCGCCATCCCTCCTCTTCCTCCTGTTCGCACCATCTACCTCAGTGTGGGCCCTCAGTTGCATGTATTTGCACCACCTTAGCCTATTTGCACCACCTCAGTCAAAAAGGGTGGGAATGTTGATCCATGGATCAACATCCCATAGGCTTAGCATTGGGCCCAAGAGTGTCTTAACTCTAATCCTCTGAAAATGTGACTGACTACTTTGGTTGTTTCAATCAATATCTCCAAAACCCAGAGATGTAAGTCAGGTACTGGGAAAATCCCTGAAAAGCTGTTATCGCGACACTGGGGGAGTTGGCAGGCCCCTGGTATAAGCAGAATGTTCAGGGCAGACTCTGTCCAGCACAGCATTATGGCACCGCCTGGTGTTAAACAAATGTACTACATTGACTAATGATTTTAGACCAATCAAAGAACAGCATTCCCTTCATTTCTCCCTGGGAGGTTCTGTCCCTGAGATTCCCTGCCCAGAGTCTCCCCTGCTTACACCAGGGGGGCTTAGTGGAGTCCCTAGTTGAATAAGACAACTGAGGACTGGGTCTCTGTGAAGAAAATGATTAGGGAAAGAAGGCTGTGAATAAATTTTGTCCCTGAAGACCCAGGATATCCCTATTCAGACTACATTTTAAACATTTTTGTATTCCCTATTTTCAGGGAAATCCCTTCCAACTTACATCTCTGTAAAACAGAAAAACTTAAATCTTTCAATACCTTAAAGAAAACATTCTAACCTCAAACACCATGTACATTTTTTGCAATTTTTGACCTCTTTTCATGCTTTATTTCAGACATATATTTCCACTTCCTGTCCCCCATCTGCCTTCGACCAGAGGCACTGAATATCAGTTTTTTCCCCTGGCTCTTCTAACTCACTTTTCGAGTTAAACATCATGTTCACTGTAAAGGATTGTTGTACGGTAAAACTAATAATAATCCAGGGCTGTATTCATGAATTATGACGACTTATAGCACTATACGCCCCCCCCCCAACCCAATGGTCCCCCCAAAGGACCACCCCCCCCCCACCCTAAGCAAGGGTTAATCACTGATCGTGGTCAGCAGACCTATGGCTGCATCTATGTATCATGACGACATATAGCACTATACGGCCCTTAAAGGGTTAATCACTGATCGTGGTCAGCAGACCTATGGCTGCATCTATGTATCATGACGACATATAGCACTATACGGCCCTTAAAGGGTTAATCACTGATCGTGGTCAGCAGACCTATGGCTGCATCTATGTATCATGACGACATATAGCATTATACGGCCCTCAAAGGGTTAATCACTGATCATGGTCAGCAGACCTATGGCTGCATCTATGTATCATGACGACATATAGCACTATACGGCCCTTAAAGGGTTAATCACTGATCGTGGTCAGCAGACCTATGGCTGCATCTATGTATCATGACGACATATAGCATTATACGGCCCTCAAAGGGTTAATCACTGATCATGGTCAGCAGACCTATGGCTGCATCTATGTATCATGACGACATATAGCACTATACGGCCCTTAAAGGGTTAATCACTGATCGTGGTCAGCAGACCTATGGCTGCATCTATGTATCATGACGACATATAGCACTATACGGCCCTTAAAGGGTTAATCACTGATCGTGGTCAGCAGACCTATGGCTGCATCTATGTATCATGACGACATATAGCACTATACGGCCCTTAAAGGGTTAATCACTGATCGTGGTCAGCAGACCTAGGGTTGTGTATGTACCCTGAGAATCTGCGTTCGGCCTAAGCGTTCTCCCCCAGATAACAGGTAGTTTGTAGGTTAGTGAGTTCAAGGTCGTGAAGGGATAACACTTTGATATAGATAAAGATTTTCTGTGTACTTAAATGTGTATTCGAACCAATTAAGGAATTACTCTTTGATGCAGGTAAGAGGTTCTGTGTAGTTGGATGTGTATTGGGATTGGGTGGTCCAGTCACCCGGTCAGTCTCGGCAGCTGGGTGGTTTGCTGAGATCTGCCTGTCAGTTACATAATGAGCCAGCACAAGGTCGGAGTCCTATCCTACATTGACGACTATTCATCAGTGGCACCAACGGTTCATGAAGGCGAGAAGTCTCTGCAATTGTTTGAAGCCCTCAACAAAGAGTTAGGACTTCAGCTGGCTCCAGACAAAACAGTTCAGCCAACCACAAACCTAGTGTGGTTAGGCTATCAGATAGACACACTTGCAATGACTGTTACAATTCCCAGACAAGCTACAGGAGGTGTTGGATGAAGTTAAGACCTGGGACTCAAAGAAATTCGTCACCAAAAAAGCCGTCCAAGAAATGGCAGGTAAACTCTTCCATTCCATGTCGCCACCTGTATACCATCTGCCAGGAGGTTTATGGCGAGAGTCCTGGCGATATTAAAGCTGACCAATACCTTGAATCCCGCGCCCATAAGCACGGAGTGCCACCGTGATTTGGCTTGGTTCAAGAACTATGCCACCATATCTAATGGAGTGCACCTCATAGTGGAAGACAGACCACAGTGGAAGATAGAGTGCGACTCCTGTTTGGAGGGAGGGGGTGCTTGGTCTGACTCTAAGTATTATTTGGTCACGTACCCCCACCACTTCAAGTGGGACATTATGAAGAAAAAGGCCCATCACATTACCCTCTTGGAGGCAAAAAACATGGTCCTTGCAGTCAAAAATCTTGGGCCCCCCGAAGCCGAAAGGTTATGAGTACATCATTGTGGGCCACAATACGGGAGCTGTTACTTCGCTGGCGACAGGGCCACAGAGCCTATCCTTGCCTCATGTGCTAGGGAGATTTGGCTGTACACTGCTACAAATGACATTAAGATCAGAATAGTCCATTACCCAGGGGAGGCTATGATCCTAGCAGACGCGCTCTCACGTATGTCGCTGGGTGTCGGCCGTCGGGTTGTGGCTGTGCGCCTGATAAAAGAAAAGAACCTACATGAAATTCAGATTGACCTTGATACACCAATTTTCAGCCTGGGATTATAATTTGTGTTGTATTTGCAGGATGGTACAGTATCCCATTGTATGAACAGATGCTGGCGACACGCCGGGCTGCGGTATCTGAGGCGACAAGGAAAAACAAAGAGAAACAGTAACGGGACTTTTATGGATTTTGTATCATGTATGGTGTCTCTTTGTACAACCCTCGCATTGATGACGTCTGTATGTATGTGCAGTATAAGGCCAATGACCTTAAATCCCCCCAGTCCGTAGGAAACTACGTATCAGGAGCCCGCCATTTAGTGCTGTTGGTGGGTGGTAATGACATGGCATTTGATGCAAGGTTAGTGAAGGATATGCTAGCGGGCGTGAGAAAAATTTCAACTCATGTGCCGCGGCCAGCCCCTCCGGTGACCACCCGAATGATCACCCGAATGTGTGACTACTTCGACACCAAAGGCATGATGGGCGTAGTTAGTAAGGCAGCCTTTCTAATTGGCTACTTTACATTCCTAAGGGGATCCAATATTTGTGTCAAAAGCCCATGGGAAGATGGACATGGTTTGCTTAGATGCGATATATGCGAAGTGCAGGGAGGATTGATGGTGAGAATTATGAGTTCAAAGACTACTTCAGGGGCGTCCCCTCCCATAGCTCTCCCCATCTAGCGCCTACCTCAAGGGTCCCGACAGGTGATGACAACGTTGGTGTCTGGGCACACTTATAATATAGTTATGTCTGCCTCGCTGCAGTCGATCTTGAAAGAGGCCCTCCACAAGACTGGACACAAGGATGCCCAAGGGTATTAGCTTCATGGCCTCAGAAGAGGGGCTTCACTGCCAGCCGCCCACGAAGGAGCGAGTGAGGACGATGTTAAGTACCAAGGCAGGGCTGTCAAGTCTCACGCCTTGGGCGTGAGAGTCACGCATTTTGTCACTTTCTCACGCTCTCACGCATAAACAAGGCTTTCTCACGCATTTCTGGCATCCTGGGCATTCCAAAACTGAAAAGAATTTTTCAAATATTCCAACTAGAAGCAAAGTTATATAGTGATTCTCAGAAGTCACCAGAATGCATGTTTTGACATAGAAACTTTCAAAATTTTCTCAGGAAATTAAAATGCCCCAACCCAGGTGGCAAAATATCAAAAGATTCAAGATTCAAGATAGCTTTATTGACTAATGTACAGGTACACTTATGTCAGCACCAGGTTTTCATTTACAATGTTGTAGACAGATTTTATATATGAGTATATACAGTTCACAGTTCCTGGCCTTTTAGATGATTTACAATATGGGGCCACTGCTAGTATTTGAGAAAGTTTTCTAGTGTCATTGTGTCTTTTATAGTAATCAACAAACTTGAGGTATTTTGTTTCAAACACTGACCGCACGTCTCTCATCTCGGGCATGTTACAATGTAAGAAGACATGATTGACATCTTGCACAGTATTACAGTATGCGCACATAGAGTTGACATGTTTCTTTCCTGTATATCTTCTTGACAGGCTGTCAAGTGTACAGTTATTGTCAGTTCAGAGTTTAGCAATAATGCTTCTAATTTTAGGTGATTCTGTATGTGTTAGGTATTCACGCTCTTCATAAATGTCATTAAGATCATCTTTACATGTCTTAATAATTCTAGACTTGCCAGTATTCTCTGGGCTATCAATGTACTGGTTGTATTTCTGAAAATGTGCATCATTTAACCTTCTCTTTATATTGTTTTTGAGTGAGGACTTTGACCAAACATAAGGATCGAGCCAGACATTCTTACAACAGATTTTAAACAGGAGGTATTGGATATCTTTAAGCCATTGGTGATTTTCACTCTTCATGGTAGTGAAGGCCTCATTTAGAATAGGGATTTTCGATCCATGTTCAAGCCTCAGCCAATATAGAATGGTCAATATGATTATTTTGGATTCAATAGGAAATCACCCTAAAAAGAGGCTTAGAAATCAATTTATGAGGGACAGAATGTTAGGGAGTGGCATATTATGCCAGACTTGTAGTAGGGCATATACTGATCAACTTGGATGACACGCAGTTCTAGGTTTCCCTCCTGGAAATTACATGTAAATTATATGGAATAACTTGAGTGAGATGGGGGATGGTAATTCTCGGGTGGAAAATTTCTGGAGGGGGATTCGAGTTGGGAAATTTCTGGTTGGGAGATTTCCAATTGGCAAATTTCCGGGTGGGGGGGGGAGGGTTAATCTCTGTGCACCATGCTATGCACATAAATTATTTTTCTCTGAAATAGGACCTGATAAAGGTAGCCATTACCGAAATTCCTTTCTTTTGCCATAACTTTGCAGTCAGTGATGCTAAACAGTCATATGAATTATCTACTATAGTTGTTGGCGCTTAATTGCGCTCCATATTTTTAATTTCTCCCTGTGTTTTTTACAAGATTTGTCATAATTCTCTCTCACAAAGTACCTGAATAATATATTACATATGAATGGAAAGCCAAGACATCGATCTAAAAGACTATGGAATCAAATTTGCCTTCTTTATATTCTGTCAACCTGCATCGGCCAGGAAATAGGCCCGAAAATTTTCGGAAATCTGTAATTTTCCCCCATTCTGCAGTAGAAAATGTTCCTACAAAACCACAGATTTATTAGCCCAAAATTGATTTTGAGATGACTAAATAGAAAACTTAATTTGCCTTAGAATGAGATCTGAAACGTTGCAAAACATGGACTGAAGGCCGAGAAATTTAAAAAAACAAACAAATTTGAAATAGTTCAAAATAGCAAAAATTGCATGTTTGACGACATATGCTTGTGTGACACTCCCCCACGTGCGACCCTCTGAATGATAGACCATGTTTGGTTATCAATAACATTGAAAAATTCAAATAAAATACCTTTTATATTCGCTGCAGAGAATCGTTTGTATCATGTTTCTGAAGATGGTTGGCCTTGACCTTTAAACCAGCGTGTGGATTGACCTGACCTGACATCTGACCTCAGTTGAACTCTAGGGAATGTAAACTTCCGGGTCAGAGCTGTCAAAGTCTTCGGGGAAATAGATTAACTAATCTTGTCAAAATTACCTAACTGATGATGCTATAAATGTCGAGAAATGGAGATGAGATATCAATACACCATCCCTGGTAGTATGAATACTTTTAATGTATGAATAGCCTAGGTTTTGGCCATTGTTTAAGAAGACTCCTTCCGTCTTGTGCACAGGCAGTGCCAGTGGCTAGACTGTGAGTGATTTTTTCTATGGCCTGGCTCTGATGTTTGTCTTGCCTTGCCTTCAAAGATGGACAGAGACAGTTGTTGTCGAAGTTGTGGGCTCTTTGGCTGTACTAGTAGAAACCATTACAGATGTAGCTTATGTGGGAAAAGAGGCCATAACAAGGCCTCATGTTCAAACAGTGTTCCTGACAACCCAAGTGCCCCTGATGTCGGAAATGGACCATTATACAAGGCTGTGGAAAAACACATAGGTATGAGGAGGGATTCTTCATGCACTATTTTAGAGGTAAGAAATACTTTTCTTTTTTCAATTTGTCCTAGACAAAAGCTCAGACTCTTTCAGTGCAATGGAGGTACACACAAACACAGACCTAAATTGAATGGTCATTTACTGATTACTAAAATGGGGGGTCATTACTTATCAAGGGTTGGGGGGGGGGGTAGGTGGTGGGTTTGAGGGGGAGCGTAAAAAAATCAGATCCCTCCTGAGGGGGACACAAAAGATTTTGCCTCTTGAGGAGGGGGGCATAAAACGGGGAAGCCACTCACTGCTGAATGAAAATTCGGAAATCATCCCAATTTTCTGAACTCCCAATAAGAAATGCCTACAAAAAATAGATCCAAAAATTCGGAATTCCTAAAAGGTTAGGAAAAGTGGCATCTCTGATAAGAAAACTTATCCTCTTTTTAGCAAAAAAAGCCTGCGTGCTACTTTAGATTTAAGAGGGTAGTGAAAATTCTGGTGTGGGGGGTGGCACAAAAATATTGTGACTGCCGTTGAGGAGGGGGCATAAAAAAATTCTGCAGATCTGCACGAAAACCCACCACCCCCCTATTAATAAATAATGACCACTCTTAAGGGGAGGGGCATAAAACTTTTGACCTCTCTTGAGGGGGCCAAAAAATTATTTATCAAAAAAGCCGATGCTCTAATATAGATCGATGAGGGACACCAAAAACCTTTCACACCTCTGGTGTGGGGGCAAAAGATTTTGATCACCATCGAGAGGGAGCATGAAAATTTGTTTGTGTGGACATGGGATATGGCTTATACTTTTTCTGCGCCTCACCACCCATCCATGTTGATAAATATTGACCACTCCCTAAATATGAACTGGGCAAGATTTTTTATGTTACACCCCCCCCCCAAGGAGGTGTGGAATGGAAAAAATGTTGCCTCTTTTTAGCAAAAAGGGCCCACATGCTACTATAGTTCAAAGAATGTGTAAAAATGTTGATCACTCTTGATGGGGGAGGCATATAACTTTTGGGTCAACATAAAATCTCACCCCTCGGGGGGATTTTACACAGGGGTGAACAGTTTTTGCACTACCACCCCTGCCCCCCTGAGGCGCAGAAAAAAGTATAAGCCATATCCGCCTGAAAGCCATAGCTGTGTCCAGGCCTTTACAATAAGGTGCAGCAGAGTTGTAAAAAGGCTCTCATTTCTTTCCATAGTTTAAGTAAAACGACATGTATAAGCAGATCCCTGAGCTCCTATCTGTGCTCTAACTTCTAAGCCACACTAGAAGCTTGAACTGGTCTGTAAACCACAACTTATATACGCAGAGCTTTATGATAGTTCTTGTATAGAGCAAACCTGATAATAAAATGCACCCCTAACTTGAGCGGCTACAGTATATGCTTTGATTCACTGCACAAGGCCACGGTTTATAGACCATTTCAGGCTTATTGGATAACCCAGAACTCAGGCTGCAGAATATGTGCATGGTTTTAAGGTAATTTGAGGTGCAATAGCTTTGGCCTAAATGCAGGGTATTACGGTATGCTGAATCATTACTACAAAATGCAATAATGCTAAATACAAAAATTTATTTGCCACAGGCTGAAAGAGACATGGCCTTGCGAGTTCTTGCTGGATGTGACATTGAAAATTATGTAGCTGCACCCAAGGAATCAACTTTAGAGAAGTGAGTACATCATACGAAAATATATAAAAGGGACATATAATAGAGCTATTGAATATACAGTATAAACTTGTAGGTGAGCAAATTTTATCTAGAAGATGCGCCCTGACATGAGGTGCCCCCTAAAAGGTGCACCAGGGGTTTGCATATGTGCCATTCATAAGTATATTCTGTCAATGATCAATTCCTTGAAATTTCCAAAATTTACAGAGTAGCTCGACTCACTGGACTAAGCAAGAAGAAGGTTTCTGAGTATAAGACATCAATAGAAATGGACAAGTTAGCACAGGTCAAGGAGGACCAACGTGGCCTTAGACCAAGGCCATAGCCTAGAGATCTGATTACTAAGGTACTTTTTTTTTTCTCTGTCCCACCCTCCCTTCCCAATTCTTCAAAAATATATTTGTTTTATGTGAAGTTGTGTCTATATATAATTTAGGAGTGGTGATATTCATTTCTATAACCTCATCTATTTCAGCTCCGTTCCTGCATAGCTAAGCTACATAGCAAGGGCATTATGACAACAGTACCTAAAGTTGCCATTAATCTCAACGAATGGTATCACTGTAAGGTAAATATTGCATCCTTATCTAGATTATGCCTATTAGATGTATCTAATAAATAGAAATTCAGAAAACAAAATGTGCATGGATACCGGTAATACAAATGTTTCACATGTAGGGGCACGGTTTGTGAAACGAATTATCCAATTACCAATCACCTAATCTCACTTATCAAGTATACTGTGTTTGACATAATAAGTGAACCTTCTCTAATAAGCGCTCCTCCCCCTTATTGGGGCTTTTTTTCAGACTAGAAAAAGACAATTTCTTTGACGATTTTAGAGTCAGTTAAAATATTAACTATTGGAGGGCCATAAATACAATTGTCCCAGGCACTTATTAGGTTGAATACGGTAGTGATATCTCTTTCAGCTATCACACGATCAAATATACAGAATACTAAGGAAAATAGGCTTCAAATACAGACAGCCAAAGGCCCAAAATATTTCACTAGCACGTGAAGACAAGTCAATGCAGGAGTACAGATTGAAGTATCTGAAGGCAGTAGTCAGTGCTAGAGAGACAAGGGAAGTTGTCTATATGAACGAATCTTATGTCAACCAGAGCCATATGAGTCAATACTGCTGGATGGAAAGTGACACAAATGTAAGTTATAATTTTAGTGTGGTAAGCTGACCCTTTCTGAAGAAATGGCATTTTATAATGAACAATGGGTAGATCTTGTCTAATACCCAAGTTTGATATCCAAATTCAGTTTGGTCTTATTAGATAAAGTAATGAATAAATGAGAAAATGTGACAATGAAGAGTGAGAGTAAAATATCATTTGATATATTGACTGCTATTCAGGTCTATGTGCCTGCTGGCAAGGGGCCTCGTTACATCATGTTTGCTGCAGGGTCCAGAAATGGATGGCTAGGAGAACCGGTAGTGTTCCCATACAAAGACAAAACCAGTGACTACCATGACGGGATGAACTTTGCCCACTTTCAGGTAAATATTTTGCATCAAATTAGGCCAATTGATAATACTGGTGCAAAATACCTCATGTAAGGCATGGCTTATATATAGAATGACATGTTGTTGAATATGCATGAGGTCAGAATGCGTCTTCTAGGCAAGTATTTCCAACTTTAGATTGTTTAGGAACCTAAAAAAATCAAGCCCCATGGGCATGTCATAAGTTCAACTTGAACTCAGGGCTGTGTCTTGTAGGCAAGGTTTGCATCACATGTGAGGTTTAATAGAAAAGTTATATCATTTATTATGATCAAACACTTTGGCAAAAGTGGTAGTAGAACTTCATACATTCTATTTTCTAAATATCCAATCATTTTCATGAGAAATAAATTATTTGTCTCTTTAGGAATTGTTCACAAATACATGCAAAGTAGCAAAACAACAACTTGGTCCTTCAGTACTAGTGCTTGATAATGCAGCGTACCACAAAAAGTGTGTATTCTGTTAATTTTCTCATGCTTTTATGGGGTGTATTTGGTGCCCCAATTGTTCTTTCACAAGCTGTTGGTGTTTATTATGACTTTTTACGGTATTCCACTTTCTTTTATTATAATGTTATTTTGAAGTTCACTGATTCGCCTATGCAGTTGTTGAATGGCACAGAAATCAAGTCTCCAATAATATTTAGCAGTACCACTTTGCAGCTTATACACAAACCAGAGACCTCCTGCAACTTTTAACATTGCCCTGTAATTATGGTGCACTTTATAGGCGGGTATTGTTTACTATAAAACAGTGCCAAATTAATTTGATAAAATCTAGCCCCACTTGCAACTTCTAGCTATTCCTTCAACTCAGTCTGTGCCTTATGTGCAAGCTACACATTATACATGAGGTATTACTGTAAAACCTCACATATAAGCCAAATCCTTTGCTCATTTTTTTTTCATATAAGCCGATTTATTTTCCCTGAAGGTTTTGATTTAATAGATTAAAGAGAAAATCAATTTTTTCCTATTTTTCCTTTTTCCTATAAGCCGAATTTCTCTCTAAAACTCACATTCGGCCTACACCTGAGGTAGGCTTATAGTGTGGAAGCCTCAACCTGTGTCCATAATTTTAATGTAAGCCGCACCATATGTATAAAATGGTTTTAATTCCTTAGTAAATCTAAATATTTATGTAAAAGGCTCATATAAGCCATGCCATGAGTTCAGGTTAAAACTGGCTGCATCACGGGGTCTGAACTGGTCTATGCTTAGACTCTGGATTTTACAGTGCTGTTATATCCCACCTGGGAGGATATGAGGATGGTCCCCTAATGTGCCAAGATTTGACAGAGTACCCTATACATGTTTTAATGTTTTTATTGAAACGTTTAATAGACTGACTTCTGAGATGGACAAAGTAACCTACTGGCAGAAGTTACCAGCCCCGGAGGTGCTGGCTGCATGGAAAGCGCAAAAGGTACCTAATTCTATATTGATCTTGGTCAATTTTTGAAAGGGAATAGTCATTCTTTGATGCCTAAGTTTATTGGTAATTCAAGCTAACTGTATTTGTAAATTTGAAATAAGTCAAGATATTGCTACTGAATTATAATCATTTGGTGTTTTTTTCAGGCTAGGGAAAAACATATATTAGAGAGTTTATTGACAAGTAGTAGCTGGCAATCTTTTTATAAGTAGTAGTTGGAAATTGAGTAAATACCAAATACCATTATATCAGCCATGCCAATACCGTGGCTGTCTTTATACACCAAAAATAAAGCCTCTGTCTTGTGTATACCGTTTAGCCTCTGCATGAATCTATGTACAGAATTCATGGGTAAGGGACTTGAATATAAGATTAACTTAATGCCAGTTTATATTCTGTGCTGTGTTCCTTAAGGTTCCAGGTCAAGATCAGTATGAGGGCCCGCCAGTGCAGTACAAGAAGCAGGTGATAGACTTCCTACGCAAAAACCCTCCAAATGGTATATGATCTTTATTATTGGTTTTATTACACATATTCACTGTCAAGCTACACATTCAATATGAGCAGCTAACAAAATATTCCTTATAACTGGTTAGCATACATCATCAATTTCTGTGTATATCAATGAGAAGCTCATAGAATAATTTCAAAATTAGGTTGCAGCTTAAACGCTGCTATTTAGCCTTAAACAATAAAATGGATCCCTCTTTCTTAAACATGCACCGATCTGAGTAGAGTAGTAGGCGACAGAAAATATTAGAAACATTGTCTTTTATGTTTCACAGGTGTCTGCAAGGTAACAGTTATTGCAGCTGAGTATGAACATAAGGTGTTATTCCTCCCTCCATATAGACCAGAACTTAACGCCATTGAGAATGCATGGGGTGCTGTGAAAAACAAGGTAGCTTCACGGAATTCTGCTGGTGTAAATTTTAAAATGCTGTATGGCATCATCATGGGAGCTTTCAAAGAGGTGAATATCGATTCCTGGGTTGGTATGGATGAAAAAATCAAGAAGGAGGAACTGAAACAGCTTAAGGTGCTGGAAGAAGAAGATCAACGAAGGCAGGCCTTCAAAGATGCACATCCTGGTCTCGTTATCACACTCAGTGCAGAGGACGATGACGATGATGAAGGTATGCAGTGATTTGATGTGAGTCTTATAAAAAAAGAAAGACATACATCTAGACCTCAATAGCTGGTCCCTCAAGAAGTTGCTATACTTTTTTCCGTCAAAGTTAGGTAATGGTCCTAATTCCTGGAAATGTTAGTCTATAGAAACGGTAATCTATAATATGTTCCTTGGATTTGTTACTACTGTGAAATTACAGCTGTGCTGATGTACTTATGTTTTTCCATTCCAGATTCCACTGATGATGGTCTTGTAGCGGAGATCAGTGAAGGTATAGATGGGGACGATGATACAGCAACAGATTGTCCATTTGGTGGTTTGCTTGAAGAGGACCGAACAGCTGCCGAAGCACTACTTTCTCTCCAAAGTCCCAGGATTCATGGTCACACTGAAGAATAAACATAGAATTGTTGTACCTCACATCTGCTTTATACTATAAGGGCAGCACTATATTGTTCTTGGATTATAAGGGTTCAAAAAGTATACAAAACCTCTATGGTATTGGAAATACCGGTAGTGAACAAAATGTAATGCTATTAAATGTAGCAACAATTAACAAGATGTTATATGGCAGGTGTTTTTCGTTTTTTAATAACAGGGGAGGGGAGGCGGATATGGTTTGTAATTATACTGTTCAGGTGAAAACCACACTTTGACACAAGCAGCTATAAGCTTAATTGATATGACAAAACGCAACACATGAATAAACAGACATTTTATATCTCAGTTTTCACTGTTAACTTTCTTCCCTATATTCCCCATAAGGAGAACAAGAGTAGACATTCGGATCTCGAAAACCTGTATTTCCCCTTTTTAATTCAAGGAAAAGTTAATTTTATGGCCTTTAGATATTTATGAAGATGGACAATCACTGGAAATAATTTTTGTTAATGATATAAATAAGGCAAAAAGGTTTCTTTGAGGTAACATGCTGTACAAATTTAGGTAGGGTAGGTGATTTTTTTTTTTAATTTTTGGAAGGGGGGTAACAAATACAATGAATTATGACTCACAGTGATGACTCATGACTCACAGTGGTGACTTAACTTCCACAAAATAACTTTACCAAACCCCCACTAAACAAGTATTTCTAGTTTTGTTTTAAAGGGGGTTTGGCATGGAAAACTAACAACATGGGTACTGATTCAAACAGCGGTCATAAAATCGCGGGAACCAGAGGAAAAATTGCGACGCCCTGATTGGTCAAGGGGAGATCACGTGACTTTGTAATGCGGGCATGCATTACCATGCCAGGGCCCCTTTAAAATAGAGGGAAACAGGTGAAAGTTGTTAAAAAAATGATCACTCCCTTATTATCAGCTTATATGATATCCACCCCCCCCCATCTACTTTCCTTTCCACTACCACCCCAATACCAAACAAATAAATCAAATCATTTTTCATTGACAGTGACAAATACATGTCTGTACCTACTGGTATTTTTGGCTTTTGAAGAGCTTTGCCCTGGGGATACTGTCAACTGTGTCTGTGAATGCCAGACTTAATATTTTACCAATGAATTTCCGAATAACTTACAAATTTGTAAAGTAAATACATACCTTGGGTAATCCCCTGAGTAATATTCATGATGTCTGTAGGCTCTAATTCCTTTGATAGATGAAGTTATAGGTCTCAAGTCGGTCATTCTCTCATCAGCACTCTGTCAGTGTCAGGCAAAGATTGTGCTGTACCAGTGTCACTGTCACAGCAGTGACAGCTCCCTGTGTTGTTTTGCCACATAATTCCCGTATATCACACAATTTAGTCATGAAATTAACCCCAAAGTCTTGAATTATATGCCTAGCCAATACGTGTGGCCTAAAATGCCCATCGAACAAGGATATAATGCTATAAAAGTATTTTGCTGGCTTGGCAAGACCACCACTTGAGGATTTTTTCACGAAATCATCAGGCTGCTGTGAGCGATAATACAAGAATTGAGTGATTGCAGCATAAAAAATGCTGATTTCTATCAAAAATATGTCAACTAGTGAAAAATAAATTATTCATGTGGAAAGTAGGTGTATATTTATTTGTTTTGATACATAGATTATTATCCAGACACGAATTCAATACCATTTACTGTGGAGCATACCGGATAACATCCTCCGGGCCCAATCTGGCGCCAACAACTATAGAATATTTTAAAGGTCTAGGAGCTCATTGGTGGCATCCTGATTTTTCCACATATACATGTACACGACATCTATTTTCTAAAAACAGCTTCAAAATGCTTCAGAACACACTATTTGGCATGTATATTTTCAAAATTTTCTGGGGGGGGGGGGCATGACCCCCCTACTGCTGTTGGGTTACTTCCCTTGCGATTCATGTCCTGTGTGTACAGCACTCTCAAATATTTGTCCATTTTCTCAAAATCTCACTCATGTCCATTCTCAGAACTTGACAGCCCTGCCAAGGGCTGTGGAAGTCCAATATTGTGTACATGTATGCTCCCAAGTCGGCTTTCAAGTCAACTGTCACCCCTGCCCTCGCCAAGGCGTTTGGATCGGTATAGGCCAGTTGGCCAGTTGGTAATGGTGTCTGACTCATGTTACATGTTATCATGTTAATTAATTGTTTGGTCATTATCACTAATTAATTAGTCAATTATAGTAGCCAGGCATTTATTGTGTGGGGCCTGGACAGAATGCATCTTCTCTCCTGAAAATGCACCAGAATGCACCATTTGGCCTCACAATTTAAAAAAAAAAAGGTTCCCAGTACATTAGCATATACATAAAAACTGACGGAGTGAAGTGACGGCGTGACGTCCTTAAAATTTTGAGCACCGGCCCGTGTATAGGAACAATTCAATCGTTGGAATTCAGGTAGCCCCTCCCCATTTCAACTCAGCCTCCCGGCTACCTTCGCCATCACCGTCTTTGTTTGCCTCAACTCACATCGCTCAAAAAGGGACACTTCCTCAGTATATGCTTGTAATTTCATTATGAAATGTAAGTCTACGTTTCACTCACCCGCTATCTAGTGAATTTTCAGGCCTGGCTCAATTCTTTCCGTGAGGTGAAACGTTTCAGAAAACATGGTGAGGTAAATCCACAACGCGCACCTGCATCTGTCAAAATGCATTTATTGTTTACAATGCGGTCTCTTTCGGAAGCATATACACATGCTCTACACACGGCATTCAGCGCGGTGAGCCGGTCTGGTCTGCACACAAGCCTTCAACAAGGTAGTGTGTAGAACTCACACTAGAGGGACAAGACAAGCCTAACTTAACAGATGTGCAGGACACAACTTGTTACATCGGACTATGCCCTAGGAGCATCCTGATTGCCGCGTGGGAGTGACGCGAAAATTACGCGGACAGCAGCAGCTGAGGCGTGTGCTTTCCCACACTCCCCATGGCAAGTCTGGGAAAATGCCCCCAGGGCATCCATGGTAAGGATGATGCTCCCAGGACATGTAGGCCTATATAGGGTATTGGACTATGCCCCGGGGGCATCGTTTAGTACATGGATGCCCCCAGGGCATCGTCAATTTTTTTTATGCATGTACGATTATCTAAGCTTACTATGAATGCCCTGGAGGCATTGTCCCTCATTGTTCTCTGTACCATGCCCCTGGGGCATCCATAATATGGATGATGTGTGATGATGCCCCCAGGGAATGCACTGATAGTCATATGAGTCGAAGGTTGGAGAGTGCCCCAGCCTAGTAGGCTCCTAATTCCCCCCTGATTAGCTTAAAGTCCAATATTCCCTGAGGGCATGCATGGATGTCCCAAGGGCATACCCTTGTTTAATACTGCTTCATTTATCATCAACTTTATGCCCTGAGGAGTAACATTTGTAGACTGTAGAAGGAACCCGGGAGAAGGAAGATATATGCCCTGGGGGATATGCATACTTAGGCCCTTCTTGTAGCTAGCCTACAACTTGTGGAATTGTACTACATGCCTGGAGGGCATGCTTTGGTAAATCATGCTTTAAAGAAGCAAGAAATATGCCCTGAGGGTATGTTGCCCTGAGGGCATGTGCATGTTTTTCTGGTCAATGCCAGAACGTCTAGATCTAGAGGTCAGGAATGGTCCTGTGTATGCCTATGCCCTGAGGGCCGATACACGATGCCCTGAGGGCATAGACTAGCATGGGTAAATTGCTGATTTCTGGAAGGCCAGCAATATGCCCTCAGGGCATGCATAATTCTGCGCGGCAGTCCCGAAAATATACGCGTCACCACAGGGGGCGGCACTGAATGCCCCCAGGGTATAGACCGATGTAACAAGTTGTATCCTGCAACAGGCAGTCGCAGGTGTTATGTCCCACCTAGTGTTGAATTTTCAAACTACACACAAGGACCATGCGTTCGACTATACAACTTTTGGACAAAAGTCTTGTGAGCATTTAATATTTATCAACAGGTGGAGGGTGCAAAAAAATTCAGACCCCTCCAGAAGGGGAGGGGGGGCATAAGATATTTTGACCCCTCTTGAGGGGGGGGGCTAAAAAGTTTACCCACCTTTTAGCAAGAAAACCCGTGCGCTACTATAGATTAAAGAGGGGCGCAAAAATTCTATGCACCTCCGGCTCGGGGGGGACGCAAAAAAAATTTGACTGTCATCAAGGGGCCATAAAAGATTTGATGCTCACGCCTTAAGTCAAAGATTGATGGGGCCCTCTTGGAGATGGGGCCGGACTGGTGCATTCAGAAATGAAAATATGGCCGGGGAAGGAAAGCACATATCCCCGGCACATATCCCTTTCAGCCTCCCCCCTCCCTGCAGCAGGGGATCCAGGGGGTGGCCTGGGGGCACATGTATGGCAAGCCATTTGGATAAACTTTAGAAAAAAACACGGTTTTTCTCAGTTTTCTCAGAAAAAAACATGTTTTTCCCAGAAAAAAAAATCGTGTTTATTGAGAGAAAGGCATAGTTCTTCGTAAAACATGGTTTTTCTGCAAAAAGCATGTTTTTTTGAGGACCGTTTGGTATGGTTTTCTTGTCTTTCTATGCTTTTCCGGCAAAAAAAACACGGTTTTTCTCAGGGGAAAAAAACGTATTTTCCATTAGATTGGCATAGTTTGTGGTAGAATGGCATGGTTTCTGGTAGAATGGTATGGTTTCTGATGAGAAAAACCGTATTTTTAAAAGAATTCCCAAACGGCTTGCCATACACATGCCCCCCTTGCCACTTTCGTATCTCTACTCTACTCCGGTTCCCCTCCCATAGGTGAACGGCAGTACCGTGACACAGACGATACTCAGTCAACTTAGGGAGTGGTCATTGTAATAAGTAGAAGGAAGAACCAAGACCTTACAATTCAGTGCCTCGTGCTAGACTGACGTTTATTCCCTAATATCACTCAACTTCCGGTTCCCAACATTCCACGCACAAGATGGCGCCAAGCGCATACATTACATCTCCCTTTTTCTCTTTATTTTATTTTTTTTTTTTTTAAATAGGGAAGTTACTATATAGCACAACCTGCACTAATGAACATGACTCAACCAGTCTTCAATATAGCAACGGCTACTTTGATGTGAAGAAAACAAAACAAAAAAAATCAAGTGTCTGTCTTCTTTTCTTGAACAGTCTCATGATAAAACGATGCAAAATACCATAATATCAAATCCCTTTGGATCACTTATAGTTAATGTCACAATGACTAACTGAACAGTCCTCTGAAGATAACATAAATGTTTCAAAGATCGAGTTTTTTGGGTGGTTTGCTCAACCTGCCACTACTGGTGCGATATGGAGCCCCATCACCTTGAGCAGAGTCTTTTCTGCAAGTAGGAGTTGGAGGCACTTCTCTTGGGCAACTAACAGTAACAGTTGGGTGAGGTGATTTCTGTGGCGAGAGTGGCTTAGGTGGAGATGGTAAGTCAGCAGGTGTTTGCGGTATTATATCGATAGGTGGTATGTTCACAGTTGTTCTCTGGGCCACAGTAGCCCTAGTTATTTCAGGAGCACAGTTATTGTTAGCATTTTTGTTGGCCTCATGTGTTGCCAATCGTATATGCTGACGGTTTCTCCGATACTTACGCCCTTCACGCTCCACCACATAAGACCTTGGCTCCTCATGATGTCTCACAACAGTCCCTGGCACCCATTTCTTAGATCCTGGGAATGGTGTCATCCTTACTGGATCACCTACTTTAAGTGGTGGTAGGTCACTTGGGTGCTTGGCATCATGATAATATTTCTGTGACCTTTTAGATTGGTCCAAGGCCTTTCTCACATCCTTAATGTCTATCTGTTTTGGGTTTAGTAACTCTGTAGCTATTGGAATTGTGTTACGTGGCCTTCTGCCCATACTCAGCTGTGCTGGTGACAGGCCACAACTCTCCATCGGTGTTGTTCTATGATCTAGCAGTGCCATATATTTGTCACTGGCTTTGGCCCAAAGTCTTTTCACTGTTTGCACTGCTCTTTCGGCCTCCCCATTAGATTGAGGGTAGTTTGGAGATGATGTGACATGTGTAATGTGTCTTATAACACAAAATCGTTTAAAATCCTGACTGGAGAACTGAGGTCCATTATCTGTCCTAAGAGTCTCTGGTAGGCCATGAACTGCTAGTTGGCGCATCAGAGTCTCTTGTGTAGTTGCCGATGACATGTCATGCAGTTTGTCTACTTCAATAAATTTAGTCATATAGTCTACAGTCAGCAAATAGTTTTGTCCTTTCCACTCAAATATATCACTAGCCACCTCCTGCCAGGGGCGCTGGGGTGTTGGGGTTGGACGTAGGGTCTCTGATGGCTGCTTATTCTGATAAGTATTACAGGTTGCACAATCACTGACCAGTTCTTCGATTCTTTGGCTCATCCCTGGCCAGTACAGTGCTTCCCTCGCTCTCTGTTTACACTTTGTGATGCCAAGGTGGGATCCATGAACCTGGGTGAGCATCTCTTCTCGAAGACTAGGTGGCACCACAATCCTCATCCCTTTATATACAATGCCATCTGAAACTGCAAGCTCATCTCTAATGGACCAGTACTCCCTTATGCTGTGTGGCACTTGTTCTTTTGTATCTGGCCAACCTTTGAGTATGATGCTGTACAGCTCGTTCATCTCATCAGCTGTTGTTTCTTGGAAACTGCGATACCGGGTTGGAGTAACAGCGATAAAGTTAACCATGTTAACTGTAATATGTTCTATGTCTTCTTCTGCTTCTGGCAGGTTTGCCCAGCTCAGTGCATCTCCCATAGGATTATCCTTTCCTGGAACATAGCAGACATTTAGGTCATAGGGCTGAAGGCGTAGCATCATCGTCTGGAGTCTCATTGGCGCTGCTAAGATAGGTTTCGTGAAGATCGATTGAAGTGGTTTATGGTCTGACTGCACAACCACTTCTTTGCCAAAGACATAGTGATGAAATTTCTTGCAACAGTGGACAATAGCTAGCGTCTCTTTCTCTATCTGAGCATATCCTCGTTCTGTACTTGTCAGTGCCCTTGAGGTATATGCCACTGGTTTGTCATTTTGGAGCAACACACCTCCTAGTGCATAGCTGGATGCATCACACTGAATCTTGACTGGTTTCCGCACATCATAGTATGCCAGTACTGGGGCATTGCAACACAGGTCTTTCAGCTTCTCGAAGCTGCACTGCTCAGGCTCTTCCCACACAAACTCTGAGTCTTTCTTTGTGAGTGCACGTAGAGGTGCTGCAATCTCACTGAGGTTAGGGATGAACTTTGAGATATACTGAACAAACCCCAGAAATCGATGTACACATTCCTTTGTCTGAGGTGTCGGCATCTCTCTCACAGCCTTGACTTTGTCTGGGTCAACCTTTAGACCTTCTGACGAGACAATATGACCAACATACTTGACGCTAGATTTCCTGACCTGACACTTTCCGAAGTTCAACTTCAAGTTCCACTCTGTAGCTCGTTCAACTACTCTTTTCATAATAGCATCATGGTGGGTTGTGTCTCCCCCTGCTATCAGAATGTCATCCATCACTGCATATGCACCCGAGATATCCTGAAGCATGTCATCCATTATCCTCTGGTAGATTTCAGGTGCAGATTTCACCCCAAAGGGTAGCCTCAGCCACCGATACCTTCCAACCGGTGTGTTGAATGTTGTCAATAGACTTGACTCATAATCCATCTTAATTTGCAAGAAACCGGATTTTGCATCAAACAGTGAATACTTTGGCATCTCCCATGGATGCAACAATGTCCTCAATGGTCGGGGTTGGGTAATGTTCCCGTCTAATCGCTGTGTTTAGATCTCGTGGATCAAGGCAAATTCTTATTTTATCATTCTTCTGGACCACCACCATGGAACTTACCCAGTCTGTGGGTTCTGTGACTTTGGTGATGTGACCATCCTCCTCCATTTCTTTCAGTTTTACCACAATCTTCTCACGCAGAGCATGGGGTTGACGTCGGGCTCCATGCACAACTGGCTTTACGTTTGGATCTATCTTGAGAGAGTAGATCCCTGGAAGAGTTCCTGTCAATTTCTTCAGCTCTGGGTATTGATCTATGCCTTGATCGACTGTGTGGATACGCTTCAGGAGACCTAATTGTGTGCATGCTGACCCTGATAGGAGTGGAGTTTGGTCCTGCTCTGTGATGTAAAACTTAACGTTTATTTCATGAGACTTCCATATGACTGGGAATACTGCAGTGCCAAGTAGTGGGATTGGGTGCTGGGTATAGGATTGATAAACACGCTTGGTTGGATGAATCAGAGGTTTATCCACCATCCGATTATAAGTCTTCACTGACATGAAAGACTTGGCTGCACCAGTGTCGAGCTGAATCCGAACCTTGACACCACCAATCATCAGTTTTTCCCACCACTCACTCTGAGGATCCTTTGGCTGTTGCACAGTATTGACAAGGTGAGCAAGCCCATCATCACTACCTGACTCGTCACCACTGTCCTCGGATTGCTCGTCGACCGCATGTGCACCTTTCTGAGACCTACTTTTGACTTTTCTCTTTGCTTTATAACAGACTGCTGCGAAATGGCCTTTACTTTTACAGTAGTTACAGGTCGCACCACGGGCAGGGCAATATTCATGTGTGGCATCGTAGCCACACTTGTCACATAGCTCTAACTTAGGTGGTTTCTCTTTAGATGTCGAGGGCTTTTTCCTTATTTTGGGTGGCTCCTGTTTCTTAACTACCTTAACAGTGTCATCCTCCTCCCAATTCACCTCCTGTAATGTCTCTTTGGAGGATTCATAGCTTCGACCAAATGTGATGGCCTCTTTGAGGGTGAGTTCCTCCCCTTTGTCGAAGCACTTCTCCTTGACCTTTGCATGGCGGGACCCAATAACTATCATGTCTCTGAGCATGCGGTTCTCATGTGTACCATATCCACAGTCCTTTACCAGTACACACAGAGAAGTCACAAAGTCATCAAATTTCTCATCAGGCTTCTGCCTACGACGCAAAAACCTAGCTGTAGCCCTGATTTCATCTCTAAAGGGTTTGACATAGTCCGTATACTTTTTGAATACTGACTCAAGAACTTCATTTTCTGCTGCCGCATCATCCCCATCTGCAGGCTCCCAAGGGAAGGTATCATACAATTCGCGACCTTTGTTACCAATGAATGTCATCAAATAATTCACTTTTTCTACTTCGCTTTTGCCAGCCAATGGACCACCAAAATGGAAAACACAGTGTTGTTTAAACTGTTTCCATTCTCTAACCAAGTCTGAGGCATCCCAATCCATGGATGGAATATTTTTCTCAGCCATTTTACTATTTTGAGCCTTTAAATCACTGTAGATGTTCACAACTAGCTGCCAGCACCACTAAATCAATGTTAGAAACTAACACACTTGACCAGCTAGAATAGGTCTCAACAAGCAAATGGCACAAAGTCAGTTCAATATGGGATTGGCTGGAGCAAATTATTAAAATGCCCATGTAGCACACAAATTCACAGTATACTAGCAGAGTTCAACCAAGCACCAACATGTGGCTTCACTTTCAGGGTTCTTGAGATCCAGGCTGGACACTTTGGTCTACTCACAATTTCCTGGATTTAATTCCTTCACAAAATGACATCTCCTGGTAAGCTTATACATCAATTCATCAATTGGCATTACCAGGTGGGTTTGCTTTCTCTTCTAGAGCTGTAGAACCACTTCTGACAACCATGTAATGAGTAGAAGGAAGAACCAAGACCTTACAATTCGGTGCCTCGTGCTAGACTGACGTTTATTCCCTAATATCACTCAACTTCCGGTTCCCAACATTCCACGCACAAGATGGCGCCAAGCGCATACATTACAGTCATTATTTATCAACAGGGGTCTGGAATTTTGATGCCCCCCCTCAAACCCACCATCCCCCCCCCTGTTGATAAATAATGACCACTCCCTTACTTATAGGTCTTTCTGGAAGCTGACTTAGATTAGGCACTTGTTCCAGCTCGTGAATAAATAGTTTAGGTAGCTTGACCTGGAAGTGGTTCCCACTCCCAGTTATATTTTAAAGGGTGATCCACCCAAAGTCTGTCTAGTTTTGAATGTGTTCAGATTTTCTGACGGCACTATGGTGTTAGGTAAGGTAGTGGTCATTATTTATCAACAGGGGGGGGGGATGGTGGGTTTGAGGTTGGGGCGTATAAATTCAGACCCCTCCCGAGGGGGGGCTAAAAAAATGTTGACCCCTCTTGAGGGGGGGGGGCTAAAAAAAAATTACCCTCTTTTTTTAGCAAAAAAGCCTGCACGCTACTATACTATAGATCAAATAGGGGTGCGAAAATTCTCCGCCCTCTGGGGTGGGGGGGCGCAAACAATTTTGACTGCCTTTGAGGGGGGCATAAAAAATTTTCACGCATCCGCGCGAAAACCCACCAGCCCTCCTGTTGATAAATAATGACCACTCCCTAAGGGAGTGATCATTTTTTAACAACAGGGTGGGGGGCTGGTGGGTTTGTGCGCGGACGCGCGAAAAAAATTTCGACCCCCCCTCCTCTCGAGGGGATAAAATTTTTTCGACCCCCCCCATAAGGGACAAAAATCGTGCGCAAACGTCCCCTTTTAGGGAGTGGTCATTATTTATCAACAGGGGGGGGAGGGTGGGTTGGAGGGGGGGCGTAAAATTTTCAGACCCCTCCCGAGGGGGGGGCTAAAAAAATTTTGACCCCTCTTGAGGGGGGGCTAAAAAAATTCACCCTCTTTTTAGCAAAAAAGCCCGCGCGCTACTATAGATCAAAGAGGGGCGCGAAAACTCTCCGCGCCTCTGGCGCGGGGGGGTGTGCAAAAAATTTTGACTGCCGTCGAGGGGGGGGCGTAAAAAATTTCCGCGCGTCCGCGCGAAAACCCACCACCCCCCCTGTTGATAAATAATGACCACTCCCTTAGCCTATAGTAACGCGCGGGGTTTTCCACTGAAAACAGGTGAAATTATTTTGATCCCCCCTATCAGAGGTATTGAAAAAATTCTGACCCCCCCGGTCAAGTAGGCCGAGCCCCCTGCCGACTCTACTTCCTACGGGAGCGGCAGAGCGCAGATGCCTTTGTTGTAGTCTAAAATTCGGTACCAATGGTACCGAATGATTTTTAACACACTTCCCCTTTATGCATGGCTTCCAAATTTCATCCATACAACTATGGCACACTTTACTTGCTACTTCTGCTTGGATGGAAAAAATGTGAGCTTTAATTCAGTTTTAAATCATCTTTTTATATCTCCTGGCTGGAGCAAAGGCCCTGCTCTGGCACTGTGCCAAGATCAAGGTTGCTGCCTAAAATTTCTAAATTTTACTAAAATATAAATAACAAAGACTATAAAACTAAAGATTAATTACTGCATTGGCAAAATCACATGTTTAATTAAAGCGGGGCTAGCACGTAAAATATCATTACTGGTACTGATCAAAGACACGCCATAAATTCGCGGGACCCAGCTAAAAATTTGCAATGATCTCATTGGTCAAGGAGTGGTCACGTGACTTCCTAAGACGGGTACGTCTTAGCCGTGCTAGCCCTCCTTTAAGTATGTGAGAAGTTTCAAGTAGGAGAGTGAGGGGAAAGTTTATTTTCACATGAGTTTTTTGTTGTCTATGAGCCCATCCAACTTTGCTGTCAGCCGTTAGCGGGAGCGATAGGCTGTCATCGTCTGGCCTACGGTCAAGGGGTTGAAAAAATTCTGACCCCCCCTCAAACCCACCGCCCCCCCTCCCCTGTTGTTAAAAAATGATCACTCCCTAAGGCTAAGGCTAAGCTGTTCCATAATTGAACCACACGACCCCCTGAAATAGAGCCTTTGTTAAACTCTTTAATGTGCCTGGGGAAATGTGGTATCGAACCTAAACCAACCCCTCTGGATCCGCCCCTGCTCCCCCCCCCCCCCCCCCGACGACGGTAAAAAAACTTTTGGGAAAACGTACTTCTTGTGTATCTATCGAACGCACCTACTACATATATTCACGCACGACGAAATACGCACGACGACATGAGGTGCGTATATCGCTTTCGATCTTACGACTGGCAGAATAGTATCCGGAAAGTAGTTCGCTATTATCGATATGATAACTGATGAATTAATTATTTATCTGGAAAGCTGCATTAAATTGTATGAATTAACCTATGTAGTTGGATATTTTTCCTTTTGTTTATAGGTTTAGGGACCCCTGAGACAGTTAGTGTCTTGGCGTATAAATACATCCACCAAGTAGTTCGGGCGGCTAGGGCTTCATCCATTTTGTTGAAAATTCGACGACCCCTCTACTGTGGATTGAGAATCACAACAAGAGCACATGTGTCTGTGAGACAAGTACAGGTACAAACCCGGTTTGTTGTCTCGCAAGTAATCCTGGGAAGTATTGATAATTTAAATTCCAGCTCTGAGCATAAATGTAACCCGTTTCCACACCTTACCGGTGGGCCCTACTTAGTCTTTACTAGTCTACACCATGTTACAGTAATACTGTACTATAGCTCGATGCAGCAAGTTGGGAACCTGAGTGTTTTCCAGTTTTGGAGGCAGCTGTGCATGTAGAATGCCTTCATTCAAGGGACATTTTTGTATATGCAGCAGAAGACAAGTCTTGTGTATGATTCTCTCTCAAAAATCATAACAAAATATGAAAATAGAATCATTTGCTATGCATTATTCCCTCATGATACATGTCAGACTAGACAAAATGCCCTCCGTACGTCCCATATGGGCTGGAAAAGCACCATGCTCATAAATGCCTTCATCGTTTTCAAGATAAGAATATCTGAAGACCTGAACAATGTGAACAGGTCCATGGTGCAAAACCCTTTTGTTTCTATTAAATTCCATCATCAATTGTTGTTTTGACCTGATGACCCATTGAAAACCATATTGAAATGTTATTAGAACCCCATATTAGGCATGTGAGGCCTATTATAATGCACTATTGAGCTATTTAGCTGCAAAAGCGTTGTCGGCACCAAAGACTAAAATCATAAGATGGGGCTAATTCTTCTCACACTTATTGTATCACTTAGATATTTCCCATGCCTTTAAAGATGATCAAGTAGACCATAAAAATGGATAATTCTGGTATCAATGGGTGATCACGCATCCATATATGGTGATCTATGTGGTCCCACATCAAAAACCAAGCAGAAATTTCGCTGAAAATCACAGTTTTTGCAAACTAACAAAAATCACATGTCTCCCATAGTGTTATAAGCCACCATAGAGGTAGGGAGAAAAAGCATACTCATTTATAAACTTGATGGGTCAGTATTATGCACCATCTATCGAAAACTGATGATTAGAATATTTTTTCACAAAATATATAGGGCCAAACTTTGAAAAACAGCAATTTTTTCAAACTAATGATTTTTTAATTTATAATTTGTACTTCAGTGGTAAACTGTGCACTATATTATTGTAATACCATCTACCCTGGCCTAAAAGCAATGAGTTTCATCTTTCATTTGCTGCAAATATTGTGTAAATCGGATAATTTTTGACTAAACCACAGCATTTCTTACCGAAAATTCAGGAAAAACTAAGTTTTAGGTTCCCAACTTGCTGCATCGAGCTATAGTCTGTGGAATCTAATACTAGGCAGTAACTGAGTATTAAAGGCAGTACTGTAGTACTCACTACAGTACAGTACTCGGACTCAGTATTATTATATATGCAATACAACACTCAAGTACATTTCTATAGTAAAGAAATATGCACCCCCCCCCCCCCCCCCCCGTAGAAATACAGGATCTGTACGCAACTACAGAGGTGTACGTGGAAAAGCAGTGGCGTACGTGGAAAAGCAGTGGCGTACGTGGAAAAGCAGTGGGGTGCACAATATTACGGACATTGCGCTGATCGGCCCGAGCCATAATAAGTGTATTTGACAAAGTATGCCCCCTAAATATTGAAGAAACACCATTTTATTCACCTTTTCTTAGCCCGTCTTCCTGGATTCATAAATCAAACATAATTTAAGCATTTAAACGGCCTAAAAAATTCATTTTCAACGAAAAACTTCTATTTTATTCAAGCGCCATTACGACACTGCGGGACGCGCGGACGACTTACGGCATTCATACACAGAAAACTGGGAAGAAGCCAAGATGGCGACGTTCTGTTTTAGCGCAAAGTAGATTTACAGGTAAATAAATGTACTTGAGTGTTGTTGCCGTTCATTCTTAGGAATGAACGGCTATAGGAGGGGACCCATTCTTAAATACAAGCTCTCATAGTGGTGCTTCCTCGCTCTCCATGTATAATCCTGTCCATAGGTACAGTATTGAGTATGTCTATACCTGGATTAAAATCTTCAAACCAGTCAAGCATAGAAGTGGTGGTGGTGGTGTTGCTGGACCTGCTATTGTAGACCCTGGGGACAGAGTGGTGGTAGCCCTGGACACCTCAGGCAGAGCCATGGTATATAGTATATATAGCCCCCCCCCCTCCACCCACCTCTGAATGGTGGTGGTGGCTGTGCTCCTGGGGTGGCCCCATACCTGCCTGCCACCACCTCCCCCAGCACCATGTGGTTCTCTTCTGCTGGTGGTGAATTTCTCAGCACCACTGACTATTAACCCACTAAAGGCCACCTACATGTATATTTATGTATACATGAACACATAAGTATGATGCAATTTTTTAGGAGTTTTAAGTGGCGTGGCATTGGATTATTTGGAGTCTTGGGACCGTTTTCCATGTGTGTCGGCCATCTTGGTTTTCGGAAACACAGGGATCCAGGCCATATATGGTCAATTTTGATCTTAAAAAGTTATCAGATGGATGTTAGTGACCATTGGGACACCTCAACTACCCAATTTTATTGTTTGCCATGTGTGTCGGCCATCGTGGTTTTAGGAAACACAGGGATCCAGGTCATTTGTGGTCAATTTTGATCTTCAAATGTTATCAGACGGATATTAGTGACCATTGAAAGACCTCAACTACCTAATTCTATTGTTTTCCATATGTATCGGCCATCTTTGTTTTAGGATACACAGGGATCCAGGCCATACATGGTCAATTTTGATCTTCAAAAATTATCAGATGGGTGTTAGTGACTATTGGGAGACCTCAACTAGCCTATTTTTTTGTTTTCCATGTGTGTCGGCCATCTTTGTTTTAGGAAACACAGGGATCCAGCTCATATATTGTCAATTTTAATCTTCAAAAGTTATCAGATGGATATTAGTGACCATTGAAAGACCTCAACTACCTAATTCTATTGTTTTCCATATGTGTCGGCCATCTTTGTTTTAGGATACACAGGGATCCAGGCCATACATGGTCAATTTTGATCTTCAAAAATTATCAGATGGGTGTTAGTGACTATTGGGAGACCTCAACTAGCCTATTTTTTTGTTTTCCATGTGTGTCGGCCATCTTTGTTTTAGGAAACACAGGGATCCAGCTCATATATGGTCAATTTTGATCTTCAAAAGTTATGAGATGGATGTTAGTGACCATTGAAAGACCTCAACTACCTAATTCTATTTTTTTTATATGTGTCGGCCATCTTTGTTTTAGAAAACACAGGGATCCAGGCCATATATGGTCAACTTTGATCTTCAAAAATTATCAGATGGATGTTAGTGACCATTGGCAGACCTCAACTAGCCTATTTTTTTGTTTTCCATGTGTGTCGGCCATCTTGGTTTTAGGAAACACAGGGATCCAGGCCATATATGGTCAATTTTGATCTTCAAAAGTTATCAGATGGATGTTAGTGACCATTGGGACACCTCAACTACCCAATTTTATTGTTTGCCATGTGTGTCGGCCATCTTGGTTTTAGGAAACACAGGGATCCAGGTCATTTGTGGTCAATTTTGATCTTCAAATGTTATCAGATGGATATTAGTGACCATTGAAAGACCTCAACTACCTAATTCTATTGTTTTCCATATGTGTCGGCCATCTTTGTTTTAGGATACACAGGGATCCAGGCCATACAAGGTCAATTTTGATCTTCAAAAATTATCAGATGGATGTTAGTGACCATTGGGAGACCTCAACTAGCCTATTTTATTGTTTTCCATGTGTGTCGGCCATCTTTGTTTTAGGAAACACAGGGATCCAGCTCATATATTGTCAATTTTAATCTTCAAAAGTTATCAGATGGATGTTAGTGACCATTGGGACACCTCAACTAGCTAATTTTATTGTTCTCCATATATGTCGGCCATCTTTGTTTTAGACAACACAGGGATCCAGGCCATATATGGTCAACTTCGATCTTCAAAAGTTATCAGATGGATGTTAGTGACAATTAGGACACCTCAAGTACCTAATTTTATTGTTTTCCATGTGTGTCGGCCATCTTGGTTTTCGGAAACACAGGGATCCAGGCCATATATGGTCAATTTTGATCTTAAAAAGTTATCAGATGGATGTTACTGACCATTGGGACACCTCAACTACCCAATTTTATTGTTTGTCATGTGTGTCGGCCATCTTGGTTTTAGGAAACACAGGGATCCAGGTCATATATGGTCAATTTTTAAGTTATGAGGTGGATGTTAGTAGTCATTGGGATACCTCAACTACCTAATTCTATTTTTTTCAATATGTGTCGGCCATCTTTGTTTTAGAAAACACAGGGATCCAGGCCATATATGGTCTATTTTGATCTTCAAAAGTTATCAGATGGATGTTAGTGACCATTGGGACACCTCAACTACCCAATTTTATTGTTTGCCATGTGTGTCGGCCATCTTGGTTTTAGGAAACACAGGGATCCAGGTCATTTGTGGTCAATTTTGATCTTCAAATGTTATCAGATGGATATTAGTGACCATTGAAAGACCTCAACTACCTAATTCTATTGTTTTCCATATGTGTCGGCCATCTTTGTTTTAGGATACACAGGGATCCAGGCCATACATGGTCAATTTTGATCTTCAAAAATTATCAGATGGATGTTAGTGACCATTGGGAGACCTCAACTAGCCTATTTTATTGTTTTCCATGTGTGTCGGCCATCTTTGTTTTAGGAAACACAGGGATCCAGCTCATATATTGTCAATTTTAATCTTCAAAAGTTATCAGATGGATGTTAGTGACCATTGGGACACCTCAACTAGCTAATTTTATTGTTCTCCATATATGTCGGCCATCTTTGTTTTAGACAACACAGGGATCCAGGCCATATATGGTCAACTTCGATCTTCAAAAGTTATCAGATGGATGTTAGTGACAATTAGGACACCTCAAGTACCTAATTTATTGTTTTCCATGTGTGTCGGCCATCTTGGTTTTCGGAAACACAGGGATCCAGGCCATATATGGTCAATTTTGATCTTAAAAAGTTATCAGATGGATGTTACTGACCATTGGGACACCTCAACTACCCAATTTTATTGTTTGTCATGTGTGTCGGCCATCTTGGTTTTAGGAAACACAGGGATCCAGGTCATATATGGTCAATTTTTAAGTTATGAGGTGGATGTTAGTAGTCATTGGGATACCTCAACTACCTAATTCTATTTTTTTCAATATGTGTCGGCCATCTTTGTTTTAGAAAACACAGGGATCCAGGCCATATATGGTCTATTTTGATCTTCAAAAGATATCTGATGGATGTTACTGACCATTTGGACACCTCAACTACCCAATTTTATTGTTTTCCATGTGTGTCGGCCATCTTGGTTTTAGGAAACACAGGGATCCAGGTCATATATGGTCAATTTTGATCTTTAAAAGTTATCAGATGGATGTTAGTGACCATTGGGACACCTAAACTACCTTTCCTCTGTGAAATTATCAACCTGTGAAGCACGGGATAGCCACTTAGTGCCGCTAAAGTGCTGTAAAACACAAATCAATCAATCAACCTAAACTACCTAATTCTTTTGTTTTCCTTGTGTGTCAGCCATCTTGGTTTCAGGAATCACAGGGATCCAGGCCATATATGGTCAATTTTGATCTTAAAAAGTTATCAGATGGATGTTAGTGACCATTGTGACACCACCACCACCAATACCACCACCACACTACTCCCAACCCTCACACACATTCCTTATTTGCATATTTTAATCCAGGCATAGGTTTACTCCATACTATAGCAGTGGGACAGGATTTTACATGGAGAGCGAGGAAGCACCACAATCAGAGCATATATTTAAGTATAGGTCCATTCCAAAGGCCATAGAGTTCATATATAATGATCTTTTTTCCTTGGATCATAATAGGAATATGCACGGCATTACAGCATTGCTGTGTTTACTTTCCTGAAAGTATGTTATAGATTAATAAATTGCAAAACACACAACATATGAAGGGCTTTTAGATTCCGTATTAAAATAATATTGGTTCTGAAAATTTTGATCTAATATCATATTAAAAATGTTGTAAATCAATTCTATACTTCTTAGAACATGATATGAATATGCACGGCATTACAGCTTTGCTGTGTTTACTTTGCCGAAAATATGGGATAAATTTCTAATCCGGGAAACGCACTGCAATTTAACTGCTTTTAGAATTGATATTAAACTCAGAATTGATCGTCAAATTTAAATATGAAATCCTAATATCTTGATCATAGATGACAGATCCTAAATTGAATCCTCTCAATTGCATCCTTAACACGGGCTTCTTGATCATAGATCTTAGATCCTAAATTTTCAATTGAATCCTTAACATAACCTCCTAACCATTGACCCCTTGTATTGCATATATAATAGATTAAAAACTGATGTGTGCATACAACAAGCAGATACCACACGTGGATCCGTTGCGTATTCCATGAGCATCGTTATATGTATAACGATGCTCATGGAATACGCAACGGATCCACTCGTGGTATCTGCTTGTTGTACGCACACTCCATTCAGTTTTTAGGGAGTGGTCATTATTTATCAACAGGGGGGGGGAGGGTGGGTTTGAGGGGGGGGCGTAAAATTTTCAGACCCCTCCCGAGGGGGGGCTAAAAAAATTTTGACCCCTCTTGAGGGGGGGGCTAAAAAAATTCACCCTCTTTTTAGCAAAAAAGCCCGCGCGCTACTATAGATCAAAGAGGGGCGCGAAAACTCTCCGCGCCTCTGGCGCGGGGGGGGCACAAAAAATTTTGACTGTTGATAAATATTGACCACTCCCTTAGTTAGTACTAGTCTAGTTAGTACTAACATAGAGATAGAGTAGCAACAAAGGAACTCCAGTGATAAGAGTGTCTCAGGTGTTATGCAAATGAGGGGGCCGTCATGCTTGGCTGCACACACCACTGTAGTGGTCAGTTTGACCCTCCTTTGATCAAGATTTGACAATTAATTCTGACAACTACTTATCCCACATACTAATGCTATATACCATTAGAAAGCCTTTGATTTGATGAATATAACACAATTGTTCATCATTTGAGTTTTGAAACAACAAAATCTAGGAATGGGATCCAAACACCATATCTCACTGCCTGACCCACAGATAAGGACTATGGTCAAAATTTGACAATTAATTCTGACAAAAATACTAATCTCATATACTAATGGTACATACCATTAGAAAGCCCTTGATTTGGAGCATATGGAATAATTGTTCTTTGTTTGAGTTTTACCTTGAAATGGAGATGTAGGGGTGGGATCCTGATACCATCTCTCTTGGTCTGACCCCCGACTGACTTCACAGAAAAGGATCATCATCGATATTTGAAAATTAATTCTGATAAAACTACTCATCCCACATATGGATGCTACATACCTTTAGAAAGCCCTTGATTTGGAGCATATGGAATAATTGTTCTTTGTTTGAGTTTTGAAACAAAACTAAATCTGGGGATGTGATCGAGACACCATATCTCGCGGTCTGACCCCTCGGCTTACTCCACAGATAAGTACTATGATCAAAATTTGACAATTAATTCTGACAAAACTACTAAACTCACACACTAATGCTATATACCACAAGAAAGCCCTTGATTCAGAGCATATGGAATAACTGTTCTTTGAGTTTTACTTTGAAACAAAATCTAACAGAGGGATCCTAATATACCATATCTCTTGGTCCGACTCCTTGGCCAAGTCCAAAGATAAGGATTTTATAAGTTCAACATTTAATTCTGGCAAAACTACTATTTCTACAAAACTGATGCTATATACCATTGGAAAGCCTTTGATTTGGAGCATATGGAATAATTGTTCTTTGTTTTACCTTGAAACGGAAATCTAGGGGTGGGATCTTGATACCATCTCTCTTGGTCTGACCCCCCGATGACTCCACAGATAAGGATAATGATCGGAATTTGACAATTAATTCTGGCAGAACTACTTATTCCACATACTAATGCCATATACCATTAGAAAGCCCTTGATTTTGAGCATATGGAGTAATTGTTCTTTGTTTGAGTTTTACCTTGAAACAGAAATCTAGGGGTGGGATCCTGATACCATCTCTCTTGTTCTCCCCCCCCCCCCAACTGATGCCAGAGATGTTGATTATGATTCAAATTTGACAATTAATTCTGGCAAAACTACTAATCCCACATACTAATGCTATATATATCATTAGAATGTCCTTGATTTGGAGCATATGGAATAATTGTCCTTTGTCCAATTTTTACATCTACACAAAATCTAGCGATAGGATCCTGATACCATATCTCACAGTCTGACCGCTAGTCTGTCTCCAACGATAAGCATTATAACTGAGATTTGACAATTCTGGCAAAACTACTAATCCCACATACTAATGCTATATACCATTAGAACGCCCTTGATTAGTTATACCCGGTATGTGGAATAATTGTCCCTAACCAAGTTTTACATTGTGACAGCAGGGGTGAAGAAATCAAAAGGAGTGTTAGGCCACATATCAAGGCTTGTGAATATCAAAAGGGGTGTGAGGCTGTGAGGGCCTATCCCAGTAAACACCATACCAAATTCTATGTAGGCTACAGGTATATCTTGGTTTCTCTTGAACCACATTTTTAGCCTTGGTATATGTTTATATGGACGTTCAAATGTTAAGGTTTATCTACGTTCTACAGACAAGCCTAGAAGTTGTATGCACATGTACTTGCAGAATGGAATAATCCTATGACACGGTAAACATCCATACCATGTCCTAAACTCCCTATTCTCTCTATCTATTAAAGTATGCAGATTTTCTGGGGGGGGGGGGGGCTGGGGAGAAGGGCCCCAACCCTAGAACTATGGAAATAGCTCCTGTCCCTACCCCCTAGATTTGTAGTTTGGCATACATGTACCAAGGAAGACAGACCCAGCCCTCCACTGCTCAATTGGTGTGTGCAGCCAAGCAGGACAGCCTGCTCATTAGCATAACACCCGAGACACTCTTATCTGGCCTACTCAGCCCCTGCAGTGCACGTTGCCCATCCCTCTCCTCCAGCCCCTGGTACTAGCATAGAAATTGTGAATATGTCTATGGTACTACCGTAATCTCCCGCGTAGAAGACGCGTTGCGCGCATAGGACGCACCCCAAACTCAGCAGGACCATTTTCGCGTATAAGACGCACATTTTAATGCTGATATTTGTAAATTCAATACATTTCCATAGTAAAATTACCCCTCGTATAAGACGCACCCCCAATTTCAGTACATCCTATAAGACGCACAAGGCATTTGTTTGGCGTAGAGGACGCGTCTTATACGCGGGAGTTTACGGTAGTACAAATTGCCAGAGACAGGCACTTAGGTAGGGACTTTGATAACACTGCAGTGGCCGGTCAGGAGAGCTGGCAGAGCCAGAGCTGTGAACAAAATTTGCTGGGCTCTGGGGGACTGCCGATTTTCGTATCGGCGGAAATCAGCAATTTCTATTGATATTCTACTGATTCTTTAAGGTATTTTTGGCCCAGGGGGCCACTCTGTACCTTTTCTATAGTAACAAAGTGCATACATCACCCCAAACTTTGGACCCTTTTGGCGGGACAATTTTCCTTGAAAATGTACCCCTTTTATTTTAACGGGAATTTGCTTTTAAAGGGGGGCTAGCACCGCAAATTAACAACATGGGTACCGATTCAAACAGCGATCATAAAATTGTGGGAACCAGCGGCAAAATAGCGGCGCCCTGACTGGTTAAGGAGTGGTCACATGACTTTTTAGGGCCCCTTTCCCTGCTCAATGACACTCATATTTGGAACCCTTACAACGAATTATTGCTAAAAATTTACCCCTTTCCCGTCCAAATTTTGAGCATTTTAAATGGTAGGGAAGGAAAGAAAAGCTACGGTATGGATGAAAATAACTATATATATAACTCTGATTCTAGTTGAATTTTTTGAAAAATTCTTTCACCGTTGGAAAGCCCTAAAAAAAACGTACCCCTATTGAACCAAATTGGACCCAAAAGGGCCCCTTTTAACGGGTCCGGGCGGATCCGTTGCTTCAGCCAAAAAAGTACCCCCTTTCCTGCTAGATCTAGTTTGTGTACACACATGGTTTCCATGTTTCCTCAAGTGTCCCCCCCCCCCGGGACTTTTGACTATTCTCAAAGTAGAGATTTCAAGCTATCCCTCAGCGAAATCTAGGTTTAAAAAGACCAATTATTGACAGAGTTATACCAAAATTGATTTTAATGTAATTTTCAAAGGCCTAAAAATGTATCAAGACTTACCCACATATAAAAAGTAACCCCCCGCACATCTTAATCAGGTATTAAATGACTAATATATAGAATTTAATGTATGTTTGTTAGACTTTCCAACTCAATAATCGCCATAGGGTTTGATGGGGGCGTTATTGAGTTAGACTGCTTGGTATTGGGAGAATCTAAGGTCACCATATTGAAATTTCGCTGAGAGAAATTGACATGTTTACCTACGAGTTAGACTTCTTACAAATTGCTGGAGTGGAAGTGAGTGCTACATAGACATTTTACAAACATCAAACAAGAGTATGTTATGCTTTGGTGAAGAATGCATAATTGGATGACGTACATACTGTCATGGCGGAAGTGGCAACTGTTGCTTGATGTTCACGCAAGTGGACTTTTTATTTCTTCAATTTCTTCACCTTTATAGCAAAGGGAACTTACAAAAGTATGTGTGGCCCCAAAAGTACGATGTAAGCTACATTTTAAGCCCATTTGCTGAAGGATTAATTAAAAAGAAGAGGCTCTAAATATGCGAAAGTAGTCGTGAGTAAAAACGGCCTTCACACAGCTTCACAACCTTAGAATCTCTTATGGCCAGTCATTGTAACTCTATCCTCACTCAGCTTCTCAAATGATAGAGTTACGATTGGAACTAATGTATGTGTGAGGTGGTTTAGTACCATTTTTGACTGGTACAAAATCGGTCAGGTTTCACACAATTTTCGGGGAGCAATGCTGCTATGTTACAATTTTTCAGGAGTACTTTAAGCCCACTTGAAATATATTAAGAAATTATCCAATTATACCATTCAAAACCTGAGATTTCAAACATTTTAGAAATCTAAAGTTTGTGAAACATGGTTCCTGAGAACCTCATTTCCCAGACACTTACCAATTGAAAAAAAAAACCAACACAATAGTGGCAGCCACACAGGTGGCCACTGGCGGTGGGCTGAGTGGGAACTGCATGACTGCACTTACATCACAAAAACTGACACCTATCTCTACCATTTCTATAGTGCTACTTGCCTCAGAATTAGGGGCACTATTTTCTTTATATCTCTGGTTCTAGATGAGCTAGAAACTAAATTCCAAAAGTTTTGGAAATTTCTCAATGAGCTTAATTGAATGTGTTTTCATTTTGAAAATTTTGTTGAAGTCCCTAACTTAGGGGAGTGGTCATTATTTATCAATGGGGGGGTAGTTTTTTCATGCTGAGTCAGCACAATTTTTTTTTACGCCCACTCGATGAGTCAAAACTTTTTTAAGTCCCCCACGCCTCTTTGCTGAAAATGGTTATTTTTCAGAGCTAACTGCATTACTGAGGCCCGACACCTAACTTGAATGCCTTTGTCTATTTTTCAATACATTTTTTTGAGAAATTTCCTGAAGACATCCCTAACTCAGCTGCCATACTGCCATCACCACGGGAAAGTGGTGAAGGTATATATAGACTTGAAAGTAGGTTAGAACTCTCTGCATTCTTCCCTCCTCACTGGAGAGCTCATCACCCACTGGAAGACACCAGCTTTCCTAAACTCTCACGGCAGTACAGAGATGAGAGTTTAGGTTCCTAAGCTAGTGAGAGTGGGGATCAAGTGGGCTCGGCTCGATACCTCCACCTTGTGTTTAGGTTAGAAGGTTAATGCAAGTCACATGTCACATGTGCTGTGGGACATGTTCCTAACACCTATTAATCAGTATCTGGATAAATATCATCCCTTTGTTGAGAGATTAGTTAAAAAAACAAGAAAAAGTTGGATAGATGATGAAGTAATGGATCTTGTTTTTGAGAGGGAAGGGTGGTTAAGGTTGTATAAGGTGAATAAAAGTGATGAAGAGAAGCAAGCTATTAAAGATTGCAGGAGAAAAATTAGGAAAAAAATAAAAGCTAATCAAATTGGTGGTATTATGCAAGAATTACATGAATGTAGAGGAAATCCTTAGAGTTTTTGGAAATATATTAATAACATGTTTAAGGGTAATGGGTCTGAGATATATCCAGATATGAAGCACCATGAAGATGGTGTTAAGGTCCCATCCGAAACTGCTTGTGAATATATTAATCAATACTTTTGCAATATTGGAAAAGATTTACATGTGGCCTCTGTTGGTAAAGTACAGTGTGATATGGATAATAATGTGAGTATAGAGGAAATCATTCAGGGTGGAACTTTCTCTGAATCGAATATAAAGATTAATTCCTGGGATATCTATTATACAGTAAATGAAATTGATAAAAATAAATCATCCGGAATAGAGGGGATCAGAGGTGATATACTACAATGTGCAATAATATGCCTGCTAGATCAATTTACTTTTCTTGTTCAGAGAAGTTTTGATAGTGGTGGTTTTCCTGTCAAATGGGCTTCTGCATTGGTCAAGCCATTACCCAAAGACGGAGATTTATCTCAAGTTAAGAATTGGAGGCCTATTTCGCTATTGCCAATGCCCTCAAAAATTATTGAAAAAATAATGTATTATCATTTAAGTTGTGCCATGAAAGATCACGATAATTTTTCAGATGAGCAATATGGTTACAAGAAAGGTAGTGGTACAGGTGATGCCACCTTTGACTTTGTTAATGATCTATATGAGTATCGTAATGATGGTTTAATAACAGGGGCCCTATTTATTGACTTTACTAAAGCGTTTGACAGTGTAATTCATGTTAGACTTCTGGAAAAAATTAGCAAATTAGGTTTCAGCAAAAATAACTTTCTCTGGTTTAATAGTTATCTAAAAAACCGCAAACAAAGTACTAGTTATGGCAATAATGTCTCTCAAGAATCTGAAATCAAATATGGTGTCCCACAAGGGTCTGTTTTAGGCCCCCTGTTGTTTGTTTTATACATAGATGATGTGATTAAAGAGTTGAACGAGTGCAAAATTAAAATGTATGCAGATGACATTGTTTTATATTATGCAGCGAAAACACCCCAAGATGTAATGAGAGTGTTAAATGAGGATCTTGAACGCTTTAAGACATGGGTATCTCACAACAGGTTGACTGTTAATCCAAAGAAAACAAAATTTATGTGGTTTTGTAGTGCTCACAAATTGAAAAATTGTCCAGATACAGATATTGTAATAAATGGTACCAGAGTAGAAACTAAGTTTTTTCCCCTACCTAGGAGTTACAGTGGACAGTAAGTTAAGTTTTGACAAACAAATTAAGCTTATTAAAAGAAACATTTGTAATAAATTATTTAGATTTGCTAAATTAAGGAAATATCTTACACAAGAAGAAAACATAAAAATATATTGTTGTACCATCCGGCCGATTATTGAATATTGCTCTTTTATATTACTAGTTGTAATGAGGAAGGTTTAAAGGCATTACAACGTTTACAGAATAGAGCTTTGAGAATTTGCCTTAGATGTAATATTGTTAAATATAGTGTTAATGAGTTACATGTCATCTGTAAAGTGGAAAAATTAGAACAAAGATTTGATATGTTACTTTTAAGTTTGATGTATAAGAAATCCAAAGATCAGATAAATCATGGTCATGCATATAATACAAGATCGCAAAATAAGATATGTTTTAAATTGCCAAGAAGTATATCTCGCCATTACAAAAGATCGCCATGGTACAGGGGTGTAGTCCTCTGGGACCTACTATCTGAGGAGGTTTAGAGGGCTACCACAAAAGTTAAATTTAAGAATGAGGTTAAAAAGTTAAAAAATCTCAGATCAAGGCTAAAGGTTGGATATAACTAAGGAACAAAGGTTGATGGAGACGGTGTAGTCACCGCGCCGCTCCAAATATTATTTATCAGCATATTTTCATCATCATATAATATTATATCATTGATGATCATTTGATTGTATTTTGTGTTTCTTGTGTCATATCGATATATATCTCAACAAATATTATGTGATTGATTTGATACACTTGCCTGCTTCCTTACTGTTATTGTACATAATGACATATGTTTGATTATGTGGAGTCTATATTTACTTCAACTGTTTGGTATCTGTTTGAAATATAAATAAAAATGGTCGGCTCTATAGCGTTACATAAATGAACCTGACAGTTCATTAACGCAATGAGCTAGTCCAAAAAAAAAAAAAAAAAAAAATGTTAGTGATAGTCAGACCCGACGCTACTAGGGTAGCGTCGGCAACACATGCAACGAAATTGTCCAAGTGTGCAAAACAGTCAGTCTCTTGAATCGATTTTTTTCCTCTGGCAGTTCAAATAAAGTGGTCCAATGCCATCCAGGATAACTAACCTTCTTTAAATTGCTTCAGGTAGCACTGGTTTAGGAATTAGATCAAAGCTTGCAGTTGTTTTAAGAACCTAGTAGATTCAGACCTCCCATGGCCACCATTGGAACTCCCAGAACTCCCTGGATTAGTTCATTTGGCCTCCACCAGAGAGCCCTGTCAACACATGGCCTTGTTTTCATTATGCGAACATGCTGTGCCATCTTCAGGGTGAAAGGTGAACTAAAACACTAGTCTCTGTGCTACCCGCCAGAGGGCGGCAGCATCAGATTGACAAAATGTCTACCATGCAACACAATTTGGAGATACCACAAGAAATATAGTTGTACAGTGAAAGATAAGGACACATACGTGAACACAAACAGGTATAAACTGGACACATAAGTATCTTAGGAACACATTTTATTGACTGGGAAAAAAACCAACATCACATTTTTTTTTATGAAACTCATAACCGTTTATTGCTATGCCATAAACCATAGCCTATTCAGGCTATTGAGGTTTCCCATAATACACTCTGTTCGTGGAGGTTTCCTGTTAATTACCATAAGTAGGTCAGTCACGTGACCAATTCCATTGGCCAGAGCAGCTCATGTGACTGACCTAATTATGCTAATTAACAGGAAACCTCCATGAACAGAGTGTATTATGGGAAACCCCAATAGCCTGAATGGTTTTCCATTCCAACATGGCGGTCGTGCAGTGTGCAGTTAGCAGGCAGTTTCATCAATATTTTCTCACTTTTTTCTTTCCTATATTGTTATCTGATTAAAAATAAATAAATACAAGGGCGGTGATAAGAAACAATTTTTTTTTGGTTTTTTTTTGAGTGGCCTAAAGACCATTGCGTGCATTATGGTCCACCCCCTGGATGGACCTTAATGAGAAGTTCTGCCCAAGCGATTGGATACCATTTCCATGTTTTCTTTCCTTTTTTTCCCAGGACAAACTATGGAGTTAGGGACGAATCCGCCCAGTGGTATACTGTCAAATATGTCAGGCTACACATTTGAAAACTTTGAGGATGACGTCTCCAAAGAGAGTGGTGACCTAACTGTAGATGCCAGGTAAAATCAGGGTTCATCATCTTTGATCCTAACTGGACTAGTATACATTGTGCATGTACAGTATTGGAAGAAATGAGCATACAGTTTGCATGAAATATTGGCCCTAAGAGTTGAGAGAATAGATTACCCCCAAAATGGGTTCTTACTTGGATATATAATATTAAATATCTTCTAAATATCTCTGGATTTTAGGGAATATCGATTTTTTTTTCTCTGAGATGTTTGCTGATTACATCGAATATTGTTTGGCCAATTCATTTGTAGCAATCTATCCCTAGATACCACTTATCGTTGTGGACCTTGCGTGTAGGGCATATTCTGAATTTGAGGAAACTCAATGAGCAAAGCATTGTGGCTTTAATATAGAGCTTGAATCTGAACCACTCAAAATATTTGAATTACCTTTGGCTTTGTGTTTTTCTATCTCCTAGCTACCACCCACCCACTGAGAATGCCGGCCTGAATGCTTCAAATGAGTTTGATGTCACACAAGGTGGGTAACTTCCATCTTCTTTCTTCTTATGTAGCTTTCTATGTGAAAAGACAACATTGATATGATTTGAACTCTTGCGCTTTTGTCCATAAGTACTGCAACTCTAGACAGTCTGTCAGAGAGCTTTATACACCACTGTCTCAATAATACCGTAAAACCCCGGTCATAAGCCAGATTTTTTTTCCTATTTTTGGCTAAAACCGGCTTCTAAATTTCCCCAAAACTCTACCCCCGGCTTATGAGTGGGGTTTTATTACAATAGATTAAAGAGAAAATAAGGAAAATTATGCACCAAAACCGGCTTTTAAATTTCCCCCAAACTCTACCCCCGGCTCATGACGGGTCGTCGGCTTATGAGCTGGATTTACAGTACCAGTCCCCCTGTGGAGTGGGGACCTTCATGTGAGGGCATGGAGGAACAGAATAACTTCATAGGGAGTCCATGATGGAGGAATTCTCCTTCCATTCTACCAGTGGGCATACCAGATTCGTAAAAGGCGACAAACTTGGGGTTTCTAGTAGTGGCTTGGGGTGAGCATATGGGCAGCTGGTGTCCATATGTGCGGGCCCGGGTCTACATGCTTGTCTTTTGCCATGGGAGTCCCCCCTCAGTGAACCATGTCTGAGTGATCAAAGGCCGTGGTTTGTCTGGCCCTGCCTATGGGACCAGGTAAATGAAAGAACACTTGCTATCCTTCGAAAAGAGTAGGGGAATGAAGCCCCGGTATCGGTTTTCCCCCTAACCCCTCCTCATAGATGCGTTCATTCATCTCATAGATTCGGTCACCCATAGATGCGGTCACTGCTGTGTCGGGCAAGCAGCATATAAATACCTGTCCTAAGAGAAAAGAAAGGACTTCATGTCCTAAATCGCATGTCTAAGTTCCTCGATGGTTCATCTGATATTTTTTCAAAATGTTATCCTTGCAGTTCATTTATTGGAAGGAGAAACAACTAACAATCCACCACAGGAGGTAAGTATTCTAATATCTGATCTTAAAAAGAAAAGGAGGAGAAAAATAGCTAACTTGTTTTGATCCCTGATATGGAGTCCGGCGGGATAGATTTTTGACCAGTGAAATAATTCACTGCCGGATTTTTTTGGTGCACTGGTACCCATCGTGAAAGCTATTGTTTGTGCATATCTTGCCAGTACCAGATCAAACAATGGCTGCACGCGTAGAATGGGATTTGAGATTTGCAGCATATTGTGAAAATACTACCAGTAATATCACAAGTTTTCCTCATCATTACGAACAAAGTGACCAGGTGATGAATAATTAACTCCCTTATTGATAATTATCTTGATCTAACAATGATTTTACCACCACATAGAAACGCAAGGGAGGATGGCCAAAGGGAAAGAAGCGGAAAAAAGTAGTGCGTGATGTGAATGCCCCCAGGCAGCCACTGACAGGATATGTGAGATTCCTTAATGAAAGAAGGGAGGCAGTCCGAGCTGAGCACCCTGGCCTTTCCTTCTCTGAAATCACCAAAATACTTGGCGCTGAGTGGACCAAATTACCTCCACATGAGAAACAGGTACGTTACAGCTATAGCATTTTAGTTAATAATTTTCAATTGGCTATTAAAGTAGGGACTCAGATTCATCTATTTTCAGAGGTTCAGAGGCCCCTCTAGATTAGATTTTAGTGTAGTTTTATATGTTTAGAAATGTGAAGTGTTCAAGGGCCCTAGAATCATCAGAGGTTGGACCAATACCCAACTGACATCTCTGGGGACTAAACCGCCCTACAATCAAACAAGGGTTGGGAACCAGCGGGAAGGAAGACATGGCTATGTTTGTCCACTTATACGAGAGCTTGGATTAATAAAGTGGTCTGACTAATCTTAATGTGTCCTAATGCGGATTAAGTTATCTGAAGAGCTTAGTAATACCGTAATCTCCCGCGTATAAGGCGCGTCTTATACGGGGGGTTTTAGTTCTAATTGGATCCACAAGGGGGACACCAAGATCTTTCTTTTGATATGTTACACTACCATATAAGCTCATCTGCTGTATTTGGGGTTCAGGAGGGTCACGAGGGTCCAAACAGCACATAGCTTTTTGAATTTTGAAAATCCATTCATTAGAACAAAAGTTATGATTTTTTTTTTTTTTTTTGACCATATTCTGAAACTCTGGGTGCGCCTTATACGCGGGATGCGCCTTATACGCGGGAGATTACGGTAGTGAGAGAATGTTTCCGATGAGCCTAGTGGCCATGGAGCGCCTAGTGGGGCCATGATGTGTTTCAAGAGGCCGATGTCCTTTGGGTGGCTAGAGGTATAGAAATAATGTGTTTTTGTCAAAGACTTCTGTATTTTGTGTTGCAGCGCTACCTTGATGAGGCAGAGAAGGACAAGGAGCGGTACCTGAAGGAGCTCGAGGCTTACCAACAAACTGAGGCCTACAAACTCTTCATGAAGAAACAATCAGATAAGAAGCGGAAAGGTACTCTACAGTTTGTTACGTGGCAGCAACATAGTCGCGTTCGCCTATGATCAGATTTATAGAGAGGGACACAGTGGGGTGTATTGTGACATGATGAAAATCCATTGTTATCATATATTCACAGTAGCCAGCTGCCCATCAATGATACAGTTGAGATTAGAGATGGTTGAATCATAGGTATAATCATAATCAGTTAAAGTAGGCAAAGTCATGTTTTGTGCCTGAAGCTTAAGATTTTGTGAGACCCTATGCAAATGAACTATGCAAGTCAGCAGAAAGGTCAATGTCACAAGGTCAAGGTGAGGGTGATTGTCATGTAGGAACCAAGAATAGATGTGACTGTTAGAATTAGAGAATAGACAACGGTCTTCTTCACATCGAGACTATCTGTTGTCCTATAATTCACGAATGCATCTGAGTGCATTATAAGACAACAGGCAGTCAAGATGTGAAGAAGACCGTTGTCTATTGTCTTTATAAAACATTGTACATTTCATTCTAACCAATCAAGTACCCAATCAAGGTATTTTCAGACCAATTATTGATACTTGACTGGTTTACAGGTATGGTGACCTTGCTCAGGTGTGCACTGTACTCATATAATGTACTCAAGGTCACTTCTATCGTGCAGCAGAGCACTGCCAGCCGTTTTATAACAAAGAATAGATTGTCATTGAGTAGAGAGGTATGGCGATGGTATGGATTTAAACTCTGAATCATTTAAATCCCATATACCCGGTAAGCCATATTAACTTTTACACCTTTAGATCCTGAATACAATTTTTCTTGTGATAACATGTAAGTTGGTTTCGTTCTGTAACATCATCGTACCACTTTGTCACGGCTGTCCAAAGGAGTAGTGAAAAATGAAGGACTGCTCTCGTGGTAAGCTTGGAATTTAATAACCACCCTGTTTATTATACACACTCAATATCGGAGCTGTATAATGGAAGAAGACATGAGTTGGTCTATAGCAACGGATATTATATTTACAGCTGATGGCCTGGATGACCCCGATGGTCCCGTGTCCATAAATGGGACCAACATGGAGGACTTGATTCCAGAGACCATTAACAGAGAGGATGATGACAGTGTAACGTTTGACATCCCCATCTTTACAGAGGAGTTTCTGGACCACAATAAAAGTAAGAAGGCCGTGCCACTCAGTCCTCAGTCCAGGTTCATTATAAAAGCCTATGTGATATTAAACTACCCGAATAAAAGACACAATTAGCAACATCTTATGGAAAACTTTATTATTTATTGTTACTTCTTTTAGACTATCCTAGAATGATATTGAGTTGATTATCCCTTCACTTAACATTTATCTTCTGATACCTTCACATAATCATACAAATGTTAGAATCAGCAAAACCTGTGGTCTCACCTGACGCTGTGAATCAATAAAATAAATGGTAGCATATAACCAATAGTTGAAAGCGTTTTAGTGTGTTTGCCCCGCTCTGTATTACATTATAACTGTTCACAGACAGAGAAACAGAGCTGCGACAGTTGAGAAAGCAGAATACTGAGTATGAGGAGCAGAATGCCATCCTGAGTAAGCATATAGAGAACATGAAGCAGGCTATAGAGAAGCTGGAAGTGGAAGCCGTGCAGCAACGCTCAAATAACCTGGCCCTGCAGCACCACCTAGAAGCCCTGCGCACCACCCTCACTAACAGCTTCGCCACTGTACCACTGCCAGGTAAGGCACTGTATAAACAACACCAGTCATATCAAGTACATGTACTCAACACGATCCCAGCTCCAATGAGCAACGGAGGTCATTATCTACCGTAATCTCTCGCGTATAGGGCGCAGCCCACCTATAAGGCGCACCCCCAACTCAGGAAGGTCTGTTTCACGTATAAGACCCAGCAGCATTTTGTTTGGCCTATAAGACGCGCCTTATACATGGGAGATTACGGTACTGTCATCTCCCGCGTATAAGGCTCATCTTAAACATGAATCAGAGGCTCCCTGTGCCTTATAGATCCATTCCAAAGTCTGGATGTGCCTTACAGGCAAGGTATTTTTACTATAGAACTACTGAACCTTCAAAAATGTGCCCCTAGATGCACCTTATATACGGGAGATTACGGCATATGATGAATTGCCCTGGTGTCATTCCTTTGCACTCACTAATTAAAAAGTGGCTACTTCCTTATTAAATAGGTTTACAGGTCTTTGTGTAAATAAAGCATTGTCATTAGGCTACACTCTAGGATCATAATTGATTTTCTAATTTGCAGTGATTTTGTATAAGCATATATCAATGGGCAAAAAGTGACTCAAATATCACCGGTATAGAATTCCATATTTCACACATTCAGGTTCTGAGGAGGTCCCTACTTTAGACACGGTGGATACATATATGACGAAACTCCACTCATTGATACTTGACTCACCACAAGAAAATGAAAATCTGATTGCCACCGTTAGAGACATCGTCAGCCGGTTCAATTTTGAAGGGTAAGTTCTTTTTGTTTTAATAATTCCATAGTAGTTATACCCATAATGCACCGCTTCAAAATTACCCATGATACCCTGCAACATTATAAATACCGGGCCATTCCTGTCTCACAACCTCTCAGTGTGTTACATGAAGCTCGTGAAGAAGGGTCAACAACCCGAAACATTGGGCACGTACATGTATACTTGTCTGTTTGGACTTTCACTGGAATAAAAATTGGATAACTCGACCTCTGTTGTTGAAGTGTGGTTTGTGGAGTTTTCACAAAACATTTATAATTCTAAAATATCCACAAGGATAGGCTGTTAGTGGATTTAAGTCATCTTAAAGCATTACCAATAGATGATATCAATCGTTGACTCATGAACAAGGTATTTAAGGAAATATTCAGGTGTAGAATGTTAATGGCCTTGGGACGCAGGCCATGATGACCTGCCATCATCTCAGCTTTCTAATAGTAGAAGAATTTGTTTCAAATCGGCCTATTAGAAGCAGTGAGAGGACACCTTTTGTGAATTTGTTTCATATTGAAAGAAAAAAAAAATCCAATTTCTTTTTAGCTACAAAGAAGTTTATACGGGTACCTTAATATATCAGTGTTCATATGGCCTGCAGGAGAAGGAAATCGCCTGGGTAAGATGGCAAGATGTAGGCCAGCATGGCCTGCGTCTATAAAAAAAAGTGGCCAGGGTGTGAATTGTATATATATGAAGTCCAACTTTGCCCGTGAGAATTTTTGATGAGATCATAATGACTCTAATTTGATAGGTTTAGCAGGCATGGGATTTTTCAGGAGATATCCAAAATCTCGGATATTTGTGGAAGGTGAAATGGATCATTCTTGTGATTTGCAAAGAAACATTGAGAAAACATTTTATCATGGGGGGAGGAGGGGGTGGTCTATAGACTCTTGATATACTTCTATATATTTCATCTCAAATACCACATGGAGGAGGGACTTTGGAGCCATCATGGATATTTCTTAAAAACCCAGTCCCATGCATGGTTTAGTCTTTAGAAGTGGTATGTACTACCGGTAATACATAAGTGGCTACATAGAAACAAAGGGACCTATATGTATTTGCTTATTTTCCTTTCAACAGAGACAAGTTGTGACGCTAGTCTTGCATGTTGATGAGGATGTGAGTGGGCAGAATACAGCGAACATGTATTGGACGAGTAGCCCTACTCATGTAACACTCATACATGCACAGAGATACGAGATGAAAAGGACCACTTGTATACTTCAGTGTTTCCAGAGGGATGTCAGTAGGGTTTTTTCAAACACGTATTTTCAATATATTTATATCTAAAAGAATGGTAATCTTGAAGCAGAACAGATATAAGGAAAGGCCAATTACGCATTAAATGTTGCGTGAGCTTCTTCAATGGAAAAGGAATCAGTTTTGGTCGTTGATTGACCATTGGTTCTGGTAGGGATACCAGTTATCGTGAATCGTTTTACAGATGCCTCACACTATATGTGTGACTGATAATGTATGGTGTATTGGACAGGTATAAGAATTACCCACATTGTCCCAGAAATATTGTACAAAATTTAAAAAAAAAAGAAAAAAAAAAAAAAGTCACTTTTCATATTCCTGAACGTGTCTGCAAAGCTCCTTACCTACTAAGGTATTCTTACTAGTGCAGAAATCTTGTATCTCCTTTTTACTGTTTTCCATCGTGTAACTTACGACAAGGAATAGTTTATCATATGAAGAATACATTCTGCTACTTTGAGAACTTCAATATCGCGTTCTCACCAATGATTCATCCCCACAGTGACCCTCTTTAGTAAGATAATTGTTCCGAGTATGTACATGTATATCGTATGGATCGGTCTGTGTTGGACATGGATGAGGGCTTGTAAGCAAGGAAGCTGCAAGATGGTATTAATACATGAATGTAAACATTGAGTTGTAGAAATAGATGAGTTTTGGAGATTAGAAAGTCAGGTACTGGAATAGACGTGTCTGAGAAGATGAATGGTGTGTAAATATGGACCAGAGTCCCGAGGTGTCAAAGGATCATCGATTATTTCTCCTGGACTGGGAGAGTACAATGTACTCACAAGTTTTATGCTGAATATGAAGAACCGTTTACGTAGTGCTAATTACGTCGGGAAAAGTTGTCAATAAAACGATGGTAATCAATTACATCATTATGCATTGTCGAGCAAGCATATCTAAACGAAGAGTTCTCCATTTTTATCCAAGCTTATACTACGAAGTCATGTGTTCAAAATATTAAGGAGGTCCATATATTAAGAGGATATTAGGGAAAAAAACTGTGGTTAAAACTTTAAAAAGTAGTGGATAATATGATGTAGAACTAAACCTCTCTGGTTTATGTAATTGATTGAAAGATGCTTGTAATAAAAATGGTAAGATTTGTAATTGGTTTTGATTTGTAAAACTTCCTGTCTTGATGTGTTCCGATTTCTTCCCAGTATATAAAAAAGGAAAAGACAAGAAAATTCTGACAAAATGCTACGCTTGTTACTTGTAGCTGCGACCTCCCGCGTATAAGGCGCGTCTTATACGCGGGGTTTTAGTTCTACCTGGATCCACAAAGGGGACACCAAGACCTTTCTTTTGATATGTTACACTCCCATATGGCCACATATGCTGCATATGGGGTCCTGGGGGTCCAAGCAACACATAGCTTTTTGAATTTTGAGAATCCATTCAGTAGAAGAGAAGTTATGATTTTTTTTATCTTTTTGACCATATTCTAAAACTCTAGGTGCGCCTTATATGCGGGAGATTACGGTATGCACAAATCAGATTGCATGTAGGCCATATGGCTGATAAGAAACTTCGTGAAGACTTAATTTATTTTATAATTAAACAATCAGATTTCCTGGTATGTATGGAAAGGGATCGTTTTAGGTGGTGTGGACATAAATAATTCAGACTACTGTTGGGGGGGGGGGGGCTAGACATTAGTGCAATTTCTTATGTTGAGAAATCAATCTACACGCTAAAATTAAGGAGGGCGGGCCAACACCCAACTGACATCTCGGGGGGGGGGGCAACCTCTGTTCCAGTTTCCAGTGATGATTTTTTTAGCGCCTCACACGCCTCGTAGTGGGGTGGAGAGAGTGCGCTATGATGATTGCATTTGCCCCATATGATGAGGTCTCACGATACAAAATTACTGTACAGAGAAATTGATAATTGTGAAATCTTTGTCTGCTTATATGAGACATGTCATCAAACACTGGTATACCGACATTAATGGCGGGAGGCATTTTTTTTACATGGTCTCAATCGCATTTCTTGTTACTGTTCTAGTTTCCAGCAAAAAAATCTTTTAAGCCCCCTCCCACCCCCCTTGGAAGCAGTAAAAAATTTGTGTGTCCCCCTCACTTGAGGCGCGGGGAATTTTCGTACCCCGTTTTAATCTAGATCCAGTAGCACGCTGGCTTTTTTGCTGAAAAGAGGCTAAATTTACAAGTATTCTTAGGGAGTGGTCATTTTTTTACAACAGGGGGTGGGGGGGGGGGATTCAGACCCCTCTTGACTTGGCCCAAGTCTTGGGGGGTTGGAGACAAAAACGTTTTTGCCCCATTTGTCATGATTTGACTGAAAAAAGCCCACGCGCCACTTAAAAATAAAAAGGGGGGGGGACGGAAAAATTTCAGACCACTCGGAGGGGGGTGACGGAAAAATTTTCGCCGCGTACACATGGAATCTCTCCCCCCCCCCCCCCCCCCGTTGTTAAATAATTACCTCTCACTTATTTGCCCTGCCTGGAGTCTGGTGCCCTAGAAGAGCCCTAGTGCCCTCTTTGGACTAATGCATAGTTCCCAATTCTCTCACAAGATGGGAGTGTCGTTCCACATCCGGGGTACTTTTCCGTGTGAACGTGGCAAAGTGGAGTTGTTGGAACGTGTTGTTATCGTTTACGTGTTGATTTGATGGTGAAAGACACATTCTCAAAGCACAATCAATTATACAGGACAAAGCACCATTTGCACCCTGGTCTTTCGTTCTCCATGTGCAAAGCTCATATTGGAGAGTCACCATGGGACACTTCAGTGAATTAGCCCTCCTTGTTTCAGTGTTGATGACAGTCGCATTTGCCGGCGAACTCACGTTTGAGTTGCCGGACAACGAAAAACAGTGTTTCCAAGAAGTTATTGAAAAGGGGGTGAAGTGTACGATAGAATTCCAGGTAAGACTCACAATTTAAATTGCTATACATCGGTGATTTCACGGTACCCTTTGTTTAGAATATGGTTTGGTACCGTATATGTTTTGATATGAATGTTTTAAAGAATAAGCCCGCTGACGCTGCCACTGAGACTGAGTAGTCACCCACTGACAATACTGTATTGTAATTTGTATAGCGATGACGGCCAAATACAGCTGAACACTCCCTGTAGGCTGTATCTGTCACAGTGCTAAACACCTGGTATTGCTTATTCGATTCTGAGGGTTCTATTGGACAGAATTACATCAAATCTACACCAAATTGAAGGCAGAATAGTATTCTATCCCCCTAGCATTAGGCCAGACGGAGAGAAGTTGGGTAAGGGAGTGATCATTTTTTAACAACAGGGGGGGGCTGGTGGGTTTGCGCGCGGACGCGCGAAAAAAAATTTTGACCCCCCCACTCTCGCGGGGGTAAAATTTTTTCGACCCCCCCCATAAGGGACAAAAATCGCGCGCGAACGTCCCCTTTTAGCCTATAGTAACGCGCGGGGTTTTCCACTGAAAACAGGTGAAATTATTTTGACCCCCCCCATCAGAGGTATTGAAAAAATTCTGACCCCCCCGGTCAAGGGGTTGAAAAAATTCTGACCCCCCCCCTCAAACCCACCGGCCCCCCCCTGTTGTTAAAAAATGATCACTCCCTAAGCTTTAGTTTCTTTAGGCCAAATACCCCATAAAAATAGTGTTTTTAGCCAAGCAGGACGAACATACTGGGCCCTTCTCAATAGATTTTTGAGTCAGAATCACTTGGTTTTATTAAGAAAAATTTTTTGCGATTTTAAATCTCCTAAAGGTGCCAAGAAAAATTTTCAAGAAATAATAAATAAATTTCTGATTTTCACTTGAAATTTGAAATTCGTATCTTCGACAAAATGTTTCTTTTCCCTAACTTTAACTGATCGTAGAAGGCCCAAACTTTCAGGCTAAGGGGGGTTGGATGCAATTATTTCTAGATTTTTAGAATGATTGAAGAAGGATTGAATGCAAAAGCATGAACACAAAAGACTGCTTGTGATATTTGGGATTGTGAGAAAAGGGAGGCGGTCAATGTCCAGCTGATCCACTCAGGTAGGGCGGTCAGATTTCAAGATCACTGAGAGATAGGGCCGTAGGGCGGCAGTTGAGGGTGACCTACAAAGAGTCAGTGCCCACCCCCGGGGGCAGACGGTGTGGAAACCCCCACACTATACCAATGCCAGAGTACCAACTGGACAGGGCAGCTCTGTGACAAAAAAAAAGACCATTGTGGAGAAATTGGGTTCTCTTAATACATATGTCAGAGCATATATCAATACTCATTGGGGGATGATTGGTACCTGGGTCAAGTCGTCAGCAAGTGTAAGGTTCTGCCCTTGAAGGGCCTTTAAAATTAATTTTCTAATTACTTTATATAACCTTAACACAATTGTGAAGGGACATCCCCCTCAGCACAGAAAACCAAAAAATACCGACTTAGGGCATCCGGTTCCATTTTATTGCTTGTTTTGTGTCATGTAACGTCCGGTACCAAAATGATGAAATGTGGAGGTAATTGAACAGGGGTGTGAAATTTCCGCGGAAACGTTGAAATCCGGCGTTTTTGATGCTCAGAAAGACCATTCTTGAGATCTATGCAAATCCACTGAGAAAAGAATTTACCATTTGTAGGGGGGGGGGGGTCTGACTTAGAATTTCTGCCAATACCATTCCAGATTGAAAAATGTGGGCATCCCAATGGTAGTTCCAAACATACTTGTACAACAGAGTTTGTTATATTCTGCCCAAAGAACATTTAGATCACTTTTATCCAACATTAAAACATTAACTAACAAGCCGTATATTACGCTTCAGAGGAAATAGGTTTTGGGATTTCACACCCCTGTTGAAGTTGTTCTCAGAATATAGGAATGTCACATTATGCATAACAAACATATGAAATAACAAGGCCAATATGTCTATTATTGACTTCAATTACAAAATGGATTAAAATTTGAGTTATGCATGCACAGTAGACTGCCTCTTACATGACAATAAAAGTACCGGACGTTACGTAACATCCGGTAATTTTATCAGAATTATTTCACATAAGCTGCTCTCACATGTTTTTCACCAAAGTAGGGGATAATAAAGCCCTTCATATGGGTGATAACAAAGATTATGAAGCTTCATTTTTTCAATGTTTTATAACTGATTTAGATTTTGATACCAGACGTTACAAATTACAGATTTCCATTTTCAAAGACACACAATGAAAAATTCTCTCCCAGTAACATGTCCAAACCTCGTGGAAATGACACCTATTATCATATACAATACAAAAAAATAACTTTGCGATACTCCAGATGTTCTTTATTCAATACAGGACATTTGTAAAAAAAAAAATACAAAACATCAAAAAAGCTATAAGTCTGAGAATTTTAGATAGATGACCACAAATTTACATTTTTCTGATAGCCCTAAGTGCTCTCTATCAAATGAGTCTATATAAGACAAGATTGGTTTGCTATGTCTTTCTCTAGAGCCAGAAGAGTCCAAAATGACCAAAAAAAAACAAAATCTACTGCTTTCTGGTGATCTGTCCCACCTACTTTTTTAAGTCCATCTGTATCATTAAAAGTAATTCCAGGGCATTTCTATCATCAGTGTATGTCCTCCCATACATATATATCCACTGTATGTATCATGTATGGCAGATTTGGTAGGTGTTTACCAATCAACAGCTCTGAATTGGCACTTCAATCATGTCCTGGCTGATTGGATAGGGCAATCAATGCCTACTACTCTGGTTTAGGACCAAACTAATTACCCCCTTCTGTACTAGTCTCTTGTACCAAAACACCCCAACATGGCAGATCATGATGAGTTTGTATTTATTTTGTTATCTTAGTCAGAAATGTTAAAAACTTTTTCCATATTGCATCAAAAGATGAATATACATGTTTTATGATCATTTTGGGTGGTTTTAGTGGCCGTGAGATACGGGGATGGGTTATCTCACGGGGGGGGGGATATGGAGCTGCACTGTTAAACCTATTCTGGGTCTTGAGGTTTCCCATAATAAAACGTGTCCGGGGAGGTTTCCTGTTCATTTGCATAAGTGAGGTGGTCACGTGACCTGCTTTTATCTAATGAGTGCATTGTTAGCGCGGCGACTCTAAGTCCTACTAGTGAGACTTGTAGACTAGTCAATGGTTCAGAGTCGCCACGGTGTAAGGGATAGGGGAGCCCTGATTTCTATTTTCGTTCACTGTTCTTCTCCTATGGACTATTTTGGCACAATATTGAGGCATTGTTATCAGCATATGTATGTACTAATGGTAGATAACTTGTTTTTGTGATATATGTTTGGTTTGGGTTTTATGATTAGATTAGACATTTCAGCTCCTGGAGCTCTATGGAAGATTAGCATAAGACAAAATTAAGATTCACCAATACATCTCTGTAGGCTTTATCTGATAATTCTGTGGTCTGAAATTGCTGTATATATGTACTAAAGGTTTCATCTCACGGGGTTATGGTATATTTGGATCATATATTCTGTATTTGAAGAAGATATTTACTGTTTAGAATCTCTATAAATCTCTATGAAGAGACAAATGCTAAACTTGGTGTACCCTGTCTACAGAGGGGAGGGGGTTACCAGTTTGGTGGGGAGGGGGTTGTGACCAGCTGTATGCTGTTGGGGTTGGTAAGACTGCCACACACAACCCTAGTCATTCTGGGGTCCTTGGTGCATATGGTTCTGGGTCATTGAACATGCCCACCTCTACCATTTGTAGTGGTCATCTATGGGCAGGCAGAACTTCTCGGTAGTAGACCTAGTAGTACAAGGCAGCACAAGAGTTACAGGGTGAGCCAGATGGTACAACCTTTAATTGCCTTTGAAGTTAGCTTTCCTATTATTCTATCACTAGACACAAGATTACAAGTTGCCGCGCTATGTCTCACAGGTCTATTCTCTACTATTCTATTAAAATCTACAACACTACGGTTTTATTATGATTTGGACGTTGTAGCGGTGTGTGCTACGGGGATGGGTTAACTCATGGGGGGGGAGATACGGAGCTGCACTGTTAAACCTATGGGCTGTCAGTATCTCAGGCATATCATCATGAAATAAGCAGTGGATCTGCTGTCGCAAATTAGTTGTGAATTGTACTCGTGCATGTGTTATTGCGGTAACAATCCCAGCAGTGGATCTCCTGCTGCGACAACAATAATGTGATCATGTCCAAGCAGAGTGCGACAACATTCACATCAAGATTGAAAATGTGTTGATTTTCTGCGACTGCTCTCCGGACGTGAACACACAAAACAACATTCGCAGGCTATATAAGATCTAGATCTAGGAAATGTTTGAATATATAACAAATTCGCAAAAATTGCCCTATCTTTGCTTCTATCGTAATCTCCCGCCTATAAGGCGCACCTAGAGTTTAGAGATATGACCAGAAAAATAAAATATTCATAACTTTTGTTCTACTGAATGGATTTTGGAAATTCAAAAAACTTATGTGTTGCACGGACCCCCCAGACCCCCCTGGGCCCCATATTCAGCTGATGAGGTTATATACCGTAATCTCCCGCGTATAAGGCGCAGCCCGCGTATAAGGCGCACCTAGAGTTTTGGAAAATTCTCAAAAAAATGAAAAATTCATAACTTTGGTTCTACTGAATGAATTTTCAAAATTCAAAAACCTATGTGTAGCTTGGGCCATCCCGGACCATCCTGGGCCCCCTTATGTCCTATTTTGACCCAGGGGGCATGTGAGATATCAAAAGAAAGGTCTTGGTGTCCCCCTTGTGGATCCAATGAGAACTAAAACCCCCCGTATAAGACGCGCCTTATACGCGGGAGATTACGGTAGGAGTATAAGATATCAAAATGAAGGTATTGATCTCCCCCTTGCGGATCCAGGAAGAACTAAAACCTCTTGTATATGAAGCGCCTTATACGACCGGAGATTACGATAGTAGGCTGCTTTGAAAGAATCTTTTGATCACCATTAGAAAGCTGAGTTTATGGCAGGCCATTCTGCACCACTGCTCTAGGGTTACCGCTTCAGTGACCTCACTCCCTGGGCCTCACTCTCAATCTCAGTGATCAATCTGTAAACACTCTCCTTACAAGAGACTCCTATCCTTGTCTCTGCATCGACAATGAAATCTTTTGTGGAAGAAGAAATATAATTCTTGGAACTACCGGGGTATGTCTGATTTTGACCATTTTCAAGTGATGAGGAAGGTTCATGCAGAGATCCAGCGAGTGCCCGGAGATTGCACTATAAAACATTATAAAACAGCTGTTAGTGCACTGCTGCACTATAGAAGTGACCTTGAGTGCATTATTTAGAGAATAGACAACGACTTTCTTCACATCGAGACTGTCTCGTCGTCCAATAATGCACGAATGCATCTGAGTGCATTATAGAACCACAGGCAGTCAACAGGTTGCACCTAGGGTTGTCAGGCCTCAGAGCAGTTGCGACACTGACTCACACATTCTCTTCCTGCCTCAGGATGTATCATTCCATGAAATTGAAAACTGAATTAACTGTCTCATATTAGGCCCACTGGAATCTTTTCCAGCTCTTTTATTACCGGTATAGATCTAATCAATAGTTCTAACACTCTTGTGCCGAAAAGAAATTGGTCGATGCAGGTGTATAGTCTCAGGACCCCTGTGCTCCTGGAATGAGCCCTTAGAGATACTGTTTGGGGCACTTTTGTCTGATTAACTCGGAACGCCGAGTTTTAAGAGACTGGTAGGGGCAGGCAAAACTTTTAAGACTGGAAGTGAGCATTTTTTTAGAAGAGGTTGTTGACTTTGAGCTCAAATTACATGAAAACCATTAAATATGAGATGAAATAAAACCTGTCATGTGATAGAGTACATATTCAGGATAATGGAGGTGTAACATTTACCTCCTATAAGATTCTAATCTTTGTAAAATTTAGGTTTGAAAAAAAGTAGGTCACCTGAAATCCAACTTAGACGCTTGGTGCACTCAATGCTTTTCTATGGAGGTGTCATTTTGGGTGTCAGGTATGGGCAGGTTGGGTGTCACGTACGTGATAAGAATGTAATGGAAAATGATATATTGCATGTTAATCTTGTTTCTATGTTTCTTTTGGACATTTCTCTCTGTATACGCATTAAAAATAATTCAATCTGGTGCTATAATCCTCGGTTATACAATTTGTGTTTGTCTTGGAAAGTTTTTGCCAAAAATCGTCCAAGCGGCTGAACTTTTACGACATTCCAATTGCGTCTCACTTTGATACAAACATAGCGGTTATTGAATAAAATTTGATAATATGTTAGAGTATAGGGAGAAGAAGATGGATCCATGCAAAAGAGACATAATAAATATGATTTGAAATTATTTGAGAAAATCTGCCACAGTATTACAACATAGCCCGCCGAATGACGACAAAGAAACCAAAATGGCAGGTGCGAGTAGCGCGCACAAAACGTATGGAGTACGTTTCTTCTTTGCTGTCACTATAGTGTCAAAAAGGTTGGACATTTCTCTCTATATACACATTAAAATTATAACAATTAATTCGACATAGCCGGTTGACGGCAAAATCCAACATGGCAGGCATGCAATAGACCTGTTAGTCTTTCGCATTGCTGTCACTGTAGTGTCAAAATGGCCAGACCAAAGCTTTCCGAGTTACCTGCGATATCAATCGCTTAAACGCTCGTTTGGAAATTATTTTGAGGAAAATTAAAGACATTTGCCCTGTGGGAGTAATAACAGTACCTTCAGATGCCAGTTTGTCCCATGCCCCCGGCCCTTAATCCTCGGGCCTTCGCTCAGGAGACAAACTGGCATGTCCAGTCATTGTTTTTAGGACAATAATATAAAACTTCTTGCATCATATCCACAGGGTGAGGACCTTACTGATTCGTTGTTTTGTTTTTTTTGTCTGCGACAACAGTGTCACAACAGACATACAAGAAAAAGCCGAAGTGAATACATAGTAATGGATCACTTATTAATGAACCTTGTCTGACTGGTCAAAGGCCATAGGTTGTCTTAATTGCTCTGTCTATAGGATGAGTCAAATAAAGGTCCCTCAATCACCTAGGAGATTTGGTCACCTCTACTGCAGTGTTGTTTTCCTAATAAAAAAAAATCCTCAAACCTCTCTCGAGGGCGTGGGCTTGAAAAATGTTGCATACTCATGTGGAAATTTATCCCTCCCCCCAGGCCAGTTGTCATACAACAACCGTTGTCATATAACAACCACACCCAAATTTAACATGCTCTCCATGTACAATACCATAGCAATTGCTTATAGTGGTGGATACACTGCCGTGAGGAATTGCGCCCATGGCCAGAAACTCTGTGAGCAGTCGCAAATATCAAATCGCTTTTATTTCTGCAAATATAGTCACACGCTGCTCGGTTGTCGTATGAACGTTGGCATAGCAGGAGGTCCACTACTGGAAATATTTTAACGAGTGCAAGTCACAAGTAATTTGTGGCAGTGGATCCGCAGCTGATCACAAAATATTATGGCAAGCCCTAATGATAGGACTGATAGCTTAGATAAAAAAAAAAATTTAAAAAAAAACTGGATCAGGGGGAAAATGATCTGCACTGCCTATTGTTATATATATCTAAGTATAGGCGTTGCAGGCGACATTGCCTACAAACTGTTAGACCTGTTACCTGAAGTATTATAATTGGTGTCCCATTTTATCATGTTAACAGGTGATTACAGGAGGTAACTATGATGTAGACATGGAGCTGACGGCACCCGATGGCAGGGCATTGTACAAGGACATCAAAAAGCAGTATGACAGCTACACCTGGACCACAGACGTCAAGGGCGAGTACCGGTTCTGCTTCTCCAACGAGTTCTCCACATTTTCCCATAAGGTCGTTTACTTTGACTTCCAAGTCGGTGAAGACAAACCTATCCTAGATAACATGGGTCAGCATGCCACAGCTATGACACAGGTAAGCAACGATACTCTCTGAATCATTGCATTTTGTTAACCTTGGGTTATTGGTTTACCTTTGCCTTGTTCAGCTAAGAATGACACTGCTTAAGGTTGACCAAAGGGAAGTACAGGCTGTCTTTTGTCATAGTCTGGTGTGTTTTTTTTTTTTGTGAAGCAGTAAAAAGTTCTCGTTTCTGCAAAATTTTAATTGATTGTATTGTGAGAAGTGTCAAGTGAACAATTCTAAAACAAAACTTTTGCAAACTACTAAATACTACATTTCTCCAAATGAAGACCTAACTGGGGCTTTAATTTTTCTAGTTTGTCTTAAAAGTTATAAGGGGCTTTGCTTTTTACACTAGGCACGATAGTACTTCGGTTTTGATTCGGGTATTAACATAATAAAAGACATGCGGACAGTTTAGAAAGCACACAGACGAATCAAAAAATAAGGCCACACCAAAAAAATTAGTTGGTCTACGGATTTTGGTTTTGAAAAAATGGTGCGAGCGAGCGAATTTTTTTTTTTCTTTTAAAGAATTTTTTGGCATCCAAAGGATTCCTTGGTGGGAAAGTGAGGCGAGCGAACAAATTTTTTTTTTTTTTTTAATTTTGCCAAACATCACAAAGAGAAAACATGGAGAAACTGAAGCATAGACAAGATTTTTTAGTAATAAACGCATGCCAGAGCTAAAATATAGCCCTGTAACGTATTCCGGGTAGTGCATTTTCAAGTTGTTTCTCATATTTATGAGCAACATGTTATTGCATTTTCAGAATAATACTAGTGGAATAGCTTCTTATCAGCAGGGTCTTCTCCTGCATACCAATTTAAGTGTTGTAAGTGTAGCGTGTAGGGGTACTTTTGTGTGCGAGTGTAGCAAAAGCTTTGTTAAAACAACTAATGAGCGTGACTTACACTAAGAGCATATATTATAATCACAGGAAACACCGGCACCCATTTCTTTGGCAAAGATGCAAATATATACAATCGCATGGGGAATTTTAAGCATAATATGTGGATGGCTTTTTTTTATTTTTCCTAGTTTATTTTCTATTCTCCAATTTCGGAAATGCTCACCATATTTCCTATTCTGAAACAAGTCATGTGTTATGTAGTTTGCAGAGACGAGACAGCTCTGTACTGCCCTGCGATTAGCCTTCACAGATGCCTTTCTTTGAGGAGGAAAGCATCATTTTCTTCGCTACACCAATTTCTAAGTTTCAATTCACGTTTTGTGTGTATCTACAGTACATTTAACTCGATCTTATCCTGTATATTTATGTGTTTAGCGAGTTTCCATCATCTAACTTAAGTACTTGACCCATGTCGGAAAGTTAAGCTTTGCTATGAGAAGACAACTGAAGACAGTGGCACTATTGTATAGTAAATATAAATCTTGACATATCAGACAGTATATTTGATACTTCTTTAACTTGAAGGTATAATTGAAAACGGCTTCATAATCAATTGTGATTAACACTAGTCTAATATGTATATTGAGCAGTTATTTCTAGAGTATGCGGTGGCGGGGGTGGCTTTCTATCCTTGCCTCATGGTCACCCGCAGGAAGCTGTGGATGGCATAGAATAGATGCTGACTGAGTTTTATATTGATTGTCTTTAATCCACAGATGGAGACTTCTGCAGTGACCATACATGAGGCGCTGAAGGTAATCATCGACTACCAGACACACCACAAACTGAGGGAATCTCAAGGCCGCGCCTTTGCAGAAGACCTCAACGAGCGTGTTCAGTACTGGTCTATTGGAGAGTCTATTGTCATCCTCATTGTGGGTATTGGGCAGGTCCTCGTACTACGAAGCTTCTTCACAGATAAGAAAAGTGCCATCAGCACATAGCCTAGCAGCTACCATGTAGAGCACTACTGTGTGATGACAGTGTGGAAACTAGTAAATTTGTATCATTTTCTCTTTTTACACTAGTTGCTTCATTTGGTATAAGAAATAAGACTCAGCTTAGTGACGTTAGATAGATGCCTGTCCCAGTAGTCCTAACGTCCTGTACGACCTGGGAGCGGCAGATGATGTAGATATCATATCGTCGCCTATTAGGGCTGGGTTTTGAATAAGTTTAGGGGAAAATCTTTCTGCCAGAGGGTTATTAACTGGATTTATTAAAAAATAAATAAAAAAAATCGATAAGTGACCAGTTATGGGGGTCATGAAATATGCTAAAATGCTTAAATAGGCGTCTATCTTGTAAAAGGGCCGGTAACAAATACTAGGTGACTTGTGAAGTGCAACTGTTTGTGTGAGTTACACCTTTTCCCTGCACATTACATTGACTAGGCTGGATGGTAATTGTGATACCCAATTGATACATGTTTCACTATTCAGGTGAGGGTTATTAGATATCATCACCACAGACCTCACTTAACCGACTTTTGCACAAATTCCTGTGTATCGCAGGAATTTATTCATTTATTCAAATCTGTGAATAATCTACAGAAAGCGACCTAATCTAAGCAAAGCGATCATCAATCTCAGTATTCCTAATTGTTATCTACAAGGTATTGTCACCACTGACTGCACAACGTCTACTATCACTGTACTGAGAACTGCCTATCTGAGTGATAAAAAGCCACCTAAATTTGTTTGTTAAAACCTAGAATATCATTTAGTCAGTTTTATTTATTCCCATTGACTACTTATTCAAAAGAGGTTGATATCTGAGAACAAATTTTATTCAGTTTTACATATCTCTCGCATTACAAATGCAAGAGATGTGTCAATTGATTTATTTTTACCTATTTCCCACCAAAATGAAATTGTCTATTGATATATGAGAAAAATGGGAAAACGATAAGGCAGGGCTTTGGATAAAGACAACACCTGATTAGATCAGATAGAATTGTAACTTTGTTTTTTCATCATCTATAACATTGTACAAACTCGTAGACCAATCACCTGCTCAGGCCAAGTAGGACACGGCATGGGGTATGGTACCTCCTTCAGTTACACGGGGTGACGCTGTTTAATTCAATTGAGGTAACGCTTTTTTTCTTTTGTTTGTTTTGTCATATATAGACAAAAGTGGTAAATGGCAAATACTTGCCAAGCACGTCAGGTTCGCAGTTTTACAATTGATATTGATTTGGAAAGTTTTCAAGTTTCCTCGTGTTGTCAACTTGTAAATTGAGAATCATCATATGCAAGGAGGGTCTATGAAATGGCTTTGGGTGTCATAAATCAGAGTTTACATGTTTGAGTATAAATGTGATGCCTGTATCTAAGAGAAGGCGTGGGTTTTCATACAATTGAGGGGTTGTTTACTTTGTTATATTTATGTATGAGATAAAAGGATGTTTGGATCTGATTGAAAAACAGAATCCTGTGAAAGGACATCTAGCGTGGACACATTACATTCAATAAAACAGAATTATGAAGTCCTCCCTGGGAGATGCCCATGTATAGGGACTTAGCGGGATTTCTTATTACCCAATGAAATTATCCCAAGCCATTTAGTGCGGTCCTCTCAGGGGGCAGTGGTATCCATCAGATAATTGTTATCAGTGATAAGAGCTGGGAACTAGCTTCAGCAATGGCCGCGCCCATAGGACAATCCGCTACCTCGGTATAGCACAGCCTACAGGGGGATGCAGATTGGATCAGACCTCCTGAGAGACGAGTCTTGTGTCCATGAATTGCACATTCATATAATTTATATATTGTAAATCACAGTGAAAAGAGGCATCTCGTATGGTGGACTGATCGCCAGTTGACCTTTTGTAGATTCCATCTTGGCCTGTGCCTTTGATAACGGTTGTTAAACCTGTGTCCTCTGTGACAGCAAGTAGTTGATAACGTCCTGGTCCATATTGAATGAAGCGTGTATCATGGAGGGTAGTGTTTGTACATTGTCTATATTGTTATATAGTGTTATATATGTCCCAGCTGTAGATTTGTTCAACTATGTATTCGCCGATTCCTCGTTCCACTCACCTCGCTATATATTTGGATCGCATTTTCTTTTAATAACTCTATAATTGTAATTGCTTCATACTAGTGTGCATATAGTTCACATTCCATGTACAAATAATCTGGACTATTGCTAGCTGAAAGTGTGATCTCGATAAAGCCCACCTACTATTGACTAATACAGATCGCATGTTGAATAACAAAACCTTAGTGGTGAAATATGACAGACCTAAGTTGTGTTTATCAGATTTCTGTAACAAAATTCAGTCAAAATATCCATGCACGTGTGTGCAGCCTTTGATGCTGTTTTACACAGCATACATGTATAGAACACTAGGGGTTTACCGTTTATCAAAAGCTGTACATTATGTGGGGATGATTTCATGTATTTCTAAACCTATTCTATAGAGAGTACATTGTGTGTCTCAGAACTATGTGTACATGTAAGTTTGTGTGAAAGACATGTACATGGAGTACAATGAACACAACATGACTGAAGGGAGCATCGTCCGTGTTAATTATTAAAAACTGTACAAATGTAATAAGCCTCATGGTCGTTTGTTTCAATGATAGATAGCTGTACCAGGTAATTTATAATGTCGTCGCCTCAGTGCAAGAAGGTTGTAACTGCATCTGAGTCAACAAGGGAAAAGGAAACACCCTGAGGCCCCTCACATGCAGTTACAACCGCCTTGTACCTAGGCCACGTTTCGATGTTTCATTTCCAATTATCATGCTGCAGTTGAGTTGACCAGAAAATTAAGAACAGCATTATACATTTCAGTTAGGGAGTGATCATGAGCCAAGGGGAGTTCTCCTGTATTTTTTTTTTTTTTTGGGGGGGGGGGCTGCTTCAACCTAAGAGGAATTCAGGTTGACATAGTCAAGGACTCTTTAATGCCCCATAATAGACCATGTGATTTGCATATTTTAAAAATTCTCTTGGAGCATGTGCTAGGTGATACATCTTAGCACTCTTCTCTCTAGATAGCACGGCAACTTTAGGTGTACTGGTTGGACTAGTTGACTGGTGTATGGAGAGTCGCCAAGCTGCTGTAAAGGACAGGGAGGCCCCATAATTGAAACGTCTCTGTAGGCTTTGTTTTAGAAAGGTTTGTTCTGAAACGGCTACATATGTGTTGTGCTTGTTTCAACTTGGAGGGTTATGTTACATCTTGGTCATACTTTCTGTATTTAAAGAAGACCTTTACTGTTTAAAATCTTTGTAAATCTCTATGGACAGAGCAATACTAAAGTTGCAGTATGTAGTCTACAGAGGGGATGGGGTGACCGGTTGCAGAGATGTAAGTTTCCAGGGAATTCCCTGAAAATAGGGATTTCAAAAATCTTTAGATTAAGTCAAGATAGGGATATGTAAGGTCTTCAGGGTCATATTTGATTTTCATATTCATAACAGTCAGTGTGAATATCTATGTTCATCAAAATGAAGAGAAATATGTGTTCTTGTCCTAATGATAACCCCCTGCTATACACATACCCAGGCCTGTGTTGGTTGCACTACACTAATTGACGCTAGGTGGCAGCAAGTCACACAAACTAGACCCGCACTGAGGGGAGTTGTACAAAGATTATTGGTCTAAAATCGACAGTGGAAATGTAAATGAGGCATCAAATTAATCCTTATAGTGTATACTAACAGGTTTGAGTGGTATCTAAGATGGAATTTGATGTTAGATTGGGCCTTTGAGGTGAAAAGGAATTATTGATTTAATGCAAAATATTCACTGCAAAAGTGCATGATTTGGGTATGTCCGCAGGAAATGGCCTGTAAAAAAAAATTGAGTCACAAAGCAACCATGCAAATGGGTCTAATTTTTTAGGAAAAATGTGTGGCTATAAGAAAATCATAGTAGCTAAGCCCAACGAACAGCAGGGATATTTTATTTCGGCCCAAATCCTATATAGAAATATAGAGAGAAAACAATTAGTGTAGTGCAGCCTCTACACACCTAATACCTGTTTGTGAAAAATCCTTCAAATCTCACCATAATTATTTTTTTCTGCTTTGGTTAGTCTAGTTCCATGGATTTTAGGCCAAAACGATCAAAGAAATTGCCGGATTTTGCTCAAAATGGCCAAAAATCGTGGTTGCGGGGTCTAGCCCTCGGAGTGATTTCCACAAGATTTACTACTGTTGAGTTAGAAGCTCAATATGTGTCCCAAGGTAACTCTAGGCACTAAATATGTGCTTTTCCCAGTAAAATGACATTGACATCATGTTTCCCAATCGTTTTCATCCATATATATGGATGTGGATGCTCTATGGGAAGCTTGTTCCAGCCACATGAGAAAATCCAATTTTTCTGCTGCTGGACTACGCAACAAAGAAACAGCTACTAGCCTTGGAAATTAGTAACTGGAGGTGATCATGCCTCATGTTCTTTAATGTCACAACACGGGGGAACATGATTTTTCACAAAAAAGAGGTCACAGGGTAATTAAATATGCAGAAAACATCCATTCTAGGTGAAATATTCAGTTTTAGAGGTTTATTTATCAATTGTTCCCTTGCATTCTACCCATATTTTTCTATAAATCCGATTGTTTAGAGTATAGATGGCATTCAGTCCATGTTGTCAGGCCCCCTGGTAATCACCATGTGGAATATAATGGTTCTATACCACTTATTTCTTCGGGAAATGACCATAATGCCACCCAGTAGTCAGAAAATCGATAATTCTTGTGAAAAGGCGAGTAGAATCCTGACTCAGCAGCACATAGGAAACTAAGTCTGAGAGAGAATTGAGTCATCAGATGGGCATAAAATTAAGGGATTTATTAGAAAACATGTCTGGGACTATGGAAAAAGGTTTTTTGGACCCTTGGCATATTCATCAAAAATCCAACCCTTGGCTCTAGGTTGCACTACACTAATTGACGCTAGGTGGCAGCAAGTCACACAAACTAGACCCACACTGAGGGGTGTTGTACAAAGATTATTGGTCTAAAATCGACAGTGGAAATGTAAATGAGGCATCAAATTAATCCTTATAGTGTATACTAACAGGTTTGAGTGGTATCTAAGATGGAATTTGATGTTAGATTGGGCCTTTGAGGTGAAAAGGAATTATTGATTTAATGCAAAATATTCACTGCAAAAGTGCATGATTTGGGTATGTCCGCAGGAAATGGCCTGTAAAAAAAAATTGAGTCACAAAGCAACCATGCAAATGGGTCTAATTTTTTAGGAAAAATGTGTGGCTATAAGAAAATCATAGTAGCTAAGCCCAACGAACAGCAGGGATATTTTATTTCGGCCCAAATCCTATATAGAAATATAGAGAGAAAACAATTAGTGTAGTGCAGCCTGTTGGATGCTTTAACCAGTGACTCCACTGAGGAACAGGAAGGCCCCCTGGTGTAAGCAGAGAGACCCAACTGGGCAGGGGAGGGCCTGGAGGTATCGGACCACCAAAACATTCTGCACTATAATTTAATGTAACTCATGCACCCGTAAAAGTGGAATTTCACCTTTCAAACACTCCAAATGAAGAGGCACATTTTCCCCCTCTCTGGGTGCCAGATCCAGACGTCGTTCACCAACCCAGTTTTTCTGTACGTGCATATGTTTGAACCCATCCCCATTTTGGCCTATTCTGCACACAATTAGTGATTAATTCCAACCTTTTTTTAAATCAATATTTTGGGATCCTAGACAAAGGAGCTGTCCGTTGTACCCCATATATTCTGAATCACAACAGGTTAAACATTTTATCTATGCTTTATTTAAAAGTTTGCAATGATTTTGAACTCTAATATAGACCAATCACAGCCCTCCAAGTCCTAAATCCGTACATCTCGGTGTATTACCGGAAGTGACGTCATCATCAATAGTGGAACGATACCTGGACAGGGAACAGGGGATCTCAGTGGCATACTCTACTAGGGGAGGTGAAGGGAATGCTGCTCTCTGATTGGTCTAAAATACTCAGTCTCAAGACTAGTCTACAGTTGCCCTCCATACAGCCATTTGGGGAAACCCCTTCAGAAGTGCCATGTGAAACTCACACCCCCACCACCCCAACCACCATACATCTACTCAATGTCTGAACACCACACTCACCCTCAGCCACCCTTAAGTCTGAAGCATTATAGGTTGAAAGAGATGGGGGGGGGGGGGGTTGGTGGGGGAGGGGGGTATACTAAACTCATAGTTCCATATACATGTATTGTGGGGAAGGACATTAAATGTATACATGCACATTGCATATATAGACTTTAACACCTCCCCCACCCCCCACCCTGCGATAATAGCTTTTCAGGGATTTTCTCAATACCCGACTTACATCTCTGCGGTTGGGGGGAGGGGTTGTGCCTCTTTGCAGCCGACATTCCAAGGCTGACACACGAGGCATTCGTGGATCGACCAAGGGATCAATGCTGGTTTGTAAGGCCATCCCCTATTGGTCCTCCCCATGTGGGTCAATGTTGATCCCCAAGTCAACTTACTATACTCCCAAGCATAGTTAAGGACTGGTACCTAGCCAGACCTGGCTGGGGTGGAAGGGGGTGGAGGGAACCAGCTGAGGTGGTGTAGTTAGCATTCGAGGTCACCCCATCCCACAATGCATGGCATATGGTTAGAAAACCTCTGCCCGAACGCCTCGACAGTGCATTGGTCACAACAATCAACCACCACCAATTATGTACTGCCTCCACTGGTCATTCTCGGCCTCTCTGGTGCATGGTCACGGGTCATTGACCACCATTAACCAGGAATGTGATTTCTCCTCCAATTGGAGGTTTTCCTCCAATTGGGAGCAAAAAAGTAGACCCTTGTGATTTTCCCAAATCCATTGAGAAAATATTTTACTGGGGGGGGGGGGGTCTGGTACTCTGGTTGTAACATAAAGGCCTGCAAACAACTGCGCCATTTGGCCTCTAGATGTTCAAAAATTTCTTGGGCTCCTGGGGGGATGTCCCCCAGACCCCCCATTATATTGACAAATTCCCCTTTCCACCAACAACAACAATTGTGTCACAGCTCTTTGAAAATAGGATTCCTTTGGGGGGGGAGGGTATCCCTCTAGATTTATTATACCCAAACATTAGGCCTACAGATGTTGCCTCTGTAGACCATTTGCTGTCAATAGATACCTTGTACATGTAGTGGGAATATGAAAATTTTCCTACACTTTAACAGTTTTCAAATTATTCCTCTGCTGCCTCTTTTTGGTCTGTCTGGGGATGCACAAAGAGCAATGTATAGCATGCTAAAATGCACCAGAATGCACCTTTTCTGTTCTAGATTGTAAAAATTTTCCTGAGAGGGGCATGCCCCCCAAGGGTTGCACATACGCACTATGGCAATTTACCCACAGCCTGATTCCATCACACTGCATCTTCACACAAAATCTTTTTTTCCATTCCACTCCCCTGACTAGATTATAGCTGGTTTTACTGCCTTCCTATAGGTATTTAACCATAGGGTTTGTAGAGATTTTTCTATTAAAACTAATAGGCCGAATGCACCGTCTTCCCGACCGTCTGGTACACTCAAATCTGAACTTAAAAACATGTTTTAGGACTTAATGAAAAGCTTATCATGTCTCCTTTCCAACAAGACCAATAGCCTCAGGATCCAGACAAGGTAAGATAGTCTTAGAGCTTAGGGATTGAGCATACCCCTTGAATAACATGGTAGCAAAATTGACTCAAACGTGGTGTGAACCCACACATGGATAATGAGCAAAAACCAGTAGTGCATCCCAAGATAATCAATTTTAACATCTTGAACCTTGTTCAGGGGACCCTAAGGGTCTAAAAATTACCTGGTGCGTTGGGATGTGGGGGGTGCATGGTGGGCCCTATTAGCCCCCGCCCTATATATCTAGTGCCAGAATGCCTCAAAATGCACCATTTCAAGTCTTAGATTTCAAATTTTTCTTGACCCCTAACCTTTGAAATACCAGAAGTTTCATGTAAATATCCCATTTCATATGGTGTTCAATAATGCACCAGAATGGAATATTTCTGGAAGATATCTTCAAGGGATTCTGTTTGTGTAGGGATGGAGATACATGTATATAGGGCACCTATTCATCAAGAATCTTTAACATAGAAACTGGTTTCTCATCTTAAATCTGATAGGCCTCAGACTTAATATGTTCACTAAGAATGCACCATTGCAAGTCTGACCCTCAAAATTTTACCCAGTTTTGATATATAACACCACAAAACTATTTTAAAAATGTCAACAGCCAATGATTAACTCTTTAAGGACTGCAGAGTGTTACATGTTATTATGATGCATGAGTCCATAGGTCTGCCCAATGCCTCTTAGATTACCTATGTAACATTCACAAACTTTCTATTAATCTATTACCAACTGAAACGAGACACAAAATTACAAGTCGCCGCGCCATGTCTCACAGGATTATTCTCTACTATTCTATTCAAATCTAAAACACTACGGTTTTATTAAATTGTCCTCAAACCATTGTTTAGCCCTTAACCTGCATCCAAAATAGGATATTTTAATTGGTTATTATGGGTTTATTTAGCAATGTAGTAAAGATCCTAAACTTAGTGCATTGTTTCCTAGAATTTGAGACCCAGCTCTTATAAAAGAAGTCTTGGTGAATATGCTGCTTCAAGGGAGGGGAGGGTGTGAATAAGACGGAACAGCCTCTGAACCCACGGGGGGGGGGGGGGCTCATATATATACAGTGTGGTAAAGAGCTCTATTCAAATATCTCAAGTTATCCTAAATATCTATAGATGTCATTAGTGAACAGAAATTATTCGAACATGCATGGGCATGTGTGGTTAATCATTTTCCCCAAATTTTAAAATCTGGCTGTTCCATCAGTAGAGACAAACCCCTCCTGGCTGGTCTCTGGCCACTTTATTCGGCTCCAAACACCATCCCAAATCCTAGGCCTACAAGGCCAGGCGTTCTGGTTGGCAATGAAATTAACACTGATATATGTGTGAGGCCAACAAAAAAGTTGGTTGTTTCAGGTAACATGCTGAAAAAAATTAGGTAGGGTATGTCATATTTTTATTTTATTATGTAAATTTTTGCTACAAAGACTTGCGATGAGTTGCGATGACTTGCCGAAGACTAAATTGACCAAAAATAGCAAAAAAATCTATAATTCCTTAAAAAAATGCAAAAAAAAAATCAAGGGTTGGCCCTGTTTAGCTAGGTCGGGTCAGATGACCTGAAACAAACAATTTTTTTTCTGGCCTGATATAACTCCTCCACCCACATACCCATCCTACTCATCCCCTACCTCAATCTGATTACCCTCAGGCTAAATGCCTGAATTGATTTTGTAATAAAGTTAGATTTTAGAATAGCCTCTGATTTGGGATCTAAAAATAATACCCGCCAACTCCTAGTCTTTACAGTTTTCTAAGTTTTCAAGATCCACCATGGTCACTATTGTGACTCATCCTGGGCTATCACAGGCGGAGGGGAATGAGGGGTTTGATGTTCTAAAGTTGGGGTTTTAGGTTCTCTAAAAGGGAAGCTATAATACAATCCAACTGGGGTTTCCACCAGTTATGCTTTACCTCACTCCAATCTCCACTCGCTTTTTTAAACTGTCTATTAGGGGAATGTTCTTAAGCTAGCGTCAAGTAGTAGAACCGTGTTTAAATCCCACAGCCCATTTGGAAAGAAAACACAATTGGGCAATTCATCTCCAGGGGTTTTATTGAATATGTATATATACCAATCCAAAGGTCGAATACAATTCAGACTCCAGCATTGATTTCACATATCAATTTGGTAATCATAATCACACACCTTTTAACCAGGAAGATTCCAATAAACTAGATCCAGTCAATTTTCAAAGTTAATCGTGCCAACATACCTAAATCACAAATAATAACGCCACCAAATTTCATCAATAACATCATATACCCAATCGCGGGCATGAGTAATTTCAATCATCGTCAATTATCTTTAAATCCACACAATCATAAAACCTTTACAAATTTCATAACCATTAAAGGTTCTCTCAAACATTGATAAGTTCCAAAACAATGGTGTATTTCCAAATCACAGGTCTTCAAATGTCCTCGAATTTCATAACATGATCACAAGTTGTTATAAAAAGGCACGATCACAAACTGTTGGTGTCTTCAAATTCCATCATGTCATAACTCCAAATTAAATCAATCAATCCATGGGGAGATGTTAAGTGAGCATTGAGAATATGATAATGGGTAGTGAGAGACTAAGGGAAAAGCAAATCAAAGCTAAGTCCTTCTGATGTATGGTTCCTCTATGTAATAATCAGATCCTCTATTGTATGACTAGGCCTCCAATTGAATGAAGTGTAAAACTTCAGAGAGCACCCTAGACAGTGACCAAAGCTCTTATAAATGCTATTCAGAATTTCAATCGATTCCTACTTGTGGGCTGCTGAATATAAATATGTTCCCCTCTAATTCCAGGACGAACTGTGGATTCCTAAAGTTCCGAGCACAATCCGCGCCACGGCTCTTCAGTTCCAGCCTTATATACCCCCAGACTACTGGTGGACTTGGTTTTTTGTCACCCTACACCTTTGGACTTTAAGCCTGGTGAGATTCTAACAGATCCATCTATAGAGGACACACCCATCTACTCATAAGGACATAATCTCCACTGCCGCCACAGGGACCCCCAAGACCTGCATGGACAAGGTTCAACACACTCACTCAGCCTTCATGACCGCGCCCGGCATCCTATAGGACCATAACATGCAGCGCCCACTCTAGGCTTCATTGAGTCTAAGGACTTATAGCGTCATTCTTTACCTGTTCCCGGTGACATATCCCCAAACAATAACGACGAAATTGTCGCCCCTCTTAATTCCCTATAACTCAGAAGGCCCCCCGCAATTACAAGCAAGGTCCTCTTTTGGACCTGGTTGTAGCGTCCTCCAGTTTCGACCACTTCCTAACACACACACTCTCATATACTGCTGTTTTTCCAATACCCAGGTTCCTCCACCTAACTTGTCGCACCCCCCCCTTTTTTTTGAATCAGGATACAATATACTTTCCCTACTATGTTATTTTTCACTTGTTCTTCACTCTTTTACATATATATAGGTACCCATGTTACTTTTATGAATATATGTAAAAATATATTTTCATGCACATATCACTTTAATTATACATACATGTATTTTCTTTTCCCTATCCAAATGCAATCATATCAACTGTATTTTTAAAATTACCCACACCTTTGGTGTATACACATGTATACACCGACCATCAAAAAGGTCTCTTTCAGGCCTATCATTAACAATTCCGTTTTTGTTTTTTTACTCAATAAAATTTACTTTTAACTGATATATGAATAGAAATAGTTCTTAAAAATGGGTTTTACAATTGTTTCACTACCAGAATTCCTTATCGTCATCATTGTCTTTCTTCATGCCATAGTCTGTTTTAGGGCCCGTTACTGCATGTTTATGATCACTTGTGGCCACCTCATAGAATTGTTCTTTTTCCATACTAGGCAATCACATGTCAAAAGTTTCTGACTCAGTACTATATCTCGTTGTAGCATAGTCATAGCAGTCACCATCCCACAGAGATAAAGCAGAGAGATGGCTCTGTGGACCACTGAATGGTCCTTATGGCCCGGGGTACCTGCAGCAGCAGGCATCAGACCCATCGAGACAGACGAAGGTGGAGGGAGCGAGAGAGACATACGCGCTCCGAGCAACTCCCCATCCACACAGCACAGGCCTCGACAATCACCCAAGCTTCACAATGTTTTATGCTGCCTTCTAGAGCCCTCATCCATTATTATGAGTTCACCTGGGACTCTTTGCAGTGCCTATTTGATCGATCACTTTGTCTTCCATACTATTGTAGTCCGTATCATGCACTGCTCAATCAGTTAAAAACTGACCACTCTTCGATCAGCTGTTACTGAACACCATATGCTCACTCAATAGCACCTAGTCCTAAGTAGATCAAACAGTCTTTATCCATCAGTGTGATTTCCAATCACTTCACACTGTTACTTGGTGATCAGCATTCGTCAGGCCCATCGTAAAGCCTCTTTCGTTGTTTAGTTCAGAGTCTTGCAGTTGATATAGTGCCTGACCATACACGTAATCCATAAAACTGATCAGAGCACTTTAACTTTATAAGTCCATGTGATTTATACTCGGCAGCACATTCTTTCTAGTGGCCCGGTGCTTGGGAAGGCACAACTCCCCCTGAATAGCACCATAGTTCAGACTACACACAGGGCTGCAGTTCTGTCGACGTTGACTTCCCGCAATTTTATGTGAATTATAGTCTCAAAAGATATTACTTCACAGGGCCACACTAGAAGGGTTATTAGTTCAATTGATGGTCGTCCATTTCCCATAAAATAGGGTTTAACTTCAATAGAAATTAGTCCACCAGGGAGTTCACCCCACACAGCACTGTAATGTCACTGAATACTGGCTATATATCACTGAGTCCATATGAAACCTTTCATAGTTTAAAACACAAATCCTATCAATCTCTTTGGTGATTGAATTTTCAAATTATCTCTTGATTATCGATAAAAAGAAAACCATGACAGTCAACTATCATATATTTGTCTAATCAAAACATATGCCCATACAATAGACAAAGGATGAGACCTTAATATAAATATAACCTGAAGATGATACACACACAAATTTTTTTTTTAAACACTAATTTGAATATAATCATGCACTTATACTTGTTGTTACACACTTAGCTGTTTTTATATATGTATATACATAGATATATATTATATATATATATATATATATATATATATATATATATATATTTTTTTACAAGCCCATCGTTTCTATAGATTATAAACGCATTCTCTTTTAACACTGTTACTTCACCACTGCTTCTAACAAGACACCAACAGGTCCCTACAAAGATACCTGTCTCACCGCAGGAGAGACTTGGTATTTGTATATTGCAATAAGCACCAATAAAATCAGTTTTATGCCACCGCTATGAATACTTGTATAGTTTCACTGAGGCATTTGAGACTCTTATCTCACTGTGATGCCAATGATGGCATCCATGATTTCCCGATGGAAAGTTATGCAATACTCTCCCAAAATTTTGAGTCACCTCAGAAATTAAGAAATAAGAAAGTGAATAAATGAATATCAAAGGAAATAATATAAACCCCAATGACACTGAAAATACTACTAATCATTAGTGACATGGAGATGACTCTTCTTTTATTCGAGTCTATGAAAAGGCCATAAGCCTATTGGAGACTTTTAAGGACATGCAGTGACTGGAAGTGAAGTTCTATTTCTCAGATTCTATTCTCTCATCCAAATCCATTCACCTCCACTCTATATCATAACACACACAAAAAAAAATCTAAAATTATATCATGAAATAACAGAAAGAATGAACAAGGTTTACATGAAAGAAGTATGCTTGTGATTCTGGTCCCCTTTAACTCTCAAGCATTATTCAAAGCATAAGAAAAGAGAAAACACTGACACCCCAATATCAGAAGTCGGAAAATAACATCAATCTGCTCTTTAGAGTCTCACAACCACCTGTGCTGAGGAAGCATGTCCATAGACCACGTCTACGACTCCGAACACCAATTTCCCTCAAGGTCCCTCAGTAAGCTCGGTACTCGTTGGTCATCTGGAACCCCGTGATCATAAGTCTTATCTTACACTTACAAAAGAACTCGCATTTGAATGAAAAACTACTCCTGACTCAGCAAACTCTGTACACTGATTTTAGTTCCGGAAGATCCGCAATACCACACAAGGATCAAGGCTCAAAGGTCAGGTTACAACAAGGACTCAAGGAAATGACTGCCCGCACCACAAATCGGATGAGAGTATTTCACGGGTTCCCTTGAAAAGGAACGTTTATATGTCACTGATTTAATATACAAGTGTTTTCATATTAAATGAAATTATACCTCGTTATACCGTGCCACAAATCATCCTGAGTGATGGGGATCAAAGTTTGTGAATGAAATGGTCAACGACTTTTGTAGTAGTTCTTGAAAATAAAAAGGATTGAAAACTGTGTTAAGTGGACTAACGAGGTTTCACAGTCACTTTAAGTTGTATCACCTGGGAGGAATTGAAGACAGAGATATGACTGCATCCTGCTGCAGACACGGATTCGTCCCCTTTTTTGACGGACTTTACTCATGTCCTTATGGATGAGGCTGGAGTTTCTTGGTAAGACACAGAGATAATGCAACTGCATATTCCGAGCACCTTAGTGTTTGGTAAGATGAGAAAAAGACATGATAGGTATACATTCCCAGCATCCAAATATGGATATCGGCAGAAGTCATGTCTACAGTGGAGTTAAAATTCAGGTGCCACTCTTGTAGTTGTCAGCATATCACTAGACTTCACTTTCAACCTTCGAAGGAGAAATAACTCAGCCTCAGCGATGCCGATTTCCTACCACAATTCACCAAACACACCAATCCCTTAGGTAAGTAAGTCCTTCAGGTGGTCTGCTTGGCAGGTAAGTAAGTCCCTTGAACCTATCTCGGCGCTCGGTACATCCGACAACTACGTATTCCATTATGAGCAGCAGGTTGGCAGTTTTCAATTCACTGCATAAGTAAGTGTCTATGGATTACATATATATATATATATATATATATATATATATATATATATATATATATATATTGTGGCGTAGACCGAGGGGTCGGGGGTGGTGGCGGAGCTGTCCTGTTGCGGAGGCAGGGGAACCACCGGCCCCGGAGTCACGTCAGACATTCTCGTATTACCATATATGTATGTCGGTGTAGACCGAGGGGTCGGGGGCGATGCCGAAACCGTCCTGGTGCGGGGGCGGAGGAGCCGCCGACCTCGGAGTCACACCAAAACGTTCTATTTACCTGCGTTCGGAGGAGGGTTCCTCCGACGCTGGATCTCTGTCGGAGACGCCAGCGTTGGAGGAACGGGAAGCGTATAAATAGGAGGGGATCGACACCATGAGTCAGTCTGGATCCACGGGTGCTGGTGTCTACATCTTCAGGCTTCCCCTCCATAGGCTAGGATTTACACAAGGATACTTAGCTGGTGTGGCAGAGAATGCCAGGAAATAAAGTGTCATTAATTACAAGAAGCCGAGTTGTGTGATACTTCCGCATTACAATAGTGGACCCCGATAAAATGCTACATTGGTGACAGCGGTGTTTTTCTACGGACCCACACTGATAAGAGGAAGGATAAGATGGCGGAAGCAGCACCGATTCCAGACTGGGAGACAGAGACAGGAGATGGCCGCAAGGAGCGAGGAACACTGCTAGAAGTGGTGGACGAGGATATCAAGATCCGGAGACCGGGACTGGAGAGACCAAGGGAGGAGGCCCCCGAACGGCAGGTAGAGCCGTTGGAGCGGGAGCAGTTGGAGGAAGGCTCGGGAGTGGAAGGAGATAGCGGGGAGAGAAGGGAGGAGCGGCCCGATCCTGCAGATCTCCTGTGGCCATGGGAGAAAGAAGGTACAGGTCCAGGGGATGAGGACAGACGCCAGAAACAGAAGTGGAGGACCCCGGTAGGACGGGGAGTGCGGCAGGGAACGCAGAGGGAGGGCGAGACAGACCAAGCGTTCCGGAGGTGGTCGGGCGAAGATTGGGGCCTGACGGTAGGGGATCGACCCAGAGACCAGAGGCGGAGGCGCCAGGCGTCCCCGGAAAAAAACAAGGAGGCAGAGGCTATCCTGCGTTTAGCTCGAGAGGTAGTGATGGAGGAGGCGGTGAAACGGGAGAAAATGCCAGAGGCAGCAGGAGGAGAGTACAGGAGGGTGAAGACGGAGGACTGCGTCCAGGAGGCCGAGCTGGAAAAGCAGGGAGGGGCCGACGGAGAGGGTAGCTCCAAAAGAAAGCCCGTGGTTAAACCTACAAGGTATGATGGAACAACGGACCTGGAGGACTACTTGAACCATTTCGATCTATGCGTCAAGGTAAATAGGTGGTCGGAGGCGGATGCAGGAATGTTTTTGGGCCTGAGTCTGACGGGGGCTGCAAGACGACTCCTCACGGGGCGGAAACCGGCCACCGCCGACGGGTACAGGGACCTGAGGAAGGCTCTAGTGGAGCGGTTCGAACCTACAAACCAGGAGGAGACGTATAAGGCGTTCCTGAGAATGAGAGTTCGGAAGACAGGAGAAGGGCTCCAGGAGCTGCAGGAGGACCTCATGAAATACACCCGCCTGGCGTACCCCGAGGCGGATGCCCGGACGACAGACACTCTGGCACTAGATAGGTTTTTATTGTGCCTGGAGAACCCGCTACGGCAGTGGGTGTATCAGTCCCAACCCAAGGATCTGCAGGCGGCGGTAATGACGGCGGTGGGGGCGGAGGCATACCTAAAGGTGGAACAGGAGACGCGACAACGGGTGCGGTCTGCTGACGCCTCCGTAAATGAAAATCTTTAGGCTAGCAACGATAAGATGAGCCAAGTGGCGGACCCTCATGAAGAGGTTGGAGGGATCGGCCGCCGGAGGGGGAGACAGGAAAAAAGGAGCACGGCCTGCTACGGGTGCGGCCAGGAGGGCCACTTTAGGAGGGACTGCCCGGTGGCAAAAGGAACAAAACCTGGAGAGAGAGCAGTTACGGGAGAGGAAACGCGGCCGGCGGGAAACTAGAACCGACCTATACGCGAGGCCAAGTACAGGAGAGAACGTGGGGGAGGCAGATTAATAGTGGCAGGGACCCTGGCGGGGGCACCAGTGCAACTATTAATCGACACAGGGGCCTCTCTTAACTTACTCTCACAGCGGTGGTGGGAACAGCACGGGGGTAGGAGGACCTTGGCAGCAACAACGGAGAAGGTTTTCTCCGTGGAGGGCCGGCCGATGACTTTGATGGGAGAAATGAGGGCGGAGCTGCTCTTGGGTCGACGGACGGTGGAAGCCACCTTTGTAGTAAGCGACACAAGCACGGAAGGGATCCTAGGGGCAGCGTTCTTGAGGGAAAACAACCTCATAGTGGATGTGGCGAAGGGACGGTTGGTATGGACGGAGGTGGAGGAAGTCTGCAGAATAGTGCAGTCCTGGGGTCGGCAGTCCTGGGGTCGGGGGAAGAGACATTCGTGGAAGGAGCAATCACAGGCCCCTGGGAGACCGGAGGGGACGGCATTATAGAGGGCCTGGCAGGGCACAAAGGGGAACCAGACTTCTTGGTGGGGAGAGGACTGATACGACCAGAAGGCAGGGAAGCCTGGGTCAGGGTTCTCAACCCCGGGAGGGAACCAGTCATCATATACCGGGATATTTTGGGATCCCAGTTTGGTAACTCTGGGATCCCTCTATTTATTTGTATATATTTCTTATTATCTTTTTCATTGTATATTTTGTATGTCGACTACCACTAGAGTGAATGATTTTTTGGAGATGAAGGGTTTGAAGATGGTGCATTTAAACACGAGAAGTATGTATAATAAAAGATCTGAAATTTTTGATCAATTGAATGGCACTGACATTGTTACAATGAGCGAAACATGGCTGCATGATGACTATAATGATGATATGATACATTGGGAGGGTATGCAACTTTATAGATTAGACCGCAGACGCAAGAAAGGGGGTGGTATTGCTGCCTATGTTAGAGATGATATTATTGTAGATGTAATGATAGATAGGAGCCTGAGTTGCTCAAACAAAGACATTGAATGCCTTGTTTTGGACTTAGATTTTAGAGATGGAAATAAGCTTCAAGTGATTATTGTATATCGCCCACCATCTGGTAAAATGGACCCGTTTTTTGTACACATGTTAAAATTAATGAAGCATGCTGAGAACAACAAAAAAGAACAATGGCTTATGGGAGATATAAACATCAATACTTTGAGAGATAAGCTGCCAAGTGCTGTTAGGCTGTTGGATTTGTGTCGCTTTGAGGGCTATCATAAATTGATACATCAATGTACGAGACCCTATAAGAAAACTATATCGTGTTTAGACAATATTCTGACAAACTATAATGATGATGTTACCTCAGGGGTTCTAAATTTTATGGTTAGTGATCACCTGCCTGTATTTAGTGTCAAATGTAAAATGAAAGTTAAATATACAAAGAAAATAATGTATATACGTAGGTACAAAGATTTCAATGAGAATCTTTTTAAAGACTGGTTATGTGAACTTGATTGGGACTCGTTTTATTCCTGCTCTGATCCTGAAGAAGGCTGGAGGATGATTCAAGCACATATTGAAGACTTCCTAGATACCTACTGTCCATGGGTGAGAGTAGAATATGCTGACAGGCGGCATAGGTGGATGACCCCTGAAATAATGAGCCTTATTCATGAAAGAGAAAATAATGTTGGTTTGTTTCTAAAGACTAGAGATGAACACTATCTAATTGTAGCTAGGTCTCTACGTTGTAGAATCAATAGGGCTATAAAGTACTCGAAAGCAGATCAGTCCAAGCTAGCCCTGGAGGATTGTAAAAATAATCCAAAGAAATTTTGGAGAATTGTGAATGGTATATTGAAACCAGAAGTTGATGTTGAACCACCCGAATTGATTGATGATAATGATTTAATCATATCACAGCAAGAGTCTGTGGATTACATGAATACATATTTTTCCAGTATTGGTAAGCAGCTATCTAATGATATGACTGTAAAAGGTTATCCTGAACGCGTTGTTTTCATGGAACCAGAGGATGTATTTGTACCTAAGCTTAGAGTTGAAAAGGAGCTTGTTTCAATCTACATTGACGAGATTAATGTTCATAAAACATCCGGTATAATGGGCATCAGATGTGATATTTTAAAGGTGGCTTTAAAATTTCTTTTAACACCAATGACTTGGCTTTATCAGTTAAGCTTTGTTTCAGGGATCTTTCCTGATATCTGGAAAATTGCTAGGGTAAGTCCTATTCCAAAGGATGGAAACAACAAACTAATCAAAAACTGGAGGCCTATCTCTCTTCTCCCGGTGCCAGGAAAGATTGCTGAAAAAATTATGCATGATCATATAACAGATGTTACTAATAGAGCTGGTACAATGTCAGTGCGTCAATATGGTTACAGACAAGGTTTAGGAACAGGAGACGCTATATTTGCCTTCTTAAACAAATTATATGAAAATAGAGATAGAGGACACTTATCTTGTGCCAGTTATATCGACCTTAAAAAGGCATTTGACTCTGTGCATCATTTATATCTTATTGAAACTCTGGGGGAATTGAGACTGGATGATTGTAACCTCAATTGGTTAATGAGCTATTTGACGGGAAGAAGTCAATTTACAAAAATGGGAAATTATACATCGCAAGTAATGCCAGTTCGTTTTGGAGTCCCACAAGGGTCCGTGTTAGGACCTCTGTTGTTTATTCTTTTTGTAAATGATATTGGTACTGTGCTACAAAATTGTGATTTTTATATGTATGCTGATGATCTAGTTTTACTAACTTCTGGTTGCAGTGCTGATAGGGCCCAAGGAAAAATGCAGAGTGCTTTAGATAGTATACTGCCCTGGTTTATATCAAAAAGATTGACAATAAATATTGATAAGTCCAAAGTGGTCTGGTATGGTAGTAGTCATAAGTTAAAGAGGATGAAAGTACCTTCACTTAAAATTGGTAATACTGAATTAGAGGTGATTGAGAACTATTGTTACCTAGGCCTAAAAATAGATAAGACCTTGAGCTTTAATAGTGCATTGAAGGATCTTAATTCTAAAGTGAGCCATAGACTGTTCAGATTTAGTAAACTGAGGCACAATTTGACTGAAAATGTGGCTCTTACTGTCTATAAAACTACTATTATGTCATTATTTGATTATGCTAGTTTTGTATTTGATGGTGCAAATGAGGACTGTCTTAAAATACTGGATCGGCTTCAGCTGAGAGGTCTGAAGATTGTTTTTAGGGGTAGGAACTTGTCTGAGGCTGAGATGTATAAATTAGCCGATATACCAACTTTAAAGAGGAGAAGGGAGGTAATGCTACTGTGTTACATGTTTAAACTTGCAAAGAATCCTGAATATCTTGAGAATGAACCAAGGCGGCCTGGTCTAAGATCGGATAACAATGTAAAGTTTAAAGAATACACTGCTCAAAATCATGGTTACAATAAATCACCTATGCATCGTGGTATAACCTTATGGAATAATTTAGGGAGCTGGTACCAGCACAGTAAAGATAAGATTATATTTAAAAAGAGATTATCTGGCATAACTGACCTGACTAAAGTCAGTAAGAATCCTGTTAACATGGATGATTGATATGTTTTAATGAGGGAGCTGTTGTAATGACTACCCCCTCGTGTAAAGTAGGAGCTGTTGTAATGACTACTCTTACTGGACACTGAGTATGTTGCCTAATCTTGAAAATCTATTAATGGTTGTCCTATGGTTATCGTGTGCTGCAATGTCATTGTTTGTGGGAGCTGTTTTAACGACTACACCCATTGACAATCTTTACTGCTTATTTTGCCGGAGTCACTTAATAACTACATACTTCAAATCTTGTATTGTCTTACTCTCGTATTCAATACTAAATGTAATATGTAATGAAGCATGTGTTTGAGCCCGCTTTACCCTGTTATCCGCTGTGTCACTGTTGTGTGGCCATTAAGTCCTATGGTAGTCTTGTTTTTGTGTACATAATACATATATTCTCTACTTGTTTGACCTCATTTCATCATGTACATTCATATATGTCATAATGTGTAAATAACTGGATTTGTAACAGGGGAATTGGATGAGGAATCACCTTTATTGTCATTATCCACTTTTGTTAAATTGTGTCGGACAATAAAATTAATTTTCAAACCTCAAAAAAATGACACTGGGGGCGATACAACCGGTGGAGGCTGGAATGGGGTCCTCGGAGGCAGAGGCAGGCGGAGGCAGCTGGTGTCGGAGAACGTAGGGCATGGACCATAAAGCACTCATCATGGAGCTGGTGGCAGGCTCGGAAGCGCATCGGCGGAAGGAGTTGGGCCGACTGTTGTAAGAATACATCGATGCCTTCCAATGCCATAAGGAAGACAAAAGCCTCGCGCAACACCGAATCGATACGGGAAACCACCCCCCCATCAAACAGCCACCGCGGCGGCTAGCTCCCCACAGAAGAGAGACGGTGGAGGAGGAAGTAGATAAGATGCTGGAAGCGGGGGTCATCGAGGCATCAGTGAGCCCGTGGGTATCGCCGGTGGTCCTAGTAAAAAAGAAAGATGGAACCACACGTTTCTGCGTAGATTATCGCCGGCTCAACAAGGCAACCGTTAAGGATGCCTACCCCCTTCCCCGGGTGGAGGACTGTTTAGACACCCTGGCGGGGGCCGCCTGGTTTTCGTTGTTGGATCTGGCGAGCGGCTACTGGCAGCTCGATATAGCGGAGGAGGATAAAAAAAGACGGCGTTTACCACGCATAAGGGCCTGTATCAATTTATCCGAATGCCCTTTGGGCTGTGTAACGCACCAGGGACGTTCGAGAGGGTCATGGAGGTGGCAATGAGAGGACTACAGTGGAGAACGTGTCTGGTATATCTCAACGATATTGTGGTTTTCTCCGCCACCTTCGAGGAGCACGTGGTGCGCTTGGGGGAAGTATTGGATCGATTAAGGACAGAAGGGGAGAGCGTTCAAGTGGACGGGGAAATGCGAAGCGGCATTCCAGGAGCTTAAAAAGAGACTAACAGAGGCGCCCGTCCTAGCATTCCCCCGAGCAGAAGGGGCCCTGGTAATGGACACCGACGCCAGCGATACGGGACTGGGGGCGGTACTGGCCCAGGACCAAGACGGAGTGGAGAGGGATCTGGCCTATGGGAGCCGAACCCTGGGAAAGGCGGAGAGGAACTATTGCGTAACCCGAAGGGAGCTCCTTGCAATAGTGTTCGGGCTTCAGAAATTCAGGCACTACTTGGTGGGCCGGCCAATCAGAGTGAGGACAGACCATGCCTCTCTCCGTTGGTTACTGGATTTCAAGGAGCCGGAGGGCCAACTGGCTCAGTGGCTACAAATAATAGGGACCTACGACATCCAGATCCAGCACAGACCAGGACGGCTGCATGGGAATGCAGATGGACTCTCCAGAACTCCGTGTAGACAATGTGGGAGGGAGGATGAGGCGGAGCAGACACTCCACTGTCGTGTTTTCACACGGGCACAGAGCCAAAGCCTCGCAGGGATAAATGAAAACCCAACCACGCTACCCGTAAGACCACCAGGGCGAGAGTGGGCGGTACCCCAGGCGGAGGACCCGCTCCTCCGAAGGGTAAAGCGCTGGGTGGAAGGGACGGAGACTCTGGGGGAAGAAGAGAGGAGGGACTGGGACTACGAAAGGAAGGCATGGCACGCTCAGGCAACCAGGATGTCCGTGGAGAAGGGGGTCTTGGGTCGGTGGTGGATGGCGAAGGCAGGAAGGAAACACTTCCAAATCGCCGTACCAACGGAGGAGCGGAGGGCGGTGTTACGAGAGGTGCACGGAGAACCACTGGCCGGCCACCTGGGACGTAATAAAACCATCAGGCGTCTACAGGGCGGGTACTACTGGCCAGACTTCCGGAGGGACGTGACACTATGGTGCGAAAGGTGTGAACCTTGCATCAGGAGAAAGGCAGGCCCTCCCCCGCACAGAGCACGGATGGGACATGTAGGGGCAGGACTCCCACTGCAAAGGATGGCCATGGATGTGATGGGACCACTCCCCATGACATCAGCAGGGAATCAGTTTATCCTAGTGGTGGCCGACTACTTCACTAAGTGGACAGAGGCCTATGCCCTCCCCAACCAAGAGGCGCCCACCATCGCTAGGAAGTTTGTGGAGGAGTTAGTCTGTCACATCGGGGCACCGGTGGAGATACACACCGACCAAGGGAAAAACTTCCAATCTGGGTTGTTCCGGGAAGTGGTGGCCCTGCTGGGAGTAAAACAAACCACAAGAAGGTTCCCCTAGGGCCACTCCACGGGGGCCAGGACATGTGCGTTCCGACCGCAAAGTGACGGGATGGTGGAGAGGGCGAACCGCACGATTGAGATGCTCCTGGCGACGGTGGTGGCGGAGACGCAGAGGGACTGGGATCGGCAGCTGCCGTTCATCATGGTGGCCTATAGATCATCCGTCCACTCGTCAACGGGGGTGTCCCCCAATGCAATGATGTTGGGGAGGGAGACAGCCGTACCCCTGGACCTGATCTACCCATTGGAGAACAGAGCAAGGGCCGGCGTGGGATATGTGGCCGAACTGCAGGAAGGCATGAGCCGGGCCTACAAGACAGCGCGAGCCAATCTGGGGCGGGCGGTGGAGAGGCAACGGAGAAACTATGACGCGAGGGCCGGGGAGGGCACCTTTGACGTCGGGGGAAGAGTATTCTACTACCACCCACAGGAGAAGAAGGGGTTGACTCCTAAGCTGCAGAGCTACTGGACAGGACCGTGGGAGATAATGGCCAGAATCGGTGAAGCGGTATATAAAATAAAAAAAGGGAAGGTCACCAAGTTGGTGCACTATGACGCCCTCAAGAAGGTTCCCCTAGGGCCACTCCACGGGGGCCAGGACTCATCGGAGGAGGAGGAGGAACCGGGGAAGGAGAGCCAGGGGCCGGATGAGGAGATGGATTCAGCCCAGTCGGAGGCAGAGGAGTCAGCGGGGGCGGTAAGAGTGGTCATCCGGGACTTGAAGAGAGGTGCTCCCGGGGACAGCCGGGCGGAGGCGGAGGCGGCGTCCACTCCCAAAGCATGCAAGATGGCGACGGATACTAGTTTATGGTATGAGGAGTGGGTGGAGGGAGAGAGGAAGACAGCCAGATGGGGAGCTATGGCTCACTGGAGGGGCAAATGCCCCGAGGACGAACCCCCAGTTGACAAGGAATACATCTCTCCCCTGGAGGAGGCTGACGAAGGGACGTGCGAAGCAGAGAGAGTTGCTCTCCGGGCCCGGAACGAGGTAAAAAGGGCAGAATGGAGAAGACGCGAAGATCCGGAGAGGAAGGCCATACTGGGGCGGCATGCGGAGAGATGGCGGGTATACGAAATGCTGGAGGAAGCGGAGCACGAGAATGCCACCAATGAGAAAAGGGAGGCACGGAGGAGAGTACGCCGTGACCTCAGGGGCCCAAGGGCGCCGGAGGCAGCAACTATGGCGGATCAGAGAGCATCACGGGACGCGACAGTGGCGCCACCGAGTGGGCAAGGGAGGAAAACCCCGTCGAAAACAGAAACGCCGAGGGAGGTGGCGCCCCTGAGCGGTGATAAAGTCCCGCCAACAGCGGCGTTGCTAGGCAACGGAGTGGATGCGACAGACGGAGGCGGGAATAGAGCAAGGACAATAACGGTTATGTCTGGCGCGATGGGCGATGACAGACGACGAGTGGTTCTCTCTGACGGTGAAAAGGACAGAGGGGAGGACTCCAGAGGAGGAGGGAGACTGAGCTCCACGGTGGTGGAGGTGAGGAGGCAAGAAAACGGCCAGGGGAGACAACGGAGTAGAGAGGGCCGGCGAAAAGAGAGAGGGAGGTGCTCCCCACCCCACTCTTCCTCTAGCAGGTCGTTGAGTGGCTCCCAAGCCCCACGGGGGAGCGCACGGACGGAGGGGAGCAGGCGGGGGAGGTCACCCCAGGAGAGCCAGTGGGACGGCGGAGACTGTGGGAACGGGAGGCGAGAACATTCCAAGTCCCACGGCCACGCTGACGGAGGCAGGAAACACTGGGGAAAGCGTGGGAAAGGCGCGGAACCACTCCGAGACAGATGGGGGAATCCCACCAAAGCGGAAGGAGGAGGACCGCGGCCGCTGATTGGTCAGGAGGAGAGAAGGGGAGGAGCCAGGATGGCTGAGGCGGGCGGAGGCCGGGAATATAAGGATGGAGCGAACTCAATTGATCTCACAAAACCCACCGCTGAGTGGCCGAAGACGATCATCATGAGAAGGCAGCACACCATCGAGGGCAAGCCCGTAAAGACAGAGCTAGTTGACGGGGAATGGATTCCGAAGTTCCGGTGTGACCAGTGCAGGGCGAAGGCGGACGGAAGAGTCTGGTACTTTGCGAGGAAAGATGGGATGAAGAGACATCTGAAAAGGCATGAAAATTATCAGGTCGGCTACAGGTGCCTGGAGGCCGGGTGCCTGCACATGGTGGCACAGGACCGGGGCGATGACATGCAGCGCCACGTGGGGCGCCGCCACCCAGAGAGGGGTCCATGGGTACAGCCCGAGGAAACCATGTCCCTACCCCTGGGGCTACCGAAAGCTAAGGCGGAGAAGATCTTGGCGGAGGAGGATAGAAAAAAAACAGAGAAAGCAGCGGAGGCGGCGGGGACATCGCCCTCCGGGCCGAAGAAGAGGAAGGCGGAGCAGCCACAGCCACAGCCCAGCACCTCAACGGCCGGGCCTGACCAGCAACCCAGCACCTCGTCTTGTCGGCAGCCCAGCATGTGGACGGCCGGAGGGGCGACCACCCCGGCTTCCATCATGTCGTCCCTGGTGTCTCCGGGTATCGGGATAGGGGAGGAGGAGGTTGAAGAAGGACTCTTGGAGGCCTCCAAGTTCTTGGAGGAACTGGCAGGTCTGTGGACCCCACCCCAGGCAGTCCCGGAGGGAGTAGTCACCCGGAGTGGCTCTGGGGGAAAGGGCTTGAAAAGGAAGGAGCTGGAGGAGGCGGAGGCCCTCCCTGGGAAGAAAGCATGGTGGTCCCCCCGGAAGCCGGCAGAGGAACCGGTGGTGGCCCCGGAGAAAAAGGAAGGGGGAGTGAAGGGAAGGGTAGCCCGCAGAAGCGGGTCGGGTATGTGTTGGACGTTCTCACGGGAGTATACGGGAAAGAGAAAGAATCCCCTACTCACATGCTGGTCCGTCTGAAGACCGAGTTACCCCCGGGCTCCCTGGATATGAGGAAAATCGAGCAGGACTATGAGGCTACCAAAACAGGGCAGCCCCTAACGAGAACCCTGTTAAAGAGCGGAACTTTTGACGATGTGTCAGGGTCGGGGGAGAGTGAGGAGGAGGAGTCAAGCCCGGAGAAGGGAGGGGGGAAACACACCATCTCGGGGGGATTGGACTCCAGCCCGGAGAAGGTGAGCCAATACGCCATAGGTGGGGAGAAGCCCAAGCCCATCCTCTTCACCAGCATGGGCGTGGCCAAGAAGCAAGTGAGGATAGACTCGCCCAAGTCTCCTCAGAGGACAACAGACAGGGGGCCAGACAGGCAGGACCCTAAATCACCAGGGCGTCGGGACACCGACTGCTCGGAATCATCGGAGGAGGAGGAACAGTCCATACAGAGTACCTCCCTGCAGTCGGAGGAGAAGGACACCTCCACCACCAGAGATGCTTCCATCCTCTCAGAGGGGAAGGAGGACGAGGCAGACACAGGGACAGAGGAGACCGGGGCAGTCTAGGCGGGAGAAGGGGACACCGCGCGGCAGTCGGAGGCGGAGGAGACTGGTCAGGGCCAGGTGACTGGCCAGCCCGACAAAGAGGAGGAGGAGGTAGTGCTACCACCCGAGGTAGTAGCATGCCCGGAGTTGGCCAGAGAGTACCTCAAAATTATCAGATGCGGGAAGGAGAGGCAGACACAGTTAGCGGCGGAGAAAGAAAAGAAGGAGGCAGAGGAGAAGGCGGAGAAGGAGAGAATAGAGAGGGAAAGGCAAGCGGAGGAGGATAGGAAAGAGGCGGAGAGAGTAGAAAATCTTAGGAAGAAGGAGGAGGAAGACAGAGTGGAGGCAGAGCGACTCCGGGCTTTAGCACGTCAGGAGCAGAGAGGACTACCCCAACCAAAGGTAAAAAGGGGTCAGGGGGGAGGAGGCAGCCCCCTCCGCCAAAGACAGGCACGGGATCAGGGAGGACTGGAGAAGGAGTTACACCGTATCAGATAACCCGGAACCCCAGGTGCATAACGATTGGACTGGATGGACTAATAGTGAAGTCCCCTAGGGGCGAGTTTCTCCTCCAGATAGAAGGGGGGGAGGAAGGAGGTAAGGCCAATACTATGGTCCTCGTCCCCGAGGGGACGGAGAGGATTCAGGAAGACATCAACAGAGGCAGAGGCAGATGTTACCGAGGTCCCGACTGAGGAGGCGGAGGAGGATGCCCAGATGCAGACGGCGGGAGCTGACGCGTCCACCACTAGTGAGTAGGGTAAGTGACACTACGTGGCAAGCTCTGGGGGCAGGGCTGACGGGAAGGCTCCAGTACAGGGGCGCGGCATTTCCACGGAAGCGGGTGGAACGGAAGACATCGGAGGTGCTGCCGGGTCGGAGGGAGCTGTCTCATAAGGTTAAGGGGGGCGAGAAGGTAGCGACGGCCGAGTCCACGGGTCGCTGGCCAGTACAGGCCCAGAAACTGAGAAGAATGAGGGGAAGCAGCTCAGACGAAAGCAAGAGCAGGGGAACGGTAGTAACGAAAGGCTACTTACCTTGTTGTTGCAGTAACGGATCGGGGAGTCCAGACGGAGGGTGCCGAAGGAGGAGCACCGGAGGGATCAACTCGGAGGGCGAACGACGGAGGCGGTCGGTGGAGGAGTCCGGATGGGGACTGGTGGCTGCCAGAGGAGGACGTCACTACGGAGTACGGAGTGTATATGTACGCCTTGTTGGTGATTTACGAGATGGCCGGTTTTGACTTTATACGAGAGAACTTGGGATTACGATAAGAGTATGTATATAGACGTACCGGCGCTGGCCGGGGAGAGGATTATGGGAAACGGAGGTGGAGTTTACAGTACGTGGATTAAGGGCAACAGACGGAGGTGTCGGAGGACCGGGGCGCCACCGCCAGGGGGCCACCGATCCTACAGGATGACCAGAATGACATTGTTATAAGAGGGGTCGCTACGGACCACGTTACTATAGGCCATACTAAGCCACTATGGTGGAGGTTCATACGATTCAAGTTTACTAGATGATTGTATGTATATATGAATAATGATAACACGTAAACACCCAGGGGCCATGGTGTATATATTTTATTCAAAATTGGATACCCATCTGCAGGAGGGTCATATATCACTTTCACCCAGTACGCTATTAATTAGTTGGGGAGAGTGTGGCGTAGACCGAGGGGTCGGGGTGGTGGCGGAGCTGTCCTGTTGCGGAGGCAGGGGAACCACCGGCCCCGGAGTCACGTCAGACGTTCTCATATTACCATATATGTATGTCGGTGTAGACTGAGGGGTCGGGGGCGATGCCGAAACCGTCCTAGTGCGGGGGCGGAGGAGCCGCCGACCTCGGAGTCACACCAAAACGTTCTATTTACCTGCGTTCGGAGGCCTATGCCCTCCCCAACCAAGAGGCGCCCACCATCGCTAGGAAGTTTGTGGAGGAGTTAGTCTGTCGCATCGGGGCACCGGTGGAGATACACACCGACCAAGGGAAAAACTTCCAATCTGGGTTGTTCCGCCGTCTGCATCTGGGCATCCTCCTCCGCCTCCTCAGTCGGGACCTCGGTAACATCTGCCTCTGCCTCTGTTGATGTCTTCCTGAATCCTCTCCGGCCCTGCTGGGAGTAAAACAAACCACAAGAAGGTTCCCCTAGGGCCACTCCACGGGGGCCAGGACATGTGCGTTCCGACCGCAAAGTGACGGGATGGTGGAGAGGGCGAACCACACGATTGAGATGCTCCTGGGGACGGTGGCGGCGGAGACGCAGAGGGACTGGGATCGGCAGCTGCCGTTCATCATGGTGGCCTATAGATCATCCGTCCACTCGTCAACGGGGGTGTCCCCCAATGCAATGATGTTGGGGAGGGAGACAGCCGTACCCCTGGACCTGATCTACCCATTGGAGAACAGAGCAAGGGCCGGCGTGGGATATGTGGCCGAACTGCAGGAAGGCATGAGCCGGGCCTACAAGACAGCGCGAGCGGTGGGGCGGGCGGTGGAGAGGCAACGGAGAAACTATGACGCGAGGGCCGGGGAGGGCACCTTTGACGTCGGGGGAAGAGTATTCTACTACCACCCACAGGAGAAGAAGGGGTTGACTCCTAAGCTGCAGAGCTACTGGACAGGACCGTGGGAGATAATGGCCAGAATCGGTGAAGCGGTATATAAAATAAAAAAAGGGAAGGTCACCAAGTTGGTGCACTATGACGCCCTCAAGAAGGTTCCCCTAGGGCCACTCCACGGGGGCCAGGACTCATCGGAGGAGGAGGAACCGGGGAAGGAGAGCCAGGGGCCGGATGAGGAGATGGATTCAGCCCAGTCGGAGGCGGAGGAGTCAGCGGGGGCGGTAAGAGTGGTCATCCGGGACTTGAAGAGAGGTGCTCCCGGGGACAGCCGGGCGGAGGCGGAGGCGGCGTCCACTCCCAAAGCATGCAAGATGGCGACGGATACTAGTTTATGGTATGAGGAGTGGGTGGAGGGAGAGAGGAAGACAGCCAGATGGGGAGCTATGGCTCACTGGAGGGGCAAATGCCCCGAGGACGAACCCCCAGTTGACAAGGAATACATCTCTCCCCTGGAGGAGGCTGACGAAGGGACGTGCGAAGCAGAGAGAGTTGCTCTCCGGGCCCGGAATGAGGTAAAAAGGGCAGAATGGAGAAGACGCGAAGATCCGGAGAGGAAGGCCATACTGGGGCGGCATGCGGAGAGATGGCGGGTATACGAAATGCTGGAGGAAGCGGAGCACGAGAATGCCACCAATGAGGAAAGGGAGGCACGGAGGAGAGTACGCCGTGACCTCAGGGGCCCAAGGGCGCCGGAGGCAGCAACTATGGCGGATCAGAGAGCATCACGGGACGCGACGGTGGCGCCACCGAGTTGGCAAGGGAGGAAAACCACGACGAAAACAGAAACGCCGAGGGAGGTGGCGCCCCTGAGCGGTGATAAAGTCCCGCCAACAGCGGCGTTGCTAGGCAACGGAGTGGATGCGACAGACGGAGGCGGGAAGAGAGCAAGGACAATAACGGTTATGTCCGGCGCGATGGGCGATGACAGACGACGGGTGGTTCTCTCTGACGGTGAAAAGGACAGAGGGGAGGACTCCAGAGGAGGAGGGAGACTGAGCTCCACGGTGGTGGAGGTGAGGAGGCAAGAAAACGGCCAGGGGAGACAACGGAGTAGAGAGGGCCGGCGAAAAGAGAGAGGGAGGTGCTCCCCACCCCACTCTTCCTCTAGCAGGTCGTTCAGTGGCTCCCAAGCCCCACGGGGGAGCGCACGGACGGAGGGGAGCAGGCGGGGGAGGTCACCCCAGGAGAGCCAGTGGGACGGCAGAGACTGTGGGAACGGGAGGCGAGAACATTCCAAGTCCCACGGCCGCGCTGACGGAGGCAGGAAACACTGGGGAAAGCGTGGGAAAGGCGCGGAACCACTCCGAGACAGATGGGGGAATCCCACCAAAGCGGAAGGAGGAGGACCGCGGCCGCTGATTGGTCAGGAGGAGAGAAGGGGAGGAGCCAGGATGGCGGAGGCGGGCGGAGGCCGGGAATATAAGGATGGAGCGAACTCAATTGATCTCACAAAACCCACCGCTGAGTGGCCGAAGACGATCATCATGAGAAGGCAGCACACCATCGAGGGCAAGCCCGTAAAGACAGAGCTAGTTGACGGGGAATGGATTCCGAAGTTCCGGTGTGACCAGTGCAGGGCGAAGGCGGACGGAAGAGTCTGGTACTTTGCGAGGAAAGATGGGATGAAGAGACATCTGAAAAGGCATGAAAAGTATCAGGTCGGCTACAGGTGCCCGGAGGCCGGGTGCCTGCACATGGTGTCACAGGACCGGGGCGATGACATGCAGCGCCACGTGGGGCGCCGCCACCCAGAGAGGGGTCCATGGGTACAGCCCGAGGAAACCATGTCCCTACCCCTGGGGCTACCGAAAGCTAAGGCGGAGAAGATCTTGGCGGAGGAGGATAGAAAAAAAACAGAGAAAGCAGCGGAGGCGGCGGGGACATCGCCCTCCGGGCCGAAGAAGAGGAAGGCGGAGCAGCCACAGCCACAGCCCAGCACCTCAACGGCCGGGCCTGACCAGCAACCCAGCACCTCGTCTTGTCGGCAGCCCAGCATGTGGACGGCCGGAGGGGCGACCACCCCGGCTTCCATCATGTCGTCCCTGGTGTCTCCGGGTATCGGGATAGGGGAGGAGGAGGTTGAAGAAGGACTCTTGGAGGCCTCCAAGTTCTTGGAGGAACTGGCAGGTCTGTGGACCCCACCCCAGGCAGTCCCGGAGGGAGTAGTCACCCGGAGTGGCTCTGGGGGAAAGGGCCTGAAAAGGAAGGAGCTGGAGGAGGCGGAGGCCCTCCCTGGGAAGAAAGCATGGTGGTCCCCCCGGAAGCCGGCAGAGGAACCGGTGGTGGCCCCGGAGAAAAAGAAAGGGGGAATGAAGGGAAGGGTAGCCCGCAGAAGCGGGTCGGGTATGTGTTGGACGTTCTCACGGGAGTATACGGGAAAGAGAAAGAATCCCCTACTCACATGCTGGTCCGTCTGAAGACCGAGTTACCCCCGGGCTCCGTGGATATGAGGAAAATCGAGCAGGACTATGAGGCTACCAAAACAGGGCAGCCCCTAACGAGAACCCTGTTAAAGAGCGGAACTTTTGACGATGTGTCAGGGTCGGGGGAGAGTGAGGAGGAGGAGTCAAGCCCGGAGAAGGGAGGGGGGAAACACACCATCTCGGGGGGATTGGACTCCAGCCCGGAGAAGGTGAGCCAATACGCCATAGGTGGGGAGAAGCCCAAGCCCATCCTCTTCACCGGCATGGGCGTGGCCAAGAAGCAAGTGAGGATAGACTCACCCAAGTCTCCTCAGAGGACAACAGACAGGGGGCCAGACAGGCAGGACCCTAAATCACCAGGGCGTCGGGACGCCGACTGCTCGGAATCATCGGAGGAGGAGGAGGAACAGTCCATACAGAGTACCTGTAGTCGGAGGAGAAGGACACCTCCACCACCAGAGATGCTTCCATCCTCTCAGAGAGGAAGGAGGACGAGGCAGACACAGGGACAGAGGAGACCGGGGCAGTCTAGGCGGGAGAAGGGGACACCGCGCGGCAGTCGGAGGCGGAGGAGACTGGTCAGGGCCAGGTGACTGGCCAGCCCGACAAAGAGGAGAAGGAGGTAGTGCTACCACCCGAGGTAGTAGCATGCCCGGAGTTGGCCAGAGAGTACCTCAAAATTATCAGATGCGGGAAGGAGAGGCAGAGACAGTTAGCGGCGGAGAAAGAAAAGAAGGAGGCAGAGGAGAAGGTGGAGAAGGAGAGAATAGAGAGGGAAAGGCAAGCAGAGGAGGATAGGAAAGAGGCGGAGAGAGTAGAAAATCTTAGGAAGAAGGAGGAGGAAGACAGAGTGGAGGCAGAGCGACTCCGGGCGTTAGCACGTCAGGAGCAGAGAGGACTACCCCAACCAAAGGTAAAAAGGGGTCAGGGGGGAGGAGGCAGCCCCCTCCGCCAAAGACAGGCACGGGATCAGGGAGGACTGGAGAAGGAGTTACACCGTATCAGATAACCCGGAACCCCAGGTGCATAACGATTGGACTGGATGGACTAATAGTGAAGTCCCCTAGGGGCGAGTTTCTCCTCCAGATAGAAGGGGGGGAGGAAGGAGGTAAGGCCAATACTATGGTCCTCGTCCCCGAGGGGACGGAGAGGATTCAGGAAGACATCAACAGCGACAGGATTATACCCGTACCCAAGACAGATAGGTTAGTCCTGGTGACGGGGGCCCAGCTACACGAGGCGGCGGGGGGTAGTGTGGCCTCGACGGAGGGAGTAAAAAGGGGTCAGGGGGGAGGAGGCAGCCCCCTCTGCCAAAGACAGGCACGGGATCAGGGAGGACTGGAGAAGGAGTTACACCGTATCAGATAACCCGGAACCCCAGGTGCATAACGATTGGATTGGATGGACTAATAGTGAAGTCCCCTAGGGGCGAGTTTCTCCTCCAGATAGAAGGGGGGGAGGAAGGAGGTAAGGCCAATACTATGGTCCTCGTCCCCGAGGGGACGGAGAGGATTCAGGAAGACATCAACGGCGACAGGATTATACCCGTACCCACGACAGATAGGTTAGTCCTGGTGACGGGGGCCCAGCTACACGAGGCGGCGGGGGGTAGTGTGGCCTCGACGGAGGGAGTAGTCTCTATACAGGAGGTAACCAAGGAAGCAGAGCCAGTAAAAAGGAAGGATACGGAGGAGGAGGGGGAATCAGTTAAGGCCAGACTGATGCCGTGGCATAGGGACTACACGGGACCAGAGGCCCTCCGGGCTTACCCAAACCAGCTGCGGCAGCCAACCTACATGGGGCCGGACCTGTGAGTGATTCCAGGAGGAATGGCCTCTGCCTCCATACAGAGTCTCGCTAACGGAGATTTCGAGCTGGTGCAGGTAACGAGGACGCGTTATGGGGACAGCACGGGCAAAGGATTATGCAGTCGGTGTGGTCAGAGGTGGCCTAAAGGCGCGAAAGCAGAAGAGGCGGGGACGGAGCCGACGGAGGGGGCGGAGGCAGATGTTACCGAGGTCCCGACTGAGGAGGCGGAGGAGGATGCCCAGATGCAGACGGCGGGAGCTGACGCGTCCACCACTAGTGAGTAGGGTAAGTGACACTACGTGGCAAGCTCTGGGGGCAGGGCTGACGGGAAGGCTCCAGTACAGGGGCGCGGCATTTCCACGGAAGCGGGTGGAACGGAAGACATCGGAGGTGCTGCCGGGTCGGAGGGAGCTGTCTCATAAGGTTAAGGGGGGCGAGAAGGTAGCGACGGCCGAGTCCACGGGTCGCTGGCCAGTACAGGCCCAGAAACTGAGAAGAATGAGGGGAAGCAGCTCAGACGAAAGCAAGAGCAGGGGAACGGTAGTAACGAAAGGCTACTTACCTTGTTGTTGCAGTAAGGGATCGGGGAGTCCAGACGGAGGGTGCCGAAGGAGGAGCACCGGAGGGATCAACTCGGAGGGCGAACGACGGAGGCGGTCGGTGGAGGAGTCCGGATGGGGACTGGTGGCTGCCAGAGGAGGACGTCACTACGGAGTACGGAGTGTATATGTACGCCTTGTTGGTGATTTACGAGATGGCCGGTTTTGACTTTATACGAGAGAACTTGGGATTACGATAAGAGTATGTATATAGACGTACCGGCGCTGGCTGGGGAGAGGATTATGGGAAACGGAGGTGGAGTTTACAGTACGTGGATTAAGGGCGACAGACGGAGGTGTCGGAGGACCGGGGCGCCACCGCCAGGGGGCCACCGATCCTACAGGATGACCAGAATGACATTGTTATAAGAGGGGTCGCTACGGACCACGTTACTATAGGCCATACTAAGCCACTATGGTGGAGGTTCATACGATTCAAGTTTACTAGATGATTGTATGTATATATGAATAATGATAACACGTAAACACCCAGGGGCCATGGTGTATATATTTTATTCAAAATTGGATACCCATCTGCAGGAGGGTCATATATCACTTTCACCCAGTACGCTATTAATTAGTTGGGGAGAGTGTGGCGTAGACCGAGGGGTCGGGGTGGTGGCGGAGCTGTCCTGTTGCGGAGGCAGGGGAACCACCGGCCCCGGAGTCACGTCAGACGTTCTCATATTACCATATATGTATGTCGGTGTAGACTGAGGGGTCGGGGGCGATGCCGAAACCGTCCTAGTGCGGGGGCGGAGGAGCCGCCGACCTCGGAGTCACACCAAAACGTTCTATTTACCTGCGTTCGGAGGAGGGTTCCTCCGACACTGGATCTCTGTCGGAGACGCCAGCGTTGGAGGAACGGGAAGCGTATAAATAGGAGGGGATCGACACCATGAGTCAGTCTGGATCCACGGGTGCTGGTGTCTACATCTTCAGGCTTCCCCTCCATAGGCTAGGATTTACACAAGGATACTTAGCTGGTGTGGCAGAGAATGCCAGGAAATAAAGTGTCATTAATTACAAGAAGCCGAGTTGTGTGATACTTCCGCATTACAATAGTGGACTCCGATAAAACGCTACAATATATATATATATATATATTACTCAGAAGGAAAACATAAAGGACTGGTACTCCAGGATATCGGAAACACCATACTGATAGAATACTGCTGCTATTGTTTGTTTACTGATGCTGCACTGTCTTTGACTACAATCCATTTCAAGTCATCAACCAATACTACCTTGAAGGAGTATATGGCTGAAGGTTAAGAAGACGGTATGACTGAAGGTTGTGAAGGTTGTGTGACTGAAGGTTGTGAAGATTGTGTGACTGAAGGTTATGAAGAAGAATTTATGTCCATCGAGCTCCAGCGCTCTCGATGAAAGAGAAACTGATGATGAGAAGAATATAACTTCCAACATTGCACAGTCACCAGGAAGTTCTGTTCAACTAGTCCATTTGTCTCCCAATTTGAAACTATTTGATACATCTTCTCCCTTATGCCATTCAATAAGAGTTCACAGAAGAACGTCAAGCTATCCTCTTGATTCTCTTAGATCCTTCATTCGATAGTGACAGCTCTCTGTGTCACCTGGTATTTCAGGTTAAAATGACTTGCACCTATGACACGTGTCCCTATTTTCCATACTATCTAAATCATTTTGAAATCACACCAATTATCATTACCCTAATACATGTATATATACTCTCCTTTTTAACCCCTCTCTACACTCACAAATAGCAAATATAATACCTCAAACACTCTCTTATTTTCTATATTTCAACTTTACACATTAATAAATCTCTCTGGTGCACCAACCTGCTAGCTCATTTTTCATATTAAAGAAAAAGGATTCAACTATTCTCGGACAAAGGAATATAATCCTTCCTAGCTATTTATCTTCGGAAACTATATCACCAATATTGATAGATTGTTAGTATAGTGAAATTAATTCTATAAAAATCTATAGATCATGCAGAAAAGAATTTGTGAGTACTCCCCTGAGCTCCGGAAATCGAGATGCACGCCATGGAGGTTAATGCCCACAACACAAGAACTACGGACTAATATCTTGGTATAAAAATACCATTTTCTATTCTTAACTTTTGCACGCTCTGTTCCTGGTGAACTTGAATAGCCATTTGACGACGTCTACACACCTGACATTTTCGCGGCGCTTTGGTTTGTTGTTGACACATGAAACACCATTGACTAATGGTACCTAACATTCGCAACTTTCCAATCACATATTTCTGGTAATACTCATTTACCGCACTTCTCAACTTCTCAGGTAGAGTCTGAATACACCAGCCTCCCTCAACAATACTCGCTATAGCGAGTGTCTCCAAGGATTTTACTTTGGTTTTCTCCCCAACTGGTAATACCCATTCATAACATCCCAATTCTTGATCTATACAGAACTCCATGTCTCCCGCGGATACTCGCCAGATTCCTCCCATCTTAATATACTCCAACTGCATAATGTCAATATTTCTGGGACTCCAGTGGTCCACTCTTTCAGGTCTTGCAAACCATCCAATCTCTCAAAGCATAGGAAGACTCACACCTCAAGGCAACTCCTTGCTGCTCATCAGGGACAAGGTTTCTTAGGTTCACGGGGTCAGTCAACTGACTGAAGAAAATGACAAACCCTACAAGGACAAATGACACCACTCTCCAAGATATGGTATCACAAACTCACCATCCCCAAATCTGAACAAGAAGATAAGGAACAAACGCAGAATTCCCAATACAGATCTGCAATTGTCACAAAGACGGCTGTTGATAGCATGACGTTCCAAATAATATGTGGCAGTACAGGTAACCTGGTGTCGCACCTCCTCCAAGTAAGTTTCAACCCCAGTTACTATGCTATATCACGGCTACTTCCACTCTTGGCAAGCACAAAGGCATTCGTATGTGAAAACACACAAAAAGGAAAAGAATTATATAAAGAGAAAAGAATTGGTATTTTGATCTCGAACTTCCAAGAAGCAAAACTATATCTCAACTCCCAGTGATTCTGGGCATGTGTACCTCCTTCGAGAGATCAGGCATATATATATATATATAAGATTTCAGGTGTCACCTACACCTGCAAGAAAAAAGAAAGACACTACCTATCCCTCAAAATGGTCAGAGACAGTAGACACACAAGATCCTCACCACCAAGACAACACTGAAAAAGAATAAAAAGAAAGAAATATCGAATCCTCAGAACACTCTCAAAATCTCTGTTCCTCCAGTCTTCCACAGCGATTCCATAGATGGCAACTATTCATCACACCATCAAAAACCTCGAATGTTATCCCACTTCTCTAAGAGTGCAATACCCGCAAGGAGGTCAACTGTTGTTTTTTTGTATGGATGAGGACAATAAAAAAAAAAAGCAATGCCTATGAGCATATGGCAAGGACTACTGAACCCTTGGTGTCTTTCCTGAAGCCAACCAAATCTGAGTGAGAAACACATGGAATCCACTTCACTTTGACACGGAACTCCAACAGAAAATTCCCTTTCCTCCATTGGAGATCATCACAGACAGAAAGATTTAATAAGAAACGGTAGCACTTTAAGGCACTTTTAAATGAGGGATCTGGCTCTTTGGTGCTCTCACCACTTGGAACACTGAGACCAACAATGGATACCCTCAACATATCGTTAGACAACATCATCAAAATGGAGAAGAAGACCTACCAAGCACACTTGAATTTGATAACAGGAAAACCCCTCATGATGATCCCGCAGATTGTCGATCCTACCTTTCTCCTCAAAAGTAACGATTCGTCACAACTTCACAAAACACCGGCACCGATCTCGGTTATGGCCCGTTTTCTCATATGTTAAGAGAACAATTGGTTCCCTCCACTGGATCATCAGCAAACACGCCTTGAATAAGAACCAAAATTACCAGAGATAAGAATGCCACACAAAAGAAAAAAAAAAGATTCCCAAAATCACATCGTGCACTCTTCCACTCGTGCATACCCCCAATGACCTCTGTCGTTTCTTTTAAAAAGAAAAATAAAACACCAGAATCCCTTCTGTATCCTCAATAGGAGTGCTGTCCAAAATTTTGACCCCCATTCGATCATCTCAAAAGACTCATATCCTACACGAACGTAGAGAAAGAGCAAAACTCGCACATGCCGCGATGAATCCAACCTTGGTTAGAAAATATCAACTCCCTCAAATACTCCAAATCCATACCATCTTTCCCAGAAAGAAAATCAAGATTAACTGAGGGTATAAGAAACAAAAAGTTTATAATGAATATTTCTACCTTCAAGAAGACCTAACGAGAACTTCTTACCCCAACATGAACTATGCTCGTGACATGCCCAATGACGCGCTGACCTATAGAAGACACACTGGACAGGCATGGGATAGGTAAGAATTTTCCCGGTTCAACCTACCGAGTTCATGGGACCAAGGATCCCAAATCCTGTTCCTCACAAAACATCAATAATATGTTGTCAGACCAAATTTCCTGATTCCACAAAACAGGTCAGAAAATATCTCAGATTTTCAGTAGGACGCCGACATTCATCTGCTTGACTACAATAGATATTCACATGCAGCAGTCTAGCACATGTCACTTTTGAGGGTAAGTAAGGATACAATCCATTGTATCCACAAATATCTGATAGACCCCTCGGCCCACAGAAAAAGAAGAAATTGGCTACCTTCCAATGAAACAGGTCGGCAAGATTAAAAGGATAGAAATGGAACAAAATGATAAGGTTAACAATTCTCTAGGATTGTAGAGAAAGAGATAAGAAATAATTAAAGAGAGAGAGAGAGCGATTTTAATCGATAAGTTCCTTCAAGACACCCATGAGGAAACTGCAACATACTTTCTTTGACCATCTGGACCAAAACACAGGATTCTGAACAAGAAACAGGAGACAAAGGGATGAACTCTCGAAACAGTCAGATTGCCCGATGGACACCTTGTGCCAGCACCAGTCATTCCCAGAACGCCTTCAGCTGCAACTTGTCCTCAGACATCACAGTTCCTTCACGCCCCGGCATCAACCAGGCTCAAAAGATTCCTCCATTCCATTCCATGAAAATTTCAAGAAAATGCAGGAAAACATAAAATGTTTGACACCATCCCAGTAGCTCAACCAAGGGAACCTCTCAGTCTCTATTCTCCCCCTTCAAATCTGGCGCAATCAATCATCATCTCCAGACTTCAAGACTACAATTCTCTCCATTCCCCACTGCAGGGCAAACCAAACCACTCTTCAGAAAAATTGTGTGATCGACTAGAATAAGCTCCTCATGTATCCCTCTTCCGAGACAGTCACAACTCTCTACCATTAAGATGTGTACCTTCCCAGTGTACCTCGAAGAAGATAATGAATCACAATGGCATTCTGTTCCAAGACCCAGACAATGGAACACCCCCTAATTCAATTGACGATATCTCATACACACCAATAGCAACAAAGAAACACTCTGCGATCTCGGGAAACTACAAGATAAAAGAGAAAAACAAAAGATAAGATGCCTCAAATGGTAGACAATAAACATAACAACCTGAACCCATGTGCGAGTCTGATGGAAAAGGGCAACCGAGGAAAGGGAAAAATACCTCTTTGAGATTGATTGATTTGAAAAAAAGGACTGAGGGCTCAGTCTCAAAGAAAAAGGAAGAGAAAAACAAACATTGATCAAACAATTGACTCGCAGTGCTCTAACTCTCTCAGCTCCTGCCTATTTATCAATTCTCAAAAGATCATAGGCCAGATGCCAAAATGTCAGATTGTAAATTTCAACACACATACAATATACATGTTTTAAAACAACATAAAATGTTGAGTTCTCACTCATACCACCACTGGTACCAAAAGGAATCGTGTGACCGCAAATCAGACACAACAACAGGCAATGAATTGCTTAGTCATACACTTTGGTGACATCTGTCGCGCTTTCTCAAACATCTCACTACGCAACATACTCTCAGATCTCTACATACAGAGAACATTGATATCCTATGGCTCGCTCCCCTTGAACCATAACGCCATCTCCCAGGACTTCAGAAATGACGGGCCTAACTTACTCTTCCTGGCAAGAGAAAAAGAATCAACACTCCCATATGGATGTTACTGCCGACAGAAACAAAGAGAATGTGGAAAAAGGGAAATGTATCACCAAATTGGTCCCACAAGACCACAAAATGTCAAAGAAAACAACACTTCTCCATACATAACTACCTCGGATCATTAAACATCAACGCAGGGCACTCTCACAAGAGACAATGATCATTCGGACATAAACCGGCATGTGACCACAGTCACGGCCATGGATCCAGCATCTACACTGCCCTCTGGCAAAGACAAAAAGAAGAAAAAGATGGGTTTGGCTCTCTCTCTCTCTCTCCCCCCAAGACGATCGAGCCTGTGAACAAATGGAAACCTCAAATACTATAGATCATTCATATGTTCAAATGATGAGTGAATGAACCAATTGCGTACCAGTCTTCAGGTATCTGAAAGACAGATAAGGGTAAAATGGCCACAAAGGTAGCCGACCTGGCATTGGAGCCTACTGGACACCAGAATTGCAACAACATTCCAGTGATAGTGCCTTACTATAAAGGCTACACAATACCTCTGTGTGAATGAAGATGTACAAAGAGGTTAGTCACTTCACTCACCACTTTGAAGATATATAACTTCACCTATTTGAGTAAGTAATGCCCCGCTCCTACCTCCTCAGGAAATATTCATGATTTTATAAGTGTCTCTCCAATGGAACGCTATATGCCACTATAACCACTGTACGTTCACAATTCGTCCTCCGGTTCCCTATCAGTGCGACTGCTGACAGGTTAACTACAGGCGGACAATTGTAGGTAAGTAAAAAATAATGAATCATATACTACAAATACTCAGGCGCCTCTCGCGCCTTCCCTATCTCTCTGAGGTCATCTATATAGCCTTAGGCATCAATGCCTGGGCCCCTGCACTCAAAGTCTTCACATATATCTCAATTTGAATAACCTGTTATACCGTTGAACCTGCAAAACATCAGAATACAATTGATCTTGAAAATGAAGGTAATAAAGTACAAGAACAAACCCTCTCAGAAAGTCTTAGAGGATAATATAAGAATAACCTGGAAGTGAGACAGTCAAAAATAAACATTATTATGAATAAGTGCTAGCAACCAAGACCCCGGCTGGGTAAGACACCCCAAAACACTGGTTCATTGTCACACTTCAGATTCTGAAAAAGGAAGAAAAGAAAACAAAATATGATTATTTAGAAAATAATGCAGGCTGAATAGTATCCCGCACTAAACATGAACCCCAACCATCGGTGGTTGACCACCTGAAAAGTACCTATAGACTGTTCCAAACGTCTGTGGCGTCTTCACAGCTCCTACAGACATAGCACATATCTATTAGGTTGGTAAGTTTCATTATTTCCGAGTTCAAATCCTTGGCGTCAATTCATGTTCTCACTTGAGTCATGTTATCTTTGGGAAATGCTTGCTAGCATGATGCCAGCCATGAACACATGAGAAATGAATATATATCCATAACTCTACACAAAATAAATCACCCCTCCCTCAAATGAGCGATTTCATACATACACACATACAGCAAACCTGGCTGAATATAGTCAGCCCCCTTATCTCAAATGTGAAAATTCAATATTATTTGTAAAACAAACTCCCTTCCCAGGTAAATCCTGGGTGAACAAAACAATGAAAGTTCCACATAACTGTCGTCCTCACTAAGAGTTTCACTCCAACTCTCATAGTTGTGATCCATCTCAAAATTAACACAACACTGGCACTCCCCCTGCACTCAAAGAATGTCAAGGTGGCTGGTGGTCAATGTCGGTGTGGTCGGCGGCCATCGACCTCCCCTCTCTGTGGTAAGTGTGGTGTCTCCACATCTCCACACTCCCAATCCTTCACCAATATACATGGTGAATTTCCTATATTCGCTCAGCAGTCCCAACCGGAGCCATCCAGGCCCAATATAAATTTATAAAATTCTAATGCTGTTTCTATGTGCTGGCTCCTGGTCCGAGGAAACACGTCCTCTCCCCATGGTGCCTTTCGGCCAACTGCGGCGGACCCGTGTGGTGCCACCTCTCTAGGCAGGGTCATGACCTCATTTGCATAGCGTCCCTTGTCTCCCGGGCGTGCTGGGAACCGAGAGGCTGTAATAAACACCCCCTTGGCAACATTTCACAGAGTCCAAACTTCGTCCTCTAATTTAGAGTAAGCCAAATAAGTTAATTACCCAATATCAATTATCAATTCCATTCATAATTTGGATCGATCTAAAGGTGGCTCCCATCTATTATATTCAAAAAGACCTTTGCTCTCACACTAAGGTACCATACCTTTCCAAGCAGTCCCCAGACATTGCCTTATTTGGCCATAATTTGAATCTCACCAGCTCGGGTCAACTTCTCTGCATCACGTCATTAAATTGTTAACATTCCGGGTGCCAACAATATGGCATCCTCTCCAACCATGACCCTGGTCACACAGAGAAGTACCATTTTCTCATCCTCACATCAGTAGTGGTCATCTCTTGGTCAATTCATCATTTTCACTTTAAATGATCAGAATATCAAAATTTCACAAAGTTTAGTGTACCAAATCTAATATTCATTGAGCAAATATTCGCATACTTTCTTGAGCAACTCAGGCAGCCGGTGTTCACAACCTTCATTTGGTCGGCCATTTTGCCCTAATTTCACTAGCTCGCCATGACTTAAGGGAGTGGTCATTTATTATCAACAGGGGGGGGGTGGTGGGTTTGAGGGGGGGACGTAAAAAATTCTGACCCCTCTGGAGGGGGTGGGCTAAAAAAATTTTGACCCCTCTTGTGGGGGGGGCTAAAAAAATTTACCCTCTTTTTAGCAAAAAAGCCTGCGTGCTACTATAGATCAAAGAGGGGGCGCAAAAACTCTCCGCGCCTCCGGTGCGGGGGGGCGCAAATTTTTTTTACTACTGTCGAGGGGGGCGTAAAAAGTTTTCGCGTGTCCGCGTGAAAACCCACCACCCCCCCCCCCGTTGATAAATAATGACCACTCCCTAACTAATATCTACAAATCACACACATGCCAACATTTCCGGGACCAAATCCGGGAGACCCTTCAGACACGCAAACCAGTATCTGTTGAATTCCCTAAACTTTGCTCTGTCAACAATTTTACTATGCATTATTGCCCCAATAAGATTTTGAAAATATCTTTAACGGAAATTTTTGGTACATTTCCTACGTCTAAAACCCTGAAATGTTTAACATCCGGGAGATTTTCTATTGTAGATGTAGGCTCACATAATAAAAACCGGGAGATTGCTGAAAAATCGGGAGAAATAGGGGAAAGAAACCAGACCGGGAGAAGTTGAATATGGAATCTCTCACAATAGAAATGTGTATCGTCTCATTAGCCAAGTGGGAAATATTGTTCATTATGAAACAACAACGGTTAAGCCTATGCAATGAATATATATGAAACTGTATCTACGGGTTCTTGAGTTTAATATCTCTTAATTGATCAATGTCATCGAGAATCATCATACAGTAAAACTTACAACGAACTAATAGTTACAGGCTTAAACATTTCGTTGTAACCAAATTTCGCTGTAACCAAGTCCAGCACTTCAGGATGATTTTATGATGTACATGTCATATACTCATATACTACTGGTTATCATATTGTCATATTGGATAGATGAAAATTATATATGATTGATTTGTTTATTGTCCTAAGTAGGGTCTGAAAATGTATGAGCCAATGTTTACATATTAAAAGTTTTGTACTATTAATGCTAAAACATTTTCTCAGTGGATCTCTGCAATTCACAATTTTTTAAGGGGGGATCCGTACTATTTGTTTGGTCATATCTGACCCGATTCCGGAAGGATGACCTGATTAGAGTCTGATTCCCTATGCTAGTTCACCTCTATGGGAGCTAACATAAGGGAAGCCTCTATCTATAGCTCGGGGGGGGGGGGGGGGTCCAAGGGGTCAGATGATCGAAAAATCTCTAAGGGGGTCCGTACTATGTGTTCGGCCATATCTGACCCGATTCCGGAAGGGTGACGTAATTAGGGCCGGATTCCCTACGCTAATTCACCTCTATGGGAATTAACATAGGGCACGCTTCTATGTATCGCTGACCGGGGTCCAGGGGGTCCAATGACCGAAAAATTTTAAGGGGGGATCCGTACTATGTGTTCGGTCATATCTGACCCGATTCCGGAAGGGCAACCTGATTAGGCTGTCCCAATTTAAACCAATAATATTTGTACAACAGCATACTGTGCAGCTTTGTACTGAAATGTGATGCAGGAACTCGTCGTTTGGTGGTAGGGTGCTGTGATTTTTCTTTTTTAAATTTGGTATTAAAACTATACAGACACCATAGCCGCATGCAAATCACAGAATATGAGAGATCAGTTGTCTAGGGAGACAGCTACGCCCTCATTAGCGAAATGAGGGAGGGGCCGTTAGGAATTGGCCTGATGGAAATATTAATGATCAGGTTTTTTTGAAAGAAAATTAATTAAAAATCGGGGGTCAAAGATTCAAGCAAGGCGCATACATATTTAGGTTCAAAATGATTTTAGCTTTCCGATGAGGTATAATAGAAAAATCTGGCTTCATTCGCTCAAATATTAATGCATCATGTGTGCCTATAAGTATACCAAGCAGTCAATAGTACATATTTTGTTGACAGTGATATTGAATTCGCCATAGGTACCGGTACCTTAGGGAGTGGTCATTTTTTAACAACAGGTGAGGGGACAAATTGTCCATATTTAGTTTTGACCCACCCCAGTGTGAAGGTTTATTGGGTTTTGCCCCCCCCCACCAAGGAGCTCTTTTTCAAAATGCCCCCCCCCCATATCTAACAACCCCCCAAATGACTCGTCCCTAAAAGGGGGATGAACAAATTTCAGACCCCTGTGAGGGGCGGACAGAAAAATTTCAGACTCCTCCGAGGTGTAGAAATTTTCGCTGCGCACACGCAGAATTGCACCAACACCCCCCTGTTCTTAAAAAATGACCACTCCCTTAGGCTACAGTGAGTTTGCCATAGGTACGTTTTTCGGACCAGTTTGTTGATATAATCCTAAGGCAGTGGTCATCATTTATCATCAGAGGGGGTGATAGGTTTTCGCGTGGATGCCTCCCCTCGACAGAAGTCCCCCCTCCCCCTCCCGTTTTTACCCAAAACCTAAAAGGTGTTGAACCCTGGGCTGGCAGAGGGGCGGGGTTCACACATGGGGTTGGCAGGTTCAACACGTGGGGTTGGCGGAGGGGACAGGGTCACACGCAGGGTTGGAGGAGGGTGCAGAGTTTCATAGCCCTGTGTCTATTCTTTCTATGGGAAAAGACCATAACTCCATGTCAGTATCAGAAATCAATAATTTTGAGGAGAGCGCCCAGACTGATAACTGCTCTGGGAATCAATTCTCAGTGTACTTTGAGGGTCCAGAAGGGCATAAAAGTAAGGGAATCTGGATGAGACATTACTGGGGCTGTGTATGAAAACTTTTCAAGCTGTTTGATTAATCATCAAGATTCCAACCCAGGCCTTCAGGTTGCAGTACACCAATTGATGGGAGCAGGAGACAATTTGTAGCTCCGCACTGAAGGGTGTTCTACAAAGATTATTGGTCTAAAATCTGACAGTGGGTAGCCAAACCAGGTATCAAATTAATCCTTAGGGTGTATATTAATCGATTTGAGGGTTATTTAGGCTGATATTTGAGGGTAAGTTGAGGGGGGTGCACTTTATTTTATGTGAATAACTTCTTCCCGTAGAGATAGCATTGCGGGACCAATGGCCACACCCCCAGTGGCGTAACGTGTCTGTTGTCTGAAAATGCCAAATAATATGGTCTCAATGTCACAGAATTAAGGAAAGGTGGTGTAAAATGCTGTCAAAAAGTCGCGGAAATGCGTTTTTGTTTCCTCTGGTTTAATATAGCTTTGGCAGTTTTGCTGTCAAAGGCCTGGCCGTAGCTGTGGCAGAATTGCTGTCAAAATGTAAATCTCATGTATCTTAGGGCTAAATTGGCCTTAATTAAAAAGACAATATCGTATCTTGTAGGAAATTGTCTGAAAAAGCTGAAAAATATAGTCTCAAAGTTACAGAACCAAGGTCTGTAGAATGCCTGATGTTCAGGGGATGTTCCAGTTAGGCAGGGAGCAAAGTCGGATCCATGATTTTGAAAAGGGGGGGGGGCGCCCCTTATTTAGGCTAAATTCTAGGGTAAAAAAAGAATTAGGTAAAGTCTTAAGTACAGGGAAAAGGGGGGTCCATGCCCCTCTAAATCCGCCACTGGGGAGTGTTCAGTTGATGTTTGGGTTAGGCGGGAAGTGTTCGGTTGATGTTTGGGTTAGGCGGGAAGTGTTCGGTTGATGTTCGGGTTAGGCGGGGAGTGTTCGGTTGATGTCCGGGTTATGTGGCAAGTGATCGGTGCATGTTCGGGTTAGGTGGGAAGTGTTCGGTTGATGTTCGGGTTGGGCGGGGAGTGTTCGGTTGATGTTCGGGTTAGGCGGGGACTGTTCAGATAGTCTGATGGATGTAGGGGTTAGACGGGTTAGACGAGGGTGTCTCCCCCCATCCCCCTTGTGGTGGATCGGCCCCTCATACACCATAGCTGTTTAGGGAGCGTTCATTATTTATGGCAGGGGGGTGCCAATCTGGCAGAATGAATACATAAAAAAAGACCCCCCCTTGGGAATAGGTTGAAAAAAAGTGACCCCCCCCTTAGGAATGGGTTGAAAAAAAATGACCCCCCCCCTTAGAACTGATTGAAAGAAAATGATTCCCATCACATTACCTTATACATTTAACCATGTTCAACAAAGTCTGTGTACATCAGGTCTCTTCATTCCTGTCATATTAGGAGAAATTGAGGGACTAATGCACTTTAGCCGGTGCTGAAGTGAACCCTTTAGCTACCCTAATGCTAACCCTATGCTAATCCTAATGTGCAGCAAGATGTGCGCCAGCTAAAGTGTATTCTACCTGAATTTAAACCATTCCAATTATATGTTAAAAATGGGGTGGCCGTTGTAGAATGTTGTAAAAGCTATCAGCCATTGGCCAGCTTTCAGCAAAGCCTATTTCAAAATGGTTCCGATCTTTTGAAAAATTGAAATGTGAATACCCTGCCATTGATTGATTGATATCTGTATAAAAGTACCTATTTTGAAGGCTCCTCCATAGGGGACACTAGCATGGGCCACTACTGATGCAGTTTAAGTGGGTACTATATTTCCCTGTGTATGGCCTCTGTGCTCAATGATAAAGCATTTTGGACCATTACCATACTTCAACGTATGGTATTTATATATTTTTTCAGCTATATCAATTTCCGCTACCCCTATATTTCATGCAAAGAAAGATAAAGGATTATAGAAAATGTCTAAAGAATGATGTACAAACCATAGATAAGTCTTGAGCAAACTGTTTGCCACTCCCTCATTATTTCATGTAGAGAAATATAAGCCTGCCCTGTGTATAAGCCTGCCCTGTTTATAATCCTGGTAAATTTGCCACTTAAGTGTGTTTACAAGCCCGTACGGGCTTATAGTAATACACAGGGAAATACAGAATGTCTTAGCTAGCTATATCATGCAACCTATTCCTGACTAACTGTAGTGATTGAAGCACTTGCAGCTGTCTTTTTCAAAATTTGCGCACACAAAGACAAACTTTTTGAGATTTTTCTAGTGTTTCAATTTCATTCTGATCTCATTTTTTAACATTAATTTAGTAGGTGTGATGGATATCAATCACAAAAGCATTGATTTCAAAAGTGAAACTAAGGGTTAGAAACTGGAGGTTCTGATCAGTAGTTGCTGTGATTATAGTAGGTGACTTTTTTACCACCGAGAACTTTGCTGGCACCTCTCAGCTCAAGAGACATGCTTTTCTATGTATACTTCTAGAAAGCCACTGCTGTCATCTATTCTGATGGTCCACAACAGATTGGAGAATGTTTACAATTCTCTCTTTCTTGACAGAAGACCCTTGTGCCAGATATAAGATGAACTAATTACCCGGTACATGGAATAAGAAAATGGTAATTGGAATTATTCCAAGATTATTGAAAATGAAGTTTACCGTAATCTCCCGCGTATATAAGGCGGAGCTCATGTATAAGGTGCATCCCTAACTCAGGGATGTGTGTTTTGCATATAAGGCACACCTACTGCTTCTGGATTAATATTTTTAAAAAACCCTTGTATAAGGTGCACCCCAACCTTTTGACATATGCTGTAAGACATAGCCTCCCTTGGTAAAAGCCAACCTACATGTACATTGAATAGGCCTAAGTTGTGGGGAAAGCCTTGCTAAGGTGTTACTGCGACATTGGAGGGTGTGAGTGCGGCATGGGATGGAGTGAGGGTGGCATTGGATGGTGTGAGTGTCACATGGGAAGGTGTGAAAAGCTATGGCCACCATAGAGTACTGGTAGGGTTGGAGGGGAGCTGATACTGCCTAACACCTTTATAGGTGTGATGGAGGTGGGGGGCTATTTACATGTTTTTCAGGGTAAATCATTTTATGTATCAAATGATATTTAAATAAACCCCACGTATAAGATGCACCCTTAACTCAGGCTGATCCTATAAGGCGCACCTGGGCTCTGATTCGCACATAGGCCTAAGACATGCCTTATATGCAAGACATTACTGTAGTCAGGACTAAAACATTCCTAAATACAAACTTCATGCAAGAGAATACATTTTTATCACTGTACCACATTAGTTAAGTAGTACAGCATGGGAGCAATAATAATGGAGTATGAGAGAATGTTTTTGGAATTTCTGGAGCCAACTTCATATTCTCATTTGATCTTTTGAATTTGCTCCTACAGTGTGCCTTATCCACAAATCACACGTTATATATGGGAGGTACTATTGAATTTTAAAAATATAATCATGAGCGCCTTTAAGCAATATCTAAAGGAGCACCAGGTCTACTGATGTAAGCAAGTTGTTCTAACACTCGAGTGCAGTTGGGTCGCCTTTCCTGCAATCTGATTGGTTGAGAGCGCATGTTGGGTCAGGGGACCCATAAAAGCACTTCCGATCTCACTTCCTGTTTGTGGCTTTTCTGTCTTATTTGTGAATTATTTTGAGGAAAATCAAAGCTTTTTCTGGTGTCAAAACGTAAACAAAGGGCTCCGGTTTGTCTCTGTTCCGGAAACCCAAGGCCCTCGGTCCTCAGGCTGGGCTGATCGCCTTCGGCGATTGTTGGATACTCTATTGAGCAAACATTTAGAAGATTAGTTCTTGAAGTTCTTTAATGTAGAGTAGACTTGTAGTGTTACAAATTCAGTTTCAGCCACATGTTGACATGCTGATCTCTGCTTCCTAAACCCCCAAAGATGTGTCCTACTCAACCCACTCACTTTACTTTTTAGTTCCCCACACAGTCACTGGTGGCAGCACCATATAGGCATACTGGTCATACCACATCTCCCTTTTTTTTGAAAATGAGAAGTTCACTTATTAGTCTCTTTGTCTTGAAATGTTCATAGATGAATAATACCTATCAATCAAAATGAGTAGCTCACTTATCAGTCTCATTGTCTTGAAATGTTCATGAATGAATAATACTTATCAACCAAATAAGAACATGATTATAGCTAGTATCTTGCTATGAAATTATCTCTAAAGTTAAACTAAACTGATATCTCATTGAGTCTTTCACATGTTTTCAATCAGACGCTTAGGTGCAGATCTGGCTCTCCCAGACCTACGAGGCTCAGTAATATCAGCCCCTGGCAGGTTCATTCACATATGAAGGGGTACCCGGCTGATCAATTCTCAGTGGTGGTTTGTCAGGTGAGTCAACCCTAGGGGTGACTGCATGTGATGGTATGTCACGTCTTGGTGTAGGAGGATGAACTGCTGGAATAGGTCCTGTATTAGGTGGACCTGGTATTGGTAGTATAGCAGGTGGTAGTCCAACATTTCTAGTCATACGGCGGTTTCGCCTCAGGAGGCCTGTTGGGGTTGAGATGACATATGATCTCGGTCCATTGGCTTTGCCTACAATTGTGCCATGAGTCTTGAGATCAGGGAGCCACACTTTGTCACCTGCTGATAACTCTCCGGCTTCTTTCACGCGGTGTCGTTGGTCATAGTTCAGTTTCATACTGGCTCTGTACATCCTCTCCTTTTTTCGTACAACAACCGGGTCTGGTGTGCTTGGTAAGAGTTCAGATAGATAGCAGGGGACTCTGGTCTTTAATTTCCTGCTCATATTTAGTTGCGCTGGTGAGAAGCCATTATGGAGTGGTGTGTTTCAGTACATTAATAATGCTAAGTCCACATCAGTAGCTTAGTTGAGAATACCTTTGACTGTCTGTACGGCTCGCTCGGCCTCACCATTTGACTGTGGATATCTCAGCGAAGATGTTACATGCACAAATTTCCACTCATCTTCAAAGTCTCTTCCACTGAACTGAGGTCCATTGTCTGTGACAAGTATATCGGGGATGCCCTGATGAACAAATATTTTCTTAAGTTTGGCGACAGTCTCTGCGGCGTCAACTCCTTTAGTGACTTTGCTTGTCTCAATATCCCTTAAGTAGTAGTCAACAACTACTAGGTAGTTTGTTCCAACATGATAACAGAAGTCAGCAGCAATTCGAGACCAAGGTCGGTAGGTTGATTGATTGATTTGTGTTTTACAGCACTTTAGCGGCACTAAGTGGCTATCCCGTGCTTCACAGGTTGATAATTTAACAGAGGAATGTGTCAGTGCCCGTGCATATGTGCACCACACACATCCTGAGGGGATAGGAAAGAGGAGATAAAGACCCTTTTAAGTGGGCTAGGGAAGCCCACCAAGGTCGGTAGGGGAACTCAGTTCCTTTCATTGGCTTGATTCTTTCTCTCCTGTACTACTGGCCCAGCCCTTGGACCTCGGGCCTTGGGTCTCCGGACAGAGACGCACCGTCGCCCTTTGTTATTACGACCAATTAATCTGTTTTTATAGTTCGCACCAACATGATTAAATGGATATGAATGATAGGTAATAAGAAAATGTTGGGCAAAATTGTGGCTGCAATCATTAACAAGTACTTAGTGGAGAATTGTGAACTTCGTGCCGTGTTGCGAAAAAAAAATCGCTTTGTGTTGTGAAATTTTACATTGTGTTGGCGAATACCCCAAAAAAAGGAATTGCGCCGCCCCTCAGGAATAGGTTGAAAAAAAATGACCCCCCCTCTCACAATAGGCTGAAAAAAGAATGACCCCCCATCTGAATACCCCTAAAAATTTTGACCCCCCCCCCTCATTTGCTCATCCCCCCTAGTAGAGAACATGTTAAACTGTGTCCGAGACGTTGGGCGACGATAATTGCTACCTAAAGCGTGAAAATTGTCCTCATCTGACCCTGCAGTCATGGGTAGCCAGGAGTTGAGTGTGTACACCCACTGGTCTGGCTTAACCCTTTAAAGTCCACTGATACAGGAGTGTGTCATGGTCGGTATGATGCACCAATGAAGTGTTGACAAGACTGCTCGCCAGCACTTCATTGGAGTATCATGCCGACCCTGAGGGACCGTATCAACCCATAGGGTCGGCATGATGCATGAATGTAGCCCTGATGAGTTACTGGCCAGGACTGCTTTCATGCATCATACCAACCCATAGGCATGATGCATAAATGCATCAGCAGTCCTTAAAGGGCTAAACAACCACAAACAGATTGCCCATACTACAGTGTACCGCATTTGCCTGTGTATAGGTAGGGCCCCATGTATTAGCTGGGTAGAAAAGCCAGTAAAGGTATAGAATACACTGTAATCCTTACCCCGTGTACATAGGCCTGCCTCATGTATAGGCCAGGTCAATTTGACTTTTTTTACTTCTATTAGCCCGAGCCTATAAATGGGGGAATGCAGTATTAATGCATGAGGAGAACCTGCTTACATGAGCTGTCCCTAGGGAGAGAATTCATCACTGTAAGCCCCACCCCACACTCGCCATCATACCTCTGGTATCAAATTAATCCTTAGGGTGTATATTAATCGATTTGAGTGTTATTTAGGCTGATATTTTATGATAAGTTGAGGGGGGTGCACTCATTTACTGCAACACCCCCAAATCTGGGTATGTCTGCACTCTAAGGCCTATAGCACAAAAGTTAATCACATTGTACCACATGCCATGGCCCTAAATTCGGGCTTCCCTAGCCCACTTAAAAGGGTCTATATCTCCTCTTTCCTCTCCCCTCAGGATGTGTGTGGTGCACATATGCGCGGGCACTGACACATTCCTCTGTTAGATTATCAACTTGTGAAGCACTGGATAGCCACTTAGTGCCGCTAAAGTGCTGTAAAACACAAATCAATCAATCAATGGCCCTAGATTATTTGGAAAATGTATATCTATGAATCTAACTGAACAACCTTCATCATATGATATGATATGATATGTGTGTAGTTATACAGTAGATAGTATGTATACAGTAATATCCTTAGATGTAGCACTGGTATAAATCTGCTTAGATATAGGCATCTAGTGAAAACAATATATAAGCACTACCTATAACATGCTTTGATATAATAGATAGTATCTAACATAGCTACGTCCTTGAACATATATTATATATACCAGTTTTGCATTGTTTCATCGGATATCACCGGATATACCGGATACAGTCTGGTTTTAAGGTGTCTAGCACAGTTTTCCATAGTTTATAAGATTTTTTTTACACACATTCTTAAAAATCAACATGACGGCCCAATCTCAACCTCATGCACTCAGGGCGTTTAGGGGTTTCTGAAACCATTGACATATCACATGTTAGCTCAACCGAGGGCAGCCATTTGTTGGGGAGGTCTGCTTAACAGTTAATGATAGGGGACACTTGGGGCGGCATGAACCTACCCTCTTCCATACTTGAGACCGTAGGGGTTAAGACCATGGGGGTGGATGTCACCCCATGCAGGGGTGAGGAGTTGGATGATTCTTTGAAATTTCCAGGTGCTGCACTTCTGGCACCAGGCTGCTCAACATCTTGTGCACCCCCACCATTTGCACCCGGCTGAGTAGCTTTCCAAGAGGTTGATTGGTCGTTAGAGGTGCTGGAAGCTACAGTAATAGGACCCTGAAAGGGTTCCAGGTAGGGTAGGGTTTCCTTGTTCCCACAGTCAGCAGGTTTGTCTCTGGATGTAGGGTCAGTCAACCTTAAATACAGTACATGATGCATGAGGTTCATGAGAAAACCTATATGGTATTCATAAGGGTTGTGAGAAATTAGCCTTTAAAAATATTGATTTTACAACATCTGTTTAATGTCATATACCCTTACGTCATACTCTTACATCATGTATATACATGTAGGATATCATATGGGTATTTACCTGTTCTGATTATCTTCATTTACATATTGAATGCTAGCTGGTGTGGCAATGGACAATCTGTATAATCTACTGGCGGGTTACCTGGAATTGTATAAGAAATTGTATAAGAACTTCTATGTTATGAAATAAAATACGTAAATTTATTTCATTCCATTCGTTATTACTTCCTTCTATGTCATACATTATGTATCATTACCAGGTTTATTACATATAAAATATCAACAAAGAATAATACTTACATCCAATCTGGAATCATCTGGGGGGACAAGTTCTAATATGGTGCTGTTGACAGTATTACCACAAGTCAGTAGGTTTCTCCAGATGCTATTTCCAGGCTGTTTAATCTGAGCAATAAACATTGTGATTATTGTAATAACAATAATAACAATAACACCCAGGACAGACAAAATAGGGACGTACAGTTCGACCTGTCCTTTAAGGATAGCATGAGTTTTGTTCCTCGCTATACCAACACCAACAGTTATATTCCCATTGTTTATCCCTTTAGATATTGTCAATTTCAAACTCCCACTCCTTGGTCCCTCACTATCAATGGTTTTCATGCCAATCCCACTATCATTGTACGGTGTCTTAGAGCCATTATCATCAGGATGTCCTAAGTGTGTGAGAAGCTGTTGATAGGGGGTAGAAAGTTCATCAGGTATTAACTGGGGTACTCCAGATCTAGAGGTTAAGATGCCAGACTCATCTCTGGTGACAGATTCAACTCGAGTCGTGGTTTCTATATATGTCTGGGTGGTCATTATAATATCACTTTGCGATACCTCGTCACTTGGCTCATACGGAGCCTCACCGTTCAACCTTGAGGGTGTGGTGTCGACATTAGGTGCTGACATAGAGTGCGTCACAACCCCATGACGCACTCTATATCTCGGCTCTCTATTACATCATAAATAGCTGGCGTTGGAGAGGTTGCGGGTGCAGTACTGTCATCGTCACTAGAGACGCGCATGCTGCTGGCTAGAGCATGCATACCACCCATAGACACTGAGGGTACAATGGAGTACTGCATTGTAGTCTCCATCGGTCACCCTTCAGTTGTTTCACTTATATCATTTTAAGGAGTCCCAACCTCTTTATATCCTGTTGCGTCTTCTGTAAGGACGGTCTTATCTGGATGTATGTCACCAGAATCAGGTATTTCCAGTGAGCATGAATTCTGTAGAACCCATTTAGGTAAATGTTCTCTGCATGATATGGGGCATGAATTCTGTAGAACCCATTTAGGTAAATGTTCGCTGCATGATATGGGGTTATCCGGCACATCCAAGATGTGGTATATCTTTGTGATCCATACATACCTTATGTCGTTTGATATTCTGAGCATGAATAAAATTATGTAAACGTATGGTTTAATTATATCCATCATGCTCTCTCAACTACCTGCATCCACTCAATGTATGTCCTTACTTATCCTCTTGTACGCCCTGTGTGACTTTCACTGAGAGAGTGCATCTCATTTTTAACACTAGTTTATCAACCAACCTGACATAGACTTGATTAATCCCACTCCATAATATATTGTCTGACCGATCATATACAAGCAGCCACGAAGTCATCATTTTTACCCCTTTTTCATCTTCTTTCTACCCTATATGATCATTGTGCTACATGCTATTTATGTGGTTTTACCCCATACCCTTTAAAGCCATGTAAAGTGAGTCACGCCGCACGCTATAGTGTTCAAAGGTTTTACCCTCTAACCCGCTCTCCCTACTTCATAAGATCGCATGTACAGTTCTTTATACCCCAACAACAATGTAACAGCACCTTATAACTGATAGGTGTTTTACCCCCTTTTGAATGGATGGGGGATGGTTTTACCCTGAGTATGATGGGGTATATATCTTTTAACAATGGCTGAGAGTTAATGCACATCTACAGTGTTGACCTAAGGTCGGGATCTGTAATTTAGATTTACACATCACAGTATCACAGGACAGGGTCTGTAGATGTGTTTACCCTCATTAAACAGGAAACTGTACACTCTTAGGACTCTTTTATTTCTGTGGAGGTGTTGTAAAACATTCCCCAGGGTCGTTCTACACCACCTTCACATAGACACCCAGCTGTAATGGCGTTTTTTTATGGTGTGCAGTGTAGGGTTGGTGACAGGAGTGAAAAGCATTGAATGTTTCACCATATGGAGTGGGTGTGAGGGTGAGAGAGACAGACAGACAGACAGACAGAAAGAGAGAGGGAGAGAGAGAGAGAGATAAGATGGAGTTGTCTTGTAGGGGTCATAAAGAATGACAGTGCTATCTCATCAGGTAGGACCCCCCAGTCCCAAGACGTGTCTGAAACATCAAATACCGGTACCCAGACAGCATGTTTTAAGTGTTTTTGTTCTGAGGGTACCACCTGCACACCATATTTTGAGAGGACCAGAATCCATCTCTCTCTCTCTCTGTGTATGGTCACTCCCTCTCCTGATGCCTTAATAAAGCATCAGGAGATCATTGAAAAGAAAAACTGGGCTGCCGTGTACCCCTATCTTAAAACTGATGTAAAAAAAATACTCCATATCTAAGGGTCATTATTCTTTCACTGCTGATAACATCTATTTAGGGAACATACCGTCCAGACTAATATGTGGTCTTGTCTCAGAACAAGCAACAGTGGGGGCTTACAATAAAAACCCCTATAACTTCCAGCATTTTAATTTAAAATATCTGAACCTCACTGTTGATGGTGAGAGTGTACCTCAGAAAGCACTGCAGATGACTTTTGATAGCAACCATAACAAGTCATCGTTCATTGAGGCTTACATAGCTATGTATGGAAGAGAACGTTTCACAGATGGCCATGATGAGGGGCTGTATATAACACATAGTGAGTTTGCTAAAGGTTATACATTGTTTGCTTTTGATTTAGAGCCTGATATTCGAGAGGAATCAGATGGTACTGTATGGCCTACTATGAAAAAGGGTAATCTAAGAATTCAAATGAATTTCTCAAAGGCTCTCCCTGAGAGTGTGTCACTTATCATTTATTCCACATTCCCTTCAATGTTTAAAATAGACATGAATAGAGCTGTCACTGTAACAAAATTTGTACGAGGGTTTTCGGAAATGTTTATTACAGAAGCACTCAAAACACTGAAATACTTATTTCTCATGTTATATGTATCCTGGTGATGGTTCAATTATTTGTAGCAGATATCTTATATCTATATATCTATCTATATAACCTATGCGACCTTTGATATATACCTATGTTACCAGGGTACTGGTTAGATTCATTGTTGTAGATACCTTACACTCGATATGCACGCCTTTATACAGGGTTACATGTCACCATGATTTTACAACAATCTTGACATGCAAGAAAATACAGTCATTATGTTAACCCAATGAACATGACCTTATGTATCAATTACGCATAATGTGAATAATAAACTTATCATGCTAAGTTGGTTGTCTTTTTATGTGTTATATCTTTACATGTTATACACTCGAAATTTAACTATCATGCATATGCATAGAGCCTAAGTAACATAAATAATAAACCCATAGAGACGGGGTATATTACCACTTTACTGTTGTAAATATCTACTCTACATAACTATACATCTATGTAGCTATAGTGAAAATGCAAATTACTGTACTTTATATACTCAGGATTTTCTACCGTTAAGTCAGATCGTAGTTTTGAGAGCTCACTCAACCTATACCCAGGATTTTCTACCATTAAGTCAGATCGTAGTCTTGAGAGCTCACTCAACCTAAACCCAAGTATTACTTGTTTTGCTGTTTTTGCTGTTTAAACATCAGAAAAGCATCAAGTGAGTCAGTGCACAATATCACTCATTTCTCATGTGTTTTTGGTTCATCAAAAATAATATTATTTAAAGCATTAAACATGATTTACAAACTTTAATAAAACAGCAGAGGGATAGGGAATGGTAGAGAATGATATTGTTTTATTTCAGAACACAATTGTTAATCAGTAGATATTGATATTGTTAACTTTCTCTCTCTGTTATTACTTTTAGTTATCAAATTCAGTGTCCTATAACAGCTGGATATCAATAAAAGTATATATAATTCTCACTCAACAATAATAACAAAAGAAATTTTTCTCAGTAGTGCACAATAGATTAGGAAACTAGATCTTTTCTCCCTGATCGGTAAATATCATAAATCATAAAAATACAGATATATGACTATATGGTTTAGCACACATGGTTGTTAGCAGTGTTTGATTTGACTGAGAGTCCATTTCGTCCAAACATAATGCATTTGTAAGCCTTGTTCTGTGGTACTCAACTTGACACTGAAATACAAATATATGACGATATGACTTAGCACATGTGATAGTTAGCAGTGTTTACATAATGTGTTTGTTAGCTCTTGTTCTGTAGTTCTCCACTCAACACTAAAATACAAATATACGACTATATGGCTTAGCACACATGGTTGTTAGCAGCATTTTACATAATGCGTTTGTGAGTTCTTGCTCTGTGGATGGTTTAGTTAAAGTGGTTGTTAGCAGCTACATAGGCTGATTTGACTGAGATTCCTTTTCATCCAGTTCTTGTTCTGTGGATGGGTCAGCACACATGGTTGTTAACAGCTGCATAGGCTGATTTGACTCAGAGTCCATTTCGTCCGAACGTAATGAGTTTGTGAGCTCCTGTTCTGTGGCACCCCACTCAACACGAACCTGCTCAGCTGACTCTAGGCTTACCCGCACCTCCTCTAGAGCAGCCTATAAAAGAAAAGGTGAGGGAAAAATTTTATATATTTTATTAGAAAGTACAGTCATATAGTTTGTTTTGATATAATATTTCAAAAGAAGCCACTATTTTAGCATTCCCCAAATAGTGGATGAAAAACACAAACAAAGTTAGACCTCTAGTTCATTCTGTTTGGAGAATATTGGAATTGAAAGTTCGCTCCCAAGTCAGGTTCATTCATTTAACCCTTAGGTGCCCAAGCACGCTTAAATGCGCGGTTTTGGGCTTAAATACATGCACATTGAAGCAAATTTTCATCCAGGAATACCTACTGGTCCAATCTGCAAAGTTATACCCTCATTACAACGGCCATGACCCCCTTATTCGAATGGGACCATCCATTTGACTATCACCATTACCTCAGACACAGTGAGTCAAAACCTGAAAATTAGTTGTCATACATATGGGTCAGGTCATCAGAAAGTGTAAGATTTTGCCCTTGAAGGCCCTGAAAAACTAATTTTCTAATTACTTTATATAACCTTAACAAAATTGTCAAGGTAGATCTCCTCAGCTCAGAAGACCAAAAAATACCGATCTAGGCCATCCGGTTCAATTTTTATTGCCTGTTTTGTGTTATGTTACGTCCGGTACCAAAATAATGAAATATGGAGGTAATTGAAGTTGCTCTCAGTAATATAAGAATGCCCCATTATGCATAACAAACACATGAAATAACAAGGGCAATATGTCTATTATTGACTTCAATTACAGAATGGAGCAAAATTTGAGTTAAGCATGCACAGTAGACTGCCTCCTAAATTTGATGTCCAAACTAGTGGAATGCATGACTTTATGTATATCAAAAAGCTGAAGTGAAGCTTACAAAGTTTTGAAAGCATGTATTGGTAAAAATATGGGTAAAACTGAAAATTCTAGAAATTTCATCCCCATTTCTTAACCTTAGTGTAGCTCATTCAAAAACCCTTATATAATCATTATATTAACTCTAGTAACCATTGCCTCTAGCATACATATGTATTGTATAGAATATTTTGTCGCCTTAGTGCAAGAAGGTTGTAACTACAGTTTTCAAGTTTTTGCCGGAGAGGCAAAAGCAGGGTTCCACTTACTATAGCACAAAGTGGAAACAGCAACATTGCAGTGGGAGATCATTCACTACTGAGAGGGGGGGGGGTCGGTCATGCTGGGGGGAAATTTCCAAAGATATCTTTCTATTTATAATAGTCTGACCCCCAGTAGAATCTAGTGTTCAAATGAAACATAAGAATTTACCTGATTTAGAATTGTTGCTCCATGATCTCCTGCTGATTTTGCCTGTTCAAGCCTCCTCTTGTGGAAATCAAACAACCTCTGAAAAACAGAGTGTGACTGGTGTCATTTCATATAGTTTGTGACAACCATAACTTTATAGCAGCCTAAAAATGCAATAGGTTTTCTATGAACAAATCTGTGATCACAATACATCTGAGTTCAGAATTATTCATGGACAATTAATTAAAGAAAACTTACATTGTAATAGGCTTTCTTTTGAGCCAGGTATGCTGCAATCTGGCTGTTCCGCCATTCCTACAACAAGCATTAGACTTTTAGGGCATGTGATAAGTGATTTTCTCTTCACATAATGCTCTTTCTTTTAATTTCTGATATATCTGAGGTTTCTCATGATAAAAGAATCTTTGCCCTTGATGAAAAATGTGACACACTGAGAAGTTCAAATATAAAGCAAAGATACACTTCATATTACCTCCTAATATTCTCATATATGGCTTATAATGTTTGTTAGATGAACAGTTATGTGAAATCTGAGATTTGATAAGACTTTGGGCATATGCAAACTTTGAAGTGACATTTGACACAGTATATGTCCAATATACCTGTTGTTCAACCTCGGCCATACTGTCCCATAATGAATCCGGCACTTTCGGCGGCATGGGGTATACAGGTTCTTGTGGCTGTTCTGTGATGTCTCGTTGTTCACTGTAAACATATCACATAAAATATTGAAAGTGTACAGAAGTGGTACACCTCATATGTATTCTACATCCTAGTATAAACATATGTCATTATCAACACTACATGGGCAATGTCATTTATTCCCTGTTAGTCTAGCAGAATAGTGAAATGTTTGTGCATTTTATCATAGAAGAGTATATTTTGATACACTGACACATTTTGATATGCTCTTTTAAGAAAAGGACCAGGCTTAATTTCCAATAGTACTGTTTCCTGTTAAATAAAAATGCAATCAAAGGAAAAGATAACCCTCATTTCATGATACCTTATGACGACCTATGACGTCACAGCAGACCATGTGCTGCATTGCTTGTGCAAGGGGTCTGTTGCAAAACACATTTGTAATTGTATAAGCAAAGTTTCTACACATGTTTTTTTCATTTAGGATAATTCAATTTAACACTACTTATAAAAAGAAATATGCAAGTAATTTTCACAGAGATCTATTAACATCATTAAGAAAGGGACTTGTACTTCACTGTCTCTATTGGGGTGCATTTGGTCTCTTGTGACGTCATATTGTACATCAGAGATACCTGCTCTTAACCCTTACAGTAGCAGGTGTGCTGATGAGCATGCCAGAATATTTTTATTCAATATAAAGACTAACAAATAAGGTATCATGAAATGAGGATTGTCTTTTCCTTTAACACATGGTCAGTTATGTGGTACTAGTAGACCTATAATGACGACCTCAATACCTCAGAACAGGAAGAGGGTTTTACAACTGATTTTCTTGGTTATTCTACATCCACATAGAGCATATCATAATCTAATTTTAGTTTTAATCTTTAATAGTATAATTGTTTTTGAATATTTCCTTGGATGGATGGACACGACAACATATATACACTTTGCCCAAGTCGCTGACAATCGCTGACAATTGGGGCGGTTTATTAAACTTTAAACCTAACAGACAATGTCAGAAACAAAAAGAAAAATTTTATGACCAAATGTCCATGGAGTCCATGAGTCCCTTTGTTCAGTCTCAGTGCAGTGCCACCTGGTGTGGCAGCACAGAACCACCTGACCCAGGTGGTGGGGAGGTCCATCTAGTGGGGGAAATATACCCCTATATCTACCCCGTTCCTTTGTACATATAGTAGTCATATTTCCTTGGATGGATGGACACGACAACATATATACACTTTGCCCAAGTCGCTGACAATCGCTGACAATTGGGGCGGCACACGGCATACAAAAACACTTTGCCCAATTAATACCTGCTCAATTCATGAGCCACACGTAAGTCTTTTACACGTCGCGAGCGGTAAGAATCTGATAAATAAATCAGAACCGCCCAGGATCTCCAGTTGCCATAGCTTTTAACGTCGTGAAGGTGCATAAAATCTGCCAAAAACATGGCGGCACCCCAACGCACACTGTGGGTAGTGAAATCCCCTTCCAGCTTGGCGATCCGACAAGAGTCCTTGAGTTTGTATGAATAAACATTATAAGTCCATGAAAATAGTTGGTCATTGGGTTCGAGCCCAGACTCCAGAATATAATCCTTCAGCAGCTGTACAGGGCAGAGATTACTGCCAGGTGAAGCAATAACAGGAATAATTTGTTAATATTGACGGAATTGAACTGTCTTCGAGCTGCGAATACATAAGTCAAGTCCACCATCCCAGAATTTCACATCACTCACTAAGAGGGAATGTGTCGAATTTGTGATGTGCCCAATGCGCAACAAGCAACGGAAGGACAACAGTAGCGCAGCCCAGAATTTCCTGTCTTTAGCCTTAGATAAGTTCAGGACAGCCTTAATACGTAATAAGTCAGAGGCTGTCAGGGGTTCAGCTGGCTTAGATGCTGAGCCCAGCAATCGTTTCGCACCATCCAAGGTAGATTTGATAAGGAAACATGCTCTTGTGGGATGAGGGTAGCCCATGAAGTCATGCAGAGCCCATAGGCCCGAGATGTAGTTCTCAATGGTGTTATAAGCCACACGATTAATAAGATGAGTTATATATAGACAGACGGTTTCTATTGAGGCTGGTAAATAACACAGATCATATTCCTCACAGAAGTCCTCATATTGTTTCCATTGGGATTTCCTTGTCTTATAAGTGGTGGCAGACCAGCAATTTGATCTTAGAACCTCCCAACTGCGTCGCAGTGCCTCCAGCTCTGTAACAACAATAGATGAAGGTGTCAATAGTATAGCCACAAATAATTACATGGTCGGCATTATTCAGACGAGACAAAGCGTCGGCTAATATGTTATCTTCAGAGCTGATTCTGAAGGCTCTTAGATGAATGTTGTATAAGGCGCAGCACCAAAATAATTCCCGCAACCAAGGCATGGCATGGGGGCTTGTACTCCTGCCAGAATTGATCATGCCCTGTACCTGAGTGTTATCTGTATACACAGCCACAAAGCTATCTTTCCACTCGTTGCCCCAGCGATGCACAGATACTACAACAGGCCACATTTCTTCAATGTTAATATGATCACAGTACGACTCATTCTGCGGGGGATTTTCATGATGGCCACAACACTTGTCATCCCTGTACCAACAACCATAGAAGAAGTCGTCTTCGATGTGACCGCCGAAACCATATTTTGAAGAATCTGTATACACAGTGTGGGACGGGGTATCAGTTCTTATCATGCGGGCCTTGCCATTGAACCAAGTTACAAATTGGTACCACCACTCCAAGTCTAATAATAAACTTTCAGACAAGTTGAAGCAGTGAATGCCGGGTGGAAGGTCTCGAAGCTCATTATACACACGACGGGAGAAGGTGCGGCCGCCTTTAACGACAGTCGAACAATGGCCCAGGAGACCAGCTAATTTCTCGAAGCGTTTCCTAGTACATGATTTACGGCCCCTGAAGTAATTGACCTCCGCTTTCACACGATCAAGTCTTTCATTATCGATTGACAAGGTCAAGTTCACTGAGTCAATAACAATCCCAAGGAACTTAGTAACTTGAGATGGGGGGACCAGCTTGTTCATTTTTACCTTGAAACCCAGGCCATTCAACATTGCACACAATTGGCTCTGAGCTTCCTGGCAAGAAGATTCTGAATTCCCTATAACGAGGTAATCATCTAAATAGTTGGTACAGCGTGGATAACTGCCGCTGGCCCCACACTTCACTATAAAGTCGGAAACTTGGGTGAAGATGAAAGGAGCACAGCGCAACCCGAAGCATAATGACATATCTTGGAAGAATTCACTGCCATTGCCCACATCCCAGGCAAACCCCTGAAAGTCACGATGGGCAGGCAATACATTAATAGAACATGTCAGTCACTGCGCAGAAATCGAATTGATTCAAGTCCGACACAACATCATCTACAGAATGATAATGGAATTTTTCACATGAATCTTCCATATAACAATTGATATTGATATGCTCAGGCATAGAGCAGTCAGTGATAGGGCGTAAGGTGTTGTCGGATTTCAGAACGCCACCCATAGCATGAACGCATTTAGGTCGAGAATCCACTCTCCTGACTTTGCCCTCAGACAGCTCACTAATTACACGTTCAGTCATTTCTGAACAAAAGGCACTGTTTGTGAGAGAAGCATAATTATTACAATTATACATAGATGGGCAGTCATGATCAACAATCCTAAATCCTCGGTAAATACCAGTCAGGACATACCAGTCACTTTTAGTTGCCAGGTCACCGAATTCCAGTAATTTACAAGCAAAGGCGCAAGGTTTAACTTGTGTAACGACAGATTCTAGCACATAAACACAATGGCAGGTTTTTTCGCTACATTCGTTGAACACAGGTACGAGAATGCCAGGGGCTACATCTACACAACAAATAGGAACATCAACATTAAACCTCTTCGAGAATTTAGTTAAAGTTTCCTTATCCGTACTGAGTCTGACAGAATCTGGTAAATTTTCCCATCTGTTGTCACCGCCTAAAGTCACTTCCACCCGAGCACCTCCGTCAGTGCGCGGGTTGACAGTAACAGGGGTGATCCCAAGGCTACCTAGGTTGTCCAAATTACCAAATAATTCACTACATTGACCAGCAGAATTCCATACATAATTGACACAATCAGTATTGACACAATTTGAACCAGAATCTGTAACATCATCAATATGAGTGACTAGAAGGTCTGGGGCATCGGGAAGGTCAGACACAAAAACACATTTACCTGGTAATTCATGAATTACCGAGCCAATGTTAGGCTCCCGAGAGGGAAAATTCCCACCAGGAGCATCTGCGTTTCAATCATTAGATTTGTTGGGACATTTAGATTTTGTATGTGATCCCTGACACAATTGACAAACATGTGGGTAGTTACATTCTTTAGATTTACAACCATCCCCATTATAGGCATTGCAAGAAAGAAATTTCTTCTTCTTTTTCCTTTTCTTACTAGCACCAGAAGAACTACCTGAATTCTGAGAGGAGGATGGCTGGATACCTAACAACTTCTCCAAATAACCCTTATCCAGGTTTTCTAGGCCCACATGCTGGGCGAACATATTATGATCAAAATAGCAAAAGGTGAATTCACCGAAGGCGTCGCCACGTTCTCGCATGGCAAAATCATAGGTAATGAGAGCATCTTCCTTGTAAATATCCCTCTTGTCCGTGAGGAATTTTACATGCATCCCATAATTTTTACATGGGTGGCCGCGTTCCATCATACTATTGAGAAGGCCCATACTAGCCGAGATCACATCTCCTAGTGCTGGATTCTTGTGTTCACTCTGAGGCATGTGCTGCTCAATATCAAAAGTAGTAAACTTACTCTTGGTGTCCTTTGAAGCATAAACAACCACAGGTGGGACTTGCTGCTGAGGCTGTTGCTGTTGCCTAAATTGTTGCTGTTGCTTCAAGGATGGGACCATGACAAAGACACCATGTTGTTGGGGATATCGAACAGGAGAGTTAGATTGTTGTGGAATGTAGGCACTACCATCCTGATAGAACAACTGTGGGTGTTGGGCCAGGCCATCCCCCCAGGGTGCAGCTCCCTCAACACTGCCAGTCGGTTGTCTACCTGGGGGCTCAACTTTGACACCAACAGACTGACCCACAGCTGAATTAGATGACAATCTGCCCTGCTTCCACTCTTTCCATAACAGAAATTCCTGGTATTCACTGTCTAAATCAACCCGGGACTGGGGAATAGTAGCTTGGTTGTGTGGTTGATTTCCCTGGGTGTGCGGTTGATTATACCGGGAAGTTGACTTGTCCGGAAGGACAGGGCGGCCGTCTTGGACTCCGCAGTGAATGTTGACATCGGCCTCTGATTGGCCAACAAATGTGGGTTTATCAAGCGCCAAAATGGCACCTCGCCAAGCCCGCTCACCATGTTCTAATTCACGCAATGTCCTATTATTTTCTGAACGGATACTAGCTAACTCTAATTCTAATTCTCTGCGCTTAGATAAACGAACAATTTCATTTTTACGTGAGCGTTCTGCAGCAATTCGCCTTAGCAAGTCCCCATTCTCTCCCAAATAATCGTCAGAATTATCGTCCTGCCCGTCCTGCGGGCCGGGCGGAGAGCTCTCTCCCCCGGTGGCTTGGTCCTCCTGCCCGGTAGGGTCACGGTTGGATGAATCCGATATATTATGGGACGTATCTCCCGCTCTCCCCGGGTTCGCCACACCACAATGTGGACATTTAGAGGAATTCCCATGATATGGGGTACTACAAGCGACACACTTAGTCATATCGACGGTGGTGGAATTAGCTTAGCTCAGGGGGAACAGGCATAGAGCATTCGACTACCCAAACCCCAGTAACATTCACCATAAATTTCCTTTGGTATCTGGCGATCTGCTGCCAGGGGTGAGGGGCCAAGCACAGAAGGAGGGCAAAACTGAGCAGGAGATGCCCAGTTTACAAGCTTACATGCTACGGAGAAGGGCAGAAGAGGCCGCGGGTCCTGACAATAAACAGTTAGTGACTGAGGTTGTAGGCAGGGGCCCGAACGCACCAAATGATGTCAACATTCTAAATGGCGGCGTAGGCCTTCCGGTTCACGGCTCTACGGCCTCTAGATCGATGAATACAGGCCAGACTGGCCTCCCACAGGCCCCTACAGGCCCTCATCAACTTGTCACAGGTTTGAACAATCTTCATTTACAAAATGCCAACCCAAATAGTCTTTTGGTGTCCACGCGGTACCCGGTAGCTCCCGGTCGGTTCTTTCGACCACCGCGGCTGCTGGGTCTAGCTTGAGTGCAATGACAGTCCCTCCCAGCAGTGTTCAGGGAGGTAAAGAAGTGAACTCTAGTGCACAACAGGCATCTTCAACTTATTCCCAAGCCACTTTGGATGAGTACCAGCAATTTCTGGCTTGGAAACAGCAGCAGCAGCACCAAAATTTTATGACCAAATGTCCATGACTCAGTCCCTTTGTTCAGTCTCAGTGCAGTGCCACCTGGTGTGGCAGCACAGAACCACCTGACCCAGGTGGTGGGGCGTGAACCCTTTCGAGGAGAAACGGTATGATCGGAAGTGTGTCCCTGGTTCCGGCGAAAGTTTGCTGCTCATATTTTACAAGCGAAAATGGCGCCACGTTAGCGTTTCTCCCCAAAAGACGTAACCGTGGTGGGGAGGTCCATCTAGTGGGGGAAATATACCCCTATATCTACCCAGTTCCTTTGTACATATTTAGTAGTCGTTTTTAGTAAATTTAAAATATTTCAAAATGAGGACAAAGCTGAATCTTTGATATATTGGTATAAAACAGTGTATTTATCAGTTCTACCAAGAGAAATAAGTGTTCATAATTTGTGAAGTGACTTCCCTTTTACCATGTATTCAGCATAAACCTAATAACCTGGGTATAAAACTAAAGCAAACAGGGGTGGCTTTCTGATGTTATTATTATTTATATAAAAAGTAGGTCATCATATGGGTTTAGACCCTTAAAATCAACAGGTGTAACATAGCCTTTTCTTAAATTCTGCATGTGATATGGAGATTAGTGACAAGGACATAGGGAATAGAAATTATTAACATATGACATTTGTGTGGGCGGTAACCACGGAACATAGGCTTGCAAATTTCCAAGTTTTGGCGCGCCCCATTTTCCCAGGAGTAGATTCGTGTGGTTCAGTGCACTGTAAATCATTTAAAGTCCAAACTCTCCAAATATGTAACACTTACGATATTGTCATTAAACTAGTATACATGATCTAATGGGGGAGAGGTGGGGGGAGAGAGAGAGGATCATTTAATATTATAGATAAGAAATTGACCCAATATTATGATAGTGGTATGCATTTTGAAATATGTGCAGGCCTCCCATGTAGCATTTTTATTATGCCTCAAAGTAGGGAGCACAGAGCACCAGCTTGTCTCCCGGCACCGTCAGTGTGGACGTAGGAGCGTTGCTGTAGTTATGGGACTTTTCGTCTCAATGAATGGGTTTTTATTAAAATAACATATGACATGGAGCTTAGTGACAGGGATATGGGAGAATAGATATTTAGTGACATGTGACATGGTTTTCTTATATTGACATGTGATATGGGGATCCCCATCTAGATCCCACCATCGGCCATCTTTATCAACATATGTGGATCAACATGGTAAAAGGTAAACCCGCGAGGGGTATGCGGGCGTCCCTTTTTACTGGAACTAGTGCACTATTTTGGTCCCCAACGAGGGCTCCATAGTGAACCCTTTTTACCTGCCCTAACACTAACCCTATGATGTTGCAAGGCAGGGACCCCGACTTTGCACTCTACTATGTTGATCCACATATTCACCCTTTTACAAGCAGCCCCAGATCGAGCAGCGCATTCGTCTGTACATCCCATGGTCATCTCATCTATCTATGGTAGAGCGCTAGGAAATATAAAGTGTCTTACCTCATGGTGATATGTTTGAGACTGCCAAATTCTGTGATCCCTCGCCTTTTGCTTTAGCTCCTCGATGTTCCTGTGCTGACTGCAGAATGCCGACTGCTTGTTTCAATCAGGATTTATGCTGTTGATAATGGTTAATCGTATGCTTACCGAAACCAGCAGAAGACAGTGGTGGGAAAAGCGCGCGTGATACATCCTGTTGACGTCAATTTTGTCGTGCATAAATGCCCCAGATGTTCCTTTCCCACGCTAAGGGGTTGTTATTCCAACCACACCCTTTATAGTCTTTTATATTAAACCCAAAACGTTTTTAACTGTCTGTTAGGTAGATTTGCTGGTTACTCTGTGTCGAAGTTGTAATGAGAGGTACCAGTGCAAGCATTCCTTGGGGATTCCCCCAGTTTCTATCAATCATCTATTTACTCCATGACAGACCATCGCTAGTAAAATCTAGTAATTCTATACCTAACATGTTAGTAATATTTTACTAACATGTTAGTTGTCTATTTAATTAAAGAATTTATTTAAATGATTTACTGCAACACCTCCAAATCTGGGTATGTCTGCACTATAAGGCCTATAACACAAAAGTTAATCACATTGTACCACATGCCATGGGCCTAAATTATTGGGAAAATGAATATCTACAAGAAAATAATAATGGCTAAGCCCAGATACCTGCACAAGTATCTTATTTTCGCCTAAAAGCTATATAGGCCGACAGTGGAAAAATAATTAGTGTTCTGCAGCCTAAAGACATTGAACATTGACACCCTCATCGCTACCTAGTGGGTATTTCATGCATCTTATCTGCGTACTGAAAACCTGCCAAGAATATGAAGGATTTAAAATGAAATGGTTTTACCTACATCTAAATAAGAAGGATGATCAGATATTATACCCTGATAATAATGGAGGGCTTTTTACTATGAAACTACCAGAATATATAACATTACAGAGAGGCAAATGGTATTGTGTAAAGTGGTGATGGGTAAAAAGAGGGGAAAATCCCCGGGGACTACTTTCGCTGGTCCCTCTTCTTACACCTTTGAGGTATAGTAACCAGCGATATTATCACATATCAGACAGTTCAAGAAAAAGTTTTAGGTGCGAAGTATAGACTACGGAGAGGGCGGATGGTGTGACCTTGCCTGAGCGTGGGAAAGGAAGAATCGGGGAATAACCTACGTTCTAAACGGGTCACCTACTTCATTCACCCTTAGCAACCATCCTCTCTGGACCAGGATATTTCATACTGTAAACCTACACTAATAACATAAACATGCATTAGCAGCCCGTGAAGGGTTAAAAAGGCAGCCATAAGCCCTAAATAAAACTATTGGATGGTCTAAATATGTATACCCTATATTTTTTAGTTATCCCCCACTTGTTGATTACCACCCCCACATTCTTATCATATAGCTAGTTTGACCTAGAAATGACCTCCTTTAGGTCATTAAGCACTTCTTCAAGACAGCGCTAGGTCAGTAACAAGGACTGAGAAAGATACCTGGCTGAAACTTTAAAGCATGCTATGAGGTGAGAATTTCTAACACTGAGGAAGAGGAAAACATTAGTGTAGTCTATCATGCCGCACCAAATACCAGTCTGCATGAAGGAAGACCCAGAAGATGATGAGAAAGACGACCTAAATCTTGAGTTAAAGGATGTGTCCTGGGATGACCTCATACAAAATATCAAACTTCTCAAGCGGCTATTAGAAAAACACTGTGCTCTCTTTACCCATTATAAAGGAGGTGGGTTTGTCATTGAGAAATGTGGTGTTGATAAATTTATCTTCGTGTTTGAAGAAAATCAGGTTCTCTCTTTCCAATTAACAAGGACTGAATTGAAACGTCTGTTGAGCATGATGTGTCATGCTAATGAACACTCCATAGCATTCTTCAGGGCCATGCTATAAGATCTCCCCCTGTTACTGGAGACATTTTCTACAAGGAGCCCTCCCCACACATGACTTCAGATATTTTTACGGTATAAAAACAAGTGATTGGTCATCAAACTCCCAACAGATATTCTAACTTTACACTCTGCTGTTTAAGACTAGTGGAGGAGAAGAATGTAAATAAGTCTATGTTTGGCAATTGCACCGTCATGTAATCATTTTCCCGCCACTGTCTTCAGCTGGTTTCAGCGCGTACACAATCAACTAACCTTACACATACAAACCCTGACGGGGACAAGCAACCCATATTTTATCGTCAGACAGTCAGCCCTTCAATCCTTCACCATGAGGTAAGAAAGTTTTTATTTCCTACACCACAATTATGGATAGATCTAACAGTCATAGGGTCTTCAAACCCCACACCCTGCCCGGTCTGGAGGGCTGTCAGTTCCACTGAATGGGTCAAATATGTTGAAGAAGATGCTCGAAGGTAACAGAGGTTTCAAGGGGCATGGCTGCAGGGGCGGCCGTAGGGAAGGGTGTAATGAGGTCAGACAGTTGGGTCGCTCCTACAACTGGCTCCCATGGGATGTTTAGTGAACCTGGTGTATATATCACTGAATAAGGATGTAAAACAGTCTGGTGCCACTATATGTCATAATTCTGTCAGGGGGCTGACCGTTTTGCTTTTGCATGCGGGGGAGACCGCTGCGTGTCAATTTTGTAGCGGCACCTTGCTTGGGTTTACCCCCGACAGGTATGCAGTCCTCTCACGGTCTGCTCACACTGCAGTGTCCATGCGGTGGCGCTCACAGTGATGGTAGTGGCAACCGTTTTTCTGCCCTGAGCACTGCAGCCTCAGGGTAGAAAATCACCCCAGTCTTTTCAGCAAACCCCTTCAGGGTTGGTTTCCGGTAAAATCGTCAAAAAGTTGAGGTCGGTGGGATTTTTTATTTTTTAGTAGGGACCTAACCAATGCCACATGTAGTCGTACTTTGCAGGGTTTTGACTGGTTTTTATGAGAAATTATTATTTCCTGAATGGGGTGTAAGAAAACTATGGGTAAATGTGTATATAAATGTCAAATAAAGATTTTCAAAAATACTTAAAAGTATTGAAAAATATTCAAAATCCTTAAAAATTTCTCTATGTTAGTGGTTGTCCACTGCCATGTCAGGGTCAACTGAGTAAGCTTACATGTTTGGCCTTTCAGGTACATGTTGTATATACATGTTGTATATGCGGCATGAGGTTTACCAAATGCAGTTACAACATTGCATCGAGGCGACAATGTGTTCTATCCTCACCTATGGCTAATACAATGAAATAAATGGTGTGGTCCTGTAAACAGTATTTCCTAGAGGTATGATGGCGAGTGTGGGGTGGGGCTTACAGTGATGAATTCTCTCCCTAGGGACAGCTCATGTAAGCAGTGTCTCCTCATGCATTAATACTGCATTCCCCCATTTATCCCTTTAAGGGCGAGCAAAAATTGTTGCCCTGGCCGTGGGGACGGCCTCTGAAAAAAGTATAGTTCCTAGAGGACAAGCCTATTTTCAATTCCTATACTAATCCTACATAATGGGCGTCAACTATAGTTGACGCTAGGCCTGCCATGGTGTCAACTATAGTCGACGCTAGGCCTTCCATGGTGTCGACTATAGTCGATGCTAGCCCTCAATGGGTTATAGGCTCGGGCTAATAGAAGTAAAAAAAGTCAAATTGACCTGGCCTATACATGAGGCAGGCCTATGTACACGGGGTAAGGATTACAGTGCATTCTATACCTTTACTGGCTTTTCTACCCAGCTAATACATGGGGCCCTACCTATACACAGGCAAATGCGGTACACTGTAGTATGGGCAATCTGTTTGTGGTTGTTTAGCCCTTTAAGGACTGCTGATGCATTTATGCATCATGCCTATGGGTTGGTATGATGCATGAAAGCAGTCCTGGCCAGTAACTCGTCAGGGCTACATTCATGCATCATGCCGACCCTATGGGTTGATACGGTCCCTCAGGGTCAGCATGATACTCCAATGAAGTGCTGGCGAGCAGTCTTGTCAACACTTCATTGGTGCATCATACCGACCATGACACACTCCTGTATCAGCGGGCTTTAAAGGGTTAAGTCTATAGCATTATACATCTCAGCTTAATAGCTCTGCCACATAAACCTAAGTACATAGATTGAATTGGTGTATCGAATATGGAAACCTATGCGTGTCCTGAAAGCCTATATCCTATCAAAGAAGTCTGCCCCCCTGATAAAAAAGCTTGTGATGGGGATATAGTGGGACCCATGTTTGGTTTCAATAAGTATAAACCCCAGCAACATCACAATGGGGGGGGGGGAATACTTTTTTTCCTTATATAAATTCTATGCTATCGTAACTTTTTAGTAATAGACACTGTATTAATGCATCTAGATCTATGTCACATTATAAGACTTATGATTGATTGCAACAAATGGGTCATAAAGACCAAAAATAATGGAAAGATTAATTAGTTGAGACAATCCTGATATTTATTGTACAAAATACAAATATATTGGGGATCGATCATAAAAATTGGGAAAACTAATACCTCTAATTCCAATATGAGCTACAAATCAATGTTATAGCATTAAAGCCTATAGATAAAGGGGAATGTTATAGCATTAAAGCCTATAGATAAGGGGGGTAGAATGCTTTGACCACACATATTAAAATCATTGATCTATCAAGGCACCCCCATCACAACCCCTGACGTGCTTCACATCGGTAATAGACTGTTCATACAAAGCCCTTACCCTATGAGTAAGGTATCCTTTGTGAGGGTTTTACCCCATGCATGGTTTGATATGTTTACAGTGAGTCATGGAGCATGCAACACCGCGTTCTTGTTTTACACCTATTGATACCCGCTATACCCCATTGTGTTAGTAACCTGAGCGTGCTTCTACCCCATATAATATGCATCAGACCTTATATTTTGACTACTGTTCTACCCTCACACACTGAGGTAAAAAAGTGCAGTTTTACCCTATATGAATCGGGTACTGTACCCCGCTTTCATGTAACATGTAGTTGAATGTTGAATGACTGACTCAGCACTGAGCTGGGGGTAAAATGCAATCATGTATATATATAGCGTATGAGGGTAAAAACGATATCACATGAGGTAAAAAACCAAGGAGGCAGTCTTGTATATGTGGGATGATTGAATCGATACTGTTAGTCTACAGTACCCTTGGGGTACCAAATAAAGCAATATTTTCATGCCGTGAAGCAGTCAGGAAAGCCCCAGTTAACACAATCTGATTTCATAGATAATTCAACAACAAAAATATTTCCAAGTCTTGAAATACCCATAATATTGTCCAGATTCTACTCATGTTGAATCTGAAAACTACTATGAGTCTTCATGACCTTACTTAAGGGTAATGCTAAGTAACTGAAGTAATGTAATTTGTATTTTAAGTAGAAAAACACAGTTATCTGTATTTGTATTTATAGATAGATAGCGGCATAGCTATGTACAGTAGTATTTACAACAGAAAAGCGGTAGTATACCCCATCTTCATAGGATAAACAGTTCAGGTTTATCCCTGTACATCGGGGTAAACCACCTATCAGAATGCAGGTACTGATCTATTGTACATGGGGTAAAATGCATTCATGTTACATAGCGTGTGAGGGTATGACAGTATCACATGGGGTAAAAGCAAAGAGGCAGTCTTGCATGTAGAATGACTCACTGAATACTATTTAAAGAGCACTGGGGTAAAATACAATCATGTTATATAGGATCTGAGTGATAAAACAGTATCACATGGGGTAAAACCAAAAAAGGGGCTGCTGTAAATTATTTGATATTCAACTTCTTAAGGTATTTTCTCAAGTTTCAAATAGACTCAGGGTAGCTGATTTTATATGACATATGATAAGGCATGGACAGTGGTAGCTGCCAATGGATATGCGCAATACATGTGCCATGGTAGTTACCCACCTAAAGATAAATCACAACTCGATGGTTATGATTGGTTTCTAACAAGAACATATCTGTTATTTCTAGTACATACTGAATGAAAGATAGCAGGTCCAACAGCTTTCTTTATCTTCTCCACTATGATGCATAGACACAATAAGACATGAATGAGTAGTGCTATGAAGTTCATCCTTTTATGCTCAGTGCACAGCAATAATACTCATCGTTATCATGTATATAACTCTACCCACCGGGGGTATCTTTGTGGGGTAGTCGGATGGTATGTCCCCATTAATAAAGAGCAACTCAGGTTCTTTTCTTGTAGGTCGTGTTTTACTCGTCAATCCATATTCACTGGGCTGGTGTGGACAGGGAGCTGTCACCGCACGTCCGTCCCTCTCTATCTCTGCGTTCCTCCTCTCTGGATCTGCCGAGTGCTGCCAAGGCACCCCAAGGCCTATAGGGGCCGCTCAGCAATCCACAGAGCCATCTGTCTAACTCACTCCCACACGGTGGCGCCCTCTACTCCCAATGACTTATACTACACCATGACTATACTACACCCCTTCCCTACCCACTAGTTTTTAACATCAGTTAAAAACGTTTATACTCAGCCATATCTACACCAAACCATATACAATAATATTTGTTGTCATAACGATGTATACAGTCATCAAAATAATAAATCATATCAAAACCTCCTGATCATATCTTCATGTGAAGAACTTGCGTTACATATCATTGTCACCAATAAATGAATAGATTGATATGTGGATAATAAATCGTCGCCGATACATTGATAATATAAATGTGTCCACATTACCAATAGTAGATATGAATAACACATCATCATTTCACATATTGTCACCTCAATACAAATGATGACATCTCAAGCTGAATAATGGATGGATTAACATATCACGTGAACTCATATATAATACAAGTGAGATCACACCAATCTCAATATATATAGTGAACCATTAGGTCACATCATCAGGGGTATGTCAAGCAATAGATATATAACACGTCATATACTGGAATATATATTGGATCCACCACTTCATATAAAATAAACTTCTCACTATAACAATCATCATAATCTTCAACACTACTCTCAATGTCTCTTCTGCAATAAAAGTTCTCTATATAGCACTCAGTTCATAGTCTGTAATAAGAGTTCCATATGATATGCATTTCCATGCATGTTTCGGGTCCTACATTTCAATAGTCGCCAGATATACGCACAACAGCATACTCATGCTCTGGTGCAGCTTGTTATCGTCATTGTCCACTGTGCGCTGTACTTCCGTGACGTAACCCAGTACTCTTCTCCTGCAACACTCATTAGTTCACATTAAACATGCCATATTGTCATTTAGTGCCAAAATATCACTATTGTTAATAAGTGCCACTGAGAGGGAACACATGATCACCATTGTTAATAAGTGCCACTGAGAGGAAACACATGAGAGTTATCAGTGCCATATAGTGAAAGAGAACACAAGGCTCACACAAGTTATTAGTGCCATACAATGTTAAGTCACTGCTTCCTCATGGTAAGAATAGTTCTACGCTTGGGTTGAGGTTGTGGAGTTGTAGATTTAGGTTGGTAGAGTGCCTCAGCTTCTGCAATCACGAGAGGTGTGACTTCTGGAGGCACAGGGAGACTCCTTCCTTGTCCCGTCAATACCTCAGGGTCTCTGGAGGATGAATGTTCATTATACACAGAGGCCATTGATTGAGTGTCTCTGGGCCTCGGCACTGGTGACTGTAGACAACCCAGTTCCACATAATCAGCCCTTCCTTGTTGACCCTCAGGTTTGTTGTTGAGTCGCCCTTGTATCCTATTTACCAACATTCTTAACAGCCATTGTCTTTTACAGCATAATATGGCTATTATAATCAATATTACAACAATTATGACAGCTATAACGATATACGGAACATAGGAAGTGTCTATATACTTAATATTATCTAATTGGTCTACCAAGTCTTCTATAGATTTATCATCAACAGGTCCTAATTTTTCTATGTCAATTTCCAATTTAAAACCTTTATCAAGAATAGGTTTCCAGATAGTCATGTCCTGCATTTTGAAATTTTTAGGAGGTGTAGTTATTCAAGTTTCGCGGGCTACTGAATATTCTGTGCGCTCTTCAAAATAAATGGGTAATTCCAATAGATCAGACAATGCTCGGCACCCTGTTTCCAGAGAGACAACACTATATGGCGGCGCAACACTAAGATACACTTCTTCCTTTTGTCCAACACACAGTTTTCTAATATTGAATGATTTATCTGTTGCCACGAGCCATTCACCTTTTGATACATATCTAGCTATTAGTAATTTTACCTTGTTTGTAACCTTAACTTTACACAATTCTCTTATTCTTCTATTGTCACGTTGATACAATGCCAATTTACAATATCGATGTCTATTGGTTTCTTCTATTGCTGATGTCAGACTACAATAATTTATATTCGGTTGGCCACATTTTAACTGGTCTAATAATGACAACACCACATATTGTCTACCATCCTCTGACACAGCGAAATGTTCGAATTCAAGATCATAGTGAGCCGTCAAGTTGGTCGATTCATAAGGTACAGGTAATGTAATAGCCTGTTTTACTCTTAACTTCCTAGATGCATCTAGCAAAGGTATATCAATTGCAACAATAAGTTTATCTTCTAATGCCAAAGTGTTAGTTTTAAGAATGGTATAATAATAAAAGGGTTTCTCTCTTGGGTCCTGAGGTAACATTAACTGGGGTGGAATTTCGACTTCAAAATTTCAATAAGTTCAGGAGCTGGAAGAATGGTAGGAGACAATTCGCCTGTCGATAATTTAGTGATTTTTCTATGTAGCTATGAGATCATAGCTGTTTCAGCAGATATCAAATCTCGTACCCTATTTATATTTGTCTGGATTTGTGGGTAGACAACTAGAAATCTCTGCATAGGTATCAAAGCCTTATTTACAACCTCGACTAGTTCTCCTAGGCCTTCTATGACCTTATTTATCGCCAAGCGATTTTGTCTTACTTCAAGTCTAGTCAGGTTTATCAATGAGAGGCTCTCCTTAAGAACTGTTTTTATTGTTTCCTGATTATCTCTCAGATTGTTCACCTCTGACCTCAACTGCTCTGTCCTATAGAAAGCTACCCCACTAAATATACCTGCCAGAATGGCAAGTGATCTTTTCTCCCTTACTGTCTGTCGGTTTTCACTTCTTATAACCTCAAGTTCACTGTGCCCTATTTTCTTTATCTCTGTGAAGTCAAGCCAATTTCTATTGTGTAGTTCTTGAAGAATAATGAGCTCTTGAAGTTGTGACCTCAGAGTGATATAGTACTGGGCCATCTTATCTCTCTCTGCTGTAACAGTGGCATTGATCCTGCTTAATTCCTCCTTCCTGTATGCACTACTGAAGTACAAGCCATCGAAATGTAGTTTTCCTCTCTGGGTTACCCTAAAAGTTTCCTCTAAGGTTTTGTTTGTGATTGATTGATTTGTGTTTTACAGTACTTTAGCGGCACTAAGTGGCTATCTCGTGCTTCACAGGTTGATAAATTGTTGTTCTATGTTCTGGGTCTCTCTCTCTGCTCGAATTCCTAGCACGCCAGCTGACAACACGATGATGAGTAGGAGTCTGCAAGAGATAACACTCTGATAAGACACACCTATGTGCTATTGTATGTAATAGTAGGCTCTCAGCCTGCTATTCTATTGGGTGCAGTAGTAGACTCTCAGCCTACTGTTGCGAATTTTATAATTTCCTATTGGATTCACCTCTCTCTCTCTACTCTCACTTTCTCTTTTCTCTCCTTCTCTTTTACTCTCTACAACTTCCACTTCTTTGGCTTCTTCTTTACCTTCTACTCCACTCATAATATTGGGCTTGTTGGGAATTTCATCCACTTCAAGTTTACTTATATGAATATTCTCTTCTTGTTCTCTCGTCTCCTCTATCTCTTCTACCCTTCTAATTTTATCAGGACTCTCTTCTTCAGGGCTTGCAGTATGGCTTCGAGGCCTCTTTTCACTGCAAGAACCTGATGTAGGTTCACTCTCTACTATACGATATTTAGGTTCTGTACCCCTTGTTTCCTCTCTACTAGAAGAGCTTCTTCTCCTCTTATTTCCACTGGTACTGCCACCTACTGCTCCACTTTGTTCTCCCATGCTTACACTTTCTCCAGATGATGAAGGCAGTGGAAGAGTAGAGGGTTGATCAGTTCCCTCCACTACTTCCGGTGCAGTATTAGTCACTGCTCCTGGCTCTACAAGACTTGCAAGAGGCACACACTCTGAACTATTCCAGTCACTAGGACTATCCCTGGTATCTCGCCATCTTGAGAGGGGTATACAGTCGCGGTCACTCCAGTCACTACTATCATCGCCGGTAGGAATGTCTTCCCCCGACGGTGAGGCAGCAAGTGCAGCACGACGAATGTTCTTTCCTAGTGCAGGCACTTTCCATTCTTCCTGACTTTTTCTTAGGTGCAACTTATGGATTTTAAACAACTCCCCTGTGAGTTCATTCCTCACTCTGAAGTTTACAGGGCTGAGTTTCTCTACGACCCTGTAGTATGCCTTAAAAGGTCTTTCAAGTTTATTCTTTTTGGCGTAGTTGTACAGATAAACAGGATCTCCCACCTTTATGTCCTCCTGTCTCGCTTTTCTATCATGATACTTCTTATTTCTTTCTCTTGCCTTTTTCATGTTCTTACGTACAGTGTTCAGAGCCTGATGGTACTTTTCCAATGACTTCAAATGCTGTTGTTCTCCTAAATACCGGCGTCTGGGTTTCAGTAAGGTGTCCAATGGAAGGACTGGGTCCCGCAAGTGCAATAAATAAAATGGTGAGAACCCTGTCCGCTTACTCTTGGCTGTGCGCATGGCCAAAAGCGCCGCAGGAACTGCCTTATCCCAATCATCCTCATGACTGACATATTTGGACACAATATCACCCCAAACCCTGTGGCTTCGTTCTAGGAGCCCATTAGATTGCGGGTGGTAGATACTTGTTTTTATTCTTTTTATTTTCAAGTTTTCACAGAGATCATTAATTATCTCGTTTACAAACTCAGAGCCCCAGTCACTAAGGATAACCTGTGGGACGGCATGACGAGGTATGATCTCGTTCAGTATCTTCCCAGCCACTGTAGCTGCCTCTTTATTTGGCACAGGAAACATTTCTACCCACCCTGTGTACATGTCGACCATCGTCAACAAATACTTGTTTCCATCTTCACTTGGGGGATATGGCCCAACCATATCTATGGCTATCTTATAGAAAGGCACTTCTGGCTGATCCATTTCTTGCATTGGAGGTGTTTGCCTTTTCAGCTTTCTCTCATTGCATGGAACACACCTTCCAATCGCTCTGGCCACATCTCTAAAAATGTGTGGCCAATGGTACGACTCTTGAAGTCGGTAGTACACCTTCTCTATGCCCATGTGTGCCAGTTCTCCATGAGCTGCTTCTATCACAGCAGATCTAAGATGGGTCGGCACAACCACCCTGAGGCCTGGACTTGGTTGTTCACTGACATAATATAGCACTCCATCAACCACCAAGTACTCCTTATTGCCTTTTAACTTTAGGAGGCTCTTATCCTTTCTCTGTTCTTCCTGGATATCTACTTCTTCCTCTCCTAGCACTAAGGTTGGTAAGGCTTCTTCCTCCCCTACCTGTTCTACAAATTCCCTATCTTCTTCTAGAGTACTCTGGCCAGGTAATTCATCCATGTTGATAACATTTACGCTCTTCAGTCTACTCAGGAAGTCTGCTTGTTTATTCTTGGCTCCCGTAATATATGCTATACTACAGTCGTATTGTGACAACTCCATTGCCCAGGTCTTAAGCTGTTCATTCTCAAGCTCAGCTTTGAACATATGGACTAGGGGCTTGTGGTCGGTTTTCACAACAAACCTGTGTCCGTATAGGTAGGGCTTAAACTTATGCACAGCCTGCAAAATAGCATAAGCTTCCCGTTGAATAGTACCCCATCGTCGCTGAGAGTCAGATAAGCTTCCGCTCATAAATTCTATAGTTCTTAACTCTCCATCTTGTTCTTGAAGCAAGACTGCACCCACGCTCTCTTTTGATGCATCTGTTTGCACCACAAATGCCTTATTCAGGTCAGGGTATGCCAAGACGGGCTGAGAAGTCAAGGCTTTCTTCAAAAACTGGAATGATTCCTCCACCTCCACAGTCCATTCAAATGGTTTCTTTTTCTTGGTGAGATCTATTAATGGACGAGCCCGCTCTGTGTAGTGAGGGATGAATCTTCTATAGTATGAGGTCATACCCAGAAATGACCTTACATCTGTCACTGTTCGCGGCCTCTCCATTCCAGTTATGGCCTCGATCTTCTTGGTTTGAGGTGTTATTCCACTAGCGGTGATAGTGTGTCCTAAGAAATCCAATGAATCCTTGAAAAATTCACACTTTTTCCTCTTAAGTTTCAACCCAGCCTTTCTCAGACGTTCCATCACTCTTTCCAGATCCTCTAGATGTTCTGTCTCGGTGGATGAATAGACAAGTATGTCATCAAGATAATTAGTACAATTGCCCAGTTCATCTAAGACCTTATACATAAGTTCAGAAAATACTGAGGGTGCATTGCATAACCCAAATGGCATAACGTTGTACTCATAGTTACCAATATGGGTGGTAAATGCTGTTTTTTCTTTGTCTCCCTCCTGGACAGGAATCTGATGTAGCCAGAGCGGAGGTCGAGACAACTGAAGAACCTGGCTCCATGAAACGAGCTCAAAAGATCATCTATGTGGGGTAAAGGCCATGTATATTTCACAGTAATGTCATTAAGCTGCCTATAGTCCACACACAGCCTTTCTGTGCCATCTTTCTTCTTAACTATCACTACTGGGGCAGACCACGGAGATCGGCTAGGTCTTATAATACTGGCCCTTAGGAGCTCTTCCACTCGCTCTTCAATGAATTTTCTCTTCCCCAAGGGCGCTCTATAGGCCCTTAAACCTATAGGTGGACTACCCTGGGTGTCTATTCCGATGTCTATGAGATGCGTTCTGCCAAGTTCTTCTTCCGACTCAGCAAAAAGATCTCTGTTCGCCTCTAACAACTCCTCTAGACTCTGGGGTTTCTTACTCATCATCTGACCATGACCAACACTGGAGGTCACAGTCACACTTCTCTTATTGGGCAACTCGATGTCCAATGCATCTGCTTCTACCTCTTGAACTTCTTTCAACAGGCCCACTACGTTGCCCTTCTTGAGTTTGATTAATCTACCTGTCTCGTTTATCAAACTGACCATAAATTTCCGACCCTTCTTAACCTCACAAATAGAATTGACAATGTCTACCCCAGGCTCCTCAGCAAGCGCCCCGTTCGTAGGTGACTCACAAACATAAATACCATCTTTGTGTCCCAAAGTTCTAGCCTTCTTTACTGGGGTATAAGTCACACTGTAGGGGTACAATTCTACATCACAGGTTATTCTCACCAATGACGCAAGAGTCTGGTCCTGAAGAGGTACGACTACATTGCCGTATCGCATTTGCTTATGTTCCCCATCTATGATAATGCCCTGCTCTGTTATGAAATCCCACCCTAAGATGACCGGGTTATTCAGTTCTTCGGCAATGATAAAGCTGTGCGTCCTCGAGACCCCCTCCCCCAGGTCAACTGTTATCTGGCACTGCCCAAGATTGACTATTTGACTCTGGTTAGCAGCATTCAGAAGAATACTGCTGGGACGCACAGCTATGGCCCCTTGTCTTCTTATTTGTCTAAAAAACAAGGATGAGTCCAAGGAGACCTGAGCACCCGTGTCCACAAGCGCCCGTGTTCGCAATCTTCCCATTTTAATTTGACATGTCGCCTTTTCCTCTGAACTATTTATTAATGGGACCCCACCCTTGTCTTTATATAAAATCTCATTGTCGCCCTCGTTCCTCTGTCTGATTCTCTTTTTACTATGGCCAGGCCGCCTTACAACCTTGGGCCCTGTACCGGCAGCTGACGGGTCCCCTGAATGTTTAACGGCTGTTGATACTGCGCTTGCTCTTGTGTCTGACTGTAGACTGAGCCTGTTGTTGTGGCTGTTGTCGACGCCATCCTTGTTGTGGTTGTTGCCACCCTGGTTGCGGTTGGTGCCACCTTTCCTTAAGCACAGGACAGTTTCGCGCCATATGACCATACCCATTACACGCGTAGCACATAATGCTATGACAATCCCTTCTCATATGACCCTTCTGTCCACACTGGTAACATGCCAAGGTTGTTTTTCTTTGACCCCGACCCCAAGACTGTTCCTGACCTTGACCTTGACCTTGATTCCATGACGGGTTTTGACCTCTACCCTGGCCTTGTATGGGGTCAACGTCCATTGGGGTGGGAATATCCCCCCTTCGCGCTTTTATCCGCTGCGCCACGTCGGCGTCATCTTTGGCCACCCTTACAGCGTCTTCTATCCTCTTTATTTTGCCATCCTTTTTCAGTCTAAGAACTTTCTTAGATGTCCCAGGGTCCAATACCCCATCGATAAAAGCCTCTATCATCATGGTGGTTATGATCGGGTTGTCGATAGCATGCTCTGGGAACGCCTCAGAGGCTACTGTCACTATTCTCTCTCCGAAGAGGGCAGCACTCTCTCCAGTACGTTGCTTGATTCTTCTAAGCAACCCAGCGGATATACTCTCATCTGGTTCGTCTGCGAATCGGAGTTTTATCTCCTCTTCCAGTTCAGCCCAAGTGGTCACTCGGTCGTCCCTCATATATCAAGTAATGAAGTCACCGACAGGACCTTTAGCAGAACATACAGCCAGACGGATCCTTATCTCGTCGGCATCCTCTGTAGCAACTCCTGCCCGTTCGATGGTTCGTACCCAGTCCCTGTACCCTCGTGGATCGCCTTTGTACTGAGGTACCCCCGAAAGCAACTGAGAGACCACTAGCTCCTTGCTCATGCGATTTATTGATCGCACAACCTCTCCCTCGCCAGGGGCCTGTGCAGCCGCCAACTGCCCTTGCAATTGCGTTACACTCTGCTGTAGCACATCCATAGCCCCTTGCTGTTGGTTCAGGCGGCCCTTCCGATCCGCAAGAAGTCTCTGTAGCTCCTCCATTGTAGTTTATTCTCACTATACTTTAATCTGTCTCAATCTAAAAAAAAAATGTCCCTAACTTCTTCTCTAAGTTAGCCTATGTGCCTCACATACAGACACCAGGTAACACAAAGGACCCCTAGTGCTTACCGGTGCCACTATTGACATCATCATACACAGAGCCTCCCCCTAGTGGCAAAAGCTGGAACCACTAGTCTCAACTGTTATAGTTATACCCTTCCTACCAGGTGGTGGCAGTAGTACTATGGTGCTTTTAGTTTTGGTTCCAGGAGACCTTCATCAACCCAACCCTAATGCTATACTTACTCACCAGAGGGCTCCAAGGTTCTGGCTATTCCTACTTCTAGCCTAGACTCCTAGATGGCAAAGCTGTATGCCTGACCAGACCTGCAGGAACAAGCTGGCCGCCATCCATCCCAATCTCTACTCTACACAGACTAAACAGCTAACCCAAACTAACAGACTTACCCAGCTAACTCACCCCCTTGAGTTTGTTACACTCTAACTCTTACTTTTAGATTCTGCCACTAGATGATTCTGCTACTTCGCCAATGCTTATTCACACTTTGGCAATCATCCACTGCTTTATTAAATATTGGCTTGGGATGATCACCTTAATATAAAACTTCACTCACCATTGATCGCAGGCAAACGTTACAGCTCCACCCTGCAAGCTCGTTAGTGCCAAATTAAACTTTAACCTTTGCCAGAGTGTACCATGCTATATATGTTTGTGATCTACGAATGATATACTATTCAATAATTATGAAAACGAGCTTGACAAGTCCGGAATTTTTGGGGTCTAATTGACCTGATTTTTACAAATAATTACTTTATCTCATTTTACTCTTGCATGTAGGCTCAATTATGAAAAAGCTGAACCCGTTTTTCTTATTTTGTGCAATTATTGATTTTAACACCAATTATCACTAATTAATGTCAATTAGCAACCACAGTTGACAGAAATGATAAACAAAACCCTGCAATAGAAGTCAAAATTAGTCGACATGCATACATGTATACACATAGTGAGACAACAAGGCACTATTCAAGTCTACCCTTGATATGGTACGTGTCTGAACTTGTACTGGTTGCCAAGACAACCGCCAGCCCACAAGTGATATACCCATTATGTGTTTGAGGAAATAGTGGCCCCGATCTGACCTCTGGCAGAGACACTTTTTAACATTGAGTCAGCTACTCAGTGAAATAGAATTATTTAGCCAGTCTACACAGCTGGAAAGGGCTAGCTTTGAGCTTCTCAGCTAGGACCAATTTGTACAGAATAAAGGCCTCTACAGTTCACTATATAGTAATCCAGCCCCTTAAACATTTAATTCCAATACCACATCTCACTGCATACATCAGTACTACCCATTAGATAATTATCACTCAACTTCTTATCAAAACGATACTAATTTCTCAATGTTGTCCTTATAATAACACACTTACAATATTTCATAATAAATAGCGCACAGCAGTCTACTAATAACACCTTTAATTGGACAATTGAATGAAACCAAATTTTAAATGAATGGTCCTTAGTCACTTGTTATATCCAAGATACAGGTTACTTGAAACAAACAGCTAAAGTGGTTGGGTGTTTACTACAATACAGTCCCCGGTCTGGGTAACCTTAGTACTGTTACCATGGCATCCAGATAGCTGGCCCGGTGCTTGCCGTCTGCTTCTGATAACAGAGGTGCGACAACAACGGAAGTTTGACCTTCGGTCGGGGACACACCCGATACTTTCTATACATAAAACATATCAACCTCCCTTTACTATAGAACAGAGAGAAAAGACTTTAGATTTCCAATTTACAGTACAGCTCCATGTGAATAGACTTCTGAGGCAGTTTCAGTCACTTATAGCACTTTGGTTATTTGGCACTTTGATTACTTGGCACTTTGGTTACTTGGCACTTTAATTACTTGGCACTTACTCTCTCATTCACTAATTAGGCACTTAATTAATGTGTTCCCTACTCACTTCTTTATGAATTCGGAGACAGCCATTTTATTATTTGAAGGACTTGAACACTTCATGAGCCACGTGCGAGTCTTGACCGTTATTTTGCTCTTCCTTCTCTTCCTCAGCCACACCAGCCAGTGATTAACGAGCTGACCTAATTAACAAGATCCTGGCCATAAGGCACCACTGTGGGGTAGTCGGATGGTATGTCCCCATTAATTAAGAGCAACTCAGGTTCTTTTCTTGTAGGTTGTGTTTTACTCGTCAATCCATATTCACTGGGCTGGTGTGGACAGGGAGCTGTCACCGCACGTCCGTCCCTCTCTATCTCTGCGTTCCTCCTCTCTGGATCTGCCGAGTGCTGCCAAGGCACCCCAAGGCCTATAGGGGCCGCTCAGCAATCCACAGAGCCATCTGTCTAACTCACTCCCACACGGTGGCGCCCTCTACTCCCAATGACTTATACTACACCATGACTATACTACACCTTTATGGTTGTCCATGATAGCAAATAACACAAGTAACTTATCATTTTTATTACTGGTAATTAACTGTAAACTATGTATGACCCTGATGTATACATGATAATACAGTTAATAAACCCAGACCAGTGGGTGTACACACTCAACTCCTGGCTACCCATAGACCCTTTTCCGGTTGCTGCGCATGCGTGACTATGTTTGAACATCCGGTCCGTCGCAACGCCGGCTTCGCAGCGTAAACAAATTGTGTTGCGTCCGTGGGGACGGCGAAGAAAAACTTTGATTTTAAGTGGAAAAATGGAAAGGTAATTTTGTCAAAGTGTGCACTTGACCTCCAAAAAGTGTGTAGATTACTATGTGGGCTGGAATTAAGTAAGAAGAGAGTATTAGCGACGACTGCACTGGAAATGATTTTGACAGGTGAGGGAAGAGTAGTGACAACAGTCCAAGTATGGTAGTCACAGTTTGAGTTGTCCGGCGGGCGCTGACTCTTACCTGACGGGAGAGTCAGGCTTCCTGCATAAGGCTCATTTGTCAGGTGACTGGAATTGTAGGACATAATTTTTTTATGTCGATTTCCTCTTAAAGATGGCTTCCTAAGACATGTTTTTTTGCCAAAATGAGGGAAACAGAGAGTAGGCCGAAATACCTGCCTGCTCACAGGCAGGATCCAAGATGTATACAAGCCTATAGTGGCACAAACACATGGCTAGTCTGAACTAAGTACTCACTGTCAGTTCCTGGAAATTGTCCCTCCTATTCACAAACATGTAGTTTTCATGTGCATCAGCTTATATTGACTGAAACATGAGATATATCCAATAAATCTGACATGTTTATCTTGAGCTTAGATATCACTACCTCAATGGCCTCCATTGTCAACATGATGTGGTGCTACCTGGTGTTAGACTGCTCTTGAAACATAGGGCTAACCAACCAAGAATAGTGTAGTCTTTTTGGCACTAGGTGGCTACACCTGGCTTCAAGATGGCCGACAATGATTTGGAGTTAGGGAGGGAGATTTGAAAATCACCTGGATTATTAATTATTACAAGTATTTCAAGTGCTTTGTGTATTGTAAATCTTTGGATATACATTGAGGGAAGTGTTGGTGGAAGCATTGGACCTGGCAGTAAGTACTTCTGTGAGAAATGGCCACTCTGCCAGATTGGCTGACCAATCAGACTACAACAGACACACTTGGTCTCTGAGGTTCCCACAGAGCGTCTACGGAGTAACAGAGAGGGGGGGCTAAAATTTACAGCTCTGGGGTCAGAAAATGAGGGAAACAGAGGGGGGAGGGGCTATAATTTAAAGCTTTGGGGTCAGAAAAAAAGGAAACATGGGGTGGCTATAATTTACAGCTCTGGGGACAGAAAATGAGGGAAACAGAGAGGGGGGGCTATAATTTAAAGCTTTGGGGTCAGAAAAAAAGGAAACATGGGGGGACTAAAATTTACAGCTCTGGGGTCAGAAAATAAGGGAAACAGACAGGGGGTGGGCTAAAATTTGTAGTCTAGGGGGTTTAAAAAGAGATGAAAACGGACAGGGACAGGGCTAAAATTTGTAGTCTAGGGGGTTTAAAAAGAGATGCAAACGGACAGGGGTGGGCTAAAATTAAAAAATGATCACTCCCTTAGTTCTGGAGTTAGGGAGTGGTCATTTATTATCAACAGGGGAGGGGTGATGGGTTTGAGGGGGGCATAACAAATTCTGACCCCTCTTGAGGGGGGGGCTAAAAAAATTTTGACCCGGGCCCTCTTGAGGGGGGGCTAAAAAAATTTACCCTCTTTTTAGCAAAAAAAAGCCTGCGCGCTACTATAGATCAAAGAGGGGGCGTGAAAATTCTCCGCGCCTCTGGCGCGGGGGGCGCAAAATTTTTTTACTGCCATCGAGGGGGGGCGTAGAAAATTTTCACTCGTCTGCGCGAAAACCGTCGGGACCTGGTGATGGGGTGGATGGGTCAAGTCAGGGGGGAGGGTGTAGACTAGGTCGAAAAACCTGCCTGCTTACAGGCAGGATCCAAGATGTATACAAGTCTATAGTGGCACAAACACATGGCCAGACGAGGGGGGGGGTCCCATATCACATGTCTATTATAAGAATTAGTTGTCCATACCAAAAATCACCTGTCCTTTGTCACTATTAAGCAAAATCGTGGGGGTGGAGGGGCAGCCCTTTCAGGGAGTGGTCATTATTTATCAATGGGGGGGTGGTGGATTTTCGCACGGACACACAGACATTTTTACGCCCCCCTTCACGGCAGTCAAAACTTTTTTGCGCCCCCCCCCGTGCCAGTGGTAGGTCTAGTGGGTCAAATACTGCATTGATGCCACTCCACAAATCTTTTATCAGCTTTTGCCGTTTTTGCTTTCGTCCGTGCAAATGTAATCGATTTTTTTACTCACAAGAAGTCCTAAAGATACATATTGGACATCAAATGAAAGCTTGAACTGTCAGGATTCTCAAAATCAACTTCATTTTCTGATATCTCTGTAGGTAAATGAGTAGGAGACGAAAAACCGCTACGCAAAGTAGTGGAAATCAATGAAAATGACAAAATTTTGTCTCTCCCAGTATCCTAGTTTATTCTGTATTAGTCCCATTGCTGAAGATTAGGCCTAACCATCCTAAGAAAATTCTGATATTTAGAGTTCCATTCAGTTCTATTACCGGGTAGCGCCCATAGACTTATCTTTACGTGAACAAAGCTATTAGAGATTCAAAAAATTTTCCTGGCCTTAATATTTCGAATAAAAAAAATCAAGAACATCCACCCAACACTCCCTGCCTAACCTGAACATCCACCCAACACTCCCCGCCTAACCCGAACATCCACCCAACACTCCCCGCCTAAACTGAACATCCACCCAACACTCCCCGCCTAACCCGAACATCCACCCAACACTCCCCGCCTAAACTGAACATCCACCCAACACTCCCCGCCTAAACCGAACATCCACCCAACACTCCCCGCATAACCCGAACATCCACCCAACACTCCCTGCCTAACCCAAACATCCACCCAACACTCCCCGCCTAAACCGAACATCCACCCAACACTCCCCGCCTAACCCAAACATCCACCCAACACTCCCCGCCTAACCCGAACATCCACCCAACACTCCCCGCCTAAACCGAACATCCACCCAACACTCGTGCGGAACAGGCCGGACAGGCTTGTGAAGAAACGGTCAGCTCAAACTGATCATCGTTCACCTTTACTATTATATATGGGGCTAGATGGAGCAGGTATTTAGTGCTTCTTTATCAGACAAAAGTACCACTCACTGCTCACAGAAGATTTGTAAGTCATACAGGAAATGCAATCACTGGTCTATAGTCGTTTTAAATTACTACTTTCTTCTTTTATAGGTATTATAAAATTTCACTTAAACCAGTGAATATCGTGCAAACAGCTTATACTATAGACAAGATACAATGATAGTGATAACTGTTTTTTTTATAACATGCATGTTTCTACATTTTACATGCATTAGTACATTTGTTCAAATATTACAACTAATAAAAGACAAAATGTACACGAACCCCAACTAGACCATGGTGTACGAGGTGGCCGATCCCCACGAGGGGGGATGTCTCCCCTGAGGGTGTTAGGGAGTGGTCATTATTTATCAACAGGGGGTTGGTGGGTTTTCACGCTGACGTGCGGAAAACTTTTACGCCGCCCCCTCGACAACAGGCAAATTTTTTTGCGCCCCCCCTCGCGCCGGAGGCACGGAGAGTTTTCGCGCCCCTCTTTGATCTATAGTAGCACGCGACCTTTTATGCTATAAAGAGGGTGAATTTTTTTAGCCCCCCCTCAAGAGGGGTCAAAATATTTTTAGAGGGGTGTTACATGTACTATATAGGCCTTATATACCGGGTAGTTGGACCCTGAGGCTTATATAAGGTTAAGGGGGGGTTACATGTACTATATAGACCTTATATACCAGGTAGTAGGACCCTGAGGCTCATATAAGGTTGTGGGGGTGTTACATGTGCTATATAGGCCTTATATACCGGGTAGTAGGACCCTGAGGCTTATATAAGGTTGTGGGGGTGTTACATGTGCTATATAGGCCTTATATACCGGGTAGTTGGACCCTGAGGCTTATATAAGGTTGTGGGGGTGTTACATGTGCTATATAGGCCTTATATACCGGGTAGTTGGACCCTGAGGCTTATATAAGGTTATGGGGGTGTTACATGTACTATACAGGCCTTATATACCGAGGGCTATATTATTGATGGATATGATAATCCATCTCTATACGGTTTCCAGCCCTGGGTTGAACCCATTAAAATTTTTGTCAGAAATTCCTCTCCAAGAAATCCTAGAGTATGCCCTAGGTACCCTCAGCATTAACGTGTATATTATATATGCAGTAACACCCTAAACAAATGTATTCCTGTAGCAGTCCCTAATATCTAGGTTCCTAACCTAGGCTGGCCAAATGGATATGTTATTCAACATATTCAACTACTATCTGACAGGACAATATGGGCCAGTGTCCTGATTAGGAACTGCTGGGAATACAAGTGCAATGAAGTCAAAGTATAATGATATTGGTTCACGTATATAAGCAAATGTCAATGACCCCTGGAATAGTTTTGCATCGTATTCACCAGTATGAGCATCCTAAATTGTCACATGGAAAAACCATTTGCCTAGTGAATGGAATTTTGAGCATTTCAGACCGAAGTAAACCTTTGCTTCTTTAACACATGGGATCCCCCCCAATGGTTTACTGCATAATGTATAATATATTTACTCTTTTTATTGCACTACATGTTGGACACACCTTGGTAGAAGTGCCAGGGCACTCCCAGAGTCCGCCTCCAGAGTCTTTGCCTCCTCCAAGGGCCAGGCCCTTTACTGCTCCTACAGTGACTGGTAAGATAAGGTTAAACTTGGCTATTTAGTGGAACTGCGATGCTGTCAGGTAGGAGTGTCATTGACATCCAATATATATTGATGATGAATATCAGCATTTTGGTCTTGATATTTCAAATATATCGATTATTGTTGCCATCTCGATAACCTGTGTTTGGGCTATAGTGTACTTGAAATCAATGTCATTGATGATATAAATGTGTTGTACGTTATGGAGATTATTATGGAGTGCAAAGATTGCATTCTCAGGGCTCAACAAATCTCTGTATCCAGTGCGCAGGACACAAAAATATTTCATTACAGCACAATATTAAACATTGTGTCAAGGTGAATATCGATGCTCCATTGACAATGCACTAAACCCCCGTATTGCACCCCTGTGTTAAATAACCCGCAGGAATTCCGCACTGTGACGTCATAGGTCCACCGCGCATGCGCAGCCTTTTTGAAATGTAAACATCCAAGATGGCGGCGGTCAGGATTCGCGATGAAGACGGGTAAATAAGGGTTTAATTTCAATCTTTTTGATGAAATATCGATTAATTATCAACCCAGACACCTTGACATAAATGTAAAGATGAACTCTGATTAGCTTAAGCCTCCTGTTTCTTCACTCGCGGGTCCAAGCCTATCGGCCTCGTGCGGAACGGCCCGGACCCGTTCGTGAAGGAACTGTCGGCTCAAACTGATCATCGTTCACCTTTACCATTTTCCATCAACATTTTCCTGTTGGAACACTGGTCAATCTGTTCCTTCACAATAGTATTAGTTTACATATCATTCATAACATGTAAACACATGTAAATGCATGTATTGTAACCAGCCTGGGGTACGACCCCAGATAACAGGAAAACATCAATGGAATACCACAGTGCAAAGTGATGCAATGGGAATCTAATTGATTTGTGTTATCAAATGCAAATGATTCTAAAAGAGGATAAATTACTTCACTTATTTCACCTCGGGGTTGGCCTTGGAGTCACACTAGATTTTTTTACATAGTATAAGGAATATTAGTATAGTAAAGGTAGCAGGGTTGGTGGAGGGTGCGGGACTCAGGGGGTTGGCGGAGGGTGCAGGACTCCCAGGCGGGGTTGGTGGAGGGTGCGGGACTCACAGGCAGGGTTGGTGGAGGGTGCGGGACTCACAGACAGGGTTGGTGGAGGGTGCGGAACTCAGGGACCGGGTTGGTGGAGGGTGCAGGACTCACATGTGGGGTTGGCGGAGGGTGCGGGACTCACACGCGGGGTTGGCGCAGGGTGTGGGACTCACACACGGGGTTGGCGGAGGGTCCGGGGGCCATCAAGGAATATTAGTATAGTAAAGGTAGCAGGGTTGGTGGAGGGTGCAGGACTCACATGCGGGGTTGGCGGAGGGTGCGGGACTCACACACGGGGTTGGCGGAGGGTGCGGGACTCACAAGCAGGGTTGGCGCAGGGTGCGGGACTCAGGGGCCAGGTTGGTGGAGGGTGCAGGACTCACATGCGGGGTTGGCGGAGGGTGCGGGACTCACACGCGGGGTTGGCGCAGGGTGTGGGACTCACACACGGGGTTGGCGGAGGGTCCGGGGGCCATCAAGGAATATTAGTATAGTAAAGGTAGCAGGGTTGGTGGAGGGTGCAGGACTCACATGCGGGGTTGGCGGAGGGTGCGGGACTCACACACGGGGTTGGCGGAGGGTGCGGGACTCACAAGCAGGGTTGGCGCAGGGTGCGGGACTCAGGGGCCAGGTTGGTGGAGGGTGCAGGACTCACATGCGGGGTTGGCGGAGGGTGCAGGACTCACATGCGGGGTTGGCGGAGGGTGCGGGACTCACAGGCGGGGTTGGCGCAGGGTGCGGGACTCACACTCGGGGTTGGCTCAGGGTGTGGGACTCACACACGGGGTTGGCGGAGGGTCCGGGGGCCATCGAGGAATATTAGTATAGTAAAGCTATGACATCACAAAAATGGCCATAACTTTCCAGCAAATCGTCGTAGGAAAAAAAAATGTGCATAAGGCCTATATAGTAAATGTAACACCCCCACAATCTTATATAAGCCTCAGGGTCCAACTACCCGGTATATAAGCCTACATAGCACATATAACACCCCCTTAACCTTATATACGCCTCAGGGTCCAACTACCCGGTATATAAGGCCTATATAGCACATGTAACACCCCCACAACCTTATATAAGCCTCAGGGTCCCACTACCCGGTATATAAGGCCTATATAGTACATGTAACACCCCCACAACCTTATATGAGCCTCAGGGTCCCACTACCCGGTATATAAGGCCTGTATAGTACATGTAACACCCCCATAACCTTATATAAGCCTCAGAGTCCTACTACCCGGTATATAAGGCGCTGCAATAATGATGGGCCGTGGGAAAGTGCCGCCAGCGTTCACAGCGTATATCTGACTTTGGGTGAACTTTCAGTTGCATCAGACTCATGATAATGATGCATGCTGGGACTGCCTCAATGAGCATAAAGTGAGACTGACACTTCGGCCCAAAACCAACTATCAGGCTGTCAAATACACATACACAGGGTCTGCCATATATGGGCATGACCACGTGACCTTCTTCACTCATGGTACGCAAACAAACCCGGGAGTTTAAAACTCGCACATACCGAGGCCTGTAAATAAATCTAAAAGTATGGCTCACTGCAAGACTAGAAAGATGTGAACACTTTCTAAATAGATCACTTATATATAACACGAAAATTATTTCACCATTTTGGAAGATGACAAGCTAAGCATTTGATCAAAAACAGTCACTAAAATGGACTAGGGCGATAATGAAGCAGTTCTCCATTAGCTTGACAGTGTCCCTGTTTCTCAAAAACAGCAATTTTGACCAGTTGATTTCCGTTAGCTCTCTCGTAATTTCCCACTGTTTTCTAAGCCATATCACTTATCGGCCGCACTCCCGCCTGGCAAAAAGTGTCAACACAGTGTGCCAGCTTTTCTCACCCTCCAGAGTGGCTTTATCAAAGTGCCTAACTTTGTTGTTCGAACAGCGATGAAGCTCTTTAGTCTTAGATATAGGTGCATACAACATTTCTGAATCAAGAAATGTGGGTGATTAAGCCCCTGTCATGATCCTAATCGTGTGAAAAGCCTAGAATGTCAGTGCCCCCTTTCACCCTTTCTACTATTAATAATAATACCCCCTGCCCCCCTCCGTTGATATTTATCAACGGGGGGTGGGGGGGGCTGGTAGGTTTGAGGGGGTTGTAAAATTATTAGACCCCTCCCGAGGGGGAGCTAAAAAAATTTTGACCCCTCTTGAAGGGGGGGACTAAAAAAATTCACCCTCTTTTTAGCAAAAAAGCCAGCGCGCTACTATAGATCTAAGAGGGGTGCGAAAAATTTTGACTGCCGTCGAGGGGGACATAAAAAATTTTGACACCCCCCCCTCAGAGGGATTGAAAAAATTTGGCCCCCTCGGTCAAGGGGTTGAAAATATACTGACCCCCCTCTCAAACCCACCACCCCCCCCCCCCCCGTTTATAAATAATCAAGGGGGGGGCAGGGGGTACCAATAATAGTATTATTAATAGCAGAAAGAGTGAAAGGGGGCCCTGACATTCTAGGCTTTTCACATGATCAGGATCGTGACATGGACTTAATCACCCACATTTCCTGATTCAGAAATGTTGTATGCACCTATATCTAAGAGCTTCATCGCTGTTTGAACAATAAATAGATGAAAAAACGAGTTCAAAGATTGGCTTCAAATCGAATGAAGCGCAACATCGGCCATGTTTAAGGCAATGGGAAAATCGCTACATTATCGCCCACCCACATCTTCTAGCACTGTTCTCCTAATCAAAACACCATTTTTCAAGCAAAATAAGGCAGCATCCATCAGTTTCTGAGCTTATGACTGTGATCTTATTCAATGGTTAAAAAAGGTTGAGAAGGAAGTAGAGAAAACGAAGGGTTTATTGAGGGGGGTCGCCGTACTACGAGTGGTACGAGTTGGGTTTGTTTGCGTACTACTCATTAGTATGCAGCGGCCTGAGCGGAACCCTGTTTAGGTGTATACCTGTTATTATTTCTTTCCTCTTAAATAGATGACAAATTCAGATAGAAATACATGCAGGGTTGAGAGAAAAGAAGAATGGGTGGATTGAAAGTGAATAATTATAGAGATGTCTATGACTATTTGTTTGTTGAAACAATTAAAGTTGAAAATGTCAATGAAAATGTACCGAAAAATGATGAAAATGTTAAGTTTCAGAAGGTACATGAAGTGCAGTCAGCCGCGAAACCGAAGGATTGGACGGTCAATGTGTCCGCGGAAGGTAAAAAGGTAACATTCAAATTGGACACAGGTAGTGAGGTAAACACAATGCCCAAAGATTTATATGACCGTGACTATGCGAAAAACAATTATCTTAGACCTACCAAATCAAAGTTAGTTGGCTATTTCGGAACCAAAGTTAGACCGTATGGGACCGTAGTACTTGAAATTCTCTATAAGGATAAGCTTTATGCTGTAGAATTCATGGTAGTTCACCGAGGAACCCCAGTCCTTGGTTTAGGAACATGTGCTGAGATGGGGTTGATTAAGCGCACATGCGAAGTAAAAAAGACCGACCCCAAGTCCCTTTTGGCAAACCCAAAGTACAAAAAGGTGTTCACTGGTTTGGGTTGCATAAAGGGGACAGTATATGATTGTAAAATGGATCCCAATGTCAAACCGGTTGTAAATCCCCCAAGAAGAGTTCCGCATGCCATGTTAGAAAGGTTGAAAGAAGCTCTAGATGCGTTGGTTGAGCAAGATGTGATAGAACCAGTAACTGAACCGACCGAATGGGTGAATTCTCTAGTAATAATTGAGAAAGCAAACGGAAAATTGAGTTTATGTATAGATCCGAAAGAACTAAACAAAGGGATTATGCGCGAGCATTATCCAATGAGAAGTGTCGAGGATATTGCGGCATGTCTATCTGGTAAGATAGTGTTCTCTGTTTTAGATGCGGGGCAAGCATTCTATCAAATAAGGGTCACAGAAGAAACCTCAAAGTTGATGACTTTCAACTCTGCTTTCGGTAGATATAGGTTCAAAAGGATGCCGTTCGGTATCTCCTCAGCGTCTGAAGTGTGGGAACGAACGGTGACCGAAGTGTTTGAAGGGATCGAAGGTGTAGAGATAATCAGAGACGATATACTGATCGCGGGAAGAGACCAGAAATAACACGACAAAATTCTAGAGAATGTATTAGATCGAGCGTTAGAACGTGGTCTTGGTCTAAACCAGGACAAATGTCGCATTGCGGTTAGTTCTGTTGTGTATCAAGGACATATCTTTTCAGACAAAGGTGTCGAAATTGATCCCGAGAAAGTGAAAGCGATCACAGATTTTCCAACACCAGAGAATGTTGATGACATTACCAGGTGGTTGGGAATGTGGGTAAGTTCGTTCAAAATCTCTCGAAAATCGCAGCACCGTTAAGGATATTGCAGAATAGTAAGATAGAATGGCACTGGGATGAACCCCAAGAGAAAGCATTCCGAGAGTTAAAAAGTGCCATATCAAGTGCTCCAGTGTTAGCATACTATAGTCTTAAAGAGAAAATTACGATCTCTGTAGATTCGTCGAGTTACGGACTCTGTGCGTGTATGTTTCAATGTAACAAACCAGTCGCGTATGCATCAAGAGTGTTGACCCAATCTGAAAAGAACTATGGGCAAATCGAAAAAGAAATGTTAGCGATCTCATGGGGATGTTCGAAGTTCCATGACTATATCTATGGACGTACCGATGTAACTATCGAAACTGATCATAAACCGCTAGAAACATTGTATAAGAAACCGCTAGCGTCAGCACCACCAAGAATTCAGCGTATGATGCTCAAAACGCAGAAATATACTTTTACAGTTGTATGGCATAAAGGTAAAGATCTAACCGTGGCCGATACTCTGAGTAGAGGGCCATGTTGTAGTGAAAAAGTAGACGATGATGGTGACATACAAGTGCATACTGTACAAAATTTGCCAATCAGCGACGTAAGATTGAAAGCCCTCAAGGAGGCAACTGATAATGATGTAAGCATGCAGATGTTGCATAAATATGCATCATCTGGATGGCCAAATGACAAAACGCTAGTTCCAATGGAAGTAAGACCATATTGGAATATGAGAGACGAAATTTATGTAAGCGAAGGACTAGTTTTGAGAGGTGACAGGCTATTGATACCTACATCTATTCGGAAATCAATGTTGCAACAGGTGCATAAAAGCCACCTTGGTATCGAAAAGTGTATTCCCAGGGCCAAAGATGTCTTTTTTTGGCCAGGAATGACATCCGAAATCAAAGAAATGTGCGAATCATGTAGCGTATGTGCTGAACACAAATCAAAGCAAATGAAGGAACCCATGATTATCAGTCAAATACCAGTGCGACCATGGCAGAAAGTAGCCAGTGATCTATTCATGTTAGACGGTGATATGTATGTACTGGTAGCCGATTACTATTCGAAATTTGTAGAGTACACAAAACTTCCTCAAGACTGTACTAGTCAGACTGTCAGGGATTACCTTGCGGATGTGTTTGGTCGAGAAGGAATTCCTGAGCAGGTCATTACGGACGGCGGTCCGCAGTACAAAAGTCAGGTTTTTATTGATTTCGCGAAAGAATATGGGTTCATTCATATTATGAGTTCACCTGAGTATCCCCAAAGCAACGGCTTTGCGGAGAGCCAAGTCAAAATCTTGAAAGCGATTCTAAAGAAATCAAAACAGTCTGGTACAGATGTAAACTTAGCATTGTTAGAATGGAGAAATACTCCAATCGAGGGACTTGGTTCACCGGCACAGTTGAACATGGGTAGACACCTCAGGTCAACTATTCCGAGTACTACAAATCAGCTCAGACCAAAGCCTGTACAAATTAATCTCTCTGATATGTTAGAGAAGAAAGCCGAGCGTAATAAGCAGTATTATGACAGAACTGCTTTAAAGGATGAGAGGGAGAATCTCAAAGTAGGAGAAAAGGTTAGGATCAGAACCAAAGTTGGTTGGGTTCCTGGTAATGTGACCAAAGTTGGTCCAGAGCCGTGCTCATACCATGTTAAAAAGGGGGATAGAGTATATAGGAGAAACAGAAGAGACATAATGCCACAGAAAGATCTAGTAGGTGAAAAACAAATTGTACAAGACATTCCAGTAAGAGTCACACCAACACCACCAGTAACTCCTGTAAGGTCAAAGTCAAAGTCTCCTATAAGAGTTCAAGCTCCTGTAATAATCCAAACTCCTATCAAATCTCCTGTCAGAGTTAAAACACCTGAAAAGGCCCCAACTCCTAAAAAGGCCACAACTCCCGCCAGTAGTATATATATAGGTCTTCTTTGGATATTTCTAAAAAAATATCCAAAGAAGACCTATATTTTTTGAATATCCAGAAAATACCTATTATTTTGGATAATAGGATTATTTTTGGAAATAGTAATCATATCACTTTAGGTTTTAAATACAAAAGAGAGGTCAAGTGGTTCTCATGTCACAAGGTTCTTAGCTGAGCTTTCGGTACAGAGGAATGAACTGAGTGTACCAAGGATTGAAGGAGGATTGAAGGAGGATTGAAGGATTGAAGGAGGATTGAAGGATTGAAGGAGGATTGAAGGATTGAAGGAGGATTGAAGGATTGAAGGAGGATTGAAGGATTGAAGGAGGATTGAAGGAGGATTGTGGAAGGATTGAGGAACACATTCAATTCCAGATCAGTGCTCTAAGGAACGGTGAGCGTTACTGAAACAGGAGGACCATTATGTATGGTTGCTTCCACCAACTGATGGGAGCAGACACGCTTCTACCAACAGTGGGAGCATCACCCGTTCACGCTTCAACCAACAATGGGAGCATCAGCCGTTCTGCTTCAACCAACTGAGCTTCAACCAACAGTGGGAGCATCACCCGTTCATGCTTCAACCAACAATGGGAGCATCAACCGTTCTTAGTTGACAAGGTCGGACGAATAGTCGAGATTTTGTCCGCACTGAAGCTACACCTAGAGCTACAGACATGGAGGTTCGTGACATGAGGGCCGGAGCTCTCCAATTAACCCCAGACATTGCGTTCCTTATATACTCCACCTCAGCAGTGAAATCATAAATGTGGTGTTACACCTTTAAGTCTATGAACAAATAGACATTCAGTTTAAGAGGATATAGATTTTTTTCATCAGTTTGAGTGATTTAGGGACAGAGTTTTTTCTCCTCTATTTTTTGATATATTTCATTGATATCAGCAAAGAACATTTGCTGAGTTATTAGAGGAATTTACAGCGGTAGTTTAAATTGAAACGATAGATTTTTATTCAAAACGCGGATTTTTTGTCCCCCTCTACCGAGAATAATATGAACTATTTCTGGCATGATGTAGGTTATGTGGAACTAAATTATTACATGTATAATGCTCTTTTCTTTGTATTTTCTTGATCAGTTTGAATGAATCATGTGTAGAGCTCTTTCTTTTCATTGTTTGATATATTTTATTGATATCAATAAAGAATATTTGCTCATAGCTTACAATTGAGACGATAGATTTCATCGTATTTAGAACGCAGAACGCATTCTCGGGTTTCCCTCTACCGAGAATAATATGAACTATCTTTGTCCTGTTCCAGGTTATGTGGAACTAAATAATTTATGTACATAGCTTTTCCCATCTCTTTGACACTAATTTGCGTGTCACATGACGAATTTAGGATAAGATCATGTCTCATGTCATTTTTCCATGTCCTTGTCACTAGGTTCCATGTCACATGTTGTCAAATTACTATTATCCTATGTCTTTGACACTGATCTACGTGTCACATAGCGAATTTAGGATAAGATCATGTCTCATGTTATTTTTCCATGTCCTTGTCAAATTACTATTATCCCATGTCTTTGACACTAATCTGCGTGTCACATGACGAATTTAGGATAAGATCATGTCTCATGTCATATTTCTCCATGTCCTTGTCACTAGGTTCCATGTCACATGTTAAATTACTATTATCCCATGTCTTTGTCACTAATCTGAGTGTCACATGACGAATTTAGGATATGATCATGTCTCATGTCATATTTCTCCATGTCCTTGTCACTAGGTTCCATGTCACATGTTAAATTACTATTATCCCATGTCTTTGTCACTAATCTGAGTGTCACATGACGAATTTAGGATATGATCATGTCTCATGTCATTTTTCTCCATGTCCTTGTCACTAGGTTCCATGTCACATGTTAAATTACTATTATCCCATGTCTTTGTCACTAATCTGAGTGTCACATGAGTCTCATGTCATATTTCTCCATGTCCTTGTCACTAGGTTCCATGTCACATGTTAAATTACTATTATCCCATGTCTTAGTCACTAATCTGAGTGTCACATGACGAATTTAGGATATGATCATGTCTCATCTCCTTGACACTAGGTTCCATGTCACATGTTAAATTACTATTATCCCATGTCTTTGACACTAATCTGAGTGTCACATGACGAATTTAGGATATGATCATGTCTCATGTCATATTTCTCCATGTCCTTGTCACTAGGTTCCATGTCAAATGTCAAATTACTATTATCCCATGTCTCTGTCACTAATCTGAGTGTCACATGACGAATTTAGGATATGATCATGTCTCATGTCATTTTTCTCCATGTCCTTGACACTAGGTTCCATGTCACATGTTAAATTACTATTATCCCATGTCTTTGACACTAATCTGAGTGTCACATGACGAATTTAGGATATGATCATGTCTCATGTCATATTTCTCCATGTCCTTGTCACTAGGTTCCATGTCACATGTTGTTAAATTACTATTATCCCATGTCTTTGACACTAATCTGAGTGTCACATGACGAATTTAGGATATGATTATGTCTCATGTCATATTTCTCCATGTCCTTGTCACATTTTTCCATGTCATATGTTGTCAAATACTATAATCCCATGTCTTTGTCACTAATCTGAGTGTCACATGACGAATTTAGGATATGATCATGTCTCATGTCATTTTTCTCCATCTCCTTGACACTAGGTTCCATGTCACATGTCAAATTACTATTATCCCATGTCTTTGACATTAATCTGAGTGTCACATGAGTCTCATGTCATATTTCTCCATGTCCTTGTCACTAGGTTCCATGTCACATGTTAAATTACTATTATCCCATGTCTTTGACACTAATCTGAGTGTCACATGAGTCTCATGTCATATTTCTCCATGTCCTTGTCACTAGGTTCCATGTCACATGTTAAATTACTATTATCCCATGTCTTTGTCACTAATCTGAGTGTCACATGACGAATTTAGGATATGATCATGTCTCATGTCGTTTTTCCATGTCCTTGTCATTAGGTTCTATGTTGTTAAATTACTGCAGTAAAATTCTGTTATAACAAAGTGTGTAATTTTAGTTATAAATGAATTTCGTTTTAACCAAATCATACAATATGAAAGCATTAGGGGCCAATTACACACACCCTCCACCTTCCTTACCCTGAGTTTCGTTATGCTGTAAACTCTTAAATAGTATATAGTCCTGCCACCTGTTGATATAGTAGAGTATTATATACAGCGCTGATGAATATCATTTTATTGATGAATCGAGACTGTTTGATGACGTTTAATGAAGTGTTATGTAGACCTCTTAGGATTTTTTTGGGGATTATATCAGTAAGTTGGATTGAAGAAGTATAATGCAGATCTCAGGAGAATGTTTTTGGATTAAATATTGGTCTGGAGAGACCAGACCTTCAAAAATTCCAAATAGAAGATCTACGAACTCTTAAGCTAGTGTTAGCCTAGACTTAAGTTATATTAGTATGATACATGCATGAATTTATTTCTATATGTTCATGTACGAGTGTTATGATTATGGGTGTGCTACATTGATAAATGTTTTGAGAGATGACGTGTTATAAATAAATATTACCTAATGTTTTATTGGTATAGGTTATAGTTTATTATATAAAAGATTTATATTGTATCGATATATTTCTTTATATAACGTCATATTTCTATAGGACAGTGGTGTTCTAATACGTAGTTTTATGTAAAAAGAGAATAGTGCTGCCACCTGTTGATTCAGTATCGTATTACGTGGTTATTAACTCTTAATGAAGTAAAATGTTGACCTCATAGGATTTTTTTTGATCATATTATAATATCTCACGTATTGTTGAGTTTTGAGATGCGTCTTATACGTAAGGTATTATGGTAGACTAGCTAAGCTGGTGTTTATTCTCTATGTTATAGGAAGAATCTTTTCTTAGGACAAAGCAATATATTTTTCTTCACCCTTTAAATACTGTAAATGGATTATTGTATTTCTTGCTATAGATTATGATATTACATTGATAAAGTCTTATTTATTTTTTATTTCACTTTTTTATTTATTTTTTAAGAGAGAATATTATCATAGTATTTTTTTATGTACTGTGTATCATAATTGAAAATAAAACATTTCGTATGAATATTGAGTATGATGCACTCTTATGTTGGTTACAGACGTGTTTGTCTCCTATGTGGTAGGAAATCCTTTAAGGTTCGCTTATGTTTTGTACTTGTTGAATGTTACGATACTATCATAATTAATAAAGTGCTAGAGAGAAATTCTAATGAAATTTTATTGAAGTTTTTAATTAAACATTTTATGACAGATGGTATGTCAGCTTTTTATTTCTATTTTTGCTATTTATTTTTATTTTCCGTTGTTTTCTTATGAATTGCGCATTAAACACAGTTTTATATTGCTAGTCTTAAAGGGTGAAGACTGGAAGCTTTCCCACCCTTAACCACTTTAGGTCTTATCCTATATGTATCAAGATAAATGTTATTATTGTAATCATTATCTCAAGATAATTTTCTTAATTCATATATTTTTTATAAGTTTTTTAAAGTTGACGATGCTTGAAGTTAAAAAAAAGTGATTTTTGAATAGAAAAAAAATTATGAGTCTTGTACTTAGAAGATTAAAGATGGATTTTTCACTATATTACTTCTTATAGAGCTAAAGACCCAGGGTCAAAATGTCACAACTTTCCCAGAGAACACTGCGTTCAGATAATGTCTTGAGCAAAACAAGGATATTAATCATGTCTTCCAGATAACGTTCTGAACAAAACAAGGACATAAATTATGTATCAGTACATACATACTTAGTTCTTTAGTTTGATTATTCCAATAATTAAAAGATTTTCAATAATAAAGAAATTATTTATTGTTTTTCATATACAGATTTCAATAGAATAGCGTATTGCATAATGAATAGTGTTCTTTTAAAAGCAACATGGAAGGCTAGAATATACCTTATAGCCAAGATACATATGTCAGGTTATATAACCGTACATGATGAAATATATGAATTTTGGTTAAGTGATTCATAATTATTAACAAGCGTAGCTGTAAAATATGAATGTTTTCTTGGATAAACAGAATTACTACCTTAATCTCCAATGTATAAAAGTCAGCGCGTATAAGAAGCACTTATAATTTTAATGCTGTTTTTTCAGTAAATATACCCTTCAACTTGAGGAAATATTATAAGACGCAGTAGTCTTTGACACTTATCTGAGTGTCATATGACGAATTTAGGATAAGATCATGTCTCATGTCATTTTTCCATGTCATATGTCGTTAAATTACTATTATCCCATGTCTTTGACACTAATCTAAGTGTCATATGACGAATTTAGGATGTTATCATGTCTCATGTCATTTTTCCATGTCACATACAGATCTCAGGAGAATGTTTTTGGATTAAAGTGAGTATATAAGAAGCACCTATAATCTTAATGCTGTTTTTTCAGTAAATATACCCTTCAACTTGAGGAAATATTATAAGACGCAGTAGGGAATGTCTTTTATATGCAAGACATTATGGTATGTTTGAACGTAGAGGTATTAACTCGAAAATTTCTCTGCTTGTGCTAGCTTGGCCTGAAGTTGGTCTATATATAGGAGATCTGTTTCTTTTTTTTCGAGCCTTTAATATTATGACAATGCTTGTTATCATAAGTAAAGGAATGATTACACCAAATGATACAGACAATATAAAAGATGAAGATGCCGTTGAAGAGTTAACAGAATCGTTTGGAAGAGACTCTCTTGTGCTATTCATAAAGGAGGGGCTTGAAGTTGACATTTTCTGATCTGTTACTGTATGTGAGAGGGAAGAGCTGCTCCTTAAGGCGTGGCTTAAAGTCGTCAGTTTGTGCTCTCTTGGTACAGCTGAAAGGGGAGAGCTGCTCTTCAAGGCGGGGCTTAAGGTTGACAGCTCCTCATGGTTTGGTATATAAGAAGCAGGAGTGTTGGGCTGATCTTCCAGATGAAATCCTTCTCCAGACAGTGAAGACGTTGTTATAGTATCCTCATATTGATAGTCTCTTTCTTGAGGAGCAGTTGTGGTTTGCTGTTCAGACGTCTTAATCAAGGTAAGTTTTTCTCTGAAAAGAAAGGTTATATTATATTAATGTATGATAGGTAATTTTTGTTAAGATATTTCTGAAAATATAAGGTTATTATGTCTTTTCAATAACTAGAACAGAGTTAAAGAAAATATTACAACGTTTATATGGTTTTGGATTCAGGATTTCTTAAGACATTTTTAAGGTTATAAAGTCTCTTCAGTGACTTAAAAAGATATATAGAAAATATTTTGACGTCGTTGGCATTTTCGTACAAGTCGTAGTTCATATAAAACAAATTAAAGTGTTATAATAATCAGTAAAAATATAGAAATACCTTGAAGTAGCCTCTTTTTCAATGATAGTAGATGTATAGGCAGCAGGAGTGGAAGCAGGGATATAGATGGTGCGTCTATACATGATCAAAGTAGGGATATAGGTACTAGGCTTGAAGGTGGAAGTAGGCTTGTAGACAGTAGGTTTGTAGGTGGTAGTAGACTTATAGATTATAGTAGACAGAGTAGAAGTTTTTGTTGTGGTTGATTTTGCTTTCATCAGATGATATTCTGTGAGACGGATATATTTTCCTTCTGTTGGAAGGTAAACATGAGTTTTCCTGTTAAAATAGAACGTTAACTTTATCAGTGTTATAACAGAATTATCCTTGAAACATTTGATGGTATAGACAATGTGTTATAACAGATTTGTACTACGATCTCTTTTATAGTATCAGATTTGGCACGGTGCCAGGACAGCGTCGAATTAAAGATTCTAGTCTATGATCTCATATTTTCAATAGCACTACTTTTAGCATGGTCTAAAGCCAAAGCTGAATACATATTTATTTTTTTAGCTAACAGAGAAAAAAAATTAGGAATTTACATTTTACACGTGAGCTCTGATAACAGAAAATTGCTCTGAGATTAGTATTTTTGGTTAAGAAATATTATTTTAGAGTGTAAGAGCAAAAATTTCGACGAATTACTATTCAGTAAAATAGGATAATAAATGCTTTTAAATTACCTGCATGTCCCTGCTTCACAAGAATAGAGAGCAACTTTCGAGGAAACTTGCTCTAAGAAAGGGAATCGGTTTCTTCCATACTGTATTTCCTGCGTTTGGTTGTTACTTTGTGTCCTGATTTCTGAAGTGATTAAAGTTTTGTGTGTCAGTTCCATTTGAATCCAACATGTTAGATTAGGACTCTGACAGGAAATAATGCTATCCTCTAAGAAAGAGCATGAACAATTTTCTTTTGTTCCCACTCCTAGACAAGCAGGGACAAGAACAAATATTAGGAAATAAGTCCACATCTTCACTGTAAGCTAGATGACGATGAACTAGAGAATAACCTAGATCTTTCTTTAACCTAACTAGTTTAGCTGTAGAAAAAGATATTAATGCGAGTGAATGAGAAAAGACTGACAATGAGCCTTTAACTAAAAGTAGGGTGAGTCATAGTCTTCTTAGATAAAATAGATAAGTACCCGTTTCGAGTTTCCATGTCTAGATAACAGCGAAGTAATTCAGCTTGTCGATGGTATGAGAGGATTTCGCTGAAACTTTGGCATCTTTTAGGTCCTAAAAGAAAATAATCCTTGTTTCTTGACATGATTTTCCGCTTTTAAAGCTGTAAATCCTACGTTAGGTCTTAGAATATTATATTTTGCAGAAGAAGCTTCTGGCAAAATTAACCCGGAAGTTCAAGTTAATCATACTGGTTCCTGTATGATCTAGTAGTTTTCAAATTTTTTACCTAGCCGTAAAGTCTCGGACCACCAAAATATTTCTCACTATAATTTATTGTAGCTCAACCACCTTAAAAACCAGCTTATAATCATTCTAATCGTGCATTATAAGTATAAATTTTTATTTTCATCTTTTATGTATGAAATATAGGTTTGAGCAATTCAGTTTTTTTCTGTTGGTTTGCGTGTGTATCTACCTATATTTCGGTCTGAACTGTGCCTAATGATTCAATAGTGCTCACCAGTTTTTTAATGTTGCCTATCAGCACTTAACCAAAGGGCTTGTGTGTCATATTTATATTCTATGGATCATTATATGGTGGTCCGAGATCAGGAGGGGGACGGACGTTATACCACCTTATAAATATTTCATTTCCCTGAGACTCTCTTCTCGGCTTTCACTAGCTTATCAGCGCTTAACCAAAGGGTCTGTGTGTCATATTTATATTCTATGATTGTTTTTTACTGTGGATCACTATATGGTGGTCCGAGATCAGGAGGGGGACGGACGTTATACCACCTTATAAATATTTCATTTCCCTGAGATTCTCTTCTCGGCTTTCACTAGAGTTTTCATTTGAAATAAATTTTCCTTAAATTCAGATGATTTCTTTTAAATGTCTTTTAAATTTATGTGCAATTTAACCCTTATTTTTGATAAAGCGGTACTGCCCTTGAACCCTTATTGGGTAGAAAGAAACACATAGCGGAACCATAAATATTTGATGAGACACGACAAGAGTAGAGAGGAACCAAAAGTATTTCATTAGACACGGTAGAAACAGAAAGAGACATCTAACGGATTAACTAAGAAACATAAGGCTAGGTAAATTTTTGTAAGAAGTATTTTGTTTTCGATTGCGGAATATGCGTTAGGAAAATACATTTTTCTCTAGAACTATGATATATTTTTGATATACAAAAGTATGGTATTCTTTATGTTTTTCATAGAATAAGATAAAATAAATCAGAAAGGTCTAGATAGGGCTTAAAAGTATGATTTCTCGGAGAAAACACTGCTGCTAAAGATGGTTTTACCTAAAGCGGAAGGTATAGTCAGCCATTTTGTTATAACAGAGTGACGCATGCGTAATGACTTATTGTGTTCGAGGAAAAAACTATGATAACATACTAAGTAATTTTATGTTTCGCGTTCAAGTGAAAAATAAGGTTATGAGCTGGAAGGTTGTAGCGTTCGAATAGAGATTGAGATAATAACTTATTGCTTTTGTTGAAGGTGTGTTAGATCATTTAAGTAAAAGCGTTCGAGTGGAAATTGCCTGATGCGTTCGAGTGGAAATTGTCTGATGCGTTCGAGTGAAAACTGTAGTAATAAACTGAACTGATGCGTTCAAGTGAAAACTGTAGAAATAAACTGAATATTGAAATTAGTTGTGTTCGAGTGGATATATAATAATGAATCAAAATTTTCTTTTCAGATAAAAGCAGAACAGGAGAGGAGCATATAATACGCTACAGCTTATAACGAACCTAGGAAAAGGAAAACTGTAAGGTAGGTGATTTATATAGTTAGACCTTTTTAACTTAACGCTTTTGAGTGGAAACTAAAACGTCAAACTTCAAATTTTATGCGTTCAAGAAGAAACTACAGTTTTAAGTTTTTTTATGCGTTGGAGTAAAAATAAATTATTTTATGTGTTCGAGTAAAAACTACAGTCACAAACTAAATATAGTAATTTGGTGTGTTTGTGCGAAAACTGTAGTGAAAAACTGAATGCTTTTACTTGCTGCATTTAAAAAATAGACCCTGTTCAATTAATGAACTTTAATGAGCTTAGTTTACTTTAAAGAATTCCTATGTTTTTTTTGTTTTAGTGTATCATGAGTGGAGGAAACTCTGTGTCTAACTACGAGGAACATAGAGGAGGACAACTAGCAAGGCAAAATATACAGGCGTGTCAGAGATTATTGACCCGTACGAGATTGATAATTAATTATCTGTTCCGTGATATTTTCTACGTACACAGAGGTAAATTTATTAACCTATTCTTTGTTACTAAATAGAAAAGAAAAATACTTTTTTTATTTGAATATAAAACCAAGTTCTAATAATAATGTTTTAAGTTTAAGAAGATTCAGATTTAATCTTCTCATAAAAATTTATTTTTTCAGGTTAATACTTTACTCAATAATTTATGAATGACCTTGCTGAACTCGAGTTATATATTAAAGATTTTATGAAATGTTATTTTTCAGATCAATACTTAATCCAAACTCAATCCGAGAGTGACCTTACTGAACTTGAGTCAGAAAGTTTTACTGTAAAAAGCAAAGGTAAATTTCATTTGCTTTGGATTTTAGTCATAGATAAGACGAATTGTTATTTAAATTTTACATTAAAATTTAATCTATTAAATGATTATATTGAAAAAAAACATTATAATTACTATTTATAATGTTTTATTATAATGATTTATAATAATTATGATTATGATTTTATAATAATAAGATGAAGATATGAAACTGATTAATTTATATATATCATATTGAAAAAATAACGATAATTAGATGATGACATGAAACTGATTATATATGAAATGATATAATGCTGATAACTTAAAGAAATTAAGTGTCTTTTTTCTTTTCAGATAGACGTCTTGTGCTGTCTTCTTATTTTTGATTAAGGACTCGGCAGCATCAAGGTCGTTTAGTCTGTGTAACATCAAGGTCGTTTGCAGTTTGCTCTAACATCGAGGTCGTTTACAGTTTACTGTATCAACAAGGTTATTCACAGTTCATTTAGGATGAGGATCTGCAAGCAACATCAAGATTGCTGATTAAATTTGGATAAGGTTATTATTTTATTTTATTTATTTGCTTACTTGCTTTATTTAGTTAGCTTGTTTCAGTCATTCAGTTAACGTGCTTCAGTTGTCTTGTTTATTTAGTTATTCAATAAATTATATAGCTGGCTTGCTTCTATTATGGTATAATATATCATTCTTTTGGTGTTAACTAATTGGTTTGCATATTTTTTGGTTTTAATTCTTATGTCAATTCAGTATTACACTAATAATATTGTTTTAATAGCTAGAACGTGCCCTTGTGCTAAGTTAGACACAGAGAATTTATATCAGCTGCAGGGGAAAATTTCTAAATATAGAGGTTCAATTGTTATTTTAAAAAAAGATTTTTCTTTAAAATTTACCAAAAATGGGTGTTGTTATATATTTTTAAGAAATGATTTCAACTTTATTGTAAGCAACATTAAAAAGTTTATTTCCTTTTTTTGTTCAAACTTTTGGAATCATTTTTCTTTAATAAATTACAATAAAATTAAAGTATCATTATTAAATATCCAAATAAGTGTAGAAATTGACATAAAAAATAACAATATTAAAGTCATAGAATTTCTTTTAAAAATACGATTTCATTTTAAAGACAAATATTCATATAAATTAAAGGAGTCTAACACATATGAATCTGTTTGGGTAAATTATGAAGAATTAAAAGATTATAATGTGAATAATGTTTCTGTCATAAGAATTTCAAATAAAGATATTACTTTTACTTTAGGTTATAATTTCAAAGGGAATTGTATAACTAAAGATTGTAATATTTTTTTATTTTTATGTTCTGAGATAAAACTTGTGTTAGACGAAATTATAAAGGAAAAGTCAGATAATAAAAATGAAAGAAATTAAATTGATTTCAGAAATTCTTTTAACAATATTTTTTTATTTTAAGTCAAAATAATGAATTTAACAGAGTTTACTGGAATGAAATTAAGCTTAAAGAGAAACATTGTTTGTATTACATTTTAAAATATATCAAAAGGAAGAAGCAAGAGTCTTTTATATCAAAAGAGAAAATATTTGATCTAATGAAAGATGAGACTTGGCTTTTTCTTTTGTCTCTGTTAAAAAAAGAAGAAGCCTACAAAAAAGAGTATGAATTTTGTATAAATCAAGAGAAAGAAAAAATTCTTTTAGACCTTATTTCTTCTCATAGTGTATTGTTAGAATGTATTTCAGAAGTTTTGAATCTTAATATAACTTTTCACACAAAAAATCAAAGTGTAGATTTTTTTCCTTCTGAAAATATGAGAAGCAAACCTGTTTCTATTTTTTTTGATTCTGAGAACGAGGAAGTGAAAGAATATGTAGAGACTAAGAAAAGAAAAAAGAATAAAAAAATATTACCAGCTTCTGACAATGTTTTCAGTGAAGAGAATTTGTCAGATTCTAGTGAAAATGAGGATAATGATTCGAAATCTTTAGACATAGAAAGAAAAAAGAGAAAATCTAAATCTGTTAAACCTAAACGAAGCGTTTCTCAAGATAGTTCTTCTGATCCTGAATTTAATTTTTTAAAAGAAGATTTAGAATTGTCTGAGAGCGATTCAGATAGTGAAGAGCAGGGTTCAACGAATAAAAAATTTTAAAAAAATGAAGAAATGAAGCATGAGAAAAAAATAGATATAGATGTAGACGATAAAGTAAATTCGTTACGAGAGTTTTCACCTTTTGCTAACTTATTTAAAGAACAGCTAGAACAGTGTAGGGCTAACTTAGAATCTTCTATTAAAGTATGTGATAGAATATATAAGCATTTAATTGTCTTACAAACTAATATGTTACCTGAAAATATAGAGAAATGTGCCAAATGTCCGCAACATTGTTCTGCAGCTATTCTCAGGTGTACTAAAGACAGAAGAGGTCCTAAAAATTGTAAACCAAAAAAATTAAAAATAATGAAATAAATATTATATAAAAGTTGCTTAGCATAATGTTTGAGCGACATTTTATTTTTTTATACTTAAACTTTTTGACTTAAATTTTTAGTTATGAATTTTATTTTATTTATTACCTACAGATGGAACGTGATATCCTCGTCAGAAGTCCTTTAATTAAAAACCAAGAGCCAGAACCTATTTTGTCCAAATTTAACAAAAATTTTTTCAAGGAACAAAATTTGCTAAAAATGTTCATGATGTACAAGAAACATCTTCTCTTCAGAAGCCTGAAGAGGAAATGCCTCTTCTTGTAAGACCGAGTCGAGCTAATCCTACTAAAAGAATGATATCAAAAGAAGAAGATCTGGAGGTTATGCCTCCACTAGTAAAGAAAAAAAAACTTTCAGAGCTTTGCAAAAGCGACTATGGTCCAGCTTCTTTAGATTTACTAGAAGAAGCTATTCAGATTTCTGGACTTGAGTTGTCAAAAGATGACTATCAAGTTGTGAATGAAGTTGTCTCCTTAGAAGATAACAATGAACTTCACGTTGACTATGAGGAAATTGGTGGTATTGAAGACAACAATGACCACTACAGTCACCGTGAAGTTGAAGTTATTCTCGAAGGGGACAAGGACGAAATCATTGACAGTAACGAAGTTAACGTTGCTGGCAAAGAAGTTGCTGTTATCCAAGATGGTGACTTAGTTCCTAGTGAAGTTCCTTCCTGATAAAAGTTCAGACGAAGTTGTCAATGTCACTGAGCCTTTTTCTGATTCTATACAACAGGCTAAAACGAGAGACTACCTTCAACGTTTAATTCTGTCTCGCTTGCCTGTTTCTGTCGTCTTCCCTCAAAAGAAAGACACAGAGACAGGATCACTTCTCATGAAGCTGATGACAAAAGTTCCTACGAAAACAAGAACAAAAATATGTAAAAAAATCACTTGTGAAACATGCACTGACGAGCTGTTCTTTGGAGGGGGAGTGTACTTCACTGCACAAAAAAAGAGCATGATGTCATGCCGTTATTGCTTGAAACTTTTTGGCTCCCCTCTCCTTCTGATTCAGCATATTTCGTCAACACATTTGGATTAAATTATTCAAAAGAAATAAAACATAAGCTTCAAGAAAAGTTACTTTTATGTTTATATGATGTTATATTTGAACATGTGTGCAGCCTATATCATAAACATGTAGTATGAAAATGTCATACAAGAATTTCAATGTTTATTTTATATTTTAAAATAATCCGTCTTGTTTTTATAGGTTCAAGATGGAAAAGCAACTCTACTTGAACTTTTTTTTACTTTCATTGAGAAGTTTATACTTTAAAAACTATTTTAATTTTTATCGTGAACCTTTGATGGAAAAATTAAACATTGAAATACCTGCACATTCATTATTGTCTGTATCGAAATGTTTTTTATACATTTCCTTCTTAAATATTTCATCAAAAAAAGCTTGTTATGAACGTTTTAATGAAATCAAAAACATAGAGTCCTTAGCATTTTTTGCTTCTTTTTTTCAGTCAGATTTTTTGTTTAATTATATATATCAAAGGACTACGAAAAAAATCAAAGAAATAGGGAAAGCATTGAAAGTTTATGTTTATTGCGGAACTATGTTTCATGTAAGCAGTAGAAAATTATTTTGGTTTGCTTCAGATCTTCTAAAAGTTAGTCGTTCTGACATATTAGACGATTTGCTTTGTACAAAACACAGCATATCTGCTTATTGTGATTATCTTTGTTATTCGGATAATGAACTACAAAATAAAATAACTGATATGTTACAAGATTTAGACCTTAATGCAGAAATTGTCAAGTATCGCTGCGGAGGGTGTGGGAAATATCATACTTTTGATAAAAATAAAAAAATTAGAACATTGAAAGTAACATATATGCTGTGTTGTGCTTGTCCAGTTAATTATAAATGTTACAGTAGTTTTAAGTTTGCTTCATACAGTACTCATTATCGGAAAGGTATAGCATGTTATGATTGTTGCATGAAATGGAAAAAAGCAAAGCCATTATGTAGTCCTGAATTTTGTACATGGCTAAGAAAAAAATTCAGAAGCTTAAGAAAAAAAACTATAAAAAATGCTTTACATTATTATTAAAGTTTAAGAAATATAAGCATGTAAAAAACTACTGTGTGATCACTTCTAACAGGTATCCTTTATCACATAAGAGTATATAACCTGTAAGTTCGGTGTTTAGTCAGGCACTGTTTCAGGTTAAGAACCTTAAAACAGAACATTCTGTACCATATTTATCAAACAAGTTTTGATATATAAAGTCTATTGAAGATAATATGCCTTTACCATATTTGTTGAATAAGGGTTGAAATAAAGAGGATTTATTGTAAGTTATTGAGTAGATATAAAGTGTCAAGTTTTGAGAAGAGATTTCACAGTAAGTTATATCAGAAAAAAAATTGCTGATATGAAAGATGACAATTAAAGTTAATGTTGGTTTGCTTTTAAGTCGTGTTTATTACTTAGAAGCTATGTTGACTTTCACTGGTAGTAAAATAGATGATTTAATAGATGTCAGTTTCCCTGTTCAGAATTATATGAGTGTAACAGAAGCTAAACATATATTTACAGCGCTTTCTTTGATTCAGCCATTTTCATCTTTAAAAGAAATAAGAGTAGAAGCTTTATGCTTTTTCTCTGATTTCTTTCAGTCTTCATATCTTTTAGAAGAAATAATGAAGATTGTTTTATCTGATGTCATGTTATTGCCTAGAATTATTAAAATGTGCTGTATTTTTTTAAAATATACAGATTTTTATTATAGAATAAAGGATTTTTCATGTTTTATTTTAGAAATTTCATATTTTGAAGATGTAATAGAATTGATGAAACCTGCTCACAAAAAACATTACTTGAATGTTAATCCTAATGATTATGTTTTAAGTCCTTTAAAGAAAAAAATAAGAGATCAAATAAGAAAAAAAGAACATAAAATGTCTATTCTTTATATGTTTTGTAAACTTTGTTCTTCAGAGCTGATAATTTCTTCTAACAGCACAAATGTTACTTACATTCATTGTTGCATGCAACCTGTTCATATAAAATGTTTAGAATTTTTCTTTATGAAAACGAATCATAAAATAAAAAAGTGTAAATATTGTGATGTTAAATGGTTTGAAAAGAAGCCAATATATAGGTATGAAAAAGATATATTATTATGGTTATCAAAAAAATCAGAATCATGCTCTTCTTTGAAGAAAGACAAGTTACCTAAAATGGCTTTACTTGAAAATAAAAATGTTGAAAAATATAACAGTGTTATGTTATGATGTTATATAATGTTTTCAATTATGAAATTAATAAATATTTTTTAAGTTTAATTTCTTTGAGATAATCAAAAAAGTATATATCATATAAGTAAAAAAAGAAATGTCAATTTCCTCTCCTTTTTACGTGAATTTACCTTCTAATACTATTCACCCTTCTAGGGAAAACAAAACAAGTTCTTATTATGTAAATTTACCTTCAACTATTACATTGAAAGGGGAATGGGAGGTTGGAGTGGTGGAAGTTAATATACCTATTTCTTGGTATAATTTTCCTGAAAGACCAGAACGAAATAGAACTATAATAGTGGAAAGAAATTTTTTTAAATTTAAAAAAAATGTGTTCATAGCAAATTCTGCAAGTGATGTTACCTTGGAGAAAAGGTTCATAGTAGAAAGAATTCCTTATGGAAATTATAATTCTATTAATAACCTTATTGGAACTATAAATTCTGTTTTAGAAAAAATTGATATTTATCCTGATGATGTTTTCTTTAAAAAAGAGCGAAAACCTTTTATGAAAATAGAACCACAAAATTTAAAACCTATTCTTAAAGTAGGAAAAGGAGACGTAGTAACTTTTTCTTCTGATTTGTCTTCTTTGTTAAGATTAGATTTACATGAAAAAGCTGAGAAAAAAGAAGGAAACACTGTGTCTTTCATGGGACCTCCTTTAGAAAATTTTGAAGAATATAAAAAAATAGCATCAAATTTAGGACCAAATGAATATGAAATTTTCATAGCGGGCGGGGTTCCTAATTTGCATTACATAGCATCTAATATTTATATATATAGCAACATAGTTTGTAATGAAGTAGTAGGAAACAAACAAGTTCCACTTTTAAGAACAATAAGATGCACAGGAAGCTTTGGTGATGACATAACAGAAGTTTTTGTTACTCCATATTATAAAAATCTTAAAAGAAATGAAATACAAGAAATTCAAATAACTGTCTGTGATGACTTAGGAGATCTTGTTAAATTTGAATACGGAACAGTGTTTTTGGTTTTACATTTCAGACCGCTAGTCTAATGATTTATCGTCGTAGAGCATTAAAAAATCTTATCACAGAATATGATATCATTCCTAATTCTTTAAAATATGATCCTGATTTATTTCTGTTCAAAAATTTTAAAAAAGTGAAGAAAAAAATATTAAAAGTAAAGAAAGAAGAAGGTGGAGTTAAATTTCAGATAGGACTTTGCGTTATTTTAGGAAAATATAACTTAGAAACTAATGAATATTTTCAAATAGAACCATGGTTTTTAAGTCCAGTTCAATTTGGGTTTGATTCTTTGAATTTAGAAGAAACAATTAGGTCTAGTTTTTCTATTATATTAGGATTTTTTGATTCTTTCCTTCACATGGGATCAGGATGGTTTCTTAAAAAAAATTAAGTTCTTAGAATTTCAATTTTTAAATATAACCCTTTAGGAGGAAAAGAAAGACAAAAGACTAAAGACTTAATAGACAAAAAAAAATCGATTTTAAATATAAAAGGAACTGGTAATAAATGCTTTCTTTATTCTGTTTTAGCTGGTCTACATAAAGTAACAAATAATTCAAATTTAGCAAAATCTTATAATATTTTTTTAAATGAATTGAATCTTTCTTTTATTACTTTTCCTGTGAAATTAAATGAAATATCACAATTTGAAAAAAAGAACAATCTAACAATAAATGTATTTGGTATGTTAGAAACAGAGCAAAAGATAATTCAACCTTTCCCTATGTATATTTCTACTAATTCGACTACTGTTTCTGAAGGAAGACATGTTGATTTATTATTATATGATGATCACTACTATTTGATTAGGAATTTACATAAGTTTATAAGACCTTTTCTTTTGGAAAAAAACTAGATATTTTTGTTACAAATGCTTGATATCTTTTTGCTCAGAAAAAAAATATAAGTCCCACATAACTCAGAATTGTAATAAAAATCCTTACGTAGGACAAGGATACTATATGCCACCTACAGGTTCACATCTTAATTTTTCAGATTTCAAAAATAAAGTAAAAAGTCCTTTTATCATTTATGCAGATTTTGAATGTTATAATTATAAAATGAAAGAACCAATTTATAAAGGTAAATCTTTATGTGAACGCGAACATAAATTAAATGCTTTCGGTGCTATAATGGTGTCAAAATATAAAGAATATAATCAAGATCCATTCATATATGTAGGAAAAAATGTCATATCAAATTTTGTCTCTTATTTATATCAAAAAAGAGCTGAAATATCTTATATTTTACACCATAAAAGAGAACCTATGAAATTAACTCCTCAGGATATTTCTCATATAGCTAAGCAGAGAAAATGTTACGTTTGTGGGGTTTCATTGACTCGTAAAGGTATACGTAAAGTTTTAGATCATTCTCATATAGGGCGAGAAGGTAAAGGGAGAGACATAAATTATGCTTGTAACAGATGTAATCTTACTTATACGTCTTTAAGGATGGATAAATTAAAAATACCTATTGTTATTCATAATAGCATGAATTATGACACTCATTTTCTTATTCAAAAATTGTATAAATATGTGGACGAGAAAAATATATCTGTTATAGCAAAATCGTCAGAAAAAATTTTGACTTTAAGTTTTGAAAATTTTCGTTTCATAGATTCTTTTCAATTTCTTCCTACTTCTTTAGCTAAATTAGCAAATCTTATGAATGAAAAAGGAACTGATGACTTCTATGAAACAAAGAAGCATTTAAAAGATAAAAAATTATTACCTTATGTTATCCGTAAAGGAGTTATGTGTTATGATTATATAAATTCATGGAGTGTTTTGAAAGAAAAAAAATTGCCTGCAAGAAAATATTTTTATTCTTCTTTAACAAAAGAACACATTTCTAACAAAGATTACCAGCATGCTCTTTTTATGTTTAAAGCTTTCAAATGCAAGAACCTAAAAGATTATTTGAAAGAATATTTAAAAATAGATGTTTTGCTTTTATGTGACGTTTTCGAATCTTTCAGAGAAAAGGCTTTAGATTACTATGGATTAGATCCGTCACATTTTCTTACTTCACCAAGCTTAAGTTATCAAGCCATGTTGAAATATACTGGGGTTAAATTAGATTTATTTTCGGACATAGAAATGTACAATTTCATAGAAACAGGTGTAAGAGGAGGGATAACTAATGTTTTGCACAGGTATGCCATAGCAGAAGAACCTGATGAACATATTTTTTATATTGATTGCAATAATTTATATGGAAAATGTTTAGCAGATTTTTTACCTATTTCTGATTTCAAATGGTTAGAAAAAAAAGAAATAAATCAATTAGAAATATGTAACATTCCAGACAATAATGAAACAGGCTATATTATGGAAGTAACTCTATCTTATCCTGCAAACCTTCATGATAGACATAATTCTTTTCCTTTAGCACCAGAAAAATTAGAAATAAAAAAGGAAGATTTATCCACTTATGCTGAACAAGTACTCAAAGACATAGGAATTTCATATAAAAAAGGAGGAAAAAAAATGATATGTAATTTAAATCAAAAGGAAAATTATGTTATACATTACCGTAACTTAAAGCTATATCTAAACCTAGGAATGAAAATTAAAAAAATACATAGAGTTCTTTCATTCAAACAAAAAGATTGGATGAAACCATACATCGATTTTAATACAACAAAAAGAACCTTAGCTACTTCTTCTTTTGACAAAGAATTTTTTAAGCTTTTAATTAACAGCACTTTTGGGAAAACATTAGAAAATGTTAAGAAAAGATCAACTATGAAATTAACTTCTAATCCTTTAGTAAGTGAAAAACTTATAAGAAAACCAAATTTTAAATCACTACATATCTTTCAAAAAGACTTCGTAGGTATACAATATAACAAAGAACGAATTCTTTTAAATAAACCTATATACATAGGATTTACAGTATTAGAACTATCAAAATTATGGATGTTTAATTTTCATTATAATATCATGTTACCTGCTTTTTCAGAAAGCATTATTCAATTGTTATACACAGATACAGACTCATTCATTTATTATATTAAAGATGAACATTTCTTAAAAAAGATAAAAAATATTGAAAATTATTTTGATTTTTCTAATCTTAAAGAAAGTCATCCTTTATTTTCCTCTAAAAATATGAAAGTTTTAGGAAAATTCAAAGATGAAACAGGAGGGAAAAAAATAAAAGAATTTATAGCATTAAGACCTAAAATGTATTCTATTCTTTATGAAACTGGAGAAGAAGAGAAAAAAGTGAAAGGCATAAAAAAAAGTTGTATACAAGAAATAAAACATAGTAACTTTAAAAAAGTCTTATTTAAAAATAAAATAAGAGAAGATCAATTCAGTAATATAGTAAGTCTTAAACATAAAGTGTATACCATTTCCCTACATAAGATTTCTCTTTCTCCTTTTGAAGATAAAAGATATTTATGTGATAGTGGGATAAAATCTCTTGCTTATGGACACTATAGTATACCTAAAAGAAAGAAAAAAAGAAAAAGAAACGAAATACCTTTTCCAGAAATAAAAAAGAAAAAAAGATCATGAGATAGCTTGAAAAAACTTTCACCTTATTAACATTAGAAAGAAAGCCTAAGGCATAATAAAAGAAAAAATGAACAAATCAGGAAAATACCCTACTTTGGCTTTTGGTCGGAGGAAAAGAATAGATATAAATAAATTTAAAGGAAATATATATTTACATTTTCATGACTTGACTAAAGATAAAAGTATATCTCTTCAAAAAGAAGAGTTTGACCTTCTTCTTCGAATGAAAAATAAAATATATAAAAAAATTGAAAAAGTTAAGAAATTGAAGAAAGAAAACAAGCAAGAAAAAATAAAAAAAAAAGAAAGAAAAAGAACAAAATTTAAGTAGTGATAGCAACAGCGAAAGTGAAATGGAATTAAGTGAAAATGATAGCAGTGAATAATATTATGAAAATATTAATGAGATAAATGAATGACTTACCTAATTACCTTTAAAATAATATTATGAAAATATTATTGAGATAAATGAATGACTTAGCTAATTAGCTTTAAATATATTCGTTTTCAATTTTTTATGATAAAAAATGGTTTCTAAATGTGAATTTTGTGGTAAAAATGCTGATTTAGTAAAAAATAAAAAATATTGTTTAAAATGTGCAGAGTCAATGGTACAAGAATGTATAAGGTGTCATAGACCTTTTCAATCTTATCATTTTTTTACGTCTGATGAAAATCACCTGAGATGTAATGCCTGTTACAATAAATACATGAAAGAAAAGCTAAGAAGCAAAGCTAAATCCGCACAAAATTTCAGTATAAAAGTCATGGAAGATTTGAGCGAAAATGAAGACCCGAACAGCATGTCTTCAGAAGAAGAAAAAAATGACTCCACCAAAAATGTTGAATCAAACATTGTTCGTCCTATCAAGAAAGAAGAAAACTTGAAGAGAAGAAAAGAAGAGAGTGATGATAATGTAAGTCATAACGAAAATGAATATGAAGAAAAAAAAGTAAAAATACAAGTCAAGCAAAAGAAAAAGATGAATAAGACTTCTAGCAGGGTGGAAAATAATACAAGTGATGATGACTTAAGTCAAGATGAAAATGAAAAAGCAGGAAGAAAGGAAAAGGTGCAGGTTAAAAGAAAGAGAAATGTGAACAAGCAGCAATCTAATACCTCACGAAATAAAACTAAAATTAATTCTAGTTCAAGGAAAACAAAAACAGGAAACAAAAGTCTGATATTTAACGTAGATGGAAACATGAAACCAAGTGGCTTCATCCCAATTTACATGCCTGTTAATCAGTAAACATTTTTTTATTGGATGAATAAAATTGAAAAAATTTCATGGATAACCGTGAAATCTGACAGTATAATATATCGACACACTTTCTATTACATTGAGATGGTTTAAAATCACGTGATTATATGTATCGTTCTATTCATGTATAAAAATTATTTGATATATTAGAACGAAACCATGCATATCGGATTTCCGTCTCTGTAATGTAATACAGGAAATATATGTGTCAAAAAATATGAACCAACAAACTAAAAACAAAGAAAATATTTTAAAAGAAATATTTTTCAATCCGTCTGATCCTGCCTCTTTCAGTTCTGCAAATAAATTATATGAAAGTGCAAAGAAAAAAAAAAATATAACTCATACGGATGTATCAGCTTTTCTTCATAACACTAGAACCTATACTTCTCACAAAAAAATAAAACATAGGTTTTTACGAAGAAAAACTATAGTGAAAGGTATAAATGATCAATGGCAAATAGATTTAATTAGTATATTCTAGGATTGGACATAGAACTGAGACACAGATACACATTTGCCTAGATCCTCCAACTGAAGCCGGCCTTTATTAGAACAACAATAAAGAAAAAATGAACCGTCACTGACTGAGTTTTCACCTCGAATGAGCGGGAACACAAGAACCCCACCAGGGGAGAAGGGACTGACCAGTGAGACCCCTGGTGTGGGAACATGTCAATACTGAATATACCCAAATATCATTACGTGATATTTGTCTCATATTCTAGGATTGGACATAGAACTGAGACACAGATACACATTTGCCTAGATCCTCCAACTGAAGCCGGCCAAGAACCCAAAACACATATATTTTTTTTTTTTTTTTTACATTTGTCTGAACACATTAAATCTCTTAGCCACCAGATCGTCCTGAGTAAGTCTGTTCTTATAGTTCGATGAAATATACAGGAGGACCGACCAAGAGCGCCAGTCCCCGTACACTTTGACCAGGTGGAGAGGTAAGAAAGAAGAGAGGAAGGTAGCAGAGCCTCTCCTGAGACTGTGTGTAGAGAAGTCTCCCACTAATCCCGCCTTAGAACACAAGTTCTTAAGCCTGGATGAGAAGTAATTATACGTGAAAGGAAACAGATAACTGTTTGGTGGTCTTGAACTCCTGGTTACATACAAACGTAAGGGTTTGACTGGGCATAGTGGAGAGTTGGGTGATTGAAGAATAGGAATCTTCTGTGTCCTGTCTTTGAATTGAATAGTCTTAGAACTATGAAGTTTAACATCCATACCACCATCCCAGAAAGTCACATCTTTGATCCGCAAGGTATGGGGGGGCATGGTAACATGGCTAACTCGCAACAAGCAGCGATAACAAAGGGTAACTGCGCACCAAAACACAAAGTCATTCCATACACCCATGTCCAAATGTTTATATATCAACAATAAATCCTGTGGAGACAAGGGGTCGACCTGGCGTGAAACATTTCCCACCAGTCTCTTTGCCCCTGTCAGTGTAGAGTGTATCAGGAAGCAAGTCGGATCCACATGGGGGACCCCCAGGTAGTCGTGTAACACCCAAACACTAGACACATAGTTAGCTATAGTCACGTATGACACAGAAAGTGTCAAGAAAGTAATATATAGACACATGGTCTCTACAGAGCATGGAATGGGGTCCAGTTCAAACTCCTCACAAAAAGAATAATATCTTATCCATCTAGACTTATAAGCCTTCACCGTATTAGCTGACCAGCAGTGGTCCTTAAGCTCCTGCCAATCCTCCCACAAGGCCTGCAGATCTGCAACAACAATCAATAAACCCATTTATCAATTTTCCACAAATGTCTACACAGTCTGATTTGTTTAGACGAGAAAGACTGTCTGCCAGGACGTTGTCTACACTGGAAATCCTCAACGCCTTCAACTGGATATTGTAAAAACTGCACACCCAAAACAGTTCTCTCAGCCAAGACATTGTGTAGGCATTCTCACTACGACCAGTATTGATGGCAGCCTGTACTTGTGTGTTGTCTGTCACCACATATATAATATGATCCTGCCACAAGTTACACCATATATGTGCTGCCTCCACAACCGGCCACAACTCCAACACATTAATGTGGTCGCTATGTTTCTCTTCAGGAGCTCTGCACTCATGAGGGCATCTACTACAAGAGTCCTTCCACTTGCCCCAAAGGTAGTCCGACGAACAGTAGGCCCCAAAACCATATTTGGATCTGTCAGTAAACAGATAATCTGTGGCACCACCATGACTCAATATCTTCGCCTTGCCGTTGAACCAAGCCATGAAGGATGACCACCAGATGAGATCCAATTGACTTATCTCATCTAATTCCACTGTTTTTTGGCCTGCAGTACACTTTAGCAAATTATAAAGGCGTCTTGTGAAAGTCCTGCCACCTCTAGTCACGGTTGCACAATGTGCTAGCAGGCCTGCCAGCCTTTCTAAGTCCTTCCGTGCACACACATTAACACCTTGTAAGTCAGAGACTTTTTTCCTAACAGCTTCCATTTTGCCTTCATCCACACTTAAAGTCATGTCGACTGTGTTGACAACAATGCCCAAGTACTTGGTGGTGGTAGAGGGTGGAACTAACTTGCTATAAGACACACTGAATCCCAGGTCCTCCAGCGCATTACATAATGCTTTTTGAGAATCATCACAGTCATCATAATCCACACCGGAAATGAAGTAGTCATCAAGGTAGTTAATACAGTTTGGGAATTCTCCAGCCTCACCACACTTTACCACAAAGTCTGATATTTTGGTAAATATGTACGGCGCACAGCGCAGACTAAAACACAGTCTGTTATCCAAGAAGAATTCTTGGCCGTAACCAACGTCCCAACTGAAGCCTTGGAATTCACGATGTGGGGGCAAAACACAAACTGTCCTATATGCACTAGAAATGTCGGTGACAGAGCCAAATCCGTCTCGAGAAATTATCTCAGTGACGTCATCCAAGGACTTATACTTGAACTTGCTATAAGTGGTCGACATGTAGTTGTTGATGCAATCCAGTTCTGGTTCAGAACAGTCTGTTATAGGACGCAGTGAGCCATCAGACTTCTCAACTGCACCCAGTGCATGAACACAACGGGGTGTGTGCATGACCTTTTGAACCTTGCCTTCATTTAACTCACTCAATATATTGGTAGTCATATCTTGGCAAAAAGGACTTTGAGTCAGTGATGTGTAATTTTTACAAAAATAACTCGTAGTACAATAATCATCTACTATAGGAAACCCCCTCGCCACTCCTGTCATGACATACATATCATCTCTGGTCACATTTGAACCAAAACCTCTAAGTCTAGAAGCAAACCGACAAGGCTTCAAACTACATGGGGAACCTTCCAATACATAGACACAAGTACAAGTTGAATCACAACACCGCTCGAAAACCGGCAACCAGCTGTCTGGTGCCACTTCCACCGCCATTACAGGTTTGTCACAGCCATAGCGATACACACATTCTTCTAGAATGATATCATTTTCAGTAATACTCACGTATTCAGGGAGAGAATCCCATAAACATTTGTGTACACAGCCGAATTCTGCATGAACACCGCCATGTTCGTTGAGTGACAAAGACATCGGCGCGACTCCCAATCTACTAGCCATATCTGACCAACCGACACAATTACCCACAGTTGCTAACTCTGATTTGCTGAATACATCATCTTTCGCCCCACCTGTAATATTATCTGAGAATTCACAATTCCAACCATTGTACAGGGCATCCGAATATTCAGAACTACAACTATCCAACTTGTTAACCACAAATTCATCATCGCGCATATCACAACCCATAACTGGGTCACCGACATCACAGACTGAGTCTGCTTTGTTTACATCAATTGTCAAGCACTCAACCGCCTCCTCGCATACCTGAGTATAAATACTGTAGTCCAAACTATCTCTACTTGAGTTAACCTCATTGTTGACAATTTCACAGTTTGGACAGTTCAAATCAAGTCATACTGTATTATCGCCCGCACCGCCACCTGTACCACCGCCACCACCACTACTACCACCCCCACGACGAGGGCAGCTGAGCATACCATGGTCCGTGGCCCCACAGGAACAGTTGTGGCGATACTGACAATTATTGTTACATGAGTAGCCCTGGGCATGATTATAACAAATCCCTCTATCAGATGCTACACGTCTCCAACCAGACTGGCCTTGATTGCCATAACCTCCCCCTCTGCCACGGCCTCTGCCATGACCTCGGGAATTGTTATTGCCCCTGTTATTAGATTGAGATGATTTGAGACCTGTAGCACCCAACCACATATTTGACAGATTCGTATCTACTACAGAGAAGGCACCCACACCATTTTCTTTAGCTCTCTCTCTAACTTCACCATCATATCCCACCAATGCCTCCATTGTATACAGCCCAGTTGATGCTAGAAATGTCAAATAAGCAATGTGAGATAATAATCCTGTAGTGTCCAAGCCTTTCTTTGCCAAGTCCTCTACAAGGCGAGTCAATAAATAAAATAATTTATCAGGATTTTCAAGAGTTAATGTCTTTTTCCTTTCAGCCACGGGTAGAAACCTCCTGATATCAAACTTACTGACTGTAGGGGTGCCAGCTCGTACAAAGAATTCCTCACGTCCAAGCTCCCGTTCAGCTCCAGTTGAAGACTCAGCACCATAGTTTAATGGTGTCTCCCGGCCATTGCCATCAACGACCCTTGCCGCCTCACGTAAGATCCCACTATTACCAGTAGCTCCAATAGTCCCACTATTACCGGTAGCTCCAGCATTGGTGGAATTTGAAGCATTCACTGGTTGAGCAGGATAGTTGACCGCCTCACTGCCCTGAGGAACAGGGGGTGAAGGACTCCTAAAGTTGAACTTAGTTGTATGAACTACACTTCCCTTGTCACCAGAATGGACGCCATTTTGAGTTGCCGGCGTCACCACCAACTTCTCCTCAATAAGTCTCTCTAGTCTGTCCATTCTCTCATTTAGACCTTGAGACAATTTTCTAAACTCAGCCAGTACGTCATCATTAGTAAGAATATCCAGACTTCTATTTAAGTCTTGCACGACATTTGAGGCTCCCGACGGCTGGCCTGCCCCTCGAGCCGCCTTTTCTGCTTTCACCCTATCCTGCTTAAATTCCACTTCAATTTGGCTTTTCCTCCGCTCTTTAAGAATCTCATGCTCTTTGTCATCTGCACAGAAAGGGCACTCCTTGCAATTTCCATGGTAGGTATTACCACATGTAGGGCACTTTGCCATGATAGAAAGAAAAAATGAACCGTCACTGACTGAGTTTACACCTCGAATGAGCGGGAACACAAGAACCCCACCAGGGGAGAAGGGACTGACCAGTGAGACCCCTGGTGTGGGAACATGTCAATACTGAATATACCCAAATATCATTACGTGATATTTGTCTCATATTTAATTTAAAAAATGAAAATGATGATATCAAATATTAACTTGCTTGTATAGATTGTTTTTCTCGTTATGCTTATATTTTTCCTTTAAGAAACAAAACAGCTTCCATCACTTTAGATGGCTTTAAAAATATTTTAATGAAAAGCAAAGTTAAGCCTAGAATTATACAATTTGATGACGGAAGTGAATTTAAAGGTGTATTCAGAAAATATTTAAAAGAAAATAACATTAAATTTTTCAGTACATCACAAGACACTAAAAGTGCAATAGTAGAAAGATTCAATCGTACTATACAAGATAAAATATATAAATATCTTACTTTCAAAAAGACTTTGAGATATATAGATGTACTTCAAAATTTAGTATATAGTTATAATTACAGTAAGCATAGAACCTTAGGTATAAGTCCTTCAGAAGTAACTAAAGCAAACGAAAAAAAAATATGGATAAAACAATACGGGAAATATTTATTCTCTAAAAAACATCATTTACCCTTTAAAGTTGGAGATAAAGTTAGAATTACTAAATATAAAACTACTTTTAGAAGAGGATATTCTTCTCATTGGAAAAAAGAAATTTTTCAAGTAGCTTATGTTCTTAGAACTTGGCCTGCAACATATGTATTAATTGATAAAAACAATGAAATATTAAGTGGTAATTTTTATAAAGAAGAACTAGTTAAAATTGAAGGAATTTAAAAAAAAAAAAAAAAAATGGAGCACATAGAATTTCCTTTTTTCAATGCATGTATTAGAATACCTTTTTCTATGATAGTAGCAGGTCCTAGTAACAGTGGTAAAACTACTTTTGTTCATAATTTAATAGAAAACAGTGATCGCATATTAGACAAAAACATAGATTATTTTATTTGGTGTTATGGTCAAACACCTCCTAAAAAACCTTCTATAATGCAAGATAAAGACGTTATTTTCATTAATGGTATTCCTTCTTCTTTTGATAAATACATAAAACCGAACTTAAATGGACTTATTATATTAGATGACTTAATGAAAGAAAGCAGTAATAATGCAGAAATAGGAAAATTATTTACTCAAACTTGTCATCATGAAGGTTTAAATGTGATATATATATCTCAAAATTTTTTTTCTGAAGGGAAAGAAAGACAAACTGTGAACAGAAATGCTACTTACCTTGTTATATTTAATTCTCCTTTAGATCAAACAGTGCCTCAAATATTAGGAAGAAAATTATTACCAAAAAATCATAAAACCTTTATCAATATTTTTAATGAAGCAACTAGAAAACCAGATTCTTATCTCTTAATAGACGGACATCAAAAAACTCCACAAGAATACAGATTAAGAGGAAATATTTTTGATGTAGGCCAAGATGTTTATATTCCAAATAAAACTTAAAAAAATGTACGTGTGATAAATGAAATAAAGAATGATATAAAAGACAAGAAATAGTTTTGTTTATTACGTTTTAAAAAATGCCTAAGAAAAGGAAATCTTTGTTATTAAAAAAAAGACCTATATTAAAAAGGAAAGGGAAAAAAAGAATTTTAAAGAAAAAGACTAAAAGAAACAAAAGGCCTAATTTGTCTAGGCAATTAGCTTTCCTTACGGTCTTAAGTAACACTAAAAATAAAAAAAGAAGAAATCTTCTGATAGAATATGCAGGAAAAGAAGACATAGATGCTATATGCCAGTGCATTTATAACGTACTGAAAGGAAACATTAAATTAAGTCCTTTTTCTTATGCTAAACTTAAAAAGCATAAAAAAATTTTAAGATTTTTAGTAAATAGACGTGTGAATAACAAAAAAAGGAAAGCAGTATTGAAACAAAAAGGTGGTTTTTTGTCTATGCTTATTCCTTTAGCCGTAACTTTACTAGGAGGTTTAGCAGGAAGTAGACAATAATATGACTGCTTCTTTCAAAAAAAGTATTGTCATTCCTTTAGTTACATATAAAAAACTTAGAGCTATAGAAGAAATTAAGACAAAAGAAACTAAAAATGAAAAAAATCCTATTCTTGAAAGACAAAAAGAAATATTAGCAGAAAAAATGTATAACATTCAACCATATAAAGTTTTAAGTACTAATCAAGATATATCTAAACAAAATCCTACTTTTTTTTCTTATTTTCAAGAAAATCAATCTGAAAAATCTTTTCATACAGGTATATCTATAGAAGAAATATTATCTCATATAAGACAAGCACAAATACCTTACATAAAAGAAATTTTAAAAAAAATGTTAGCTTTACAATTTTTTTGGAATGATCAGGGTGAAATAATAATGAACGGAAAACTGCTAAAAAATTCTAATGTGATAGACATAATGAAATTTTTTTCTAATACTAGCATAAAAAAAGAACCTCTTGGCATTAATGAACTTTGGTATAATTTATCTCCACATATACCTAAATCTTGGTTTCTCAATAAACCAGGAAAAAGCAAGCAGGATGCTGACGCTTATAAAATAAAAAAATATCCTATAGAAGATCAAAATATAGACATTATAAAAAAACGACAACGACAAATACATAAAAAAATTGAAAAAGGAAAGATAGAATCCATAGAAGCAACAGATGATGAATATTCAGAAAATGATTATGATGATCCAATTGAAAAATCATTATTTAAAGATTCTGACAGCGTGGACGACGATAATTTAAATTATCCTCCAGAATATGGTAAACAAAAATTATTTATTCCTTCGGGAGAAGAAAAAACCTTCACAGAATCTGAAGAAAATAAAAAAGATGAAGCAAGTGGAGGAATAGGAGAAGAAATAAAAATTAAGAAAATAAAACCAACTTCTTTTGAACAAAAATTCGATAAAGAAAGTGAAATAGAACCTATGTCCTCTGCCCCTCCTTCTGAAGATATTTTTTGAGGAATAAAAAAGAAAAAAAGTTCGTCTAAAGCATCACCACGTAAAACACGATATGGGAGATCAAAAAAAAACAACCCTAAATATTATGGGAAAGATTGGGACACAAAATGGAAAAAATAGTAATAAATAAAGAAAAAGCATTTGAGATAAAGAAGAAAAAATCCTAGGAATATAAATAAAAATGTATTCGAATTGTGCTCATAAAAAACTTCTTTACAGGCAATTTTTACGAGAAAATAAAAATCCATTATTTTACAATCAATATGGAAGTGGATATAATACACTAACTCCTTTCATAGGAAGCAGAAATCAAAGAGGATATGGTATAGGTGGCATACTAAAAGGTTTATTTAAGACAGTCGTACCTCTCATTACACCTGCGGTGAAAAGTGCAGGTAAAGCAATAGGAAAACGAGCTCTTAAAGGAGGAATAAAAATTGCAAAAAATGTTTTAAAAGGTGAAAATATAAAAAAGGCTATAAAAAGAGAAGCTGAAGAAAGTTTGTCTGATTTAGGTTCTCAAGTTATTTCAAACTTTTCAAATCAAAGGAAATTATCTCCTCAGCCAAAAATTATAAAAAAGAGAAACAGAAAAAAGAAAGGAAGGCATGGTGATATTTTCGGATAGAATAAATAGCTTGAGATAAACCGATAACTTGATCTTTTTATATTGTCTAAGTAAAAATAAGAAGATACACCTGAACAAAAAATATGTCTTTTTTAAGTGAAAATTTACATCATTGTATAAGCTCGGAATTGGATTATAAATATATACCTCCTACTGATACTACAAGAATAAAAACATACTATGAAAAAATAGATCCTACAGCTTCACCAAACAGCAACACTGTTCAATTTACATTAAAATCTAACAAAAAAGATTATGTTTCTTTACATAACAGTTACCTTTACATAAAAGCAAAAATATTGAAAGCAGATAAAACAGCACCTGACGCTCCAGCTAACGATGGAACTATAAATGATAATGCTAAAGTTTTTCCTGTTAATTATTTTGGTGCTACTATGTTTAAGAATGTAAAAGTTTTCGTAGGAGGAATAAGAATATCAGACAGCAATGATTTATATGGTTACAAATCAATAATAGAATTTACTTTAAGTTATGATCCTCTTACAGCTAAATGTTTAGGACCATTAGGTTTTTACATAAAAGACAATAAAGATTTCAATGAAGTTAACACTTTAACAGGTACAGCTCACAATGCAGGAGCTAAAAAAAGATATGAAAAAACAAAAAACGGAACATTGTTTGAAGTGCATGTAAGAATACATGACAGTCTTTTTATACAGTCTAAATTATTACCTGGGGACTTGCCTCTTTCTATTGAATTAGATAGAGCAGATGAAACTTTTTGTTTAATGTCAAAAGTAGAAGCTCAAAAATATATTATAGATGTACAAGAAATAAACTTATACGTGAAAAGAGTTAGATTAACAGATGATTTTCATCAAGAATTAGAAGAAGCAAGAGCTACTAATTTACCTATATGGGATATTCCTATCCATAAAATAGACATGAAATATGTCACTTTCAGTCCTCAAAAAGCTATTCTTCAAGCTTCACATGTTGTGAATAACACACCTTTACCTAAAAGAGTCATAATTGGTCTCGTGCATTTAGATGGCTTCACAGGCACTCATAATCGTAATCCATTTAAATTTGAAAACTTTAAAGTTAAAGAAATAGAACTTAAAGTAAACGATGGAGGAACTCCTTTTTATCATTATGAATTAGATTTTCCAAATAATATGTATAACATGGCTTATCTTGCTCTCCTTAAATCTACAGGAGATATATTCAGAAATGAAGCACAAAATGTAACCATAGACGAATTTAAAAAGGGAACAACATTATTTTGCTTTGATATTTCTAAAGACGGAGCAACATCAGAAACTTTTGAATTAACTGAAACTGGTACTTTAGGTTTTGTAATAAAATTAGAAGAAGAATTAGATCATGGAGTAGCGGCCATTGTATATTTAGAATATGATGAGATCATGAGATTAGACTCAAGTAATATGCTAAAATTTAAGTCTGAATTGACTAACCTAACAAAATGAATGGAAAAGAAATAAATTTTTATCTAAATCTCATAAAAGAAGAAAAAAAAGGAGAATATGAAGTGTTTTCAGCAGATACCATACCTGAAGTGACGTATTACCCTACTAGTTACATAGTTAACACTGACAACAGTGATTCTCCTGGTGAGCATTGGGTAGCTTTATATTATGAAAAACCTAATAAATTAGCTGAATATTTTGATTCATATGGATTTCTACCTCTTCGTGAAAGTTTTCTTAAAGCATTACCTGAAAAATATAAATATTCAACTCATGCTATACAAGGTTTATTTTCTATAACTTGTGGACAATATTGTTTATATTATCTTGAGAAAAGAGCTAACAACATGTCCATGCAAGATATAATATCTAGTTTCACGACTGATACAGACTGGAACGATAATAAAGTAATAAATCATTTCAAAAAGAAAAAAATACCTGTGATAAAAGAAGCTCATTTCCCATATCAAATTTGTCAAAGCTGCTTACCTAAAAACGATTTCTTAAATAACAATTACACTTTAAAATCCAAAAAATTGAAATGACGGAATCAAACCTTTTAAGTAAAATCAATAATGCAACTAAAAAGAAACTACCAGCTATACAAGCGAGTAGTATTTTAGTTATGTTTGTCTTAGCTATAACAGGTATCATATATAATGAAACACAAAAAAAATATTCTTCTCCTTTACAAAAAGGAGATGAAATATTCCTATGTACAGAAACTGGCAACATTTTTCGCAATGGAGAAAAAACACAAAGTTTTTTAACTTGTTACATAACAAACATAAAAGAGAGAAAAAGCTGGTCCTCTCCTTACTTAGGACAGTCTATTTCAAATAATTCTCAAACAAACCAAAGCTCAAGAGTAAATCAGTTTACTGATGTAATAACCATAAATTCCTCTCTTAAAAATAGATATGTTGTAATACATATACCTAAACAAAGAAAAATCACTGAGATACATACCACATCTCCAACTTACAACTGATTAAAAAATATCACGCTGATCCTATAAACAATAACTTATATTTTAAATATGGATTATTTAAAGATTCAATTAAACTATGAAAAAGAACGTAATGAAATCCTAGAAAAAATTTGTCACCATCAACACTCATACATTTGCTCGTTAGAAAAAGAGAAAACTGAATATCAAAACAAAATAAAAGAAGAAGAAGAAAAAAATTCTTCTCTCTCTTATAAAATAAAAGAGACAGAAAAAGAAGTCATGAGTATGTTAGCACATAGAAAAGCCTATGGCATAGCTAAAATGGAGAGGGAATACAGGAAAAGAAAAGGTCCGATTTACATAAACACTATAGTATCAGACAGTAATGATAAGGATGAAGAAGCTGCTGAAGATATAGATATAGTAGATCTCCCTCGTGAGAGTTTATTAAACATATATGGAAGTATACCTGATGAAGTGTTTTATGAAGAAAAACATGAATGTGATTAGGTATACTTAATCACTGCTATATAATTCAAAATGAGTTTTCAAACATACAGCATAAGAAATCTTTTAAAAAATAAGAACATCAGTGACGAAATAGCAATCAAATATGTTAATGCTAAAAAAGAAAAAATTATATGCAATTCTGCTTTCTTAAACATACTCCTTGAACACTATAAACAGGTATTCAAGCATAGGCAAATAATATCTGCAGCCTTTTTCGTTATAGGAGAAACAGTATTTAATTATGCAGAAAAAATATGTCTTATAAAACGATTAAATATGCATGATTTATCATAATTATCAGTAAAAGAAGCTATAGGTTATACCTTAAAATTCTTTTCTACTGAAGGTCTTAAAGATGAAAAAGACAAAAAAATTTGGGAAAATGCATTAGATCATCATTATAAAAATAATGATCATCACCCTGAATACTATTCAGGTAAAAACATGGAAAAATATGCTTTAATTGAAAGTGTATTTGATATGATAGCCTATCATATAGAAAAAGATTTGAAAATTAAAAATATAACTGTGAATGATATTTTAAACGGAGAAATTACCTTTCATGAAATGTTAAACATTAATCCAAATTTCTTTAGTAGATACACTATCGAAGACAGAGAAAAAGTAAATTTTTATCTTGCTTCGTGGAAAAGTATTCTAAGTCAGCAATAAAAAATGCTTAAAATAAAAAAATATATTATTACAAATTCTGTAAATAAAAAAACAAAAACACAAATCACAAACATTAAATATACAAGTTTTACGATATCTTTACTGGCTATATATTTGTTTTTTACTTACTGTATCATATATGAACTTATGCATATTGTAATATTATGTCCTTTTTTATATATCATATATAACCTTATACATATTATATTATTTCTATTTTTGCATCATAGTATACTTGTTTCCGATACTACTTTGTGATACAGCTAACATAACCAGTTTCCGATACTACTTTGTGATACAGCTAACATAACCAATCTTAACTTTACATCTGATTACATATAACTTCAAAATGCCTTTGCCATCCTATTATTTCAATCAAGACTTAGGTTATTCTGATCAAGTCTTACAACAAATATCTGTACTGTTAGGTACAGACTGGATGAAACTAGGTATTTATCTAGGCATACCTGATCACCGTTTAGAAAATATTTTTAAGTCTAAAAAACCAAGCGAAATGGCATTAGAAATGTTAAAAAAATGGTGGAGAAATGTTCCTCCATACAAGAGATGGGAGGAACTAGAAACAAGTTTTCTAGAAACTAGCAGAAGAGACTTAATAGAATTCACTCAAAAATATTTTGGCGAAAAATTATTGGAAAATTACCATACTGATTCCACTGCTATATATCTTTTCTTGAGCAAATTGAGCGAAAAAATACCATCAGACTGGAAATATATCGCGATTTATTTAAACATATCATATAAAGATATAAAAAATATTTCTTATGAACCTGAACGTGACTTAACTCAATATGCCTTCCAAGTGCTAAAAATGTGGCAAACATCTAAATACAGTGCAACTCACCATCTCATAAAAGCTTTGTCTGACATGAACAGAAAAGATGGTTTGAAAATTATCTTCGATGAATTCGATAAAAGAACAGGAACTGAACAAGCAGGCTTTAATTAAAATGTTAAAATATCTTTGTGATAAGCTTTAATAACTACAATACATTTAGTCATAACAATTTAATAGTTATAATATATTATCATGTTATCTGATTATAAGATTGCTTTAAATATCTTGTGATAAGCTTAAATAACTATATATTATAATAAATAATACAGCAACAATAGTAACAACTGTCATAGTTATAATTTTTTATCATATTGTCATCTAATCATAAGATTGCTTAAAATATCTTTATGATAACCTTAGATAACTGTATATCATAACTAGTGATATAACAGTTGTAACAACTTACTATTATCATAATATAATATTGTTATCTGTTTATAACTGCTTTTAATATAGTTGTGATAAGCTGAGATTGTAATAACTTGATATAGTTATAATTTTTTATCACATTGTCATCTAATCATAAGATTGCTTAAAATATCTTTATGATAATCTTAAATAACTGTATATCATAACTAGTGATATAACAATTGTAACAACTTACTATTATCATAACATAATATTGTTATCTGTTTATAACTGCTTTTAATATAGTTGTGATAAGCTGAGAACTAAATAACTATATATCATATAACAAGTGGTATAGCAATAATCATAAGTACTTAGTATTATACATACTATAGTTATAACATTATATTGTATTATCGCTTTAAATATCGCTGAAATAAGCTTAGATAACTATATCATAACAAGTCATTAAGCAAGTCATAAGTACTTAGTATAGTTATAACTTCATATTATTACTGATATTAGTTATAACTTCATATTATTACTGATATCTTTATATATCAATATCAACAAAAATGGCATATTCACACGAGTCTTATTTTGTAACACTTACGGATAACAGAAATACAGCATTAATAACACCATGCAAAACTCCTGTTACCACGCCCGATATAAATCCTATAAGTAAACCTGTGATATATTATATAAAAAATACAGAAAGAGCGATTGAACCAACAAGATCAACTAAAGAATCTGCAGGATTTGATTTATACAGTGCTTATGATTATATTATTCCTGCTAAAGAAAGAATGTTGGTGAAAACTGATTTAACGCTTGTGTAGAGGTACACTTTACTAAACCATAGGAGTTGGGTACCGTCTGACGTGGCGGGTGAGTCGAGTCGTCGGACGTTCCTCAGGTTCCGGATAGGTGGCAGCACCGATCCGGGTCTGTGGGGACATCTGACGACGAACACCTGGGTCCGTATATAAAGCCCAGGGCTCAGCCGCTACGTCAGAGGCCCTTCTGGCCTCCACACTATGTAGACCACTGTCTTTTAATATTAGCTGCCTCTTTGATATCATTCGGCAGCCGTGAGTGTGCATTAAGTAATAAACCTAACCGTTGGCATACACTTGGAATACTGTCTTACTCTTTCTTTCCGAATCGTAAGACCCGAACCCCCCAGGTCCGTAAGGCCACAAACCCTTACACTGGTGCCGTGACCAGGATTTTCTGGTGTATAGCCCGGACGTTATAACGTCCGAACGGCTAGTACATGGGTTAGACACCCTTAGGGAAGCTAACCCAGCAGGGCAATCACTTGCCCAAGAGAATGGAAATGGATCGCTAATGCTCCAAGCCCATTCGGACTCACAAGATGCAGAATCAGCATCTTGGAGAGATCCCGGACCCCACTATGATGATAGTGAGGAGAATCTGCCAGACTCTGTACGACGTGAACAGTCCATACAGAGACATAGTAACTTAATAGGCCAGCAATCAATTGTTGACGAATTATGTGATTCGATGTTCGAAGTTGGTGGTAGTACTAACCCAGAACATCCGGCACCAATGCGAAAAAGGGTAACATTCGGAGAACTACCCTATAGGTTACCCAGGCCCGAATTACCAATATTAGATTATAGCGCTATAGATGGCGACTTAACCTATGCGGTACCGGAAGGTGAAGAATTAAAACGACCGGATGTCCTGTTGTTGAATGAAACTTATGTAACTTTGAACGAGAATTTAAATACCTTGGTCAAAGCTAAGGATGAAGTATTGCATGAAAAACTTCAGATGGAAGAGGACCTAACTGGCATGCGAAAGGAATTCGAAGCCAGAAGGAGCGAGTACATGAAAGAACTCGAGAATGAAGAACTAAAACTTCAATCTATGAGAGAATCATTCAATAAAGAATATGATAATAGGCACATTCGTATCCAAACATATATAGATACGAACGACCAACTAAACCTTGATAAGACAAAATTCGAATCCGAAATTCGCCATTATCAGGATGAGTTGGATAAATTGAAACTTCAGTGCAGTAAACAAGCTGAAGACAATGAAACCATCCGGGTAGGCATCATAGCTTACAACAAACAACTGGAGGAGGATAGACAGAAACTCACGAATGAGCTTCAGGAATTGCAGGCCACTGCAATAACTCTAGATAAATATGTAGAAGCAGCCCAGTTAACTATAGGTAATATAGACCCAGCTGTGGTATCTACAATGTTGGGAAAGACATCTAAGGATGCAACCCCAATTAGATACAGCCCATTCATTGATGATGGGGCTGACAAGAATGTGGTATCCGGAATCTATAAGAAACCGGATAATGCTGCAGTAAATGGAACCGCATCTAAACCAGTAGTTCCAATGCTAGATACGATAGGTCCAGCACCACCCATACCAGATTTGAGTCACAAAATCAAAGCGACTCACGATGGTGCTACAGGGAATAATAATAATTCACCTGTGGCACAACCAAGAGCACCCGGACCAATGAGACATATGTTGACACCACCTTCATATTTCCCCCAACCCGGCCACAGTACACCAGCAGTACCAAGATTACCGAATCCACCCCCAGGTTCTGGTAATGGTCCTACTGATGGACGTTTTCCGAGACCAAATCCGCCACAAAACAATATCAATGGCGGTACGTATCAACCGAGAACATCGTCCTATGGATATAGAAATAATTATAATCCATCGGGAAGTGGCAATTATCAGAATGGTAATAGCTATAACCAGGGATGGAATCAAAATGATTCTTACCCTAGATATGCTTCTTCTGGAAACACCGGTCACAATAGTGGATGCCCTGGTGGTTCATCTGGAGGCTATAATAATAATGGTCCACCGGGAGGAAACCCTCCAGGCGGCCCAGGAGGATCCGGATTCGGAGGATCAGGATCAGGAGGAGATGGCAGGAAACCTAACAGGAGAACTTCTATGCCTGCAGGGATGCAAACCATCTTTGATAGAAGCCAATGTATACAAAACCTTGGCATTGACTGCTACCGAAAGGGAGCAGACGGCATGGAAGTCATGAACTGGAGCATGCGAGAAGCAGATAGACTACGCGGATGTAATAATCCGGCACATAGGCAGGCACGGATACCCCCTCCATATGATTCTAATGATCCATGGAAGGACAGGTATCAAGCTTTTGTTGACGAAGTCAATTGTAGTGGCTGGACAAAAGAAGAAGCTCTGCCATATTTGATTTGTTGGTTAAATAAAGGCGGAAAAGTAGCTCTCAACCAATGGAGAGCAGCTTACGGAATATATGGTACCTATGATCAATTGGTCGAATGTGCCGCATACCTTTTCGGATCAATCGTTAGAGAAGATCCGTGGGTAAGCTTTAAGAAGAGGACACAAAAACCTAAAGAATCACACAAAGTCTTTGGTTTGGAGCTACAGGACTTGCTTTCGAAAGCACGTCCAAATTGGGCTCATGATGATGATTGTTATCTACAAGAATTGTTTATACAATTCTACAGTGGATTGCGAGATCCGGATCACAAGCAAGTGGTCTGGGACTCTTGGAAAGATGACACTTCCTTCAGTGATCTGTTCATAGCAATCGATGGACATGACATGAAGAAACGTCTGGTAGGTCTCGGACCTAATCCAATAAGAGCAGCTCCATTCCAATACGGAGGTACACCTGCTCCGTTATATGATACTTCCCAATTAGCTCCGGTTGAATCGAATGAAGTTGATGAGAAAGATGAATATGTCTCCGATGAAAACGGAGATTATATTGGTTCAGTGCATGTAGCTGGAAAGTATTACCGACAAAAGCGGTATAGGAAAGTACATTCGAGAGGGAGAGGAGGATCAGTTGCTGGTAAAACAGCTTCCGGATCAACTCAACCTGGCAGTGTAGCCTCTACGGCGAACCCAACTGTAGCAGCCACTGTTGCTCCGACTAACATGATGGAAACATTATTAGCCGGATTAACAGAAGCTCTAAAGAGACCGAGAGTTGACAAATCTCAGAGGAGATGTTTCAGATGCCAGAAACTGGGGCATTATGCTCCAGAATGTATGGCTGAAAAACCTGTCCCTCGTAGACAGGAGAGTGTCTCTGGAGTAAGTACAGAGGAAAACTAAGGAGGGGTCTCCCGAGGGGCAAAGAAGGGGATCCCAGTGACAAATCTTGCCATGATATCACCATCCGTGATGATAGTTCGCATGAAGTAACAAGATCGCCTAACACCGAGGTGGTTGTAGACACCCGGAAGGTTAGGGAAGCTGATATAACAGGTGCTATGGGAGCACAGGGGAAACCCAATATCAGTAACGAGGCAGGCGGCTATTCGTTAGCCAAGGTCTGTGGTGCCCACCTGCCCCCGGGTCATCCTTGTCTGGAATTCTTAAAAGGATGTGGATTGACTCCTGGTGTGAAAAATGACGTTCCGATTGTCACGGACATGCCCTCTGTTCTAAACGGAAGGCGGTGGTATGTTTGCCTTACTGTTAACGGAAGGTCTGCCGAATTCCTTGTGGATACGGGAGCTAGCCACTCTTGTATCTCCAAGGGGTTCTACGACCTTATACCGGATGAACATGATACTCTCAAATCGGGAGGAAGTGCTCAGACGGCCGACGGCAGTACCTTGCAAACGTATGGTAGAACTTGTGTGAGACTACAGTTAGATGGTATACATGACTATGTCATGAGCGCCACCGTTGCGGATATAGCAGATGAGGGGATACTCGGGTTGGATTTCGCATCCCTGTATGGTGCTGTATTGGAACCCCAAACAGGAGTGTTGAGTGTGAGATACCCGTACCCCGTGAAGGTTAGATGTGCACTGAGACAAGTGAGCAGTATGGCTAGTGTGGCACACACTGTGCGAATCCCTCCGGGAGTAGCCTGTGATGTGCTTGTAAGAAGTGATCCTGCAATGCGTAACAAACCTGCAGTGATAGAACCGGATGTAGTTACTTTGTCAGGTATTGGATTAAATTCTGTAGACACGATAGTAGCGAATGCATCCTGGTCGGTAGTACCTGTCTCCAATACTGGAAACACTACTATCTACTTGAAAAAGGGACAAGTTTTTGGAAACGTGACCCTTTCGGAAACTGTAACGGATAGTAAGCTAAGCTTACAGAAGGTAACAGGAAATTTCGGAAGACTTACTTAAGTTGTATGAAGAAACTTCATTAGAAGATCCGGAACACCGGAAAGAGTTCTATGATATGCTCTGTCAGTATCATACTGCCTTTGCCAAACCTGGTGAAAAACTAGGTACGACAAATAAGGTATTACATAAAATAGATACTGGAGATGCCGAACCCTTTAAGATACCGTATAGACGGTTACCCTTAGCAAAAAAGAGAGTAGCTGAGGATGAAATAAATAAGATGTTGGAACAGGATGTAATAGTCCCTTCCAATAGTCCATGGAGTAGTCCTGTGTGTATGGTAACAAAAAAAGACGGTACTGTCCGTTTCTGCATAGACTACAGGAAGTTGAATGGAATAACGAAAAAGAATTCGTATCCATTACCGAGAATAGATGAAACCATTGACTCCTTAGGAGGAAACAGTTGGTTTTGTACCCTAGACTTGCAATCAGGCTATTGGCAAGTGGGAATGAACCCTTCAGATATGGAGAAAACTGCATTTTCAAGTCATATTGGATTATTCCAATATAATGTAATGCCGTTTGGATTGTGCAATGCACCTGCAACATTTGAAGCAATGATGGAAACAATTCTAAGTGATTTATTGTGGAAAAGATGTCTCGTATATCTAGACGATGTCATTGTCTTCGGAAAAACATTCGAAGAATGTTCTAATAACCTGAAAATGGTACTAGAACGTATTATTTCAAATGGTCTCAAATTGAAACCTAAGAAATGCCACATGTTTAGAAAGTCCATAAATTATTTGGGCCGCATCATCAGTGATGAAGGAATAAAGGCTGATCCGGAAAAAATCGAATCAGTTACGAATTGGAATAGACCTAAAACACCCAAAGAAGTGAGGTCCTTTTTAGGATTCTGTTCCTATTATAGGGAATTTATTCCGAATTATTCTAGAGTCAGTTACCCATTACAAGCAATAGCTAACTGGACTCCAGGAAGTACCAAGGAAAAATTTCCTTGGACGCATGAACAGGAAACCGCTTTCCAAAAGCTAAAAGACCTGTTCACGAGTACTCCCGTATTGCAATATCCGAATGAGACGGATCATTTCATACTGGATACTGATGCTAGTAATGATAGCATTGGTGCAGCTCTCTCGCAAGTCCAAAATGGGAGAGAAGTGCCAATTGCCTTTGCCAGCAACACACTGAGCAAGACCCAGCGCAATTACTGCACAACCAAAAGAGAGTTGTTAGCAGTAGTCGTATATACCAAGAAGTTCAAACATTTTCTATGGGGAACGAACTTTACTTTGCGTACGGATCATTCCTCTTTAAGGTGGCTACTGAACTTCCGAGATGCTGAAGGCATGTTAGGCCGATGGCTAGCCCATTTATCCGAATATGGGCTTGAACATCAACAGATTCAGCATAGACCCGGAGTTAAGCATTTAAATGCTGATGCTTTGTCTCGAATACCAATCCGGAAATGTGATAATCCGGATTGTACTGATTGTGGAGCTCATAAGGCAGTGTTAGCAGGGATTCGAAGACCATTCGTACCCCTAGTTGCCAGTATACTGGATTGGTCTATGGATCACATACGACATTTCCAGGAAGCTGACTCGATAACTGCACAGCTACTGCAATTAGTGCCAAAGGGTATACGTCCAGTTAGACCAGAGGTCTCTCTGGAAAATCGAGAAATGAGAAGGTTTCTTGCTCAATGGACCGAGCTTGAAGTCCGGAAAGGCGTGTTATACCGTTGGAAGCCATGTAATAATGGTGATAGAATCATGCAAGTGGTGATACCACATGCCATGAGACATGACATTATGTACTTCTGTCATGGACATCGGACCAGTGGTCATTTCGGAAGGAAACGCTCGCTAGCACGACTTTCCAAGAAATACTATTGGCCTGGCATGACACGGGACTTGCAAAGATGGGTAACCACCTGTCCGGATTGTTGTAAAAACAAACCCGGACCCGGGATGGGCAAACTTCCCCTATCCCAAGAACTTTTCGGAGTTAGATTCGCAAGAATCGGGGTAGATATTATTAGTGGATTTAATACAACCGCTAATGATAATACCTGTATGATGGTAGTGTGTGATTATTATACGAAATACACTAAAGTATTTCCACTACCGGACCACAAAGCAATTACTTGTGCCGAAGCTTTTGTAAAAGGTTGGGTACTAAGCTTCGGTGTACCATTAATGTTACACAGTGACCAAGGCAGAGAATTCGAATCAAATCTCTGGCAGGGTATGTGCGAGTACTTGGCTATTTGCAAGACTAGAACCAATCCGTATAGACCACAAAGCGACGGATTGGTGGAAAGGTTCAATAGAACCCTCATCCAAGTCCTAAAGTCACTCGTTAATGAACATATGGATGACTGGGATGAGCAATGTCATTTTGTGACACATGCTTATAATAGTACGGTACATTCAAGTACAAATTGTTCTCCGAACCTTTTAGTATTCGGAGAAGATTTGATAATGCCTGCTGACCTAGTTTTTGGAGTCGTAGGAATGGACCCTGAACTACCTTGCCATGTAGTTTTTGTGGAATGTTTAAGAGACAGATTTAGAAAAGCATATGAGTCTGTCCGAATTGATTTGGAGAAAAGTGCCAAATGGCAGAAAGTAGGATACGATACCGATCTAAAACATCGGAAATTCCAATCCGGAGACAGAGTCCTCAGATTACATGAACCACTTAGACACATAAAATTAGCGTCTAATTGGGACGGTCCTTTTACTATAACACAAATTATCAGTGATTGTACCGTAATTATTAAATCTGACCTTGGTCGACTCTATAAGTCAAATGTGGCTAGATTAAGGAGATGGTCTGGGAGGGAGACCTCCACAGAAATGTATGGTGAAGGTTCCGAAAGGATCCTGAATCAGAATCGCATAATAGACCAGGTAAAGAACACTACAGTGAAGCGTGGTCAGGGTAGACCCAAAAAGTGTTCCGAATCAGTGACACCCACGCCAACACCGATTAAGCGTGGGGGAGTTAAAAAAGTCTCGGCAGGTGAAGACAAAAAGAAGAGGAAAGGTGTTTCTAAGGCTAAGAAGCACCTAGAGAAAGCTCTTCAGACTGTCAGGTCCGATAAAGAACTATCCGAGAAGGGGAGATACGTTCGCCGCAGCCCCCGAATTGCCCAGAGGACTGCAGTGACCTAACCTGTATACACAACGATTGTAATGTTTACATTTAGAGGAACGGATGACAACTGACCCTAAAGGCTTATTTGTCGCCCCCGCATGATGTACCAATGGGTAGTGGACGGATAATCCGGTGGATTTGCTTAAGCTTTCCATAATCTCCACTTAAATCCCCAGTCGAGTCATCGGGGTGAGCGATAATTACCTAAAAACAATCAGTTTGTTGATGTACCGCCTGTAGCACGTGCGTTTCCGCATGACGTCACCGTGTCCAGTCTCGGCTGACCTCTCGTGACCTCGCGGACCGCGGGGAAATGACGTCACGAAAGCTGGCCGGTCGCCATATTTGTTTTCGGTAACGTTCAAGACGGTCGAGCTCGCTCCCTTCTTGGATTTTACCGGCTAAGCAAACCCCCCGCTGCTCCTCCAGAGTCTGTCTCCTGGTAGACAGACTCCGTTTGTGCCGGCCCCGGCGCCGTAAAAGCCGGAAAAAGGAGTAGTTTACTCCCGTGGGCGATTCCCCAGTCATGGCTGAGGAATCCGTAGCTGCAGCCAAGCTATCCGGTGACCCGGATAAGCTGACTCCGTCCGCAGAAGCTTTTCCGGAAGCTTTGTCGCCTGTTACACAGGAAGAGAGCGAGATGATGGACGTGGAGGAACCCACGGATCGCTCGTTCGAGGAGAAGCTGGCTTCATTCTCACTCAATGAGCCAGAGAAACTGCTATCTCCACTCCCAGCAGAGGGATCCGGAGCGACTGCGAGTGCTGAACCCGCAGCGACAGAGTCCGAAACTACCCAAGTTGACGGACAGAAGGATGAGTGGAAGCCAGCAGTGGCGGAGCCTTTTCCAGCTAGCTATGATGGTCGCTACCTGTATGTCCACCCGGAACTGCAGGCACAAGTGACCTACGCGGACGGGACACCAGTCAGGATGGACCCGAAAGTCAGGATAGCTATCGAGGGCGTCATGGCTCCCGAACAGCTGACCAGGATGCCTCCCGAGTGGCTTCGAGACTGGCCGTGGTTCCAACGGGGACTTATGGTGGACGCCGGTTTCCGTGAAACCGTGTACGCAGCGAACCGAGCCTTCGAGCTCGGAGCGTATCCGAAGCCTGACAAGTCCCTGTGGAACGTCAAGGCTACGAACATTAACTGGGTAGGCTGTGTCTGGGATACCGATGGCCAGACCTACCCACGCCCTAGTGCTATCCGGACGCCGTGCCGGACCACTAAGGAATTCCGGGAGGCCGCTGCTAACTTCGAGCAGTGGGACGACGGTTACTACATAACCGAACAGGAATTGGTGGATGTCCAGAACAATTCACTAATCGGATTGGACCGAGCTGCAGCCCTTCGGACGGTTATTGTCCGCCGCATGACTGCCGAACAGGAGGCACAGGAAGAGGCTAAGAGGGCCGCGGAAGCACCCGCACCTCCTATCCCCGACCTGAAGCTTGCCACCAGAAGCTCCGCCAGTGCTACATCAGCTACCGGCAGCACTACTACTCCAGTAGAAGCCATGACCTCCAGCACATCCGGAACCCAGGAACCGGAGGAAGACTGGAAGGTCAGTAAGAACCGACGATCCGCTGCTCGGAAGCTCAAGAATCTCCCGGATTCTGCGAGAGCCGAGCCGAAACCCAGCACCTCAACCACTGGTAGTACTGCCATGGAGGTTGAGTCGTCTGACGAGGAGTCGGTGCACGAATCCTCGGTTGAGTATGATGAGAAGGCCACTCCATCAACTCAAACCGAGGCCGAACGTTGGGCTAACGCCAAATCCGGATTCAAAACCCGGATCCCGACGTGTTTCTCCGACTGTGCGTACGGAGTTAAGAAGGACGGCTCTACCCTCTATGCCTGTCCAGACTCAATCAATAAGAACGATGAGTCGGATGATGAAGATTGGATGCGCCTTTCGGACGAGGACCCCAATCCGAGCAAAGCCTATCGAAAGATGTGGCTTATGCTAAACCACACCGAAGGGTATTACACTTATACCCAGAGGAGGAAGCTGCGTTGGGCTTTAGAGAAGTGGTACGTTGACGATCAAAAGTCCTGTCCCTTCTCTATCTGCCAGGATGCGAGTGATGTCTCGATCCGGACCTGGAGTACTCCAGCCCGGTTCCAAAGGCATCTGGTAGAGGCCCACTTCCACCATCACCCGGTTTACATTTGTGATCCGAGTTATGGTAAGAAGGGCAAGAAGTGTACTACGAAGGTGCAATACAACCGACGTAGTGATCTGGCTAGACACCAGAAGAAATGCCACGCAGAAGGTTTGGACGGGGCCCGGAAGCGCATCATGGAGCTTCATCAGGAACTCATGAAGGAGTTCGATAGCCTGAGCGAGGATGCTTGGTCTAAGATCCGACCAGGGGACCAAGTCCTCTGCGAAGTTCCGAAGACCAAGGATTCGAAACTCCGAGCAAAGATAGTCCTGACTCCTGGAAAGGGTAAACTGGACATGCACGAGTCTCTCTGGCAGAAATGCGAGGAATCCGGAAAGGATGCAAAGAGAGGTCGTGAAAGGAGCAGGAGAGACCAGAACCGTGGCGGCAACGGTAATGGTCAGAGCACGACAAAACCGAAGGTCAGAGCAGAGGACCGTTCCAGGTCCCCTCTGACAAGGCACCCCGCAGAACAGGCTCAGGGCACTCCGGTGTTCAAGAAGCCTGAACCTGCCGGATACGCTGGAGCCGTATCTAAACCTGGGAAAGTGAGTTCTCGAAACTTTCCGTCCTTAAACCAGGGACCTGGACCTGAGAGCCAGACCTTGGTGGTAGGAAAGGATGGTCGCCTTATGCCAAAGAAGACCACCGCATCTGCTGCCGCCGGATCTGCATCCGCTCCAGCCGCCCCACCAGTTACCTTTACCCAGGAGCAGTTAAACATGTACCTGCAAATGGGACTGAAACAGAATGTACCACCTGCCTTCTGTGTACCAACGACAGGTGTGTCCGGGAGTCCTAAACCCGGAAGTGGTCCACAGGCCGCCTCGACTCCTCCCAAGGCTGTCGCGGCACCTGAGAAACCGAAGGACGCCATTACCATTAAAACTGGTAATGCGGAAGTTTGGTTTGAGAAGTCTCGCCAAGGGGAGGCAGATGTCCAGAAGGCCATCTACACCCATTGGGAGAAGACCGTTCGTGAGAAAGCGATCGAGTTTCATCAGGGTCTCCTAAACGAAACTCTGTTGTGTATGAAACAGGTGGGCGACGCTGAAAAGCAACGTCTCGAGACTCTCATCCGGGACGATGTAAAGGCCCAGGAGGAGGCTGCCTCAGCTGCTCAAGAAAAGGCAGCTATGGATGTACACGTGTTGGAAAAGCGTGTAAAGGAGGAGATCACTCGGAACACCAACCTGAACACTAAGTTCATGAGGGTGTTCGGAGTCGACTTGGACGAGTGGGACGGCACTCCCGAGTCGGCTTTAGCTCTTCTGAAGAAGAAGCATGCTAAGAAATCCGTTTAAAGCATGCTAGGGTTATTTCTTCCATATTTTTTTCCAACACCAAATGACCAGATATAGTCTTTGCGTAACCCTATAGGTCTGCGAATGCTTTTTCTAGTGCATGAACACCTATGCTATGTGTTCCGGGTTCCTTTGACCAGTCTATTATTCAGGTTGTATAACATTTATTACACCCTGAATAGCCTATTCGGATTTATAATTTCATCCATGAACAATCCGATAGTAGACTTGCTGCTGTGAGACGTATCCGGATGCCAGTTCCAGACTCCTGCTGTTACCCGTGCTAACCAATTACTAGGATGGACTTTACGATTTACCTCTACAACTCATCTGTACTCCCGAATGGACTTATATCTCTACTACTATTACTTCCGGATCAACCTATATCGGACTATTATTTTACTTATGTCAACTAAAACTTAAAAAGGATTACGTTCTCTACACAGTTGACACATCCGGACTAATATTCTACAAATCTACACCATTCGGATATACTATAAACTTTAGCACTACTAGAGGATTGTGGGTAGCTGCCCCAAATCAACTACCGTGTTCACTCAACATAAGGAAACTATAAACTTTAGCACGTCCATCCCGTGGTTAGCTGACCACACCTACCTACTAGTACCCGGAGGATACAGCAGAAGACTCCAGCAGCATTTATAACTCCGGTATATTGTATATAATGTCATATTTCTATTTTTCTATAATATTATATGTATGTACATATCCACTAGATACATATTATAATACGGGTACATAGACATTTCCTGATACGGATCTCTAATCACTATTAGTATTTATATTATAAGATCCGTTAAACTTCACCAGATAACACATATTATTGTCCTGCGAGACAAATTATATAATAAGTATAATGATCTGGTGCTATAAAGGTTATTAGGTACACGGTGATAATATATTATTATATTCATTACCACACCGTGATGTTTTTTTTCTTTTTTTCAAGTGTATGTTATAAATAATCCTATTCGTACTACTCACGGAATCCTTAACGGATTCGTATAATATTAATATACGACATGTCATTAGATAGTGATGTTACTATAACAGTCTTCTTTAAGACTACATATTCAAATGTGGTGTCAATGACTACAAACACACATACGGATGTTATTTTGTGATATGTTTTATTATCGACAGTTCCGTTACATATAGCTGTCATCATCACATGTATACGATTCATATTACTTGTCTTATTAATTATACCTGAAATACAATACAATATTATGTGGTATAATAATTAAATAGACAGTTCCGTTTCACATAACTGTCTCTTCTTCAAGTAATTCGTATAATATTTCAACATCCTAATCGTTATATGTAACTAAATTCCACTATCGAATAATATATATGACATCTGGTTCACAATTTATTTAGTGTTAATGTTATACCTATGGTTGTACCTCTATTACTAAAGGTTTAGACATGTAGAAATGTTATCCTAGTAATATTATATGTATAACACCCTCCTAAATGTCTGGGGGAGTGGTGTAGAGGTACACTTTACTAAACCATAGGAGTTGGGTACCGTCTGACGTGGCGGGTGAGTCGAGTCGTCGGACGTTCCTCAGGTTCCGGATAGGTGGCAGCACCGATCCGGGTCTGTGGGGACATCTGACGACGAACACCTGGGTCCGTATATAAAGCCCAGGGCTCAGCCGCTACGTCAGAGGCCCTTCTGGCCTCCACACTATGTAGACCACTGTCTTTTAATATTAGCTGCCTCTTTGATATCATTCGGCAGCCGTGAGTGTGCATTAAGTAATAAACCTAACCGTTGGCATACACTTGGAATACTGTCTTACTCTTTCTTTCCGAATCGTAAGACCCGAACCCCCCAGGTCCGTAAGGCCACAAACCCTTACACTTGCTATACCTCCAGGATGCTATGGTCGCATAGCACCTAAATCAGGTCTTGCAGTTCATCATTTTATTGATGTTGGTGCAGGAGTAATAGATGGAGACTATAGAGGCACTGTTGCCGTCCTACTGTTCAATTTTGGTAATAAAAACTTTGAAATAAAACATGGAGATCAAATAGCTCAAATCATCATAGAAAGAATTTGCATCCCTCACCTTGAAGAAGTGTCTGTTCTTAATGTAACTGAAAGAAACAAAAGAGGATTCGGATCAGGGAAAGAAAAAACAAATAATAAAAACCGAAGAAAAAACAGTTGAAAAAATGGATGAAGAACCATCAAGAGAAAACCCTGTCAATGAAGAGGCTGCAGATGAAGAACAATTCTTCGATGCAGTTGAAGAACAAGCCTATGAAGAAAAATCAAATTAAGAATCAGCAAAAGAAAAAACAAGTCGATGCAGTTAAAGAACAAGCCTATGATGAAAAACGCATTAAAAATAAAAAAAATCAACATCATATAAACCATTAATAAAATCAAAGAAATGCCCTCCATTTCTCGATGTGAAATTATCCCTAATAAAAAAATTAAATAAAATCGAGTTATGTTTTTTATGCATACAATATAACAAACAAAATATCCTTGGGATAAACTAAAAAATCACACAATCTCTATGATAAACTAAAAAATCATACAACCAAAAAAACATAATGGACAACAAAGCAAAAGTAGATGAATGCTTGCTTTATATTTTACAAGATTCTGATTACAATGATCATTCACCTCGAAATAATATTTTTAAGCTACTTATATGCGCGCATATAAGTGGTGATAAATGGGCAGTAGCAGTTCCCAAATCTATTACCAGATGTCACCACTTCCATTCACCTGTTATGTAACAGTTTCCTTCACTGGTGGCCTTGTAGTCGGCCATATTGCCTACCCCCAGGAAGGACCACCGGTCTCACATTGGAGATTTTTTTTCCCAGTCATCATGACTAAATGCGTGGCCTGTGATACTTCCTACCATGGTAACGCGGCCAAGTGCCCGAATTGTGGGGTGACCAATCCGGGGAAACGTCATTCTCCGGAGGATTCGGAAGAATTACCTGGTTCAGCGGATTCAGCCGAGCGTGACGAGCAGGAGGCCACGGAGGCCAGGCAGAGCGACCGGCCGCCCCACGTGAAGGACGGTCAACATGGTGAGCTTAGCAGCCTTGGGGAGAAATCTACACAAAATGAATTATTGCATCAGATTGAACTTGAAAGGGCCAGGAAATCAAAAATTGATGAAATGTGTAAACGCAAGGAGTTGGAACTAGAGTTGGCCAGCCTTACGGCTGAAAATAACAGATCTCTTCGCCAATTAAACGAAGGCGTACGGGCTTGGCGAGGTGCCATGGGTGCGTTCGAGGCTGAAAATTCTTCTCTTACTGCTAGTGCCCCATGTTGGAATCCTTCAGAGTTGGATGCGGTAAGGAACGAAAGTGGTGGGTCGAACGCCCTAGGTGCGTTCGAGGCCCAAACTTCTTTTCTTGCTGCTAGTGCTACGTATTTGAACCCATCAGAGTTGGATACAGTAAGGAATAAAGGTGGGGACTCGAACACACCAGGCTTCCAAACTGGCCAATCACAAGCCAGCTCTAACTTTAACTGCGGAGCCCAAAATGGCCGCCCTGTACTTCCGGAAAGCCGGTTTTCGGCCGCAAACACTGATTTAGGGCCTAATTCTAAAGTTATGGGACCCTCCGCAGGCCAATCCGGCCTTGAAACCACCTCAGGTATGTTTGAATTACCCAACTTGAGTAAAAAATTGCCTCCAGTAGAGGGAAATACCCAAGTAAACAAGTCGCTCACCCGCGATAACAAGCCACCTTCCCGGTACAATCACCCGGTCCCCAGAGACAATCAACCTGACTATCCAGTGGGTCAAAGTCATTCCCATGGTGAATTAGACAATGATTATCAGGAGTTCCTACTGTGGAAACAGTGGAGAAGTGGTGGTGTAGCTGCTAACACTGTTCCTCAGCTGTTCTACAGAGATGGCACACCTTATTCCCCACCTGTCACACCTGTTAGTCAGACTGTCAGTTGGCCTGGTGTGGGTCAATTTAGGGCACCGGATGGCAGGCTAAAGTTCCCACCTACACCTATGGTATATGGTAACCCGACTACTTCTCATATGTATGGGATTCCAGTCCCAACATCCCATCAGCAGCAGGCTTCATATCAGTTTGGCGTTATTCCTAACCCACAACAACAGTACCAGGCTGCAGGAATCATACCTAATCAACAAAGCCTGTTCCAGGCTCCTGGTGTTCAGTCTGTGCAACCTCAAATTCCACATAACCCAACAGCATGGTATCCTAACCAGCAACTACAACACCAAGCTCAAGGCGCCCCAATGGTGATATTTTCACCAAACAATGCCAGTGGCAGTAAGTTTGTGACCTATGACATTGAACAGCACATGCCGCATGATAAAGTAAAAAAACCCGCCTTGAATGATGTTATTTCTGCTAGCATGGGTCTCTTGAATAGCATGTTGGCTAGAAACTTCCCATGTAAAAACTATGGTAAACATGTTAAATTCCTAACTGACAAGAAAGCATTCTACAATGAGGATGCTCTCATTCAGTATGATCTTGCGATGCGTGAAAGGGAAGAATCGTTTGGTGAACACACATTCTGCTATTTCGATCACGACATCTTCTCAAACAGTGTTGGTCTTGAGAATCTTAGTGCCGAGCACTTATGTAATGTTCTTGGTATCCAGCCTCCATCATCTCAAAGTGGTGCTGGTACTGTTGCGGGATCGAGTAGTAAGAGGAAAAAGAACAAAAAGAAAAAGTCAGATGAAATTCACTGTTGCTATGCATTTAACGGTGATAATGGTTGTAACGCCAAAGATTGCCCTCACCCACATGTATGTCGCTCTTGTGGGGGTAATCACACAAAACTAAAGTGCACTGTGAAAAAATCAAATGATTGATATCAGGCCTTAGTGGATTCTGATTCAGGGGTCAGTGTCTCCGAGGAGTTTGGCATAGATGGTGGAATTATAAAATCTTCCGATTCTGACAATACCAGTGATTCTGATAATACCAGTGAACTTGAATATAGTTTATTATGGGATGTCAACAAATTCGTAACTCCTTGTGGTTCAAATCATGTCAATTCTTCAGATTCATTACCAAAGATGGAAGACATTATATTAACTCCTACTATCTACACTTCCAGAATTGTCGATGGTGTTGAATGGTTTAGACCTTGTCCTTTGGATTGTGATTCCGTTCATGTCTTAGATGGCATGTGCCTCCAACTCAACCATCCATATGAAAACACTAAAATAATTACTTTTATTTTAAAAAATGAAATAGCAGAACTTTTTTTAAATAAATGGAAAAACGATGAAGTTCAAACTTCTTCACTTTTAAATGAAGTAATAAAAAACTTAAAAAAATTAATCAATGTCATGTATTACACAGATCACTTTGGAGTTAAATGGCAAACCCGAGATAATTCAAGATACAGCAAGATTTCAATAATATTCCATGGAAATAGTCGTATCAATGAAACTACTACAGTACTTAAGTCTAAAGAATATAAAAATTTTATCCAGTCATTGAAATCTGCGAATATACTATTTTTAGATCAAACAATCACTTTCAGAAGTCAATTTCAAAGTATACTAGAACACATATGTAACTCATTCTCTGCCACTCTGTTCATAAATGATGACTTAATTCTTTATTTTCCCGGCTGGAGACATATAAATGAATCAATACCAGCAGAAATTTATGATTTAGATCGTCTTTGGTATCCACTCTCTGTGTAACACGGTTGCTAAGGTATGCGCTACAAATCGAGTAAACACTCGTTACTAAGTGTAGCTATGACAACATAACGTAGCAACATAATTCATTGCGTCAAAAAAATGGCTGACAACGAAACTATAATGAATAACATTGAATCATCAACCTCAGAAGATGAAACAAGTTCAGAAGAAAGTCATCATCGGTATGAAACCAATTTCACAGTGCGAGCACATAGTTACACGGATCAAGGTGAAGTGAAAACGTGTTTGCGAGGATGTTATAACATTTCCTACAATCTCGATTTAGTTGTTATGTACGATGACGTGCCGCACGAAGACAACACACTCGTATACTTGGATGTAAAAGAAGAACAAAAGATCGAAATTTTCGAAGAAGAATGGACAGAACTCTCATCTAAAATGGATCAAATAAAACATCTGTTTAGTTCGAACATTAACATGAACTCTAAAATTGAAATAGAAGGTTTCACTGTCACCAAATTAAACTGGGATACGTTACTGTTCGCATCAAAGAACATTGGAAGCCACTTCATGTTAAAACCAAATCAGTTAGATAAACTGAATACTGCGATGGAAGACATTCAAGACAAAGAACTTTTTGACTATCTTGATATACTGTACATTTTAGAAGAAGAATAAGAAAAACAGAATCCTAAAGGTAAAACACACTTCTTAATGTCTCTGAATGATATAAATGTCTCTGTGAATGCACACTTCTTAATAGTCTTAAAGTACAGTCAATAAAAAAAATGGGAAACAAACCTGTTTTAGGATATACTAGATATGATTCCAATACATTTCCTCTAAGCAAAGAAAAAACTAACGCTGTAGGATTTAATTTATATAGTGCTTTCAGTTATATAATTCCAGCCAAAGAAAAATGTTTAATTGAAACAGGCATCAAAGTTGCTGTCCCTACTGGGTATTATGCACGTATAGCACCATTAAGTGGGCATAGGTTTAAGTATACAAATGTTAAGGCAGGAATCATAGACAATGATTACAGAGGACAAATTCATATCCTTTTTTTAAATTTTGGTGAAAAAGAATATAAAATAAATTGTGGAGATCCGATTGCACAACTTGTGTTGGAAAAAATATATAATATTACATTAAAAGAATCTAACAAACTCAAAGATACTCCTTATTCGAAAATATGTTTCCAATTAAGACACAGCAAAATATATGAACAATGGCGTAAAGAAACACATATGTCCTAATGATATGATTTTAAAATAATACTTAACTCTGTTCTATTACATTATTATAATAAAATGTATTATATCCAAACAACTTGTTTCATTTCATTTTTATTTTCACTTATAGACAGCATAATACTTCAATCAAAGTGTCAAATGATCTGTACATCACATATTTTATTTATCATTGTAATACAAGAACTGCTTTAAATCCAATGAAAATGAAAATCTATCGTTTCAATTGTAAACTAACGCTGTAAATTCCTCTAATAACTCAGCAAATATTCTTTGCTGATATCAATGAAATATAACAAAAAATAGACGAGAAAAAACTCAGTCCCTAAATCACTTAAACTGTTGAAAAAAATCTATATCCTCTTAAACTGAATGTCTATTTGTTCATAGACTTAAAGGTGTAACACCACATTTATGATTTCACTGCTGAGGTGGAGTATATAAGGAACGCAATGTCTGGGGTTAATTGGAGAGGTCCGGCCCTCATGTCACGAACCTCCATGTCTGTAGCTCCAAGTGTAGCTTCAGTGCGGACAAAATCTCGACTATTCGTCCGACCTTGTCAACTAAGAACGGTTGATGCTCCCATTGTTGGTTGAAGCATGAACGGGTGATGCTCCCACTGTTGGTTGAAGCTCAGTTGGTTGAAGCAGAACGGCTGATGCTCCCATTGTTGGTTGAAGCGTGAACGGGTGATGCTCCCACTGTTGGTAGAAGCGTGTCTGCTCCCATCAGTTGATGGAAGCAACCATACATAATGGTCCTCCTGTTTCAGTAACGCTCACCGTTCCTTAGAGCACTGATCTGGAATTGAATGTGTTCCTCAATCCTTCCACAATCCTCCTTCAATCCTCCTTCAATCCTTCAATCCTCCTTCAATCCTTCAATCCTTCAATCCTCCTTCAATCCTCCTTCAATCCTTGGTACACTCAGTTCATTCCTCTGTACCGAAAGCTCAGCTAAGAACCTTGTGACATGAGAACCACTTGACCTCTCTTTTGTATTTAAAACCTAAAGTGATATGATTACTATTTCCAAAAATAATCCTATTATCCAAAATAATAGGTATTTTCTGGATATTCAAAAAATATAGGTCTTCTTTGGATATTTTTTTAGAAATATCCAAAGAAGACCTATATATATACTACTCCCGCCAAGGTTCAATCTCCTGTTCGAGAACCAATTCAGGCTGCAAAGCCAAAAACCCCAAATGTACCTCAAAGAGTTACAAGGAGTGGGCGCGAGGTTAAACGCCTGGCCAGATACACTTAAATGTGATTCGAACTGTATTTTTCTGTAACTTAAATGTGATTTGATCTGTATTTTCTAAGGATTTATTGTTACTGTTAGTAGTATATATATAGGTCTTCTTTGGATATTTCTAAAAAATATCCAAAGAAGACCTATATTTTTTGAATATCCAGAAAATACCTATTATTTTGGATAATAGGATTATTTTGGAAATAGTAAAGGAGGATTGAAGGAGGATTGAAGGAGGAGGATTGAGAGATACATTCAATTTCAGATCAGCTCTCTAAGGAATGACGTTACTGAAACAGGAGGACTATTATGTATGGTGCTTCAACCAACTGATGGGAGCATACATGCATCAACCAACAATGGGAGTATCAGCCGTTCTAAGTTAACAAGCTCGCACGAATAGTCGTGATTTTGTTCACACTGAAGCTAGTACCTGGAGCTACAGGCGTGGAGGTTCGTGACATGAGGGCTAGACCTCTTCAATTAACCCCAGACATTGCGTTCCTTATATACTCCACCTCAGCAGTGAAATCATAAATGTGGTGTTACACCTTTAAGTCTATGAACAAATAGACATTTAGTTTAAGAGGATATAGATTTTTTTCAACAGTTTGAGTGATTTAGGGACAGAGTTTTTTCTCCTTTATTTTTTTGTTATGTTTCATTGATATCAGCAAAGAACATTTGCTGAGTTATTAGAGGAATTTACAGCGTTAGTTTACAATTGAAACGATAGATTTTCATTTTCATTGGATTTAAAGCAATTCTTGTATTACGATGATAAATAAAATATGTGATGTACAGATCATTTGACACTTTGATTGAAGTATTATGCTGTCTATAAGTGAAAATAAAAATGAAGTGAAACAAGTTGTTTGGATATAATACATTTTATTATAATAATGTAATAGAACAGAGTTAAGTATTATTATAAAATCATATCATTAGGACATATGTGTTTCTTTACGCCATTGTTCATATATTTTGCTGTGTCTTAATTGGAAACATATTTTCGAATAAGGAGTATCTTTGAGTTTGTTAGATTCTTTTAATGTAATATTATATATTTTTTCCAACACAAGTTGTGCAATCGGATCTCCACAATTTATTTTATATTCTTTTTCACCAAAATTTAAAAAAAGGATATGAATTTGTCCTCTGTAATCATTGTCTATGATTCCTGCCTTAACATTTGTATACTTAAACCTATGCCCACTTAATGGTGCTATACGTGCATAATACCCAGTAGGGACAGCAACTTTGATGCCTGTTTCAATTAAACATTTTTCTTTGGCTGGAATTATATAACTGAAAGCACTATATAAATTAAATCCTACAGCGTTAGTTTTTTCTTTGCTTAGAGGAAATGTATTGGAATCATATCTAGTATATCCTAAAACAGGTTTGTTTCCCATTTTTTTTATTGACTGTACTTTAAGACTATTAAGAAGTGTGCATTCACAGAGACATTTATATCATTCAGAGACATTAAGAAGTGTGTTTTACCTTTAGGATTCTGTTTTTCTTATTCTTCTTCTAAAATGTACAGTATATCAAGATAGTCAAAAAGTTCTTTGTCTTGAATGTCTTCCATCGCAGTATTCAGTTTATCTAACTGATTTGGTTTTAACATGAAGTGGCTTTCAATGTTCTTTGATGCGAACAGTAACGTATCCCAGTTTAATTTGGTGACAGTGAAACCTTCTATTTCAATTTTAGAGTTCATGTTAATGTTCGAACTAAACAGATGTTTTATTTGATCCATTTTAGATGAGAGTTCTGTCCATTCTTCTTCGAAAATTTTGATCTTTTGTTCTTCTTTTACATCCAAGTATACGAGTGTGTTGTCTTCGTGCGGCACGTCATCGTACATAACAACTAAATCGAGATTGTAGGAAATGTTATAACATCCTCGCAAACACGTTTTCACTTCACCTTGATCCGTGTAACTATGTGCTCGCACTGTGAAATTGGTTTCATACCGATGATGACTTTCTTCTGAACTTGTTTCATCTTCTGAGGTTGATGATTCAATGTTATTCATTATAGTTTCGTTGTCAGCCATTTTTTTGACGCAATGAATTATGTTGCTACGTTATGTTGTCATAGCTACACTTAGTAACGAGTGTTTACTCGATTTGTAGCGCATACCTTAGCAACCGTGTTACACAGAGAGTGGATACCAAAGACGATCTAAATCATAAATTTCTGCTGGTATTGATTCATTTATATGTCTCCAGCCGGGAAAATAAAGAATTAAGTCATCATTTATGAACAGAGTGGCAGAGAATGAGTTACATATGTGTTCTAGTATACTTTGAAATTGACTTCTGAAAGTGATTGTTTGATCTAAAAATAGTATATTCGCAGATTTCAATGACTGGATAAAATTTTTATATTCTTTAGACTTAAGTACTGTAGTAGTTTCATTGATACGACTATTTCCATGGAATATTATTGAAATCTTGCTGTATCTTGAATTATCTCGGGTTTGCCATTTAACTCCAAAGTGATCTGTGTAATACATGACATTGATTAATTTTTTTAAGTTTTTTATTACTTCATTTAAAAGTGAAGAAGTTTGAACTTCATCGTTTTTCCATTTATTTAAAAAAAGTTCTGCTATTTCATTTTTTAAAATAAAAGTAATTATTTTAGTGTTTTCATATGGAAAAATATTATTTCGAGGTGAATGATCATTGTAATCAGAATCTTGTAAAATATAAAGCAAGCATTCATCTACTTTTGCTTTGTTGTCCATTATGTTTTTTTGGTTGTATGATTTTTTAGTTTATCATAGAGATTGTGTGATTTTTTAGTTTATCCCAAGGATATTTTGTTTGTTATATTGTATGCATAAAAAACATAACTCGATTTTATTTAATTTTTTTATTAGGGATAATTTCACATCGAGAGATGGAGGGCATTTCATTGATTTTATTAATGGTTTATATGATGTTGATTTTTTTTATTTTTAATGCTTTTTCATCATAGGCTTGTTCTTTAACTGCATCGACTCGTTTTTTCTTTTGCTGATTCTTAATTTGATTTTTCTTCATAGGCTTGTTCTTCAACTGCATCAAAGAATTGTTCTTCATCTGCAGCCTCTTCATTGACAGGGTTTTCTCTTGATGGTTCTTCATCCATTTTTTCAACTGGTTTTTCTTCAGTTTCATTAGTTGTTTTTTCTTTCCCTGATCCGAATCCTCTTTTGTTTCTTTCAGTTACATTAAGAACAGACACTTCTTCAAGGTGAGGGATGCAAATTCTTTCTATGATGATTTGAGCTATTTGATCTCCATGTTTTATTTCAAAGTTTTTATTACCAAAATTGAACAGTAGGACGGCAACAGTGCCTCTATAGTCTCCATCTATTACTCCTGCACCAACATCAATAAAATGATGAACTGCAAGACCTGATTTAGGTGCTATGCGACCATAGCATCCTGGAGGTATAGCAAGCGTTAAATCAGTTTTCACCAACATTCTTTCTTTAGCAGGAATAATATAATCATAAGCACTGTATAAATCAAATCCTGCAGATTCTTTAGTTGATCTTGTTGGTTCAATCGCTCTTTCTGTATTTTTTATATAATATATCACAGGTTTACTTATAGGATTTATATCAGGCGTGGTAACAGGAGTTTTGCATGGTGTTATTAATGCTGTATTTCTGTTATCCGTAAGTGTTACATAATAAGACTCGTGTGAATATGCCTTTTTTGTTGATATTGATATATAAAGATATCAGTAATAATATGAAGTTATAACTAATATCAGTAATAATATGAAGTTATAACTATACTAAGTACTTATGACTTGCTTAATGACTTGTTATGATATAGTTATCTAAGCTTATTTCAGCGATATTTAAAGCGATAATATAATATAATGTTATAACTATAGTATGTATAATACTAAGTACTTATGATTATTGCTATACTACTTGTTATATGATATATAGTTATTTAGTTCTTAGCTTATCACAACTATATTAAAAGCAGTTATAAACAGATAACAATATTATGTTATGATAATAGTAAGTTGTTACAATTGTTATATCACTAGTTATGATATATAGTTATTTAAGATCATCATAAGCAATCTTATGATTAGATGACAATGTGATAAAAAATTATAACTATATCAAGTTATTACAATCTCAGCTTATCACAACTATATTAAAAGCAGTTATAAACAGTTAACAATATTATATTAAGATAATAGTAAGTTGTTACAACTGTTATATCACTAGTTATGATATACAGTTATCTAAGGTTATCATAAAGATATTTTAAGCAATCTTATGATTAGATGACAATATGATAAAAAAATTATAACTATGACAGTTGTTACTATTGTTGCTGTATTATTTATTATAATATTTAGTTATTTAAGCTTATCACAAGATATTTAAAGCAATCTTATAATCAGATAACATGATAATATATTTTATCTAACTATCTGAGCCTCAGGAGTGCTTTTTTGCTCATAACCCCCGTGCGTTATCCAGCCATAACGCACTCTCAGACCTTTTCTTCGGCTTCAAGAGGCTGCTGGTTTCAATCCGGACATGTTAATAAATTGAGGAATATACAAAGTCAACTCCTCCATAGTTTTCCAGTTAAAACCGTTTAGGTTCAACGGGGAATCGATCCCCGGCCGCTGGGGCAGGAGGCGAGCTCGCTGTCCACTATACCAAGCCGACCGGTGGTAGAAATGAATCTACATCAAGAATTTGAAAAAGTTGTCCGACATACCTGAAGTTTACACACCTCGATAGCCTAGAATATATGGAGCCTGGTGGAGTTATTAACACAGAACCATCCTTAGATATCCTAGATGAACATGCCATGCCAAATTCCTCCATTTTGTTCGAAATAAATAAGAATCCATTGATTTTCCACATCGATACGAGTCGGGACCCGCCCCGTCCGGCCATTCCTTGCTCGACGCGTGGCTGACCTAGTTTTTACATCCGGGCACCTCCCCGCTATGTCAACAAGAAGCAATGGCCGTGTACCGGGCCGTGTGCGTTGGATCGGTATGGAAAATCAATGGATTCTCATTTATTTCGAAGAAAATGGAGACAAAATGTATGCGAACACCAACTAGAGATTGTATATTTGGCGCTGCTAGAATAACAGAGCTTGACATCCTTGGATTATACCCGAAAATTCGTTGGATATACGAGGGTTTGACGGGTGGAGTAAAAACAATGGCTACGCTGGCTTGGCAAACCGAGCGGATCGTATGCATTTACAAAATGTCTTCTCCTGGATTAATTCTTGGGTTATAAGGTAAGAAATTAATACAAAATGGAGAAATATGTTCGATAAACGCTTTAATGCATGTTATGGGTACGCACTCGTGGGTTTATGGGTTAATAATCCACTCGCCCTTCGGGCTCGTGGATTATTAACCCATAAACCCACTCGTGCGTACCCATAACATACATTAAACGCTAAATAACTAATAAATTGTTATGACTAACTGTATTGTAGTTATTAAAGCTTATCACAAAGATATTTAACATTTTAATTAAAGCCTGCTTGTTCAGTTCCTGTTCTTTTATCGAATTCATCGAAGATAATTTTCAAACCATCTTTTCTGTTCATGTCAGACAGAGCTTTTATGAGATGGTGAGTTGCACTGTATTTAGATGTTTGCCACATTTTTAGCACTTGGAAGGCATATTGAGTTAAGTCACGTTCAGGTTCATAAGAAATATTTTTTATATCTTTATATGATATATTTAAATAAATAGCGATATATTTCCAGTCTGATGGTATTTTTTCGCTCAATTTGCTCAAGAAAAGATATATAGCAGTGGAATCAGTATGGTAATTTTCCAATAATTTTTCGCCAAAATATTTTTGAGTGAATTCTATTAAGTCTCTTCTGCTAGTTTCTAGAAAACTTGTTTCTAGTTCCTCCCATCTCTTGTATGGAGGAACATTTCTCCACCATTTTTTTAACATTTCTAATGCCATTTCGCATGGTTTTTTAGACTTAAAAATATTTTCTAAACGGTGATCAGGTATGCCTAGATAAATACCTAGTTTCATCCAGTCTGTACCTAACAGTACAGATATTTGTTGTAAGACTTGATCAGAATAACCTAAGTCTTGATTGAAATAATAGGATGGCAAAGGCATTTTGAAGTTATATGTAATCAGATGTAAAGTTAAGATTGGTTATGTTAGCTGTATCACAAAGTAGTATCGGAAACTGGTTATGTTAGCTGTATCACAAAGTAGTATCGGAAACAAGTATACTATGATGCAAAAACAGAAATAATATAATATGTATAAGGTTATATATGATATATAAAAAAGGACATAATATTACAATATGCATAAGTTCATATATGATACAGTAAGTAAAAAACAAATATATAGCCAGTAAAGATATCGTAAAACTTGTATATTTAATGTTTGTGATTTGTGTTTTTGTTTTTTTATTTACAGAATTTGTAATAATATATTTTTTTATTTTAAGCATTTTTTATTGCTGACTTAGAATACTTTTCCACGAAGCAAGATAAAAATTTACTTTTTCTCTGTCTTCGATAGTGTATCTACTAAAGAAATTTGGATTAATGTTTAACATTTCATGAAAGGTAATTTCTCCGTTTAAAATATCATTCACAGTTATATTTTTAATTTTCAAATCTTTTTCTATATGACAGGCTATCATATCAAATACACTTTCAATTAAAGCATATTTTTCCATGTTTTTACCTGAATAGTATTCAGGGTGATGATCATTATTTTTATAATGATGATCTAATGCATTTTCCCAAATTTTTTTGTCTTTTTCATCTTTAAGACCTTCAGTAGAAAAGAATTTTAAGGTATAACCTATGGCTTCTTTAACTGATAATTTTGATAAATCATGCATATTTAATCGTTTTATAAGACATATTTTTTCTGCATAATTAAAAACTGTTTCTCCTATAACGAAAAAGGCTGCAGATATTATTTGCCTATGCTTGAATACTTGTTTATAGTGTTCAAGGAGTATGTTTAAGAAAGCAGAATTGCATATAATTTTTTCTTTTTTAGCATTAACATATTTGATTGCTATTTCGTCACTGATGTTCTTATTTTTTAAAAGATTTCTTATGCTGTATGTTTGAAAACTCATTTTGAATTATATAGCAGTGATTAAGTATACCTAATCACATTCATGTTTTTCTTCATAAAACACTTCATCAGGTATACTTCTATATATGTTTAATAAACTCTCACGAGGGAGATCTACTATATCTATATCTTCAGCAGCTTCTTCATCCTTATCATTACTGTCTGATACTATAGTGTTTATGTAAATCGGACCTTTTCTTTTCCTGTATTCTCTCTCCATTTTAGCTATGCCATAGGCTTTTCTATGTGCTAACATACTCATGACTTCTTTTTCTGTCTCTTTTATTTTATAAGAGAGAGAAGAATTTTTTTCTTCTTCTTCTTTTATTTTGTTTTGATATTCAGTTTTCTCTTTTTCTAACGAGCAAATGTATGAGTGTTGATGGTGACAAATTTTTTCTAGGATTTCATTACGTTCTTTTTCATAGTTTAATTGAATCTTTAAATAATCCATATTTAAAATATAAGTTATTGTTTATAGGATCAGCGTGATATTTTTTAATCAGTTGTAAGTTGGAGATGTGGTATTTATCTCAGTGATTTTTCTTTGTTTAGGTATATGTATTACAACATATCTATTTTTAAGAGAGGAATTTATGGTTATTATATCAGTAAACTGATTTACTCTTGAGCTTTGGTTTGTTTGAGAATTATTTGAAACAGACTGTCCTAAGTAAGGATAGGACCAGCTTTTTCTCTCATTTATGTTTGTTATGTAACAAGTTAAAAAAACTTTGTGTTTTTTCTCCATTTCGAAAAATGTTGCCAGTTTCTGTACAACATATTTCATCTCCTTTTTGTAAAGGAGAAGAATATTTTTTTTGTGTTTCATTATATATGATACCTGTTATAGCTAAGACAAACATAACTAAAATACTACTTGCTTGTATAGCTGGTAGTTTCTTTTTAGTTGCATTATTGATTTTACTTAAAAGGTTTGATTCCGTCATTTCAATTTTTTGGATTTTAAAGTGTAATTGTTATTTAAGAAATCGTTTTTAGGTAAGCAGCTTTGACAAATTTTATATGGGAAATGAGCTTCTTTTATCACAGGTATTTTTTTCTTTTTGAAATGATTTATTATTTTATTATCGTTCCAGTCTGTATCAGTCGTGAAACTAGATATTATATCTTGCATGGACATGTTGTTAGCTCTTTTCTCAAGATAATATAAACAATATTGTCCACAAGTTGTAGAAAATAAACCTTGTATAGCATGAGTTGAATATTTATATTTTTCAGGTAATGCTTTAAGAAAACTTTCACGAAGAGGTAGAAATCCATATGAATCAAAATATTCAGCTAATTTATTAGGTTTTTCATAATATAAAGCTACCCAATGCTCACCAGGAGAATCACTGTTGTCAGTGTTAACTATGTAACTAGTAGGGTAATACGTCACTTCAGGTATGGTATCTGCTGAAAACACTCCATATTCTCCTTTTTTTTCTTCTTTTATGAGATTTAGATAAAAATTTATTTCTTTTCCATTCATTTTGTTAGGTTAGTTAATTCAGACTTAAATTTTAGCATATTACTTGAGTCTAATCTCATGATCTCATCATATTCTAAATATACAATGGCCGCTACTCCATGATCTAATTCTTCTTCTAATTTTATTACAAAACCTAAAGTACCAGTTTCAGTTAATTCAAAAGTTTCTGATGTTGCTCCGTCTTTAGAAATATCAAAGCAAAATAATGTTGTTCCCTTTTTAAATTCGTCTATGGTTACATTTTGTGCTTCATTTCTGAATATATCTCCTGTAGATTTAAGGAGAGCAAGATAAGCCATGTTATACATATTATTTGGAAAATCTAATTCATAATGATAAAAAGGAGTTCCTCCATCGTTTACTTTCAGTTCTATTTCTTTAACTTTAAAGTTTTCAAATTTAAATGGATTACGATTATGAGTGCCTGTGAAGCCATCTAAATGCACGAGACCAATTATGACTCTTTTAGGTAAAGGTGTGTTATTCACAACATGTGAAGCTTGAAGAATAGCTTTTTGAGGACCAAAAGTGACATATTTCATGTCTATTTTATGGATAGGAATATCCCATATAGGTAAATTAGTAGCTCTTGCTTCTTCTAATTCTTGATGAAAATCATCTGTTAATCTAACTCTTTTCACGTACAAGTTTATTTCTTGTACATCTATAATATATTTTTGAGCTTCTACTTTTGACATTAAACAAAAAGTTTCATCTGCTCTATCTAATTCAATAGAAAGAGGCAAGTCCCCAGGTAATAATTTAGACTGTGAAAAAAGACTGTCATGTATTCTTACATGCACTTCAAACAATGTTCCGTTTTTTGTTTTTTCATATCTTTTTTTAGCTCCTGCATTGTGAGCTGTACCTGTTAAAGTGTTAACTTCATTGAAATCTTTATTGTCTTTTATGTAAAAACTTAATGGTCCTAAACATTTAGCTGTAAGAGGATCATAACTTAAAGTAAATTCTATTATTGATTTGTAACCATATAAATCATTGCTGTCTGATATTCTTATTCCTCCTACGAATACTTTTACATTCTTAAACATAGTAGCACCAAAATAATTAACAGGAAAAACTTTAGCATTATCATTTATAGTTCCATCGTTAGCTGGAGCGTCAGGTGCTGTTTTATCTGCTTTCAATATTTTTGCTTTTATGTAAAGGTAACTGTTATGTAAAGAAACATAATCTTTTTTGTTAGATTTTAATGTAAATTGAACAGTGTTGCTGTTTGGTGAAGCTGTAGGATCTATTTTTTCATAGTATGTTTTTATTCTTGTAGTATCAGTAGGAGGTATATATTTATAATCCAATTCCGAGCTTATACAATGATGTAAATTTTCATTTAAAAAAGACATATTTTTTGTTCAGGTGTATCTTCTTATTTTTACTTAGATAATATAAAAAGATCAAGTTATCGGTTTATCTCAAGCTATTTATTCTATCCGAAAATATCACCATGCCTTCCTTTCTTTTTTCTGTTTCTCTTTTTTATAATTTTTGGCTGAGGAGATAATTTCTTTTGATTTGAAAAGTTTGAAATAACTTGAGAACCTAAATCAGACAAACTTTCTTCAGCTTCTCTTTTTATAGCCTTTTTTATATTTTCACCTTTTAAAACATTTTTTGCAATTTTTATTCCTCCTTTAAGAGCTCGTTTTCCTATTGCTTTACCTGCACTTTTCACCGCAGGAGTAATGAGAGGTACGACTGTTTTAAATAAACCTTTTAGTATGCCACCTATACCATATCCTCTTTGATTTCTGCTTCCTATGAAAGGAGTTAGTGTATTATATCCACTTCCATATTGATTGTAAAATAATGGATTTTTATTTTCTCGTAAAAATTGCCTGTAAAGAAATTTTTTATGAGCACAATTCGAATACATTTTTATTTATTTTCCTAGGATTTTTTCTTCTTTATCTCAAATGCTTTTTCTTTATTTATTACTATTTTTTCCATTTCGTGTCCCAATCTTTCCCATAATATTTAGGGTTGGTTTTTTTTGATCTCCCATATCGTGTTTTACGTGGTGATGCTTTAGACGAACTTTTTTTCTTTTTTATTCCTCCAAAAATATCTTCAGAAGGAGGGGTAGAGGACATAGGTTCTATTTCACTTTCTTCATCGAATTTTTGTTCAAAAGAAGTTGGTTTTATTTTCTTAATTTTTATTTCTTCTCCTATTCCTCCACTTGCTTCATCTTTTTTATTTTCTTCAGATTCTGTGAAGGTTTTTTCTTCTCCTGAAGGAATAAATAATTTTTGTTTACCATATTCTGGAGGATAATTTAAATTATCGTCGTCCACGCTGTCAGAATCTTTAAATAATGATTTTTCAATTGGATCATCGTAATCATTTTCTGAATATTCATCATCTGTTGCTTCTATGGATTCTATCTTTCCTTTTTCAATTTTTTTATGTATTTGTCGTTGTCGTTTTTTTATAATGTCTATATTTTGATCTTCTATAGGATATTTTTTTATTTTATAAGCGTCAGCATCCTGCTTGCTTTTTCCTGGTTTATTGAGAAACCAAGATTTAGGTATATGTGGAGATAAATTATACCAAAGTTCATTAATGCCAAGAGGTTCTTTTTTTATGCTAGTATTAGAAAAAAATTTCATTATGTCTATCACATTAGAATTTTTTAGCAGTTTTCCGTTCATTATTATTTCACCCTGATCATTCCAAAAAAATTGTAAAGCTAACATTTTTTTTAAAATTTCTTTTATGTAAGGTATTTGTGCTTGTCTTATATGTGATAATATTTCTTCTATAGATATACCTGTATGAAAAGATTTTTCAGATTGATTTTCTTGAAAATAAGAAAAAAAAGTAGGATTTTGTTTAGATATATCTTGATTAGTACTTAAAACTTTATATGGTTGAATGTTATACATTTTTTCTGCTAATATTTCTTTTTGTCTTTCAAGAATAGGATTTTTTTCATTTTTAGTTTCTTTCGTCTTAATTTCTTCTATAGCTCTAAGTTTTTTATATGTAACTAAAGGAATGACAATACTTTTTTTGAAAGAATCAGTCATATTATTGTCTACTTCCTGCTAAACCTCCTAGTAAAGTTACGGCTAAAGGAATAAGCATAGACAAAAAACCACCTTTTTGTTTCAATACTGCTTTCCTTTTTTTGTTATTCACACGTCTATTTACTAAAAATCTTAAAATTTTTTTATGCTTTTTAAGTTTAGCATAAGAAAAAGGACTTAATTTAATGTTTCCTTTCAGTACGTTATAAATGCACTGACATATAGCATCTATGACTTCTTTTCCTGCATATTCTATCAGAAGATTTCTTCTTTTTTTATTTTTAGTGTTACTTAAGACCGTAAGGAAAGCTAATTGCCTAGATAAATTAGGCCTTTTGTTTCTTTTAGTCTTTTTCTTTAAAATTCTTTTTTTCCCTTTCCTTTTTAATATAGGTCTTTTTTTTAATAACAAAGATTTCCTTTTCTTAGGCATTTTTTAAAACGTAATAAACAAAACTATTTTTTGTCTTTTATATCATACTTTATTTCATTTATCACACGTACATTTTTTTAAGTTTTATTTGGAATATAAACATCTTGGCCTACATCAAAAATATTTCCTCTTAATCTGTATTCTTGTGGAGTTTTTTTATGTCCGTCTATTAAGAGATAAGAATGTGGTTTTCTAGTTGCTTCATTAAAAATATTGATAAAAATTTTATGATTTTTTGGTAATAATTTTCTTCCTAATATTTGAGGCACTGTTTGATCTAAAGGAGAATTAAATATAACAAGGTAAGTAGCATTTCTGTTCACAGTTTGTCTTTCTTTCCCTTCAGAAAAAAAATTTTGAGATATATATATCACATTTAAACCTTCATGATGACAAGTTTGAGTAAATAATTTTCCTATTTCTGCATTATTACTGCTTTCTTTCATTAAGTCATCTAATATAATAAGTCCATTTAAGTTCGGTTTTATGTATTTATCAAAAGAAGAAGGAATACCATTAATGAAAATAACGTCTTTATCTTGCATTATAGAAGGTTTTTTAGGAGGTGTTTGACCATAACACCAAATAAAATAATCTATGTTTTTGTCTAATATGCGATCACTGTTTTCTATTAAATTATGAACAAAAGTAGTTTTACCACTGTTACTAGGACCTGCTACTATCATAGAAAAAGGTATTCTAATACATGCATTGAAAATAGGAAATTCTAGGTGCTCCATTTTTTTTTTTTTTTTAAATTCCTTCAATTTTAACTAGTTCTTCTTTATAAAAATTACCACTTAATATTTCATTGTTTTTATCAATTAATACATATGTTGCAGGCCAAGTTCTAAGAACATAAGCTACTTGAAAAATTTCTTTTTTCCAATGAGAAGAATATCCTTTTCTGAAAGTAGTTTTATATTTAGTAATTCTAACTTTATCTCCAACTTTAAAGGGTAAATGATGTTTTTTAGAGAATAAATATTTCCCGTATTGTTTTATCCATATTTTTTTTTCGTTTGCTTTAGTTACTTCTGAAGGACTTATACCTAAAGTTCTATGCTTACTGTGATTATAACTATATACTAAATTTTGAAGTACATCTATATATCTCAAAGTCTTTTTGAAAGTAAGATATTTATATATTTTATCTTGTATAGTACGATTGAATCTTTCTACTATTGCACTTTTAGTGTCTTGTGATGTACTGAAAAATTTAATGTTATTTTCTTTTAAATATTTTCTGAATACACCTTTAAATTCACTTCCGTCATCAAATTGTATAATTCTAGGCTTAACTTTGCTTTTCATTAATACATTTTTAAAGCCATCTAAAGTGACGGAAGCTGTTTTGTTTCTTAAAGGAAAAATATAAGCATAACGAGAAAAACAATCTATACAAGCAAGTAAATATTTGATATCATCATTTTCATTTTTTAAATTAAATATACTAATTAAATCTATTTGCCATTGATCATTTATACCTTTCACTATAGTTTTTCTTCATAAAAACCTATGTTTTATTTTTTTGTGAGAAGTATAGGTTCTAGTGTTATGAAGAAAAGCTGATACATCTGTATGAGTTATATTTTTATTTTTTTTCTTTGCACTTTCATATAATTTATTTGCAGAACTGAAAGAGGCAGGATCAGACGGATTGAAAAATATTTCTTTTAAAATATTTTCTTTGTTTTTAGTTTGTTGGTTCATATTTTTTGACACATATTTCCTGTATTACATTACAGAGACGGAAATCCGATATGCATGGTTTCGTTCTAATATATCAAATAATTTTTATACATGAATAGAACGATACATATAATCACGTGATTTTAAACCATCTCAATGTAATAGAAAGTGTGTCGATATATTATACTGTCAGATTTCACGGTTATCCATGAAATTTTTTTAATTTTATTCATCCAATAAAAAAATGTTTACTGATTAACAGGCATGTAAATTGGGATGAAGCCACTTGGTTTCATGTTTCCATCTACATTAAATATCAGACTTTTGTTTCCTGTTTTTGTTTTCCTTGAACTAGAATTAATTTTAGTTTTATTTCGTGAGGTATTAGATTGCTGCTTGTTCACATTTCTCTTTCTTTTAACCTGCACCTTTTCCTTTCTTCCTGCTTTTTCATTTTCATCTTGACTTAAGTCATCATCACTTGTATTATTTTCCACCCTGCTAGAAGTCTTATTCATCTTTTTCTTTTTCTTGACTTGTATTTTTACTTTTTTTTCTTCATATTCATTTTCGTTATGACTTACATTATCATCACTCTCTTCTTTTCTTCTTTTCAAGTTTTCTTCTTTCTTGATAGGACGAACAATGTTTGATTCAATATTTTTGGTGGAGTCATTTTTTTCTTCTTCTGAAGACATGCTGTTCGAGTCTTCATTTTCGCTCAAATCTTCCATGACTTTTATACTGAAATTTTGTGCGGATTTAGCTTTGCTTCTTAGCTTTTCTTTCATGTATTTATTGTAACAGGCATTACATCTCAGGTGATTTTCATCAGACGTAAAAAAAATGATAAGATTGAAAAGGTCTATGACACCTTATACATTCTTGTACCATTGACTCTGCACATTTTAAACAATATTTTTTATTTTTTACTAAATCAGCATTTTTACCACAAAATTCACATTTAGAAACCATTTTTTATCATAAAAAATTGAAAACGAAAATATATAAAGCTAATTAGCTAAGTTATTCATTTATCTCAATAATATTTTTATAATATTATTTTAAAGGTAATAAGGTAAGTCATTCATTTATCTCATTAATATTTTCATAATATTATTCACTGCTATCATTTTCACTTAATTCCATTTCACTTTCACTGTTGCTATCACTACTTAAATTTTGTTCTTTTTCTTTCTTTTTTTTTATTTTTTCTTGCTTGTTTTCTTTCTTCAATTTCTTAACTTTTTCAATTTTTTTATATATTTTATTTTTCATTCGAAGAAGAAGGTCAAACTCTTCTTTTTGAAGAGATATACTTTTATCTTTAGTCAAGTCATGAAAATGTAAATATATATTTCCTTTAAATTTATTTATATCTATTCTTTTCCTCCGACCAAAAGCCAAAGTAGGGTATTTTCCTGATTTGTTCATTTTTTTCTTTTATTATGCCTTAGGCTTTCTTTCTAATGTTAATAAGGTGAAAGTTTTTTCAAGCTATCTCATGATCTTTTTTTCTTTTTTATTTCTGGAAAAGGTATTTCGTTTCTTTTTCTTTTTTTCTTTCTTTTAGGTATACTATAGTGTCCATAAGCAAGAGATTTTATCCCGCTATCACATAAATATCTTTTATCTTCAAAAGGAGAAAGAGAAATCTTATGTAGGGAAATGGTATACACTTTATGTTTAAGACTTACTATATTACAGAATTGATCTTCTCTTATTTTATTTTTAAATAAGACTTTTTTAAAGTTACTATGTTTTATTTCTTGTATACAACTTTTTTTTATGCCTTTCACTTTTTTCTCTTCTTCTCCAGTTTCATAAAGAATAGAATACATTTTAGGTCTTAATGCTATAAATTCTTTTATTTTTTTCCCTCCTGTTTCATCTTTGAATTTTCCTAAAACTTTCATATTTTTAGAGGAAAATAAAGGATGACTTTCTTTAAGATTAGAAAAATCAAAATAATTTTCAATATTTTTTATCTTTTTTAAGAAATGTTCATCTTTAATATAATAAATGAATGAGTCTGTATCTGTGTATAACAATTGAATAATGCTTTCTGAAAAAGCAGGTAACATGATATTATAATGAAAATTAAACATCCATAATTTTGATAGTTCTAATACTGTAAATCCTATGTATATAGGTTTATTTAAAAGAATTCGTTCTTTGTTATATTGTATACCTACGAAGTCTTTTTGAAAGATATGTAGTGATTTAAAATTTGGTTTTCTTATAAGTTTTTCACTTACTAAAGGATTAGAAGTTAATTTCATAGTTGATCTTTTCTTAACATTTTCTAATGTTTTCCCAAAAGTGCTGTTAATTAAAAGCTTAAAAAATTCTTTGTCAAAAGAAGAAGTAGCTAAGGTTCTTTTTGTTGTATTAAAATCGATGTATGGTTTCATCCAATCTTTTTGTTTAAATGAAAGAACTCTATGTATTTTTTTAATTTTCATTCCTAGGTTTAGATATAGCTTTAAGTTACGGTAATGTATAACATAATTTTCCTTTTGATTTAAATTACATATTAATTTTTTTCCTCCTTTTTTATATGAAATTCCTATGTCTTTGAGTACTTGTTCAGCATAAGTGGATAAATCTTCCTTTTTTATTTCTAATTTTTCTGGTGCTAAAGGAAAAGAATTATGTCTATCATGAAGGTTTGCAGGATAAGATAGAGTTACTTCCATAATATAGCCTGTTTCATTATCGTCTGGAATGTTACATATTTCTAATTTATTTATTTCTTTTTTTTCTAACCATTTGAAATCAGAAATAGGTAAAAAATCTGCTAAACATTTTCCATATAAATTATTGCAATCAATATAAAAAATATGTTCATCAGGTTCTTCTGCTATGGCATACCTGTGCGAAACATTAGTTATCCCTCCTCTTACACCTGTTTCTATGAAATTGTACATTTCTATGTCCGAAAATAAATCTAATTTAACCCCAGTATATTTCAACATGGCTTGATAACTTAAGCTTGGTGAAGTAAGAAAATGTGATGGATCTAATCCATAATAATCTAAAGCCTTTTCTCTGAAAGATTCGAAAATGTCACATAAAAGCAAAACATCTATTTTTAAATATTCTTTCAAATAATCTTTTAGGTTCTTGCATTTAAAAGCTTTGAACATAAAAAGAGCATGCTGGTAATCTTCGTTAGAAATGTTTTCTTTTGTTAAAGAAGAATAAAAATATTTTCTTGCAGGCAATTTTTTTTCTTTCAAAACACTCCATGAATTTATATAATCATAACACATAACTCCTTTACGGATAACATATGGTAATAATTTTTTATCTTTTAAATGCTTCTTTGTTTCATAGAAGTCATCAGTTCCTTTTTCATTCATAAGATTTGCTAATTTAGCTAAAGAAGTAGGAAAAAATTGAAAAGAATCTATGAAACGAAAATTTTCAAAACTTAAAGTCAAAAATTTTTCTGACGATTTTGCTATAACAGATATATTTTTCTCGTCCACATATTTCTATAATTTTTGAATAAGAAAATGAGTGTCATAGTTCATGCTATTATGAATAACAATAGGTATTTTTAATTTATCCATCCTTAAAGACGTATAAGTAAGATTACATCTGTTACAAGCATAATTTATGTCTCTCCCTTTACCTTCTCGCCCTATATGAGAATGATCTAAAACTTTACGTATACCTTTACGAGTCAATGAAACCCCACAAACGTAACATTTTCTCTGCTTAGCTATATGAGAAATATCCTGAGGAGTTAATTTCATAGGTTCTCTTTTATGGTGTAAAATATAAGATATTTCAGCTCTTTTTTGATATAAATAAGAGACAAAATTTGATATGACATTTTTTCCTACATATATGAATGGATCTTGATTGTATTCTTTATATTTTGACACCATTATAGCACCGAAAGCATTTAATTTATGTTCGCGTTCACATAAAGATTTACCTTTATAAATTGGTTCTTTCATTTTATAATTATAACATTCAAAATCTGCATAAATGATAAAAGGACTTTTTACTTTATTTTTGAAATCTGAAAAATTAAGATGTGAACCTATAGGTGGCATATAGTATCCTTGTCCTACGTAAGGATTTTTATTACAATTCTGAGTTATGTGGGACTTATATTTTTTTTCTGAGCAAAAAGATATCAAGCATTTGTAACAAAAATATCTAGTTTTTTTCAAAAAAAAAGGTCTTATAAACTTATGTAAATTCCTAATCAAATAGTAGTGATCATCATATAATAATAAATCAACATGTCTTCCTTCAGAAACAGTAGTCGAATTAGTAGAAATATACATAGGGAAAGGTTGAATAATCTTTTGCTCTGTTTCTAACATACCAAATACATTTATTGTTAGATTGTTCTTTTTTTCAAATTGTGATATTTCATTTAATTTCACAGGAAAAGTAATAAAAGAAAGATTCAATTCATTTAAAAAAATATCATAAGATTTTGCTAAATTTGAATTATTTGTTACTTTATGTAGACCAGCTAAAACAGAATAAAGAAAGCATTTATTACCAGTTCCTTTTATATTTAAAATTGATTTTTTTTTTGTCTATTAAGTCTTTAGTCTTTTGTCTTTCTTTTCCTCCTAAAGGGTTATATTTAAAAATTGAAATTTTAAGAACTTTGATTTTTTTAAGAAACCATCCTGATCCCATGTGAAGGAAAGAATCAAAAAATCCTAATATAATAGAAAAACTAGACCTAATTGTTTCTTCTAAATTCAAAGAATCAAACCCAAATTGAACTGGACTTAAAAACCGTGGTTCTATTTGAAAATATTCATTAGTTTCTAAGTTATATTTTCCTAAAATAACGCAAAGTCCTATCTGAAATTTAACTCCACCTTCTTCTTTCTTTACTTTTAATATTTTTTTCTTCACTTTTTTTAAATTTTTGAACAGAAATAAATCAGGATCATATTTTAAAGAATTAGGAATGATATCATATTCTGTGATAAGATTTTTTAATGCTCTACGACGATAAATCATTAGACTAGCGGTCTGAAATGTAAAACCAAAAACACTGTTCCGTATTCAAATTTAACAAGATCTCCTAAGTCATCACAGACAGTTATTTGAATTTCTTGTATTTCATTTCTTTTAAGTTTTTTATAATATGGAGTAACAAAAACTTCTGTTATGTCATCACCAAAGCTTCCTGTGCATCTTATTGTTCTTAAAAGTGGAACTTGTTTGTTTCCTACTACTTCATTACAAACTATGTTGCTATAAATATAAATATTAGATGCTATGTAATGCAAATTAGGAACCCCACCCGCTATGAAATTTTCATATTCATTTGGTCCTAAATTTGATGCTATTTTTTTATATTCTTCAAAATTTTCTAAAGGAGGTCCTATGAAAGACACAGTGTTTCCTTCTTTTTTCTCAGCTTTTTCATGTAAATCTAATCTTAACAAAGAAGACAAATCAGAAGAAAAAGTTACTACGTCTCCTTTTCCTACTTTAAGAATAGGTTTTAAATTTTGTGGTTCTATTTTCATAAAAGGTTTTCGCTCTTTTTTAAAGAAAACATCATCAGGATAAATATCAATTTTTTCTAAAACAGAATTTATAGTTCCAATAAGGTTATCAATAGAATTATAATTTCCATAAGGAATTCTTTCTACTATGAACCTTTTCTCCAAGGTAACATCACTTGCAGAATTTGCTATGAACACATTTTTTTTAAATTTAAAAAAATTTCTTTCCACTATTATAGTTCTATTTCGTTCTGGTCTTTCAGGAAAATTATACCAAGAAATAGGTATATTAACTTCCACCACTCCAACCTCCCATTCCCCTTTCAATGTAATAGTTGAAGGTAAATTTACATAATAAGAACTTGTTTTGTTTTCCCTAGAAGGGTGAATAGTATTAGAAGGTAAATTCACGTAAAAAGGAGAGGAAATTGACATTTCTTTTTTTACTTATATGATATATACTTTTTTGATTATCTCAAAGAAATTAAACTTAAAAAATATTTATTAATTTCATAATTGAAAACATTATATAAAATCATAACATAACACTGTTATATTTTTCAACATTTTTATTTTCAAGTAAAGCCATTTTAGGTAACTTGTCTTTCTTCAAAGAAGAGCATGATTCTGATTTTTTTGATAACCATAATAATATATCTTTTTCATACCTATATATTGGCTTCTTTTCAAACCATTTAACATCACAATATTTACACTTTTTTATTTTATGATTCGTTTTCATAAAGAAAAATTCTAAACATTTTATATGAACAGGTTGCATACAACAATGAATGTAAGTAACATTTGTGCTGTTAGAAGAAATTATCAGCTCTGAAGAACAAAGTTTACAAAACATATAAAGAATAGACATTTTATGTTCTTTTTTTCTTATTTGATCTCTTATTTTTTTCTTTAAAGGACTTAAAACATAATCATTAGGATTAACATTCAAGTAATGTTTTTTGTGAGCAGGTTTCATCAATTCTATTACATCTTCAAAATATGAAATTTCTAAAATAAAACATGAAAAATCCTTTATTCTATAATAAAAATCTGTATATTTTAAAAAAATACAGCACATTTTAATAATTCTAGGCAATAACATGACATCAGATAAAACAATCTTCATTATTTCTTCTAAAAGATATGAAGACTGAAAGAAATCAGAGAAAAAGCATAAAGCTTCTACTCTTATTTCTTTTAAAGATGAAAATGGCTGAATCAAAGAAAGCGCTGTAAATATATGTTTAGCTTCTGTTACACTCATATAATTCTGAACAGGGAAACTGACATCTATTAAATCATCTATTTTACCACCAGTGAAAGTCAACATAGCTTCTAAGTAATAAACACGACTTAAAAGCAAACCAACATTAATTTTAATTGTCATCTTTCATATCAGCAATTTTTTTTTCTGATATAACTTACTGTGAAATCTCTTCTCAAAACTTGACACTTTATATCTACTCAATAACTTACAATAAATCCTCTTTATTTCAACCCTTATCCAACAACAAATATGGTAAAGGCATATTATCTTCAATAGACTTTATATATCAAAACTTGTTTGATAAATATGGTACAGAATGTTCTGTTTTAAGGTTCTTAACCTGAAATGTCACAGTGCCTAACTAAACACCGAACTTACAGGTTATATACTCTTATGTGATAAAGGATACCTGTTAGAAGTTATCACACAGTAGTTTTTTTACATGCTTATATTTCTTAAACTTTAATAATAATGTAATGCATTTTTTATAGTTTTTTTTCTTAAGCTTCTGAATTTTTTTCTTAGCCATGAACAAAATTCAGGACTACATATTGGCTTTGCTTTTTTCCATTTCATGCAACAATCATAACATGCTATACCTTTCCGATAATGAGTACTGTATGAAGCAAACTTAAAACTACTGTAACATTTATAATTAACTGGACAAGCACAACACAGCATATATGTTACTTTTAATGTTCTAATTTTTTTATTTTTATCAAAAGTATGATATTTCCCACACCCTCCGCAGCGATACTTAACAATTTCTGCATTAAGGTCTAAATCTTGTAACATATCAGTTATTTTATTTTGTAGTTCATTATCCGAATAACAAAGATAATCACAATAAGCAGATATGCTGTGTTTTGTACAAAGCAAATCGTCTAATATGTCAGAACGATTAACTTTTAGAAGATCTGAAGCAAACCAAAATAATTTTCTACTGCTTACATGAAACATAGTTCCGCAATAAACATAAACTTTCAATGCTTTCCCTATTTCTTTGATTTTTTTCGTAGTCCTTTGATATATATAATTAAACAAAAAATCTGACTGAAAAAAAGAAGCAAAAAATGCTAAGGACTCTATGTTTTTGATTTCATTAAAACGTTCATAACAAGCTTTTTTTGATGAAATATTTAAGAAGGAAATGTATAAAAAACATTTCGATACAGATAATAATGAATGTGCAGGTATTTCAATGTTTAATTTTTCCATCAAAGGTTCACGATAAAAATTGAAATAGTTTTTAAAGTATAAACTTCTCAATGAAAGTAAAAAAAAGTTCAAGTAGAGTTGCTTTTCCATCTTGAACCTATAAAAACAAGACGGATTATTTTAAAATATAAAACAAACATTGAAATTCTTGTATGACATTTTCATACTACATGTTTATGATATAGGCTGCACACATGTTTAAATATAACATCATATAAACATAAAAGTAACTTTTCTTGAAGCTTATGTTTTATTTCTTGTGAATTATTTAATCCAAATGTGTTGACGAAATATGCTGAATCAAAAGGAGAGGGGAGCCAAAAAGTTTCAAGCAATAACGGCATGACATCATGCTCTTTTTCTGTGCAGTGAAGTACACTCCCCCTCCAAAGAACAGCTCGTCAGTGCATGTTTCACAAGTGATTTTTTTACATATTTTTGTTCTTGTTTTTGTAGGAACTTTTGTCATCAGCTTCAAGAGAAGTGATCCTGTCTCTGTGTCTTTCTTTTGAGGGAAGACGACAGAAACAGGCAAGCGAGACAGAATTAAACGTTGAAGGTAGTCTCTCGTGTTAGCCTGTTGTATAGAATCAGAAAAAGGCTCAGTGACATTGACAACTTTGGCTGAACTTTTATCAGGAAGAGTGATGTTGTTGTCGTCTTTCACGACAACTTCACTAGGAACTAAGTCACTGTCTTGGAGAACAGCAACTTCTTTACCAGCAACATTAACTTTGTTACTGTCAATGATTTCGTCCTTGTCCCCTTCGAGAATAACTTCAACTTCACGATGACTGTAGTGGTCATTGTTGTCTTCAATACCACCAGTTTCCTCATAGTCAACGTGAAGTTCATTGTTATCTTCTAAGGAGTCAACTTCATTCACAACTTGATAGTCATCTTTTGACAACTCAAGTCCAGAAATCTGAATAGCTTCTTCTAGTAAATCTAAAGAAGCTGGACCATAGTCGCTTTTGCAAAGCTCAGAAAGTTTTTTTTTCTTTACTAGTGGAGGCATAACCTCCAGATCTTCTTCTTTTGATATCATTCTTTTAGTAGGATTAGCTCGACTCGGTCTTACAAGAAGAGGCATTTCCTCTTCAGGCTTCTAAGGAGAAGATGTTTCTTGTACATCATGAACATTTTTAGCAAATTTTGTTCCTTGAAAAAATTGGTTGTTTAACTTGGACAAAATAGGTTCTGGCTCTTGGTTTTCACGTTCCATCTGTAGGTAATAAATAAAATAAAATTCATAACTAAAATTTTAAGTCAAAAAGTTAAGTATAAAAAAATAAAATGTCACTCAAACATTATGCTAAGCAACTTTTATATAATATTTATTTCATTATTTTTAATTTTTTTGGTTTACAATTTTTAGGACCTCTTCTGTCTTTAGTACACCTGAGAATAGCTGCAGAACAATGTTGCGGACATTTGGCACATTTCTCTATATTTTCAGGTAACATATTAGTTTGTAAGACAATTAAATGCTTATATATTCTATCACATACTTTAATAGAAGATTCTAAGTTAGCCCTACACTGTTCTAGCTGTTCTTTAAATAAGTTAGCAAAAGATGAAAACTCTCGTAACGAATTTACTTTATCGTCTACATCTATGTAGGGGCCGGCATCATTGTATATATATTAGTGCCGTTCATCCGAGAGACGTGTTCGTGTGGTGCTTGTTCCTTCTATGCTAGCTAGGTGTCGCTTTGCGATACCTCGATGGTACAAGAGGGGGCAGCACTATGCCTCGCGTCCAGCTCCTACTAAGGAGCCGGACGAGCGGCAGAAGGGGACTGGACATGGTCCAGTCCAGACGCTAGTACTTTGTTATCAAAGAGATCAAATAAAGTCCTACCCGAGAGGTAGGGGTTTCTGGGGCTTTGCCCAACCCGAACTACTCGTGTTGTGTTGGTACATCTAGTGGTAAGCGAGCCAAAGAGCCACCCAACATATAAGTCGATACGAACCATTACACTGGTGCCGTGACCAGTTGGTTCGGGGGTGGTGCGCGGCCACATTGGCCGAAAGCCTCGGGAAACCCGAAGCGGACCCCCCCAGCCCTGGGCTAGAGGGATTCGAAGAGGATGATTACACATCCCAGCATCTGTTGTTAGACTGGAAACCCGGTCAACAACAAATGTTTAATCAGGAGGGTGTACGAAATATTTTTTCTACACCCGACCTGATGGACAATGCCACCAGAGATGGCATCGTAAAATTGTATCCGGCTACACCCCAAACAGGAGTACCGGATACCGGATTGTTTAGGGGTGTGTTAAGACCCCCAACTTTAGACTTGAGCGATTGGTCCCAAGTTATAACTAGCAGACGCCAGCTAGGTCCTATGGTACCAACGGGCTCGGCTAGCGGCTTGGGTACACCAATTGCACAAAGCCCTATGCAGCGTACTGCAACCCCCCAGGGTTCAGCACCAGGTGGTGGAAGCGAAGTAGCCCCACTAATGACATCGTCGGACCATGACAGCGACGATGGCAAAACCAAAAGGGACGCAATAGTCCCAGGCGCGAAAGCAAAAAATAAGCCTAGTGGTACCGGACCGAAAAGCTCGGAAAGGCATCACCTAGGCCGATCTCTAGACGAAGGCTTGTCTGACTCCATGTTTAACCCTGGAGGCAGTCGCAAGTCTATCTACGGACGTCGGATGGGTCCCGGGTATAAAAATACCCAGGCCTATTTGAAAGCCAAGGAACAGGTAGAGTTGCAGGCTAAGAGGCAACATGAACAATTCATGTTAGCCCAATCCAAAATAGAAGAGGAAGCTAAGTCTCGGATTGGAAAATTACGATCCGTTGAGCAAGAGGCGATTCTAAAAGAATCCGACCTCAAATATCGTCTATCCTCCGTATCCCATCAGTTGGAGCGGAAGGAGAGAGACGCACAAGAAAAAGAAAAAAGGCTGGCTGAGTTGGAAATCGAGGAAGCCAGTAAACTAAGAGCAATCGACAAGGCTAGGGCCGAGGAAGTTGCTAAGGCTCGGGATGTAAATAAATTACAAACGGAGTTGCACGCAATGGAGGAGAAGCTTAAGAAACTTCAACTCCGGAAGGCTGAGACAGAAGCCAAGATGGTCTCGGAACAAGCCGAGATCAGGAAGGAGACCAGTGAATATAACAAGTCTCAGAAAGAGAAGGGTGAAAAGTACCGCCTACTTAAGGATACTTTTAAGCGAGAGGCAATTATCGCCCAAGAAGAAAGAAACCGAGCTGTGGCGGAAAATGAAAAGATTCGATCCGAAATCTTGGCAGAAAACGCACAGCTAAGGGAGGAACAGCGAAACCTGACTACAGACGTAGCTACCCTCACAATAAATAAGTCTGCTATGGAGAGTTATTTACAGGAGCAAGAGCAAACGCATGCCCCTCCGGCGAGTAGGGATACAAACCCGAACTCGACGTTCGTGAAACAGGGCGACCCGGTCTCCTGTTCTACACCGAAAAATCCGCAGTATAATCCTTTTGTAAATGATAATGCTTCGCGGAATGTAGATCAAGGGGGCGTTTACATCAGAACCCAGGATAAGCATGGCCGAACTAGTAGAGTCCGGATAAGTGAAGTGCCCATAGTCCACAACCTGGACCCGGACTATACCCCTAGAGAGGCTTCCGATAGTAGTGCGGAGACCAGTGGATTCCACATTCATGTGGATCCGAGTAACGACCCGGGGCTGGGTGCTGGTAATGACAACACCCAATCCAATCCATCGAACGATGGCGGCCAGTCAACGGGAAACCAGCCATCCGACGGCGGTTACCAAGGTGCGCAAGGGGGGGGCGGTGCTTCGGGTGCCACAGGCTATAGCGGTACCTCGGGTACCGGCCCCAACCAGGGTGGTGCGAGCTATACGAACCACAGTGGTACACAGTGGACGTATACACAACCTCCACCACCGCCTCCACCGGGCAATTCGAGCTTCTGTGGTATAGGGGGCAATCGAACCTTGAATGAAACCAAGGCGATTGAATGGAGCAAACAGCAATGCACTAGATTGATGTATGCTCACAATTCTGCCCGAAGGGTAGCCGTTATTCCTAGAGAATATGACGGTACTCGGCCATGGAAAGAGTGGTTTGAAGATTTCATCGATGTGATGAATTGTAATGGATGGACCCCATACGAGGCCAAGCCACATCTGGTGAGATGTCTGAAAGGCGGGCCGGGTCGCATGGCTGTAGAGCAATGGCGAACCTGGTACGGCCTCGTTGGGAGTTTTGAGCAGTTAGTAGAAACTGCTAGTGGACTGTTATGCAACATGGTCAAGGAGGACCCGATGGTCCGTTTTAAGAAACGCACACAGAAGCCGAATGAAGCTTTCAGAGCATACGGTATGGAACTCCATGCCCTGCTAAGTAAGGCCAGACCCGGTACTGAAAACCAGGACTGGTATATGGACGATTTGATCACACAATTCGTCAAGGGTCTAAGAGACCGAGATGAACAATTAGCAGCGAGGGATGCCTGGAAAGAAGGCATAACACTACACGGCATATTTAATGGTATAGATATGGCCGTGAAGAAGCGAGCTATGTTAGCTGGGGACATACCTAATGCCAGCGGCTTGGTACCCCTGGCATCGGTGACCCAGCAGACTAAGGTCAATACTCCCTCAGACGACTTCGAATTGATTGATATCGAACAGGAAGACGGCACCTTCTGTTCGATGCAATTAAGGAAGAATACTTCAGGTAGGAAGTATATTCCCAGGAAATCTTTCAATAAACAAAGGGACTCTAGACCTTCATCCGAGGTCAAGAGTGACCCGAAGGCTGTCGAGAAGGCGGTCAAGCCCACTGTAAGCGCTGACAAAGCGAAGAGTCAGTCCCCGGACATGACCAAACTTCTGGAAGAGATGTGTAAGAAAATTACAGATGCCATCCAAGCCAATCGGCAAAGACCCCGGGTGGATTGCCGAACGGTTAAGTGTTTCAGGTGCCAGCGCATGGGACACTACTCATCTGAATGTACCGCTACTAAGCCGGTAATGGCTGCCTTCTATGAAGCCGAAGACGACGGCGTAGGAAGGGAGAATGCTACGGATTCCACAGATGTGGAAAACTAGTGGGGGTTGTGCCAACGGCATCTGACATAGCCCCGAGTGGAAACGAATGCCAAAATGCTACCGGGGGTGTCCCGGTGGAAGATTTCGAGTCAATTACACCTGGAGGCCGGGTGGCTGAGGGTGCGCACCCCTGCACCTCGGCCGGGGCCAGGGACCCTAGTGTTGATATGTGCAGGAGCGATCATATGGAGGCGAGTGGCCGCACTAGGGGAGAGGAAGGATGGATCAAAGAGTTGATTCGAGTGTGTGGGACACGCCTTCCCCCAAGTCATCCGTGTCTGGAATTCCTGAGAGGACTCGGATTGAATCTTGGTGATTCGGGAGACTTTCACCAGTTTACCAGTAACCCCTCGCCTTTAGGGGGGAGACGGTGGTATGTACCCATATCTGTGGAAGGCCGGGTGGGGGAATTCTTAGTGGATACTGGAGCTAGTCATTCATGTGTGTCCAAAAGATTCTTCGATTCGGTGGCTGGCAGCCATGAGAACCTCAAAACGGGGGTAAATGCTTGCATGGCCGACGGAAGCAGTATGCGTACATTTGGTAGGACGTTTATGCCTATCCGTATAGGAGGCAAAGAATTTGTTCTTTCGCCAACTATAGCAGAGGTTAGTGATGACGGAATCCTCGGATTGGATTTTGCAAGCTTATACGGGGCCGTCTTGGACCCGAGGGACGGTACGATGGGTATACGGAGCCCGTATGGCTTGCATGTCCAATGCGTATTGAGACAGGTGTCTTCGGTCGCATCAGTGGTACATACGGTGAAGATCCCACCGGGTACCACTTGCGATGTCCTTTGTGGCGGGTCCATGGCTCAAAGGAATGAAACTGGAGTCTACGAACCCGACACGGTGTATTTGTCAAGCATCGGGTTAGACTCAGTGGATACATTAGTGGCTAATGCAGCTTGGTCCGTATTACCCATAACTAACCGAAGTGGTTCGGTGGTTTATTTGAGGCGAGGCGACAGTGTTGGAAGGATGAGTTCGGTAGAACATGTCGCCGAGGCTAAATTTAACAAACCACTAAACCCAGTTAGTCAGCATCCCATGGATGAAGAATTCCAAAAGCTGATTGATCAGTCAGATTTAAAGAATACGGACGATAAGGATCGCCTAGCGAGACTTCTACAAAAGTACGAAGGTGCTTTTGGTAGGGAAGGAGGCCCGGTGGGTAGATCCGATAAGGTGTTGCACACCATAGATGTGGGCAACGAGAAACCTTTTAAAATCCCGTATCGTAGACTTCCTCTCAAGAAGAAGTTAATCTGTGAAGAGCAAATACAAAAACAGTTGGACCTAGGGGTAATCGTGCCTAGCTCGAGTCCCTGGTCCAGCCCTGTTTGTATGACTACTAAGAAAGACGGTACAATCCGCTTTTGTGTCGACTACCGGAAATTGAACGGTATAACAAAGAAGAACTCGTATCCTTTACCAAGGATAGACGAGACTTTAGATAGCTTGGGCGGAAACCAATGGTTCTGTACCTTGGATTTACAGTCCGGATATTGGCAAATACCAATGCACCCCAATGACAAGGAGAAGACAGCATTCTCCAGTCATATGGGGCTATTCGAGTATAATGTCTTACCCTTCGGATTGTGTAACGCCCCCGCTACATTCGAGGCTATGATGGAATCCTTACTGAGTGACCTTTTGTGGAAGAAATGCCTGGTTTACTTGGATGATGTGGTCGTGTTCGGCAAGTCATTCAAGGAATGCCTGGCGAATCTGCAATTAGTCCTCGACCGGATACTATCAAACGGTCTTAAACTTAAACCCAAGAAATGTAATTTGTTTAAGAAAACCATTACATACTTGGGAAGGATCATTACTCCTAACGGGGTGAGTGCGGATCCGGAAAAATTAGAAGCTGTAGAAAATTGGGAAAGACCCACGAGTGCTAAGGAGGTGAGATCATTTTTAGGATTTTGTTCCTATTATCGTGATTTCATACCGAATTACTCTCGTGTCAGCTTCCCCATGCAGTGCTTAGCTCACTGGACCCCGGGTAGGGCACGGGACCCATTCCCATGGACCAGCGAGCAAGAAGAGTCTTTTAATAAAATAAAAGATTTATTTAGGAATACACCCGTGTTGAAATATCCCACTCCCGAGGGACATTTCATCTTAGACACCGATGCGAGCAATGATGCGATTGGGGCAGCTCTCTCTCAGGTCCAAGAGGGAGTCGAAGTGCCAATAGCATTTGCTAGCAACACGTTAAGCAAGACACAGCGAAATTATTGTACCACCAAGCGAGAACTCCTCGCTGTGGTGGTGTATACGAAGAAGTTCAAGCATTTCCTTTGGGGAAGTGACTTTACTTTAAGAACAGACCATTCGTCTCTTAGGTGGCTCCTTAACTTTAAGGACGCCGAGGGGATGATTGGACGTTGGTTAGCTCACCTATCCGAATTCGGATTAGAGCATAAACAAATAGAGCACCGACCCGGTGCTAAACACATCAATGCGGATGCCTTGTCAAGACGGCCTATCCGAAGGTGCCAAAATGCCACATGTGAAGACTGCGGGGCCCACAATGCTGTGGTAGCCGGGCTGGTATTTAATTATACCACCCCCCGTATCCCCTGGGAGGAGGCTGTATGCAGCTATCTCGATTGGTCCCCGGAGACCATCAAGAAGTTTCAACAGTCAGACCCCACCACTGCGCGCATAATGGAATACCTACGGTCAGGCATTAAACCGGCAAGGCCTCTAGTTTCCCTGGAGGATAGGGAAGCGAGGCGGTTGCTAGCTCAATGGACCGAGCTAGAGATCCGAGACAGCATACTATGTAGGTGGAAGACAACTCCCACCAACGGTAGGCTGTTGCAAATAGTGATACCCGCCCCGATGAGGAGGGATATCATGTATTATTGCCATGGCCACCAAACGAGTGGCCATTTCGGTAAGAAAAGGTCGATAGAGCGTCTACAAAGGCGTTACTACTGGCCCGGTATGAGAGGCGACCTGCTCCGGTGGATCGCCACTTGCCCGGATTGTTGTAAAAACAAACCGGGACCCGGCCTGGGTAAGCAACCCTTATCACAGGAATTGTTTGGTGTCAGATTCGCTCGAGTAGCGATAGACATCATCAGTGGGATTAAGACGACGCCGCGAGACAATACTTGTATGATGGTCGTAACCGACTATTATACTAAGTACACTCGGGTGTTCCCCCTTCCTAACCACAAAGCCGCCACATGCGCGGAGGCATTTGTGAAAGGCTGGGTGCTGCATTTGGGTGTTCCCCTTATGATGCACAGTGACCAAGGAAGGGAGTTCGAGTCAGAACTTTGGCAGGAAATGTGCCATTACCTAGCCATTTGTAAGACCCGAACAAACCCGTACCGACCACAGTCGGATGGGCAGGTAGAGCGCTTCAATAGAACCCTCATACAAGTACTAAAGCCCCTGGTTAATACCCACCAGGATGACTGGGATGAACAGTGCGAGTTTGTAGTACATGCCTACAACAACACTGTCCATTCATCAACTAACTGCACCCCAAACATGCTAGTGTTCGGCGAGGACATCATAATGCCCGCCGACTTAGTGTATGGAGTGGTTGGAATAGACCCGGAGGCGCCCTGCACGGTGCTGTTTGTAGAGTCATTAAGGGACCGGTTCAAACAGGCATACGAGGCCGTTCGGAAAGAACTGCTGAAGAGTGCGAAGTGGCAGAAGGTGGGCTATGACACCAATGCTAAACGAATTCGTTTTAATGTTGGGGACAAAGTACTAAGGTACTACGAGCCGCTGGATAAGCTGAAGCTCGTAACGCCTTGGGAAGGTCCGTTTAAAATCGTTCGTGTCATCTCCGAGTCCACGGTGATGATAGAGGACTGCCTGACGGGTAGAAAATGGAAGACAAATGTCGGAAAACTTCGGCCCTGGAAGGGGCGCGAAGAGGCGGAGAGGGAGTTCGGCTACAAACCACCTGTATCTGTCCCTAGTGGACCGAACGTGGTAGTACCGACGAAGCGCCCTAGAGGCCGGCCGAGAAAGACGCCGGGAGACGAGGTTATGGTAAAAAAGAAGACGAAGGCCAGGAAACGACCTAATCGTAAGAAATGGAAGAAAGTCTCGCTGAGTGAAGGCATTACGTATGGGAAGGGTCCCGCTTTGACTAAGCGAGATCCAGAAAAGGCCGTACGTAAAGCCGGGAAAAATAAAATGCTAACCGAAGGCGTTAGACGCAGCCCCCGGTTGAGGTCTGCTGTAACCTAACTCAGTACACAACGAGCTGCTGCGTGTTGTCCGCCATAGGCAGGCAACATACGTTCCACGGCTAGAGATGTCGAACGCGCCCTCCCCGGGTAGCTGTATCCCGTGAGTGGCGGTCGGATTAACCGGTACATTCGCTTTGAAGCGTTGTATACACCGCCAAGCTCCAGACGATAGCACTCGGGTAGTAGGCCGCGTCTCACATGTCGAGTCGAATGTTGGTTCGGATCTAGTTCCCTAGGTGGCGCTGCTGGTGTGGCGGGAAAGCGCGGAACTAGGTCACCGGATAGCCATGGCGGGATCTCGCGAGACGAGAGGTCTGACGTCATACTGGTCATAACTAGAGCGGACTCGTGGTGGTTAGACGCCACCCGTTTTTGCTCTAGTTATTTGTCGGCGGTTGTACAGCCTGTAGCTGTCGTGTTAGCCTAGCTAATCAAAACCTTCCCTGTTGGACGAATCCTTCGGGAGGAGTCCAACAAAACTTGCCAATTTATTTTGGAAGTCGGACCCGTAGAGGTCGGCGGAAAACGTCCTGGAGAAACCGGGAATCGAACCCGGGACCCTCCAACCTGCAGGCGGAAGCTCTACCGCTGAGCTACTTCCCCGTCTGACATTCTCTACCTTCCACCTACATCTGGATCGGTATGACACAAGGGGGCAGTGTTCACTGGCTGACCAGCCCCTGGGGGCTGGTGCTACCAGGGAATGGGGACAGATAGCATACCGCCATGGACTCACAGCCAGAGCTGGCCCCTACACTCCTCCCCACCAGCTTCAGCCAACCCTACTCCTCCAACCCAACCTCCAGCAGGTGACTAGTTTACCCCTAGCAGGTTGAAGCGTTAACTGTGTCATACCGGCCCAGGTACCGAGTTCTCGTAGTCCCCCCTCACACGGGTCAGGACCAACTCGGTTTCTCCACCAGTGTAGAGGTCGGCGGAAAACGTCCTGGAGAAACCGGGAATCGAACCCGGGACCCTCCAACCTGCAGGCGGAAGCTCTACCGCTGAGCTACTTCCCCGTCTGACATTCTCTACCTTCCACCTACATCTGGATCGGTATGACACAAGGGGGCAGTGTTCACTGGCTGACCAGCCCCTGGGGGCTGGTGCTACCAGGGAATGGGGACAGATAGCATACCGCCATGGACTCACAGCCAGAGCTGGCCCCTACACTATATCTATTTTTTTCTCATGCTTCATTTCTTCATTTTTTTTAAATTTTTTATTCGTTGAACCCTGCTCTTCACTATCTGAATCGCTCTCAGACAATTCTAAATCTTCTTTTAAAAAATTAAATTCAGGATCAGAAGAAGTATCTTGAGAAACGCTTTGTTTAGGTTTAACAGATTTAGATTTTCTCTTTTTTCTTTCTATGTCTAAAGATTTCGAATCATTATAATCATTTTCACTAGAATCTGACAAATTCTCTTCACTGAAAACATTGTCAGAAGCTGGTAATATTTTTTTATTCTTTTTTCTTTTCTTAGTCTCTACATATTCTTTCACTTCCTCGTTCTCAGAATCAAAAAAAATAGAAACAGGTTTGCTTCTCATATTTTCAGAAGGAAAAAAATCTACACTTTGATTTTTTGTGTGAAAAGTTATATTAAGATTCAAAACTTCTGAAATACATTCTAACAATACACTATGAGAAGAAATAAGGTCTAAAAGAATTTTTTCTTTCTCTTGATTTATACAAAATTCATACTCTTTTTTGTAGGCTTCTTCTTTTTTTAACAGAGACAAAAGAAAAAACCAAGTCTCATCTTTCATTAGATCAAATATTTTCTCTTTTGATATAAAAGACTCTTGCTTCTTCCTTTTAATATATTTTAAAATGTAATACAAACAATGTTTCTCTTTAAGCTTAATTTCATTCCAGTAAACTCTGTTAAATTCATTATTTTGACTTAAAATAAAAAATATTGTTAAAAGAATTTCTGAAATCAATTTAATTTCTTTCATTTTTATTATCTGACTTTTCCTTTATAATTTCGTCTAACACAAGTTTTATCTCAGAACATAAAAATAAAAAAATATTACAATCTTTAGTAATGCAATTCCCTTTGAAATTATAACCTAAAGTAAAAGTAATATCTTTATTTGAAATTCTTATGACAGAAACATTGTTCACATTATAATCTTTTAATCCTTCATAATTTACCCAAACAGATTCATATGTGTTAGACTCCTTTAATTTATATGAATATTTGTCTTTAAAATGAAATCGTATTTTTAAAAGAAATTCTATGACTTTAATATTGTTATTTTTTATGTCAATTTCTACACTTATTTGGATATTTAATAATGATACTTTAATTTTATTGTAATTTATTAAAGAAAAATGATTCCAAAAGTTTGAACAAAAAAAGGAAATAAACTTTTTAATGTTGCTTACAATAAAGTTAAAATCATTTCTTAAAAATATATAACAACACCCATTTTTGGTAAATTTTAAAGAAAAATCTTTTTTTAAAATAACAATAGAACCTCTATATTTAGAAATTTTCCCCTGCAGCTGATATAAATTCTCTATGTCTAACTTAGCACAAGGGTACGTTCTAGCTATTAAAACAATATTATTAGTGTAATACTGAATTGACATAAGAATTAAAACCAAAAAATATGCAAACCAATTAGTTAACACCGAAAGAATGATATATTATACCATAATAGAAGCAAGCCAGCTATATAATTTATTGAATAACTAAATAAACAAGACAACTGAAGCACGTTAACTGAATGACTGAAACAAGCTAACTAAATAAAGCAAGTAAGCAAATAAATAAAATAAAATAATAACCTTATCCAAATTTAATCAGCAATCTTGATGTTGCTAGCAGATCCTCGTCCTAAATGAACTGTGAATAACCTTGTTGATACAGTAAACTGTAAACGACCTCGATGTTAGAGCAAACTGCAGACGACCTTGATGTTACACAGACTGAACAACCTTGATGCTGCTGAGTCCATAATCAAAAATAAGAAGACAGCACAAGACGTCTATCTGAAAAGAAAAAAGACACTTAATTTCTTTAAATTATCAGCATTATATCATTTCATATATAATCAGTTTCATGTCATCATCTAATTATCGTTATTTTTTCAATATGATATATATAAATTAATCAGTTTCATATCTTCATCTTATTATTATAAAATAATAATCATCATTATTATAAATCATTATAATAAAACATTATAAATAGTAATTATAATGTTTTTTCAATATAATCATTTAATAATAAACTCATTTAGATTAGATTTTACATTATAAACTCATTTAGATTAAATTTTAATGTAAAATATAAATAACAATTCATCTTATCTATGACTAAAATCCAAAGCAAAAGAAATTTACCTTTGCTTTTTACAGTAAAACTTTCTGACTCAAGTTCAGTAAGGTCACTCTCGGATTGAGTTTGGATTAAGTATTGATCTGAAAAATAACATTTCATAAAATCTTTAATATATAACTCGAGTTCAGCAAGGTCATTCTTAAATTATTGAGTAAAGTATTAACCTGAAAAAATAAATTTTTATTGAGAAGATTAAATCTAAATCTTCTTAAACTTAAAACATTATTATTAGAACTTGGTTTTATATTCAAATAAAAAAAGTATTTTTCTTTTTTATTTAGTAACAAAGAATAGGTTAATAAATTTACCTCTGTGTACGTAGAAAATATCACGGAACAGATAATTAATTATCAATCTCGTACGGGTCAATAATCTCTGACACGCCTGTATATTTTGCCTTGCTAGTTGTCCTCCTCTATGTTCCTCGTAGTTAGACACAGAGTTTCCTCCACTCATGATACACTAAAACAAAAAAAAATAGGAATTCTTTAAAGTAAACTAAGCTCATTAAAGTTCATTAATTGAACAGGGTCTATTTTTTTAAAAGCAGCAAGTAAAAGCATTCAGTTTTTCACTACAGTTTTTGCACAAACACACCAAATAACTATATTTAGTTTGTGACTGTAGTTTTTACTCGAACACATTAAATAATTTATTTTTACTCTAACGCATAAAAAAACTTGAAACTGTAGTTTCTTCTTGAACGCATAAAATTTAAAGTTTGACGTTTTAGTTTCTACTCGAAAGCGTTAAGTTAAAAAGGTCTAACTATATAAATCACCTACCTTACAGTTTTCCTTTTCCTAGGTTCGTTATAAGCTGTAGCGTTTTACATGCTCCTCTCCTGTTCTGCTTTTATCTGAAAAGAAAATTTTGATTCATTATTAAATATCCACTCGAACACAACTAATTTCAATATTCAGTTTATTTCTACAGTTTTCACTTGAACGCATCAGTTCAGTTTATTGCTACAGTTTTCACTTGAACGCATCAGTTCAGTTTATTACTACAGTTTTCACTCGAACGCATCAGACAATTTCCACTCGAACGCATCAGGCAATTTCCACTCGAATGCTTTTACTTAAATGATCTAACACACCTTCAACAAAAGCAATAAGTTATTATTTCAATCTCTGTTCGAACGCTACAACCTTCCAGCTCATAACCTTATTTTTCACTTGAACGCGAAACATAAAATTACTTAGTATGTTAGTTTTTTCCTCGAACACAATAAGTCATTACGCATGCGTCACTCTGTTATAACAAAATGGCTAACTATACCTTCCGCTTTAGGTAAAACCATCTTTAGTAGCAGTGTTTTCTCCGAGAAATCATACTTTTAAGCCCTATCTAAACCTTTCTGATTTATTATCTTATTCTATGAAAAACATAAAGAATACAATACTTTTGTATATCAAAAATATATCATAGTTCTAGAGAAAAATGTATTTTCCTAACGCATATTCCGCAATCGAAAACAAAATACTTCTTACAAAAATTTACCTAGCCTTATGTTTCTTAGTTAATCCGTTAGATGTCTCTTTCTGTTTCTACCGTGTCTAATGAAATACTTTTGGTTCCTCTACTCCTGTCGTGTCTCATCAAATATTTATAGTTCCGCTATGTGTTTCTTTTTACCCGACGAGGGTTCAAGAGCAGTACTGCTTTATCAAGGATGAGGGTTAAATTGCACATAAATTTGAAAGACATTTAAAAGAAATCATCTGAATTTAAGGAAAATTTATTTCAAATGAAAACTCTAGTGAAAGCCGAGAAGAGAATCTCAGGGAAATGAAATATTTATAAAGTGCTATAACGTCCGTCCCCCTCCTGATCTCGGAGAACCATATAGTGATCCGCAGTAAAAAACAATCATAGAATATAAATATGACACACAGGCCCTTTGGTTAAGGGCTGATAAGCTAGTGAAAGCCGAGAAGAGAGTCTCAGGGAAATGAAATATTTATAAGGTGGTATAACGTCCATCCCCCCCTCCTGATCTCGGACCACCATATAATGATTCATAGAATATAAATATGACACACAGGCCCTTTGGTTAAGTGCTGATAGGCAACATTAAAAAACTGGTGAGCACTATTGAATCATTAGGCACAGTTCAGACTGAAATATAGGTAGATACACGCGCAAACCAACAGAAAAAAACTGAATTGGTCAAACCTATATTTCATACATAAAAGATGAAAATAAAAATTTATAGTTATAATGCACGATTAGAATCATTATAAGCTGGTTTTTAAGGTGGTTGAGCTACAATAAATTATAGTGAGAAATATTTTGGTGGTCCGAGACTTTACGGCTAGGTAAAAAATTTGAAAACTACTAGATCATACAGGAACCAGTATGATTAACTTGAACTTCCGGGTTAATTTTGCCAGAAGCTTCTTCTTCAAAATATAATATTCTAAGACCTAACGTAGGATTTACAGCTTCAAAAGCGGAAAATCATGTTAAGAAACAAGGATTATTTTCTTTTAGGACCTAAAAGATGACAAAGTTTCAGCGAAATCCTCTCATACCATCGACAAGCTGAACTACTTCGTTGTTATCTAGACATGGAAACTCGAAACGGGTACTTATCTATTTTATCTAAGAAGACTATGACTCACCCTACTTTTAGTTAAAGGCTCATTGTCAGTCTTTTCTCATTCACTCGTATTAATACCTTTTTCTACAGCTAAACTAGTTAGGTTAAAGAAAGATCTAGGTTATTCTCTAGTTCATCGTCATCTAGCTCACAGTGAAGATGTGGACTTATTTCCTAATATTCGTTCTTGTCCCTGCTTGTCTAGGAGTGGGGACAAAAGAAAATTGTTCATGCTCTTTCTTAGAGGATAGCATTATTTCCTGTCAGAGTCCTAATCTAACATGTTGGATTCAAATGGAACTGACACACAAAACTTTAATCACTTCAGAAATCAGGACACAAAGTAACAACCAAACGCAGGAAATACAGTATGGAAGAAACCGATTCCCTTTCTTAGAGCAAGTTTCCTCAAAAGTTGCTCTCTATTCTTGTGAAGCAGGGACATGCAGGTAATTTAAGAGCATTTATTATCCTATTTTACTGAATAGTAATTCGTCGAAATTTTTGCTCTTACACTCTAAAATAATATTTCTTAACCAAAAATACTAATCTCAGAGCAATTTTCTATTAGGCCAATAGAACTCATATTACAGTTTACCGTCCACCGCCCGCATGCATTTAAAGGGCCGCATGAGAAAATTTCATTATTCATTATCTAAAAAAATATTGTAGAATTTTTCAAAAATGTATTTGGAAATGGTAGGAATGAGCAAAGGAGGGCATATTTGGTATCAAATTAAAGCTTACAATGCCAGGAATGTCAATAACATGGTGGCATATACAACCTGGAGATTTCAAGGCAGTGCTACCTATATAATGAATAATGAATAATGAAAAAATGCCTCATCAATTTTCAAAACGGCTCGGACGGTAAACTGTAACCTGAGTTCCCATGGCCTTATTAGTGCTCACATATGAAATGTAAATTCCTAATTTTTTTCTCTGTTAGCTAAAAAAATAAATATGTATTCAGCTTTAGACCATGCTAAAAGTAGTGCTATTGAAAATATGAGATCATAGACTAGAATCTTTAATTCGACGCTGTCCTGGCACCGTGCCAAATCTGATACAATAAAAGAGATCGTAGTACAAATCTATTATAACACATTGTCTATACTGTCAAATGTTTCAAGGATAATTCTGTTATAACACTGATAAAGTTAACGTCCTATTTTAACAGGAAAACTCATGTCTACCTTCCAACAGAAGGAAAATATATCCGTCTGACAGAATATCATCTGATGAAAGCAAAATCAACCACAACAAAAACTTCTACTCTGTCTACTATAATCTATAAGTCTACTACCACCTACAAACCTACTGTCTACAAGCCTACTTCCACCTTCAAGCCTAGTACCTATATCCCTACTTCGATCATGTATAGACGCACCATCTATATCCCTGCTTCCACTCCTGCTGCCTATACATCTACTATCATTGAAAAAGAGGCTACTTCAAGGTATTTCTATATTTTTACTAATTATTATAACACTTTAATTTGTTTTATATAAACTACGACTTGTACGAAAATGCCAACGACGTCAAAATATTTTCTATATATCTTTTTAAGTCACTGAAGAGACTTTATAACCTTAAAAATGTCTTAAGAAATCCTGAATCCAAAACCATATAAACGTTGTTATATTTTCTTTAACTCTGTTCTAGTTTTTGAAAAGACATAATAACCTTATATTTTCAGAAATATCTTAACAAAAATTACCTAACATACATTAATATAATATAACCTTTCTTTTCAGAGAAAAACTTACCTTGATTAAGACGTCTGAACAGCAAACCACAACTGCTCCTCAAGAAAGAGACTATCAATATGAGGATACTATGACAACGTCTTCACTGTCTGGAGAAGGATTTCATCTGGAAGATCAGCCCAACACTCCTGCTTCTTATATACCAAACCATGAGGAGCTGTCAACCTTAAGCCCCGCCTTGAAGAGCAGCTCTCCCCTTTCAGCTGTACCAAGAGAGCACAAACTGACGACTTTAAGCCACGCCTTAAGGAGCAGCTCTTCCCTCTCACATACAGTAACAGATCAGAAAATGTCAACTTCAAGCCCCTCCTTTATGAATAGCACAAGAGAGTCTCTTCCAAACGATTCTGTTAACTCTTCAACGGCATCTTCATCTTTTATTGTGTCTGTATCATTTGGTGTAATCATTCCTTTACTTATGATAACAAGCATTGTCATAATATTAAAGGCTCGAAAAAAAAGAAACAGATCTCCTATATATAGACCAACTTCAGGCCAAGCTAGCACAAGCAGAGAAATTTTCGAGTTAATACCTCTACGTTCAAACATACCATAATGTCTTGCATATAAAAGACATTCCCTACTGCGTCTTATGTTTCCTCAAGTTGAAGGGTATATTTACTGAAAAAACAGCATAAAGATTATAGGTGCTTCTTATATACTCACTTTAATCCAAAAACATTCTCCTGAGATCTGTATGTGAGATGGAAAAATGACATGAGACATGATAATATCCTAAATTCGTCATATGACACTTAGATTAGTGTCAAAAACATGAAATAATAGTAATTTAACGACATATAACATGGAAAAATAACATGAGACATGATCTTATCCTTCCTAAATTCGTCATATGACACTCAGATAAATGTCAAAGACTACTGCGTCTTATAATATTTCCTCAAGTTGAAGGGTATATTTACTGAAAAAACAGCATTAAAATTATAAATGCTTCTTATATACGCGCTGACTTTTATACACTGAAGATTAAGGTAGTAATTCTGTTTATCCAAGAAAACATTCATATTTTATAGCTACGCTTGTTAATAATTATGAATCACTTAACCAAAATTCATATATTTCATCATGTACGGTTATATAACCTGACATATGTATCTTGGCTATAAGGTATATTCTAGCCTTCCGTGTGGCTTTTAAAAGAACACTATTTATTATGCAATACGCTATTCTATTGAAATCTGTATGAGAAAACAATAAATAATTACTCTATTATTGAAAATCTTTTAATTATTGGAATAATCAAACTAAAGAACTAAGTACGTATGTACTGATACATAATTTATGTCCTTGTTTTGTTCAGAACGTTATCTGGAAGACATGATTAATATCCTTGTTTTGCTCAAGACATTATCTGAACGCAGTATTCTCTGGGAAAGTTGTGACATTTTGACCCTGGGTCTTTAGCTCTATAAGAAGTAATATAGTGAAAAATCCATCTTTAATCTTCTAAATACAAGACTTATAATTTTTTTTCTGTTCAAAAATCACTTTTTTTTAACTTCAAGCATCGTCAACTTTAAAAAACTTATAAAAAATTTATGAATTAAGAAAATTATCTTGAGATAATGATTACAATAATAACATTTATCTTAATATATATAGGATAAGACCTAAAGTGGTTAAGGGTGGGAAAGCTTCCAGTCTTCACCCTTTAAGACTAGGAATATAAAACTGTGTTTAATGCACAATTCATAAGAAAACAACGGAAAATAAAAATAATTAGCAAAAATAGAAATAAAAAGCTGACATACCATCTGTCATAAAATGTTTAATTAAAAACTTCGATAAAATTTCATTAGAATTTCTCTCTAGCACTTTATTAATTATGATAGTATCGTAACGTTCAACAAGTACAAAACATAAGCGAACCTTAAAGGATTTCCTACCACATAGGAGACAAACACGTCTGTAACCAACATAAGAGTGCATCATACTCAATATTCATACGAAATGTTTTATTTTCAATTATGATACACAGTACATAAAAAAATACTATGATAATATTCTCTCTTAAAAAATAAATAAAAAAGTGAAATAAAAAATAAATAAGACTTTATCAATGTAATATCATAATCTATAGCAAGAAATACAATAATCCATTCACAGTATTTAAAGGGTGAAGAAAAATATATTGCTTTGTCCTAAGAAAAGATTCTTCCTATAACATAGAGAATAAACACCAGCTTAGCTAGTCTACCATAATACCTTACGTATAAGACGCATCTTAAAACTCAACAATACGTGAGATATTATAATATGATCAAAAAAAATCCTACGAGGTCAACATTTTACTTCATTAAGAGTTAATAACCACGTAATACGATACTAAATCAACAGGTGGCAGCACTATTCTCTTTTTATATAAAGCTACGTATTAGAACACCACTGTCCTATAGAAATATGATGTTATATAAAGAAATATATCGATACAATATAAATCTTTTATACAATAAACTATAACCTATACCAATAAAACATTAGGTAACATTTATTTATAACACATCATCTCTCAAAACATTTATCAATGTAGCACACCCATAATCATAACACTCGTACATGAACATATAGAAATAAATTCATGCATGTATCATACTAATATAACTCAAGTCTAGGCTAACATTAGCTTAAGAGTTCATAGATCTTCTATTTGGAATTTTTGAAGGTCTGGTCTCTCCAGACCAATATTTAATCCAAAAACATTCTTCTGAGATCTGCATTATACTTCTTCAATCCAACTTACTGGTATAATCCCAAAAAATCCTGAGAGGTCTACATAACACTTCATTAAACGTCATCAAACAGTCTCGATTTATCAATAAAATGATATTCATCAGCGCCGTATATAATATTCTACTATATCAACAGGTGGCAGGACTATATACTATTTAAGAGTTTACAGCATAACGAAACTCAGGGTAAGGAAGGTGGGGGGTGTGTGTAATTGGTCCCTAATGCTCTCATATTGTATGATTTGGTTAAAACGAAATTCATTTATAACTAAAATTACACACTTTGTTATAACAGAATTTTACTGTAGTAATTTAACAACATAGAACCTAATGACAAGGACATGGAAAAATGACATGAGACATGATCATATCCTAAATTCGTCATGTGACACTCAAATCAGTGACAAAGACATGGGATAATAGTAATTTGACATGTGACATGGAACCTAGTGACATGAGACATGATCATATCCTAAATTCTCCATGTGACACTCAGATCAGTGACAAAGACATGGGATAATAGTAATTTGACATGTGACATGGAACCTAGTGTCAAGGACATGGAGAAAAATGACATGAGACATGATCATATCCTAAATTCGCCAGCTGACACTCAGATCAGTGACAAAGACATGGGATAATAGTAATTTGACATGTGACATGGAACCTAGTGACAAGGACATGGAGAAATATGACATGAGACATGATCATATCCTAAATTCGCCATGTGACACTCAGATCAGTGACAAAGACATGGGATAATAGTAATTTGACATGTGACATGGAACCTAGTGACAAGGACATGGAGAAAAATGACATGAGACATGATCATATCCTAAATTCGCCATGTGACACTCAGATCAGTGACAAAGACATGGGATAATAGTAATTTGACATGTGACATGGAACCTAGTGTCAAGGACATGGAGAAAAATGACATGAGACATGATCATATCCTAAATTCGCTAACTGACACTCAGATCAGTGACAAAGACATGGGATAATAGTAATTTGACATGTGACATGGAACCTAGTGACAAGGACATGGAGAAATATGACATGAGACATGATCATATCCTAAATTCGTCATGTGACACTCAGATCAGTGTCAAAGACATAGGATAATAGTAATTTGACATGTGACATGGAACCTAGTGTCAAGGACATGGAGAAAAATGACATGAGACATGATCATATCCTAAATTCGCCATGTGACACTCAGATCAGTGACAAAGACATGGGATAATAGTAATTTGACATGTGACATGGAACCTAGTGACATGAGACATGATCATATCCTAAATTCTCCATGTGACACTCAGATCAGTGACAAAGACATGGGATAATAGTAATTTGACATGTGACATGGAACCTAGTGTCAAGGACATGGAGAAAAATGACATGAGACATAATCATATCCTAAATTCGCTAACTGACACTCAGATCAGTGACAAAGACATGGGATAATAGTAATTTGACATGTGACATGAAACCTAGTGACAAGGACATGGAGAAATATGACATGAGACATGATCATATCCTAAATTCGTCATGTGACACTCAGATCAGTGTCAAAAACATAGGATAATAGTAATTTGACATGTGACATGGAACCTAGTGTCAAGGACATGGAGAAAAATAACATGAGACATGATCATATCCTAAATTCGCCATGTAACACTCAGATCAGTGACAAAGACATGGGATAATAGTAATTTGACATGTGACATGGAACCTAGTGACAAGGACATGGAGAAAAATGACATGAGACATGATCATATCCTAAATTCGCCATGTGACACTCAGATCAGTGACAAAGACATGGGATAATAGTAATTTGACATGTGACATGGAACCTAGTGACATGAGACATGATCATATCCTAAATTCTCCATGTGACACTCAGATCAGTAACAAAGACATGGGATAATAGTAATTTGACATGTGACATGGAACCTAGTGTCAAGGACATGGAGAAAAATGACATGAGACATGATCATATCCTAAATTCGCCATGTGACACTCAGATCAGTGTCAAAGACATGGGATAATAGTAATTTGACATGTGACATGGAACCTAGTGTCAAGGACATGGAGAAAAATGACATGAGACATGATCATATCCTAAATTCGCCATGTGACACTCAGATCAGTGACAAAGACATGGGATAATAGTAATTTGACATGTGACATGGAACCTAGTGACAAGGACATGGAGAAAAATGACATGAGACATGATCATATCCTAAATTCGTCATATGACACTCAGATCAGTGACAAAGACATGGGATAATAGTAATTTGACATGTGACATGGAACCTAGTGTCAAGAGACATGATCATATCCTAAATTCGCCATGTGACACTCAGATCAGTGACAAAGACATGGGATAATAGTAATTTGACATGTGACATGGAACCTAGTGTCAAGGACATGGAGAAAAATGACATGAGACATGATCATATCCTAAATTCGCCATGTGACACTCAGATCAGTGTCAAAGACATGGGATAATAGTAATTTGACATGTGACATAGAACCTAGTGACAAGGACATGGAGAAAAAGGACATAGAGACATGATCATATCCTAAATTCGCCATGTGACACGCAGATCAGTGTCAAAGACATGGGATAATAGTAATTTAACAACATGTGACATGGAACCTAGTGTCAAGGACATGGAGAAAAATGACATGAGACATGATCTTATCCTAAATTCGTCATGTGACACGCAGATTAGTGTCAAAGAGATGGGAAAAGCTATGTACATAAATTATTTAGTTCCACATAACCTAGAACAGGACAAAGATAGTTCATATTATTCTCGGTAGAGGGAAACCCGAGAATGCGTTCTGCGTTCTAAATACGATGAAATCTAACGTCTCAATTGTAAACTATGAGCAAATATTCTTTATTGATATCAATAAAATATATCAAACAATGAAAAGAAAGAGCTCTATACATAATTCATTCAAACTGATCAAGAAATTATAAAGAAAAGAGCATTATACATGTAATAATTTAGTTCCACATAACCTACATCATGCCAGAAATAGTTCATATTATTCTCGGTAGAGGGGGACAAAAAATCCGCGTTTTGAATAAAAATCTATCGTTTCAATTTAAACTACCGCTGTAAATTCCTCTAATAACTCAGCAAATGTTCTTTGCTGATATCAATGAAATATATCAAAAAATAGAGGAGAAAAAACTCTGTCCCTAAATCACTCAAACTGATGAAAAAAATCTATATCCTCTTAAACTGAATGTCTATTTGTTCATAGACTTAAAGGTGTAACACCACATTTATGATTTCACTGCTGAGGTGGAGTATATAAGGAACGCAATGTCTGGGGTTAATTGGAGAGGTCCGGCCCTCATGTCACGAACCTCCTTGTCTGTAGCTCCAGGTGCTAGCTTCAGTGCGTAAAATATCTCGACTGTTCTTCCGACCTTGTCGACTAAGAACGGATGATGCTCCCATTGTTGGTTGAAGCATGAATGGGTGATGCTCCCATTGTTGGTTGAAGCATGAACGGGTGATGCTCCCACTGTTGGTTGAAGCGTGTCTGCTCCCATCAGTTGGTGGAAGCAACCATACGTAATGGTCCTCCTGTTTCAGTAACACTCACCGTTCCTTAGAGCACTGATCTGGAATTGAACGTGTTCCACAATCCTCCTTCAATCCTCCTTCAATCCTCCTTCAATCCTTCAATCCTCCTTCAATCCACCTTCAATCCTTCAATCCTCCTTCAATCCTCCTTCAATCCTCCTTCAATCCTTGGTACACTCAGTTCATTCCTCTGTACCGAAAGCTCAGCTAAGAACCTTGTGACATGAGAACCACTTGACCTCTCTTTTGTATTTAAAATTTATGATATGATTACTATTTCCAAAAATAATCCTATTATCCAAAATAATAGGTATTTTCTGGATATTCAAAAAATATAGGTCTTCTTTGGATATTTTTTTAGAAATATCCAAAGAAGACCTATATATATACTACTACTGTTATCAGTGAATTGTGTTTGTATTTTGTATGACATTTATGTTATCTGTTGTTCAAATGATATATCTATAACTTAAAGGAGGAGATGTTGCGGGGTTGCGCCATCTAGTGTTTTGCTTAATAAACTTGAAGCCGGTGACTTCCGGTTACTTCCGGTAATGGCAGACATGAGTTGTGTCATGCTTTAAAGGAGGGCTAGCACGGCTAAGACGTACCCGTCTTAGGAAGTCACGTGACCACTCCTTGACCAATTAGATCGTTGCAAATTTTTAGCTGGGTCCCGCGAATTTATGGCGTGTCTTTGACCAGGTACCAGTAATGATATTTTCCGTGCTAGCCCCGCTTTAAACAGTGAGACCATGCTGTCACACACTTCTGACTGTTTTCAGATGAGATCTCATCAAGGATATATGCCAGAACTCATCTGAATTTGAACTACATTCAGATGAGATCATCTGAAACTTATGGAAACTTAAAAGGAAGATTATTATTCAGATGAGATCTCATCTGAAAACAGTCAGAAGTGTGTGACAGCATGGTCACACCACGTTCCTGAGGAACTAAGGCGGCATGAATGTTTGTGTCTAGTGTGATGTCATTCTACTTCCGGCCAGGTTAAAATCCACGAGGTCAGTCCAGCTTCCGGTGAGGCTTCCTGTTTACTTCTATATGTAAGGTCAGAGGGTGAACCTGCGTTTGCTGGTTCCCCCAATTTTCTACCTGTGCATTGGCACCCCAGGTGGACAAAGGAGACTTGGGACAAGAGCTGGTTACTGAGGTACCCCTCTTTGATCCTAGGCCCTTCACGGGTGGCAAAGGAGAGTTGGGACTAGAGCCTTCACTCCCTCTTACTACTACTATGCCTAGGATTGCCTCTGCTTGGCGACAGTCTCTCACACTCTTCAATCCTTGGTGAAACCGTGTTAAAATCCCAAGAAGAGACCCAGATGCCCATATGGCGTTGAGTGTACCGTTCAGTGGAGGTCATACCGCGCCAAATCGGAGAATGGACGGTGAACTCCTGTGAACGGGATCACAACCTACGTCACATCCTCAAAGATGGCCGGGTTAGAAGAAAAAGTTGACCAATATAAGGCGTATTTATCCAAATCATTTGAAAATCCGAAAGAGGAGAAGGTTAGTATTTGCACGTAAAATTGCATGATATGTACTGGAGTCACTGATCCAGTGATACTGCTTAAAATTAGGTAGTTCAACTCAAATAAAAATAGATATCTACGTGTACCTGAGGCTGTAGGCTGTAACCCGGGACCTGTCAGTGTCACTCACTTACTAGTGACTGACTCTGAGATAGACTAGGCCAAACGAAGACAGCCTCTCGCTCCCGCTAACAGCTGACAGCAAAGTTGGCTGGCCTCATAGGCAACAAAAAAGTCATGTGAAAATGCACTTTCCCCTCACTGCCCTTCTTTAAACTTTTCATATACCTACATACATGCCAACCCTCCCGGTTTGGCCGGGAGACTCCCGGTTTTTGAAGATTTTTTTTAGCTTCACCCGGTCTGGTTTCTTTCCCCTATTTCTCCCGATTTTTCAGCAATCTCCCGGTTTTTATTATGTGAGCCTACATCTACAATAGAAAATCTCCCGGATGTTAAACATTTCAGGGTTTGGTCCCGGAAATGTTGGCATGTGTGATTTGGTCCCGGAAATGTTGGCATGTGTGTACCTATAAAGGGAGTGGTCAATATTTATCAACAGGGGGGGGGGGGTCTGAGGGGGGGCGTAAAATTTTCAGACCCCTCCTAAGGGGGGGCTAAAAAAATGTTGACCCCTCTTGAGGGGGGGGCTAAAAAAATTCACCCTCTTTTTAGCAAAAAAGCCCGCGTGCTACTATAGATCAAAGAGGGGCGCGAAAACTCTCCGCGCCTCCGACGTGGGGGGGCGCAAAAAATTATGACTGCCATCGAGGGGGGGGCGTTGATAAATAATGACCACTCCCTAATGTAGGGATGGGCGCCCATGAACCACTCAGCCTACCTGTATATCTGTCACTATAGTAAAGTGAGCAGTCATCGACATCATGCAGGGTCTATGATTTATGTGGTTTGCTCCTATCAAATTCAATGGAATTCCTCTCTTATGTAGAAAAGGCCATAGATTCCGAAAAACATAGTCATTTCCTTCTGTAATGTATACTCTTTTTCATAACAGGCCGTGTAGTTGGTCATATTTTCCATGAGGAGAATAGTTCTGGGCCTGACACCATCTCTCAAAATTGTTATAACTATACTAATTCTTACTCAATTAAAATATCCCTTGCAATGATCTGAAGCTAAAAATACAGGTCTTTATAATGTAGCTTGAAACAAATGAAAATTTAAAAAAATTCCCAAAAATTCAGAATTTTTCCCATTTTTCAGTATTTTTTTGATAGATCTATATGAATATTTCTCTCACCTTTTTAAACCCCCACCAAAATGACCAGAAAAATGTGCTGATCAATAATCTGAAATAATTTCTAGGCTATCTATTTGCGCCAATGTGCTAGAAGCAAAAGAGTAACAGTGAGTTTGGCAAAAAAATAAGGAAAATCCTGACCTGCAGATTTTACTCCAGAACCATGAATTTCAACTTTCCCTCAAATTTTAAGATGCATCCCCTGCTCAGATTTTTATAAAACTTATATTGCTGTGAGCAGCAAAATGTCTTCTTTAATATGATGCTTTTGGTTTTCTAATATCTTGATCTGGTGAAATATAATCAATAAATATATGTGCCAAAGTCAAAACTGCACTGCCCTCACAGTGCAGTGTGTGCGGTGCTGATTGTCCTATATTCTGCTCAGTCAGGTGAAAAACCAGCGAAAAACCAAAGCAGAAAAATATCATTTAATTCTATCATTAAAATGTTTATATCTTTGGCTATGGTATCTCAATTTTCATAATTCAAAAAGCATTCTATTGGTAAAATGTCAGACTTGTCAACAGTGCAACTTATTATTAGATTATCTACAAATAAAATTTCTGATGCCCATCCCTACAGGCTAATGTGACATTTGATTCTACCCTTGCAGTACTTAATCTTTACTTTTGTAGTCTTCATTATTTATATTTTAGTAAAAATTTAGAAGTTTAACTTAAGGCTGTGAAGTTGAACTTGGCACAGAGCCAAGGCAAGGCTTTTGCTGCAACCAGCAGATACAAAATAGAGGATTTTAAGTCAATCAAAGGTCCAATCTTTCCATCAAAGCTCATGTGGCTAATTAAGTATCTGATAGTCGCATGCCTGAAATTTCAAAAGCAGACATCAAGGGGAAGTATGTTTAAAATTATTCGGTACCATTGGTACAGAAAATTAAACTGCAACAGAGGGCTTTGCGCTCTGCCCCTCCCATAGGAAGAGTCGGCATAGGGCTCGGCCTAAGATAGACGGAACCATCGCCAAAGATAGTAAGTAAAAGGAGCAATGGTAAGCGGTGGCACTGGAGTTGTGGTGGTGGAACTTTCAGAGTAGTTTTCCAAGCTCCCAATGAAAACAGGGTCTGTAGTCTTATGTGGGGTTGGTCTTTGATATCTTAACTCTAGGACCTACCTACTTGTTGTGTATTGTTTTTAAAATGTAACATCATATGCCATGCCTTTGCTTTTTGTAACTTGATATCTGGGGCCCAGGAAGACTAGGCCGAGCCCTCCGCTGACTCAGTGACATCAATTGCTGGGTCTCTGAATGAATATATCAGGGCCCGGTTAGCTGGGTATCACTGAAAGTGAGACTGAGTGTCAGTGCCACTCACTCACTGACTCAGTCTCATTCACTGCCACTGTTTGGACACCCTAGCTAGGTATGAGATATTCACAGGGGAAAGAGTATCGGGTACTTTGGACTAGTATTCTAGCTATCAGACATGGGATTCTTCAGGAAATTCTTAAAAATTTTATCTTAAAAATTTTAAAGTCAGACAGGTCATTCTTGTGATTTGCACAGATGTCAGATCCACTGCGAAACTATTTTAAAATTGATAAGGGGGAGGGGGGGGTCTTAGATGCTTGAGGCGCCTCATCCCATAAAATTGCTCTCAAACACCACCCACAAGAGGAATTAATCACCCTCTTGGAAATTCCTTAAAACCCAGTCACGTGCCTGAGCCCGCTTAAAGTAGACATTCACAAAGAAGGCTGTGTTAGGGGAATTCCAACGCGTGCCATGTAAGAAATGCCACTCAGTTCAGGACTGTGAGAGGGTGTAGAGATTTTTGAAGGGCCTCATCCCATAAAATTCTCTTCAAATACCACAAGGAGGAGGGACTTTGACGCCCTATCTAGGGCCTAAAATAAAAAATGTTGTGTTCAGGTATCCCGACCTACCCTAATTTTTTGGCACGACCCTTTGTTTTTTTTTTGTCAACCTCATATAAACATCTGGAAAATGATAGAACTTTGGTTCTAATTGACCAATTTTCAAAATTCAAAAACTCATGTGTAGCTTACGGGACCCCTAACCCTGTTGTGGAAGGGGGGGGTCATATAAAAATTTCCACGCGAAACCTACCACCCCCCATCCCTCCTAAACTGACCTAAAATTGCCCCTACCGTAATCTCCCGCGTAGAAGGCGCAGCTCGCGTAGAAGGCGCACCCCCAACTCAGAGAATGGCTTTTCATGTAGAAGGCGCACGTACCTCTTCTGGATCGATTCCTGGAAAAACCCGCGTATAAGGCGCCCCCCCAACTCACAGGTGCTGGCTATATGAGTTCAAGCTGTCATCGGCACACGGTCGGCGTCAAACCCGCCAAGCAAATCTACACCGACCGGGCTGCCGAATTGCTGGCTATATGAGTTCAAGCTGTCATTGGCGCATGGTGGGCCTTATCCCCGGCGAGCGCGTCGACACCTCCCGGTCTGCCGCGGTGCTGGCGCTATGAGTTCAAGCTGTCATCGGCGCATTTTCCCAAATGAGATGTTGGAAAAACCCGCGTATAAGGCGCACCCCAAACTCGAGGCAATTTACCTCCCGCGTATAAGACCCAGCAGCATTTTGTTTGGCGTAGAAGACGCGCCTTCTACGCGGGAGATTACGGTAGCTTTCAACTGATGGTGCATCTTAAATGTGGTGTCACCTCATACGCAAGTAAAGGTTCTACAGTACTACCATAATCTCATGGTCCCCCAAAAAAAAATTGTAAAGTAAAAAAAAATCAACCTACCTACCCTAATATTTTTGGCTATGTTACCTGAACACAACAATTTTTTTTAGGCCTGAGCTAGCTGTGCGGCAGATGCAACATATATAACTTAAACATGTATGTATACACAATACTTGAGGTGTCAAACTGAGCATATGCTTCACAAGTGAAAAGATCTGCAGCGGGCTCTAACTGTTAATCGATGCTGGGCAGGTGGTAGAAGGAGAGGATGGGTAGAAGGCAGTGTAAATATGCTGCCAGTCCTTTCGAGAGCCCCTCACCGGGTTTCATGCAATAATTTTAGATTTCCTACTGTATGAAAATAAAATTCATACATCTGAAGTCTCTGTTGTTTAAGTCTTATTAGCAAGTACAGTGTATTTATGTTCTTTTCCTTTCAGATCCTCTATGTCTTCAAAAAGTTGGACAGGTTGCCCATAACCTTGGATAATCTACAGGTATTAAACTAATAACCTTATAGGCATATCTGTGTAAATATCATCCCAAGTATAATCAAAACTTCGTACCTGTATTTATAAGGCAGATCTCAATAGCTAGATGCCGACATTGAGATATTCACCTTGGGTTTGAATACCTGCCATATAGCCCAGTCTACGGTATATATAACATGATTAATGGGTAATCCCTTTCCTAACTTTATGAACAACCTATACAGTGCAAGATGCCCCTAGTTTGCCCATAACTTGCGGTTTTACTGTACCCAGTATTATTCTAGTTATTTGAACACTGAGAAACCCTTATTGGTTTAATGCTATCCTATATCTTTGTCATATTTCATTCAAGGTCACTGGTATTGGTAAGGTGGTTAACAGCTTCAGGAAGCATGAGGGACTTATTGGAGACAAAGCGCGACAGCTGGTCGCCAAATGGAAACAACTTGTGAACACCAATTCCACTGTGCCATCCTCCACGTCCGCTGAACCAGAGTCAGTGAGTCAGCCAGGCCTTCAATGTGAGACTGTTTCAGAGACTACCTATGGCAGCCACAGTGGGCGGGTGGCACACCGGTTAGATGAGGTGTCTAAGCTTCCATACATGGATGCTCCTGCCACTGTCAAGACAGAGCCATCTGGGGTGCGTGTTAAAAAAGAACCAACTGACGACAAGAAAAGCAAGTCAACACCCTCTTTGTCGAAGGATAAATCACGGAAAAGGGAGAGGTCCCCCAATGAGAGAGTTAGCAAAAAACAGAAACATAGTCATAGAGAACAGGTGGACAGCGACGGCAGGGTGGATTTGTCTATTGTGAAAAAGGAAAAAGTCTCGGAGGGGAAAACCAAAGTGAAGCTAAAAAAGGAGCCTCAAGATGTACCCCAGTTACATTTACCTGTAAAAGAAGAAAAGCCATCCCCTTCTACTAGTCCATATGAGGGGCGAGAAAACTGTGATAATGAGCAATTTAAAAATAAGACGAGAGATGACAGTGGCAGAAGTTCTTCACATAAATCTTCCAAGGATCATCACCGGTCAAAGAGCTCAGACAGAAGCGCAAAGAGGTCAGATACCGACTCTAAGACCACAGATAGGAGTAAAGAGAAACACCATAAGAGCAAGGATAAATCGAGTAGCTCCCATTCTGACGTTACTGCACCTGACAAGGTTAAAGTAAAAACGGAGCCGTCAGATAGATACAAAGAAGGCTCCTCTCATAGTGCGAGCTCATCACACAAAGTTAAGGTGAAAATAGAAAAGCCAGATAGAAGTATGTCTCCCCATCCTGACTTTCAAAATGATGTGATCAAAATGGAACCTGTGGATGACAGCTCCAAAAAATCAAGGAAAGCTGATGACAAGTCTAGGAAAATTGATGATAAATCTGAGAGTAGAAAACATTCTAGTGGTAAGAGTACTTACTTGTCCGGTAATAAACATTCTCATGAGAAAGTGTCTTCACGAAGCAAGGAAAGGCATGACTCAAAAAAAAGTGAATCAAGGAAGCACACAGACAAGCAACATAAAAGTTCACATAGTAGTACTTCCAAAAGTGGCTCTCATGCTAAGAAACCAAAGCCAGCGATGCTCGAGTTTGACATGTTCTCTATGCCAAATGGAACAGGGGATGAAAGTGATGAGGAAACAAAGGAAGTAAAACCAGTAAAGAAAGAGAAGAACTGGTCCTTCGGGAAAAAGGGCGTTATGGCTGCACCACCTGCTCCATCGACGTCTGCACCACCACGGCTGTCTGCTAAAGTGCCTGCTGGTTCTGTACCGCTCCCACGACAACCGGTGAGAAAACCCAACAATTAGATAGAATATACAGCTGAGGCTTCCGAAATATATTGAATTTGGATTGTATCCTGACTTTGAGTGACAAAAGAAAATTATCCCTACCTCCTCGAAGTTTCCTCTCTGTTATTCTACGATGACCAAACTGATTTTTTTTTCAAACTCTGGGTTTCGTGTAAATTCAGTAATGTTTTGCTAAAGAAAAAAATAATAAAGAAAAAGCTTGAAATTAGATCAGTTTATTCCCCTGGTCCAACACACTTTGTCTTCGTTCAGGCACAACGCTGTGATACATCAGTCTCCTAATGTATTTTTGTTGTACCTTTCCGTGTGCCAGATATCGCTCTTACAGGATGATATTCTTGGTGCTTTACCTGAGATAACACCAAACTACAAACCACTACCGCATATTGACCTTGATGACAGGAGAGAAGGTCAGTCATTATTAAATGAGATACATGTATTTTGTAGACACTTTTTGGCTCAGGGTATCCAGGGCTCGACAAATCCCTGTGCCCAATGCCCGTGACTCAAAAAAATTCACTGGGCACAAACAAATTTTCAGTCGGGTTTCATGGTAGTTTTAAGACATTTGATTTTGGGCCGAAAATGAAGGAATTTTCTTAACAAGATCGTGGTTTTTGCTTATGATATTATAAGAAAAGTACTCTAAACATATCTCGACTCCTTCCTATGATTTAAATTTCAGGAATTTCCTTGCATAAGTGCCTCAAACTCCAAGTTCAAAATAGATTTATTTTTTCCCACTAAAAAATGCTGTCCATAGGCACCAATGTTAAAAAATCCTATGTCCACATCAGATCCCATAGGCTGTAATGCTTTAAGCTCCCCCTAAGACCACGTTTGCATCACGCTTCTGGGAATTCCCCTCCTGTATGGTCTGTATACCTCTTGCGAACAAAGCATTTGTGTTGATATACATAAAGAGTATTGTAGATTTCCGTACCAGGAAGGGTTAATTCTTTACGTCTTAAGTGATGTAACATACTGGACGTGGTAGACATCCAAACCATAGCAGTTCATTCTTAAGAGAAATTCGAGGGGCTCGTTTTGTTCTCTTCGTGTGTTCGTAGGTAAGGCCACACTAAATTTCTGGTTGAGAGCGTGAGGATTTTAAAAGTCAGTAGGTATGGATATTTTTAACTCAAAAAGCGAGTTATAAGGAGACACCCTGGGGCACCGCACTTTCAGTCATTTTGGTGGTGCGAATGAGTTTAAAAAAGATGGAAATTTTATATATAAGAGGCAGAATTACGTAATGAATTTGTAGTGCCATTAAAGGAGGAGATGTAGGGGTCATAATCCTCTGCATTGGTCATTGACCCCCCCCCCCCCCCACTGGTTCTACAGTGGTGAATGTGGTGGTTATATGAATCCACCACCTCAATGTTTCTAAAACCTATCCCTAATGTCCCCTGGCCTACAACTAATACCAATTATCTGTAGGTCATGGGTATAGGTACAAGAGCCCATTTTGAACTTTAAAAGTTATTAGATACCTGATTCTATTGTTTCCCATGTGGGTCGGCCATCTTGGTTTACCAAAACACAGGGATCAAGTCCATATATGGTCACTTTTGATCTTTAAAAGTTATTAGGTGGATGTTAATAGCCATAGGGACACCTCAACTACCCAATTCTATTGTTTTCCATGTGTGTCGGCCATCTTGGTCTTCCAAAACACAGGGATCCAGGCCATACATGGTGAATTCTGATCTTCAAATGTTATCAGATGTATGTTAGTGACCATTGGAACACCTCAACTAACAAATTCTATTGTTTTTCATGTGTGTCGGCCATCTTGGTTTTTAAAAACACAGGGATTCAAGCCATATGTGGTGAATTTTTATCTTCAAAAGTTATCAGATGGATGTTAGTGACCATTGGAACACCTCAACTACCCGATTCTATTGTTTTCCATGTGTGTCGGCCATCTTGGTTTTTAATAACACAGGGATCCAAGCCATATGTGGTGATTTTTGATCTTCAAAAGTTATCAGATGGATGTTAGTGACCATTGGGACACCTCAACTACCTGATTCTATTGTTTTCCATGTGTTTCAGCCATTTGGTTTTCAGAAACCCAGGGATCAGAGCCATAAGTATGGTCAATTTGATCTATCAAAGTTATCAGATGGATGTTATTAGCCATAGGGACACCTCAACTACCAAATTCTATTGTTTTCCATGTGTGTCGGCCATCTTTGTTTTTAATAACACAGGGATCCAAGCCATATGTGGTGATTTTTGATCTTCAAAAGTTATCAGATGGATGTTAGTGACCATTGGGACACCTCAACTACCTGATTCTATTGTTTTCCATGTGTGTCGGCCATCTTGGTTTTTGGAAACACAGGGATCCAGGCCATACATGGTCAGTTTTGATCTTTCAAAGCTATAAGGTGGATGTTAGTAGCCATAAGGACACCTCAACTACCCAGTTCTATTGTTTTCCATGTGTGTCGGCCATCTTGGTTTTTGGAAACACAGGGATCCAGGCCATACATGGTCAATTTTGATCTTTCAAAGCTATAAGGTGGATGTTAGTAGCCATAGGGACACCTTAACTACCCGATTCTATTGTTTTCCATGTGTGTCGGCCATCTTGGTTTCCAAAACACAGGGATTCAGGCCATACATGGTGAATTTTGATCTTCAAAAGTTATCAGATGTTAGCATGCTGGTATATGAGTTGACCACCTCCATGATAAAAATTGAATGTTTTTCCTTTACAATCTTGGTTGAATTTGCCTTAATCATAGCTCCTAATTATCTTAGTATTAATGCGTACGGCATTACAGCTATGCTGTGTATTTCTGTGATTACAATAATTTGGTTTTGAATGATAAAATATCATGAAACTACCAGATTAAATTTTGAATCAGTATAATGTACGGCAATATAAAAATGTCTGCTATTAAGACCGTGGCCATGTCAAATCCTAAAATCTGATCCTAATATCCTGATCCTAGATATGGACCCTCAGATTTCAGCTGAATCAATATCCTGATCCTAATATCCTATCTATTGCCCCCTCGTTTACAGATGCGCAGATGTTTCAACAAGAGGATGTAGGCTCAAAGAAAAACTGCCGTACATTGGTATATTCCGGAAGGAGGAATCATTTCTTGACTAGTAAGTAAATGATTTTGCTAACTTAATTTTATTGTAGGACGTATAGTGGTCCTGCAGGCTAGGTGATTGATCAGCTAGAGCATCTTGTGATCTTCGACAAATTCAAATAAAAAAAAAAAAAAATTGAAATTACTTACTGGATTTTCGGTAACTATGGTGGTTACCGTAAGAGTTCCATTGTCAACCTTGCCTTTGAAATTTGTGCATAACACAGAATACGTGAAGTAAGAAGATAATCATGTGTTATTATTTCCCTCAGGTGTGCCAACGCTGTACAACTCGTGTTTACAGGTACTCAAGGACAACGTGGATGGTACGTAGTCTTATGTAGATTGTAGTGAGTAGTCTGTAGTGAGTAGATTTGGTGTATATGAACTATTTTCTGTGTGACATTAAAAATAACGTCCTTTTAATAGTTGAATAAAAGATTCATGTTACATCTTTATAACATGGTTATCGAGTTTAGGCACTGATTTCAGTTCATAAAATGGATAATATGAGTTCTCATATCTAGCGATATAGAACCCAAAATTGACAGTGGACCGGACATACCTTGACAACGAGTTGACACGAAAGTAAATCCTCCATTTTTGAAGCTTATAGACCAAATCTGGCGAAATGCTTTGGTCATAACATAGTTGAAACCTTATTCTAACTCCCTGTCGGGTAGATTACTTGATATTAAGGCTGTATTTGATATAAAAAAAAGATTAAACTTTCGAAGCGAGCGACTGGCCGTGTGTGTTCGCCATTGCGTTTGTCAACATGACCTCTCGTGCCATCTGGTGTATAGGCTATCAACTAGCCACTGGCATTAACTTAATAGAAGAGGAACCATAGCGAACCCGTATAAAGCAATGCTACTACACTCCCTTCTGTATGTTCCCACTGCGAGTAAGTTTACGCCCGTGAAAGTGGCGCAGCCTGGTGTATAGTGATTGAACTCATATCAACATGAAACCAATATGGCGGAGGGCCGTCTTGTCGACTCGCAAAAGAAAACAATGGATTCTATCGATTTTAAAGGTAAATACTTAGAATTAATGGTGGAAACCATGTTATAAGCACAATATATGATGAATAGACTTGCACTCGTTGGCTTCATGTGTTTGATATAAGCATTTCCCTTCGGCTCATGCTTATATCACCCCCTGAAGCCAACGAGTGCAAGTCTATTCATCATATATTACTAACATAATGCTCTCATGACAGTTTCCTTCTCAAGGTTTAGCGCCTTTAAGCTTGTTTATAGACGACAAATTACTAAGTGTACACATGGAGTGAACCTGTGTGCAATACTCCCATGGATTGAATACTATAATAGATGTCAGACGAGATAAATATCGATAGGTCTACATGCTTCTACAATGCTTTATACTTTAACATAATGAGAGATGTAATTTATCATTTTAGCCCTCGACTATGTAGGAGGTGTGCCATATGACATCCTGAAGCCTGTGCTGGAGATCTGCACGTCGTCTCAGCTGTATAACATTGAGGACGCTAACCCGGTATGTACCTTTATCATGATAACATTGAGGACGCTAACCCGGTATGTACCTTTATCATGATAACATTGAGGACGCTAACCCGGTATGTACCTTTATCATGATAACCTTGAGGACGCTAACCCGGTATGTACCTTTATCATGATAACATTGAGGACGCTAACCCGGTATGTACCTTTATCATGATAACATTGAGGACGCTAACCCGGTATGTACCTTTATCATGATAACATTGAGGACGCTAACCCGGTATGTACCTTTGTCATGATAACATTGAGGACGCTAACCCGGTATGTACCTTTATCATGATAACATTGAGGAAGCTAACCCGGTATGTACCTTTATCATGATAACATTGAGGACGCTAACCCGGTATGTACCTTTATCATGATAACATTGAGGATGCTAACCTGGTATGTCTACCTTTACCATGATGTCAGTGAAGTAACATGGATAGGGGGGTTGTGGATTTCCACTTGGGTGCTAAAAGAAGAAAAAATTGATACCATATGCCTTAATCACATCTTAGATACAATTCAGAGAAGATATCATCCTTTGGCAGAGTTTATACCTAAAACTACCGTAGTGGCCCGTATAAGCGCCCTGAACACTGTACCCCCAGTGCTCATACGAGACAGACACTTATTTGAATACTGGTTCTAGTGCTTAAGGCTTGTTTCAATACCCTCCTACTCCCAGCGCTTTTTTTTTTTAGACCGGCGCTTATTTGAGACCCCGGCGCTTAAAGGGGCCATTACGGTACTTGTTTCACATCATGAACATCTCTTTGCAGCAATTTATTGGTGAGACAGATGAGCTTTGGAAGGAACATTGCAAAAAAGACTTCCGGACACAAAAGCCAGAGCAGTTTGAGTCATGGAGGGAAATGTACATTGTAAGTATCCAGTGTCTCAAAGACTGCATTAAGTAGGCACTCAGTTTTGCACATTCATGTCATTGAACATATATGGGTAGATCTACATACTGGCAATTTGAATATTTAGTTGTCATGGAACCCTGACCCTGTGGAAATGCTTTGTCTATAAAAGATGGCAGTGAATGGTTTGGGGCTGTTTTTTTTTGTTTTTTTTAGTTTGAACTTATCTTTATTGTCTCAGAGTAAGAATACTCTCTATAAGGTACAAGTATATCACATAATATTATGTATCATAACCAATAATAACGAGTGTTTCAAAAGTAGAAAGTGTAAGGTGGTACACAGTAGATCAACTATTAAGTTACATAATAAAAAGGAAAATAATATGTTCAGACGAACTATAGAGGGTAGGAACCTTGAAGTTGGGGGCAACCTTGAGGGACATGGCAGTTATTTGATAATAGAAAAATACTATGAAAAATGAGTAATAAGTTACGCTGGAAAATGTTACGCTTTGGGAATCAAACCCTTTAGCAATATTCTGCTATTAGATTTAAGAATAGAGTTTCAGTATTTCTTCTGATAAGGGAGTGATCATTTTTTAACAACAGGGGGGGGCGGTGGGTTTGAGGGGGGGTCAGAATTTTTTCAACCCCTTGATCGGGGGGGTCAGAATTTTTTCAATACCTCTGATGGGGGGGTCAAAATAATTTCACCTGTTTTCAGTGGAAAACCCCGTGCGTTACTATAGGCTAAAAGGGGACGTTGGCGCGCGATTTTTGTCCCTTATGGGGCGGTCGAAAAAATTTTACCCCCTCAAGAGGGGGGGTCGAAGTTTTTTTCGCGCGTCTGCGCGCAAACCCACCAGCCCCCCCCCCCCTGTTGTTAAAAAATTATCACTCCCTAAGTGGCAAAAGATTCCCGCTTACAGCGCCAAAGTATTCAACACTTTTTATAATATGAAGCAGTAATAGGGAAGAGAACTCTACATACAAGAGCTTGAAACTGTCTTGTAAGAATATTTCTATTGTCCACATATTCAATAGACCTCGAGCGTGTGTACATATAATTCAACAAATGTGAAAAACGTCTATCAGCCAAAAGATTTCACTGAGCCTGAGAATGCACATAGTTGGTATCAGTTAAGTGAGGTAGTTGTAAACATATTTTCAGACATCTGTTTTGGCAGAATTGTAACATGTCGGTATATTTTTCGTATGTAGTATGAAAGATAATATCAGCATAATTCATATAAGGGAGAATCGTAGTCTTGTAAATTCTGAGAGATAATTTACCATCAAGATATTTCCTCAAATGACACAGGAAATAAGTTTTATGAGCTATAGTTTTCACTTGACTCTTTGGGTTGAAAGGTAAAGCTCTTTGTGGTACACGTGTATCAGCAAGTTATTTGGGGTACCCGTATTTCAGAGATGCCATGATGCTAGAGATGCCAAGTTGAAGTCTCTCACAGCGACCATAGCTGCTTCAACCGTGAAGAGGAAGGAGCCAGGTAATAGACTGCACTTTGACATTACATGGTTTCTTTTTTTTTTCTTTGTTTTTTTTTTCTGGAAAACCCCAATAAGGAACAGGTTCAACGGCCCATTGTTGTGAATTACACAAATATATTAACTAAATCTATATCTTAACATTTTGTAAAGGACACTATATCATCCGATAGATCATCCGATACTTCATATGATGATCTCCACAGAGGAAATGTTAAAAGTAATTAGAAAGATTGACTAGTAAGTCATCCAAGATCAAAGATGTCAAAACATTTATCCTAAAGAAGGTATTTTTATGTGATCCTGGCAAACTGGTTCTTATTTTTAACAAATGCCTACAAAGTAGTTCCTTCCCCAATCTATGGAAAGCAGCCACAGTTATACCTATACGGAACTAGCACATTGCTAGTACTAAGAGGATCAGCTAGATGGCTCATGTAGTCGGGGGCTAGATCATCATTTGGCCTCTTTGTATAGTCTAATTTGACAACCCGCCATTTAATTACTATCCATGGGATCTTTCTATAATTCATATGTGTGGACTCAACAAATCAGCAGCTTTAAGAAGAAGAAGATGATGATCAGGTGATGAAGAGGAGGAAGAAGCTTCAGAACCTCCAAGTCCTCATAAATCTCGCTCTAGATCGAGTCACAAGCACAAAAGACCCAGAAGGTCGCGCTTGTACTCCCGGCGCAGACACAGGTCTCGAACCAGGTCAAGATCCCGGTCACGCTCTAGACAAGGCAGACACAGGTCGAGATCGAGGTCGTACTCAAGATCACATAGGCACAGATATAGAATCAGGTCGAGGTCTCGCTCTAGGTCATGTAGACACAGATCAAGATCCAGATATTCATCACCCAGTTCAAGAAATGTGCCCAACTATCCCCTGTTGAGACGGAGAAACGTCCAAAGAAGAAAAAGAGGCAGAGCAAGTCATCTGATGAAGATGATTATACGCATGAGGATGATGATGAAGGTCAAAAGAGCGGGGCGTTTGCAGACAAAGCCCGAGAAATCCTGAATAAGGAAAGTGGTCCCTAGAAGTCTGCGTCTATAAATGCTGGTCTAGCTGCTACCATCCAGAGACTGTTGTTGAATGCCAATGCTAAGGACTGTGAGCCTAAGGTGACTGAAGAATATCCGCCACCAAAAGATGTGTCAGCCATGGTGGTACCACCGCTCAAAGCTTCTATCAAAATGTGGTGGTCCCGCGTCGTCTTCGAGGTACCTTCGTGGTCCTCGTGGGTGACATCGAGAGCACCTCTATTACCCGACGCCTGGGGGCGCTGGAGTCCAGCGCCACGTCACCACTTGGTCACGTGGCCCTCGACTCCGGTGTATATAAGGCCATTGTACGGCCTTCCTCAGGGTCAGTCCAGCCCCGACTGACCATCGTGAGCGATGGTTGGCGGCTGCCCGGCTACCATATTCTAATACTCCTCTGTGCTGCTGCACAGAGGAGGTGTATGTGGAATATCAACTGTAGACACTAGAAGGCCTAGTGTCGAACTTGTTATAGAGTTCAAACTCTGCCACCTGTAACTGTGATCGAGAACGGCTGATGCCTATGTGTTATTAGACAATAAAGTTTTAACTGGAACCTGAATAGTTGTTCTTCGTTGTTTATCGAAAGATTCGATTGAACATCGAGGGGTAGAACACTACACTGGTGCCGTGACCAGTTGTTAACTTTAGTCCGCATAGGTACTGCGAGCTGAAGTTCGACATGCAGGGTCACTTGGATGAAGGTGATGACCCAATCACCAACATCAAGGGACTGCAGGCCCGTTAGTGGATATGAACGATCCACTAATCGGCGGTGGTCTGACCCGTTGGGCCTGTATCAAAGGAGCCGGCTACTCAATTGGTGAGTGTCGACTCAACTCTCTCCGGCTGCTGAGAATTTCTTGAGGGCACAGAGTTTGTCCTATGTAGAAAAATCAGCTTCGCCCGTGTCGGTACAAAGAAGTATGGACCAGAGATGTCAGAGTTTCAGATTTTCTCTGATTTCAGAGTTTCAAAGGTGATATTTTACTACAGAAATAATAAGAAAAAAAAATTAAAATGAATATTTTACAATTCTGATAATCCTTAAAGATACACCAAACCCTAAGTGATTAATTTTGAAGGTATTTGTCACTCTGATTAGGGTATAACCCCACTTTTGAAGTGCCCAAAAATAATTTTCAGAGTTTCGCCAAATATCGAACTGACATCTCTGATGGACAGTGGCAGGGGACTCAACGAGGAGTTGCTGCAAGAGCAGCAACGCCAACTGCGCCAGGGTCACCAGCAGTTGGATGCTCTCGCGAGTAACACCACGAAAGCTCAGGAGAAGAGTACAGAAATAGAGCTGAATTTGGAACAGCTTAGGCAGCAAGCGCTAGAGGCTTCGAATAAGACTCAGATCGCGAATAGAGAACTTGCTGATCTTCAAGAGAAGGTCAAGCAACTCTCTAGCGAAAAAGAGTCCTTACTTGCAACGAAGTCGGAGATCGAGTGTAGTCGATTGACAGCAATGGATTGTCAATCACTAAAAGCGAAGATCGACCGCCTTGCTACTAGCCGCCGAGAATGTGTCGAGAGAGCTCGAAACGATTTTCGGGATGCCCAGCACGAGCAGACGTCCCTTAAACATAAGTTGAAACTACAAGAAGTAGAGAAGACTATGTTGGAGGAACAACTGCAAGAGTTGCGGCATGAGTTGAACCAACAATCAGCCGAGCATACTGAAGAAGTAGCTGAGCACCTAACAGCTTATAAAAAAGCAGGTCAAACAGCTACGTCAGGAACAGGAGTCGTTACTCTGTCAGATGCAAGCTGACGAGGATGCTCGAGCCAGGGACGAGGCAGAAATGCGTCGTCGATGTGAGGAACGAATCGAACACGCAAATAAGATGGCGGAATATCAGATTCTAATGGAACAAAAAGCGAGGCACGAGGCCGAGCTTGATTCCTTAAAATCTGAATCCCTAGTAGCCCAATCACTGAAGGATCAGAAGGATTCGGATACTCTGGGAGCCATGCGTGGAGAAATCGATAAGCTCCGACGAGAGATATCGTCTCGCAGGGAGGCTGACGAAGCCAGGGTGAATAAAGAAGTTTGTGATGAACTCGCACTCGAGGAACGTCTGAAGGAGCAGATGGAATCGAAAGTGCGTACCGCTAGACTTCGAAAGAAGCAACAAAGTAGTGAATGCAGCACTACAAGAGTTGCCACTCAAGAGGACCTAGTCAAAAATCCTGACTACAGGGAGTGGCTTGACCGTGCCATGAAGGAGGTTAAGCAACTCTTTGCCCTCGGCGAACAACGAGATCTCTCGAAGCCCGAACATGACCGCCTGGAATTCCTAGTATCGGAATTAAGACAGGCGGAACGTTCAAAACAGCAGGCAGAGATAAACAGAATGGTGGGGACTATCGACAATATCTCGAATACAGATTCGAGATCTCGTCGAGCCCGACCTGTTCCTTCGATGCCGCGCACCGATGGTCTAAGTGGGGTGATCGGGCAGTTCTCGACCCCTACCACGGCCCAACAACATGTCGATCCACCCAAGTATAGGGATATCAGGTTCGAGGCTTCGCATTTGAGTGAGGCCGAGACCGGTAACCCTTGGGGGATGAATCATAGTCGTGCAGACACGACTATGAGGAACATGGGGATGGACCATCAGATACCTAGAAGAGGTACAACGTTCGCTCTTGATCAGGTCAGAAGATCAAGCAGAATGTTTGAAAATACCTCTATCGGGCATGAACCGGCCCGAACTAGGTCAGTCGAGTGCCCTCCATTTACATGGAAGGATGATTGGCTCCGTTGGTACCATGGATTCAATCACGTCCGTCGAGTAAATGTGTGGACCTCGAGTATGGCATTAGCTCAACTCCTCATGTTACTCCAGAATGGCCCCGCAGCTGATACTGTGTGGCTATGGGAGGAGCATGGAGATGGGACTTTGGATGGGCTGGTGGACATGGTAACAGAACCCATGACTTCTAGCCTGCAAGATCCCATTGTCACAATGGAGAAGAGACGCCAGGGCAAGAACGAAAGCATTAGAGCCTATGGCTTTGCTTTGAGACGTCTTGCCGGCGATGCCTATCCAGGTGTGGACTTCTCGGTTGAATGGCTCATAACCAAAGTCAACCAGTTGTTCATAGGAGGATTGTATGACGTTGATTTACAACAAGACGTGCTTCGAGAATGGCGCACTTACATGTCTCTCAAGAATCTCATGGACTTGGCAGATGAATTGTTGCGGAAACGACAACTCCTGCCGAAGTTGGTGAATCCTACCTCGACAAATGCATTGTCGGCATTGGCCGATGCCGCTTTGATCGAGGAGGGGCAGGGGGAGGTGTCCTCATACTCGAAGCCCGGGGCGGGGAGTAAGACTAAGAAAAGTCAGAAATCCGCTGGTAAATCGAAACCGCCAAACAAGGCCTCCAAACCCAAGGTACAGGAACAGACCTTCTCGCTGAGTCAATTGAAGAATTTACTCAGGTGTATCGAGGGAGGGGATGTCCCTGTTACTAACTCGGAGAAGCCGAGTACCCCTCCGTCCGACGCCAAGTGTTGGAACTGCAAAAAGCAGGGGCATTTCGAGCCGATTAAAGGACTACCACCTGATGCGACGGAAAACTGAGGCGGGCGGCTCGACGTGGCAATCGAGCTGCCCGACCATCGAAAAGCCAAGGTATCAGCACCTCTGGCACTCTTGATCAGACGACAGTAGATTCGAGGGAACTAGGTAAGGTCCCGGTAGGGCCGTCCCAGCCCTTTACCACAGCGGCACCGGTTGATCACCGGTCGGGTTCCGAAGATGTCGGTGTAGAAAAAGTCTCAATGGCCAAGGAACAGGGCGCTGGCAGCCCGAACTCCGAGGTCGAGGGTTCGACTGGATCGAAAGTGAAAGTCGACGCCGGGAGAGAAGCCCTGATGCGGCAGCTGGCCAGAGTCTGCGCAACAGAGCTTCCCTCAGATGATCCCTGTCTCTCTTTTCTGAAGAAGAGAGGGATCGATCTGAGTACTGACGTAGGGTTGAGAATGCTAGCAGGAACGGCCCCCTTGTCGGGGAAAGGATGGTACCTGTCTGCAGAGATTCGAGGGCGTTCTCTAGACTTCCTGATAGATACTGGTGCCAGCCACACCATTGTCTCTCGGGAACTCGCGAAAACGTTAGTAGTGCCGTCAGATAATCTCTATGAGGGAATAACGGCGTGCACTGCGTCTGGAGCCGAAATGCGGACCTATGGTCGATTGGTTCTACCTCTTAAGGTCGCATCGACCCACTATGTGTTTAGCCCAATAGTGGCCGATGTGGCTGATGATGGCATTCTGGGGCTCGACTTCGCGGCATTATACGGTATGATCCTGAACTCAAGGACGGGTCAATTGGTCATGACCGAGCCGGTAGAAGAGCACCATCAGTGTAAACTGAAGAGAGTGTCATCGATAGCCTCAGTAGCACAGACCACGAGGATACCCGCCAGACATCGGTGCGATGTACTGGTGAAATCCGAAGGTCTGGAAAGAGATCGACAGGGCATAGTCGAACCCGACCCGAAGACTCTGAGAAGTTTTGGGTTGGTTGGTGAGGCTGCCCTTGTCAGCAATGTCCGTCGAACAGTGTTTCCCGTCTGTAATCCACTGAATCGAGACATTGTCCTGGAAAAAGGCTAGGTGGTCGGTACCATACAGTACGCTGACAGAAACGGTGAATTCTCTTCACCGGAGGTAGGATCTGTGATGATGCGTCTCGAGCAAGAAGCTGCAGACATCGAGACGGCAGAAATCGCGAGCACCCACACGGGGGAGCTCCCTACCTGGCTGTTAGACATGTATGGTGACACCCACCTGACCCAGCCAGAAGAAAGACTGAAGCTGTCCGCCTTACTACATAAGCATGTGGATGTCTTTAAATCCCCAGATGAACCGTTAGGGCGCACCGATCGATGTCTGCATAACATCGACACGCACAACCTATCCGAGTCCCTTACAGGAGGATTCCGCTCAGCAAGAAAGCTGCGGCGGATGAACAACTTAAGGAGATGTTGGATATGGGGTTGGTTAGGCCAAGTACTAGCCCTGGTCCAGCCCGTCCAGATGGTGACGAAGAAGGATGGGACCATGAGATTCTGCGTCAATTATCAATGTCTGAATGGAGTGACTAAGAAAAATGCCTACCCTCTCCCGCGCATCGACGAATCCTTGGATGCCCTAGGAGGAAACAAGTGGTTTAGTTGTCTCGATCTCCAATCTGGATATTGGCAGATCGGGATGAATCCCGACGACGTCGAGAAAACCGCTTTTTCCTACCAGAGGGGGCTCTATGAGTTCGATCGAATGGCGTTTGGTTTGTGTAACGCCCCCGCCACATTCGAGCGAATGATGGAAGAGATGTTGAGAGGTTTGCTGGGTAAGATTTGCCTGGTTTACCTCGATGATATCATCGTCTTCGGCAAAACGACGGATGAAGCAATGGCGAATCTGGCAGAAGTTTTCAACAGGATTCGAGCATGGGGGCTGAAGTTGAAGCCTAAAAAGTGTCAGCTTTTTAGGACTTCAGTCGAGTACCTAGGCCGAATCCTGTCTGAACAGGGTATAGAAGCCAACCCGGGGAAAATTAGCGATGTAATGACTTGGGCTAGGCCCACTACAGTGAAGGAAATCCGATCCTTCGTTGCTTTTTGTTCCTACTACCGAGAGTTTATCCCGGGGTTCCCTGAACTCGTAAGTCCTTTGCAGGACTTAGTGATCCAAAAACCTAAAGGTAGTAGAGGTCGTTATGAGGCATTCGCATGGACAGAGAGAGCTGAACATGCTTTTGTCGAGTTAAAACGAAGTTTCAAGGAGACACCTGTACTTCGATTCCCCACACCAGACGGTCGTTTTATCTTGGACACTGACGCTAGCAATACCGCGATCGGGGCTGTTCTATCCCAAGAGCAGGATGGAATGGAGGTCCCGATCTCATTTGCTAGCAACACTCTAAGTAAAACACAACGAAACTACTGCACCACCAAAAGAGAACTGTTGGCGGTTGTCGTGTACACCAGGAAGTTTAGGCACTACCTCTATGGTGGTAACTTCACTATCCGCACCGATCATTCGTCTTTGAAATGGCTCCTGAATTTCAAAGAAGCTGAAGGGATGATGGGTAGGTGGCTGGCCCACCTTTCAGAGTTCGGTCTCGAAAACTCTAAGATCGAACATCGAAGTGGTGCCAAGCATCTAAACGCCGATGGTCTTAGTCGTATCCCTGTGCGGCTATGCCAGAGGTTGGATTGCACAGACTGCGGCAGTCACAATGCTGTTTTGGCAGCTGTAGGTAGTTTAGTAGACAGCCGGGTGGGTGTTGCATTTTGGTCTCTCGATGAACTCATTGATGCTCAGAAAAGGGACGCTGACATCAAACGGGTTGCTGAATGGCTAGTTAAGGGGGCTAAACCCACTAGGCCTGATGTATCGATCGAGAGCGCCGAGGAACGGAAATTAATAGGGCAATGGCCTCTATTAACCTTCCGTGAAGGTTTGTTGTGTCGTTGGAAAGTCGAGGCGGGTCGGGCTAGACGCACGATTCAAGTAGTTGTACCACGCCAACTGAGGGGTGAGGTACTCTCCTTTTGCCATGGACACCGAACAGCGGCACATTTTGGTCGAAAATGAACGCTCGAAAAGGTGAAAAGGAGATATTACTGGCCTGGGATGGGGAAGGACATAGGTCGTTGGGTTCGACATTGTCCTACCTGTTGTCTGGTAAAGCCCGGTGAGGGCATGGGTAAGTCCCCTTTACGCCAAGAGTTGTTCGGGGTGAGAATTCGAGTCTCGGCTCTTCTCTGAGATGTGTGAATATTTGACAATTGTAAAACAGAGAACCAATCCGTACAGGCCACAGAGCGATGGCCAGGTGGAAAGGTTCAATAGAACATTGATTCAGAGTCTGACTATGTTGGTAGACAAACATATGGACGACTGGGATGAACAGGCTAAATATGTGGTGTCCGCATATAACAGCTCTGAACACAGTTCTACTGGATGAAGTCCAAATATGATGGTATTCGGGGAAGAAATTCGCATGCCAGCGAATGTGATTTTCGGTTCAATCGAAAACCCGCTTGAAGTCCCTTGTTCCGTCACTTTCGTGGAACAGCTTCATGATCGATTGAGAGAGAGTTACAGCATGGTAAGAGAAAATCTCGGTAAATCTGTGGAACGCCAGAAAGTCGGGTATGACTATGGGCTGAAGCAGAGAAGGTACTCAGTTGGGGAACGGGTGGTGAGGTACCACACCCCCAAGCAGCTATGAAGCTTGCTCCCAACTGGGATGGGCCCTTCGTAGTGGATTCTGTCCTCTCTGAGTCGACATTATTACTTCGATCGTCCCGCGGGCGGTTGCAAAAGAGCAATGTCGATAGAGTGCGCTGGTGGTTGGGCATAGAACTATCACAAACTGTCGAGTTGTTGCAACCACAACTTGATGATGATTCACCTTCTCGTAAGGCCACGAAAAGGGCTAAGTCTGTTTCTGGACAGGTCGAAATAGAGAGCGAAAGGTCGCGACCGGAAGTTCAGTCTAAAAAACAAACTACGCAGGGTCATCAAAAACGACAGCAAAAGGCTCGAAAACTGAGCGAGGTGGAGGTGTTGGATGCCAGTAAACCATCAAAGCGGCGCCGTGGTCGACCGGCCCGTCGAGATAAGTCGAAAGCATCTAAACAGCCTTTGAAGGGATGTCGGAAGCCCGACCCCCCCTCGAAGGTGCGAACGACTGAACAAACTTCACATCAAAGCGTTTCGATTGAAGTTAAAGATCAGTTACTCCAGTCCGGACCTATGACCCGAGCGAGGCTTAAGCGCCAAGGCTCATCAAAGGAATGGTCAGCGAGTGTCGAGGATGAAAGGAAACCCAGAGCAAACACTCTGGCTCCTACATCCACACCGTCACAAGTGATGGGAGGCAGACGCCGACGGAAACGGGTTAATGGCCCGGTCGGCCCGGCCACATCAAAGGACGGCGGGCTAGGAGGGGGTGATAGTAACCCGCCCCGAGGCTCAACACTCGTTCCTACAGTAAAGGTTAGAATCAGGAAAAGTCCTAGATTAAACCCTACTCAGTAATCGATGAATCGCACAATACTAAGCAGCAGCTTTACTAACCTGTTTTTATTTTTAAAGAGGATTTAAAATAATGGGTGCCGTTCTTGAGTAAATCTGTCTGTGGACGTGAAGCCGACGGTGGATAAAAAAATTACACAACGAGAAGTCATGCGATTGCCTCTTAGTTTGAGACAACCTGACGCTAGAAACATGGAAATTTGGGGCCTCTGATTTTTATTGGACTGTGAGGATGGGTTCCCAGCATAGGCTGGTGGATTCTGCCCGATGGGTAGATCCATATTGGAACCATTTTTAATCCCGGTAGTCTGATAGAAGGGGGGGGTGTCCTAATTATCCATGTTGATAGTGTTGGAACCCATAGACCGCATAAGAAATAACGGCATATGCAAACATTGCGACTGGAGAACCAGAGCGTGACGGTGTGAGGAGAGTGAGTCGTTCTATTTTTTGAGCATTACCTTATTTGGTCATGGCGTGATGCGCTGTGGACCAATAGGGTTCGCCCCCCTCGGTCACGTAGGCCCTTCCTCCAATCAGAGGCGTGCGCCACAGGGATAAAAGGCCGCGTCGCACACCACGGAGGTCACATCTGCGCCCTTCTCGTGAGAGTCGGACGCAGATAAGCTGGACTAAGCCTAGCTTATTCCAGCTAGTACGCTCCGCCTGGGGACTTCCTACCTGAGTGTAGGAGGTCTCCCCTGCCTAGTGTCGAGGGACACAACCTGCGTGAGCGCAGGTTCGTGTTCTCTCGAGGCTCCAGTCTGAGTGCGGTTCGAGGTACATCGAAGGCACCTTCGAGGCTTCGACCCGCCAGAGTGCGGATCGAAACACCTCGAAGATCCTCTTCGCCGTCTCGTCCCGTCTGAGAACGGTTCGAGACCCGGAGTCTTCTCTTCAAGTGGAACCCATCAGTTCAGGAAGAACCATGGGGTCCTCGTCCGACGAGCAGTCAGGGTACAGCTCTTCGGCGAGCCACAAGTCGCAGAAGAAGAAGAAGAAGTCCAAGAGGACCAGACCCGAGCAAGAGCTCGAGTCTACCTCGGCTAAAAGTGCAGCTCTTCTGAAGCAGATCGAGGATGCACAGAAAGCCTTGGCCGAGTCCCAGGAGCGGGAGAAGGAGCTCCGCCAAAAGGCGAAGGAGGCTGCTAAGCAGCAGAAGCGCGACTTGAAAGTCGCGGCTGCTGCCGCCTCGAGAGACTCCTCCCCCGACGAGATGGAGGTCGACGAGCCGTCGACACCTGCTCCATCAAAAAGTGCTACCCCTTCAGGTTCTAAGGGCAAGAAGCCCACCGAATCGAAGGCATCCAAGGGGACCTTGAAAGACTTTAAGATCCCTAAGGTGCCCAAGAAGGACAGTAGCAAAAAGGAATCCGCAGCCAAGAAGGCTCCAGCCCGGGAAAGGAGTAGCGAGTCTACTGCACCCCCGGAACCTGGAACCGAGCCGTCGGAAGTCGATGCCGGTGCCGTGGAGAGCACCGTATCCTCTCCCGCAGACACGGCACAAGTGGTACTCCCTAGTCTCGTCGGCAAGGATGGTAGTGACGACGAGGAGTGGTATTCAGATGATACTCATGCCATTGACTGGTATGTCTCGATGATCGAGAATATCACGAATGCCTCAGACTCGTCGGGGGTGTCGCTGCCCGAGCGACAGCGGATTGGGTTCGCATGGCGCATCTTCAATCCAGGGCAGCAGTGTGGTTTCGAGAACTGCACACGTAAGGGGTTCCCCCCTCGCGTATACGCGACAGACGGCAGGTATGCTCGACACTTGGTGGAAGAGCATCGAGCCATCCGTCCGCAGTTCGGTTGTGTTAAGGTGGAAAAGACCATTCCATGTTATCAGGACCCCGATGACCCGACCTCTCCTCCTTTCGTGACCACACGAAGGGGCTTGATGGCGCGTCATCTCAAGTCGTATAAGCAGCCCCATAAGTACAACACCGAGGGCGCTATCCAACTAGTGGAAACGCTGGTTGGAAAGTGTGAACGGAATGAGAAAACAGGCGCGCCGACTAGACACTGGATGCGGATGGCACCCGCACCCCCGTCTACAAAGCGCCTGTATATCAGACCGGAACTGATGCCCGCTTTCTACGGCGCCTACCCCAAGTTCAGGGTAGATCAGCGGAAGAAGCGGGAGGCCAGTCGTCCTCGAGACCTAGGACCGACAGCCTCTACGAGTGGGAACAAGAGGCCCCACTCTACAGATGCTGGAAAGTCTGCCGGTTCGACTGAACCTAAGAAGCTTAAGCCGCAGGCTGCTCCCTCGAAGCCCGAAAGGGCATTGAAAGCCGCCCCGGCCCCGGCTCCTAAAAAGTCGAAGACTGCTTCGACCGGTTCGGCCAAACCTAGCACCAGCGGTGCTAAAACTGGAGGCAAGACAGTGGAATCCCGGAGTGGTCGTGATCGACAACCCAAGGTGACCACCAACTCGTCTCCCCCTGTCAAGCCCCCTACAGCGGCAGAGGACAGCACCCCAGCTGCCACGCCGCGTGTCCATGTGCGAGGCGCGACACTGACCTCGGGAGCAGGAGCCACCTTCTCCAACGTCGTGTCAGGCGCCGACACCCCGACAGCAACCTTGCGTTGGGAGTTGACACAGCCTGCATACGGCGATGGCGTCGAACGTGGGGTCCCCAAGACGTTCGTGGAACGTTGTAAAGGACTTCTACAAATGACGGGTAGTGAGGCATTCCGCGAGGAAGCAAGTGCCTACTTGTTCGGCCTGTTTGATAGAACAAACATGGCCATCCGTAACGAGCTCCTTCCGGCTCTTAGGGAAGAGGCGCGCCAGACCGTTCAGATGGAGATGGACTCTCGTCTGACCGATGTCCGAACGCGTCTCAATAACTTTGAGTCACAGGCCCAATATGATATCACCAAGAGGGATGGTATCATAGAAGGCTGGGAGGAAATCGACCGCGAATTCTTTAGAGTCTTCGGGGTCCAACTCTCGGAATGGATGAAGGACAAGCACCATGGCGTCCGAACCCTGAAGCCCGTTCGAACTGAGCCCTCTCGCGAAGCGCAGAGGTACCTCGTCGAGGGTGGAGTGGTTCCTGACATCAGGACGCTGGCGGCTCAGTCGAATCCTTTGAGAGAGTTATCTCTAAGGATTGACAGTCTGAGCTCGGCTATGACGATGTTGGGCCGAGAGCAGGTGGTGCAGGACATGCCTGACACCCCGGGTAGGTCTCTCGGTGCCTCCGTCTACCCACCAGCAGCCGCGCCTTCCTCATCGGCTCCCTTGATAACCCTCTCGGGAGCCACCGAGCCTGCACCGCCACTGGTTCAGAGAGTGGTGTCACCAAAGATCCATCCGGATCTTCATGGCATCAGACCTCTGGTCCCCGCGAGTGTAGCCGTCTGCCGGGACCCGTCGGCTTCCGCCCAAGCAGTAGAACCTGCCAAGGCGGAAGACTTCCGGGATGCACCCGAGACCTCTAACGAGGCTTGGAGTACGACAATGGACCGTGTGGCCCCATTGCCGGAGTCGCCGACGTTTGCAGGCCAGCTAGCCGCCAGTGCTTCACATGAGGATGCACGCACTGACGGAGAGCAGGCTGAAATCGACGCCGCTACAGGGTCCATCTCGGAGGATCAGTAGTATGATACTACTGCTCCTCCTCTTCAGCTTGGATCGCTGACATCGAACAGAGTCTCGATGTCAGCATGGAACCCCGGGAACTCGTTCCCGGACAACGGTGTACCCTCCACGAGTGGGGGTACCTTTCCTGTCCCCGGACCTCCCTGCGAAGCTGTGTGGATCCGACGCCACCCCGGTCTTAGGGCCCGGTGGTGCCACACATCCTCGGCCTCACGGTCGAAGGACCATCACAGTTGTACTGTACACTGTCGATGGGCTTCCTACGCTGGAAGGAGCTTCTCAACGAGACAGGGAGGAAACGACACGACCCCGGTTACCATACCCGGTCGTGCCTCCCTCGGATCGACCAGGAGCAGGTCGTGAAGCAGTGTTTCGACACTGGTCTCCTACGTTGGATGGAGCAACGCCTTATAATTAACTGTGATAATAATTTTTTTTCTACAGTACAGTAGAAACTATATTTCTATATATTCCTCTACTGTTTCTGTCGACCATGTCGACGGATCCAGTAGTTTAAATTATTATCTATTTGTTTAGACTGATCCGGGATCTCTGAATTTTCAGAGACCTCGTTTCAGTCTAGTGGGGGGTGGTGTGGTGGTCCCGCGTCGTCTTCGAGGTACCTTCGTGGTCCTCATGGGCGACATCGAGAGCACCTCTATTACCCGACGCCTGGGGGCGCTGGAGTCCAGCGCCACGTCACCACTTGGTCACGTGGCCCTCGACTCTGGTGTATATAAGGCCGTTGTACGGCCTTCCTCAGGGTCAGTCCAGCCCCGACTGACCATCGTGAGCGATGGTTGGCGGCTGCCCGGCTACCATATTCTAATACTCCTCTGTGCTGCTGCACAGAGGAGGTGTATGTGGAATATCAACTGTAGACACTAGAAGGCCTAGTGTCGAACTTGTTATAGAGTTCAAACTCTGCCACCTGTAACTGTGATCGAGAACGGCTGATGCCTATGTGTTATTAGACAATAAAGTTTTAACTGGAACCTGAATAGTTGTTCTTCGTTGTTTATCGAAAGATTCGATTGAACATCGAGGGGTAGAACACTACAAAAAAGAAGCTAGATAAAAGAAAGACTGTCCCAGATGAATACATGTGCAAGGCACAAGCTGCCATTATGGCAGCCATGACTGCGATCATCCCAACAATAACTTTGATGGTGGACAGGGGTGATGACGATGAACAGCTAAATGAACGTGCCAAAGGTGCCATCGACTGCCTAGAATTGATGGGCTACGCCAACAACATCCTAGTGAGGTGTAGAAGGGAGAATCTTAGGCACAAAATCAATGAAGACATTAAACAAGAAGTCATGGAAGCTCCCATGGGAAGGGCCACATTGTTTGCAGAAGTCACTGAGACAGCGGAAGAACGTGAGTTCACAAAGAAAATCTTGAAGTTGCGACAATCCACGGCTAAGAGGCGAGGTAAGAAGACTTACCAGAAGAAATCCAGGTCGGATTTTCGCCAAAGAGACCGAAACCACAGAGGCGGAGGAGGTCGCACCAACTACCAGAAAATTCGAAGCAACAGCAACCAGGCCAAGCGGGGCGGTCGCGGAGGTCCCTCAAAACGAGGAGCGAAAAAGTAGAAAAGGTGCGTAGTTCAAAGGCCTCCCTACACCTTCAGAACACACCAGATAACTTTCTTGGTGGGCAGACTGTCTGCTTCTTGGACATTTGGAGAACAATCACTAGTGACTCTTGGGTGTTTAAAAATGCGGGTGGCATTGAAATCCCTTTTACAGCTACCCCACACCAGACACACAAACCGCGACCCTATAATCTTAGAGATTACGATCCGCGTAAGATTGACCTAGAAATAGGCAATGCTTGCCGAAAGGGTTATCGAAAAGGTGGAGGATGAAGAGGGCCAATGGATTTCGTGTATCTTCCCTGTCACGAAATCTAATGGCGATACTCGAATCATCCTAGATCTCACAGAACTGAATAACCTCGTTCCATATGAACATTTTGAAATGGAAAACTTAGATACAGCTATCAACTTGATAGGAGAGGGTGTGTATATGGCATCTATTGACCTTAATCTAGCCCTGTAGAAATTTTTTTAATTATCTATTGACCTTAAAGATGCATACTACACTTTCTCTATCAGGGAACCCGATCGGAAATATCTAAAATTTGTATGGAACAATGAGCTTTTTCAGTACCGTGTGATTCCCAATGGAGTAGATTGTGCCCCTCGAATATTCACAAAGTTACTAGCACCAATTTTCTGTAACTTGCGCTAACAGGGATATATGCCTTTTCCCTACATTAATGATACCTTCATTGTAGGTGAAACATTCTCTGAATGTAGAAAAGCCATGACCAAGTTGGCACACTCGCTAGATTCTCTAGGCCTTGTAGTTCATCCAGAAAAATCGGTCTTGACACCCTCTACTTCTTTGGAATTCTTGGGGTTTCTGATAGATACACAAGATATGACCGTTCAGGAGGTAGCATCAGAAAGCATCAGAAATCTTGAACGCCCATTATCCTAGCATTAGAAGTGTAGCTGGATTGGTGGGAATGTTCAATGCCTATTCCAAAGGGGCAGAGTATGGTATGAGTCACTACAAGGCTGTAGAATGTTGCAAGAATCGAGCGCTAAAAGTTTCAAAGGGAAATTACGAAGCCACCATGATTTTAGACAAAGAAGCTAAGATAAAGATAGACATCAGATGGTAGTTGAATAATTCCCAAAATCCTTGCTTAATTTGTAATTCTACTCCAGATTTCACCATTGACACAGATGCCAGCATGTAGGATTGGGGAGCCCATCTCGGTGACATACCATAGGTGGGCGGTGGTTGCCGGAGGAAAAGGACCACATTAATGTCCTCGAACTCTGAGCAATCAACCTAGCTCTGCATAGCTTAGGGCGAGTCATGGATATCCACGTACATGTCTGTACAGATAACATGACCGACTTGCATTATGTGTCAAAGATGGGTGGAGTAAAATCTCCCGGATGTGACAGAATTGCTAGACTCATTTGGGGTTGGGCTGAGGCAAGAAGGTCCTGGATCCTTTGTCCCTGGTATTTTGAATATCAAAGCGGACAGAGCATCCCGGGTCTTTAAAGACAATCTAGAATGGAGCCTCAATGATCGCATATTCAGAAGAATATGCAGGATTTGGGGCAAACCAGAATGGGACCTTTTTGCCTCAAGGCTCAACAAGTGTGATCGCTATTGCTACTGGATGCCAGATCCAGGAGCGTCCTATTTTGATGCCTTTACTACTGTAATCTCCCGCGTAGAAGACCCGTTGCGCGTATAGGACGCACCCCAAACTCAGCAGGAGCATTTTCGCGTATAAGACGCACATTTTAATGCTGATATTTGTAAATGCAATACATTTCTATAGTAAAATTACCCCTCGTATAAGACGCACCCACAATTTCAATACATCCTATAAGACGCACAAGGCATTTGTTTGGCGTAGAGGACGCGTCTTATACGCGGGAGTTTACGGTATGTCTTGGGAGGGAATTGACGCTTATGCATTTCCTCCTTTCAGTTTGGTCGCCAGAGTTGTCAGAAAAGCCCGAAGGGAAAAGCCTAGAAAGATGATTTTGATTGTTCTGGACTGGCCGGGAAGACCGTGGTATTATCTCATCCAAAAACAGGAAAATCTAAAGATCTACCCTCGTCCCGGAAACCTTGAGTCAAAGGGACGAGGGTGTTTCATCAGAAACATAGGCCTTCGGGCTTTGAAACTGGAAAGTAGCATTTAATCCGTAACCAGGGGTGCGCTTGGAGAACTGCTGAATTTTTGCTAGAAAGTTGGTCCGCTGGTAAACGGAAGGTGTACGAGACATATATGAGCCAGTGGGTCACTTTTTGCTTAATTCACAGGTCTCCTATCGCTCCCCTTCCCCTTTTGAGGTGTGCCGGTTCTTACAGCTCCTTTCGGAAAAGGCCAGGGCTTTTGGCACTGTTAATGCGGCCAGATGTGCGTTGTCGGTTTTAGTGAGAAACCTTGACGACGGGGCGACCATGGGTACCCATTATTGGGTACGCAGGGCTGTCCAGACCGCCTACAGAAGGAATCCTCCTCCCAGATATACCCACTTTTGGGATGTTAGGCAGGTTTTCAACATGACCGGCGTTGGGGTGCCAATGAAGACCTGTTACTCCAGTTGTTGGGCTTCAAACTAGTCACATTGATTCTTCTAGTCACGGGCCAGAGGGGTCAAGTCATTCCAGCGCTTGATCTCCGAAATGTGTTCTATTTGACTTCAGGATCTGTACGTTTCGTTTTAAAGAATCTAATGAAAACAGCACTTACGGGGGAACCACTCAAGGAACTGGTCCTTGAACCATTTCATGAGGAGGAGACTCTGTGCGTCGTCTGTGCTTTGAAGCGATATGTCCAGATCACGAAGCCTTTCAGGAGGGACAAGAAAGGGCGAAAGAAACATTCGCTTTTCTTGTCCTGCATTAGACCACATAAGGAGATCTCGCAGGACACTTCTAAGAGGTGGGTCCTTGCGGTACTTTCCGCGGCTGGAATTGACATCAGGGTATACCGAGCTCACTCCACCAGGGTGCTAGCACCTCTGGTGGAGGGAGACTCGGAGTATCCATTGCTTTAATGCTTCGTCATGGAGATTGGAAACATGCCAGGACCATGATGAAGCACTACAACAAACCCATAGAGAAACCCAACCATCCAGAATCGCTTGCTAGAATTCTCCTGGAGGACTCAATTGAGTGACTGGACTAAATTGATTGATGCTCCCCTAAGAGGGTACACCTCAAAAAGGGGAGAATTTTCTAATAGCTTTGCATGAGCTAATTTTGATGCTAGCACTATGAATAGGTGCCTCATGTGATTAAATCAATTAGCCTTTTCTTTTGGCATTGTTGTTTTACCAATTTTAAACCAGCAGATAAGGGTAAATAGAACTAGCTTTTTCATTTGGCTGTCAGAACAGCTACTTTTTCTTTTCATCACCTGACTATTGTGCTAACATCAGGTGAAAAAGTTATTCACTTTTCCTAAAACAGTCCTATGTTACAGTCCTATGTGGGAATTAGTAATGTTAGATAAGATAGGACTATGGAAATGGGGCAGTGAATCAGCTGAACTTTAAAGTCTCCTATGAGACCGCAACAACATCTATCGTTGCGATCTGGAATATAATATCAATCGATACTTACATGTAAGTTGATGATTAATTATTGTTCCGGGTGCAACGATAGATCGTTGCGGGGTACATAGGCCCACCCATCCTCCCTAGGATGAATAGATTAGTGACAGTCAGGCATAATCATTGATCTACAATATTCAAGCTTTCTTGAATATAATATCTTTATATAGGTTTTATTCGAAGATACAAATTCATCTATATACGTTATGACTATTGAAGATAATAGATATTCTCTCAGTGATTGATTCACTGCCAGCCGACGTCTGACATCTATGGATCTGCGCATGCGCATCTCCTATGTACCCCGCAACGATCTATTGTTAGTCCTGGAACAACAATTAATCATCAACTTACATGTAAGTATCGATTAATTTTATATTAAAAGACTTGGGTTTATCAAGAAATACTTATAATTGGTTCTCCAGCTACTTAACTGGCAGAACACAGAGGGTTGTGGTAAATAATTTTGTATCACAGGTAAAGGCAGTGAAGTATGGGGTACCACAAGGGTCAATACTAGGTCCCATATTGTTTACATTATATATAAATGAACTACCAACATGTTTCCCCTTGTGTTCAACTGTCTTATATGCTGATGATGCTGTGATGTCAGTCCATAATTTTGGACAGATGAGGCAGATGGTTCCTGCTGTGAACCAATGGTGTTCCAACCTGTGGACTACCAATGAGGATAAAACAAAATGGATGCACTTTGGTCCAAATAGTGAAGCTGCAAATGACAACCAGGTTGATATAAATAATCAGCAACTAGAACGTGTTAAGGATTTAAATACCTTGGTGTATTGATAGATGATGAATTGTCTTTTGATAAGCAGAGGCAAAAAAACAAATCAAATGTCATGTTTAGGGTGCACCAGTTAGATTAGGAAATATCTTGATGTACCAGATGCAGTTAAGTTGTATAAAACTAAGATCCTACTAATATTTGACTATGTTGATATCATATGGGACAACCACCAAGCAACATATGCCCAAGATTTACAATTAATCCAGAACAGGGCATTAAGAATTGCCTACAAGGATAGGTTAGAAAAGAACCCCTTGCACACTACTAATGAGCTTCGTGATATGAGTAAATGTAAGAAATTGGAAGATAGACGTGACATACATCTTTTAATTTATGCATATAGTATTCAAAATCAACCAAATGTTATTGATGTTAGACCCAGGAATACTAGACAGCAATTAGGCCTGAGATACATTCAAAGGATATCCAGGAATCCGGTTGTATATAAGAGTTTCCATCAGGAGGCCATTAGAAGATGGAATAAGCTAAAGATAAAGTATACACTGATTAATGAAAAAGAGGTCTTTAAAGAAGAAATTAAAAGAGAGTATCCTAAATGTTACATCAATGATAAATATGCCATACTTGTCTAGTATACACACTCTTTTTGAATTGTATGATAAACTATGATTGTGTGCTGGGTCCTCTTATGACAGCTATGTATGAATCTTCCATGTATACCTGGTTAATGACAGATATGTATGTGGTGCATTAAAATGAAACAGACTCTTTGTATTATACATTGGTACCGTGTAATCTACACCATTATGTGAACTCATCATTCATCCCCATCTCATTATGTGTTATATTACATTGTGCAGATATATCGAGATGCCACTTTTCCTAACTTTTTAGGAATTCCGAATTTTGGAATTCATTTCCTATAGGGAGTCCCGAAAATTAGGATGATTTCCGAATTTTCATTGACCAGTGAGTGGCATCCCTGAGATAAAACTATGAGTGGTCTCTATGTGACATGTAACATTGTGTGCCATTACACTGATTATTAAATAGATTGAATAAGTCACCTATAAAGAAGGCCCGAGCATCATAACGGCTTTGCTGAGCATGGTGACAGGTTATATTTTTACATAATTTCTGTAAACCTTAATAAAACACTTAAAAAGAAAATCACATTCTACCAAGAGAAGCGGTTTAGGCTCTTCAAACCCTCTTCCCAAACGTGAGATTTGCATATCTGGATGCGTTATGTTTCCATCAAATGAACAAATGCATCCAATCAGTTATACCAAGTACAATGTACTCCCTGGTGTAAGTCCTTCCACGTTATTCGAATGTTGTTAACCATATATCTGTTGTCTTAAGAATAGAAATAATCCAGTACTAGTGATACGAATGAAGATTGCAGTATCTAATATCAGCACAGTTTTTAGGGGCTAGGTTCTTTTTTAATACATAATTATTCATTATTAGTAATACAATGTTTATGAATATATTGCCCACAGTTCGAACCACAAAGCTGGCATATGTAGACAGTATTGCCAAGGCCCCCCGTGACGTGGCGCGGAGGCAGCGCATGCATGGTACCGCCGGGCCCATGTCAAAGCAGGACCCACTTGCGAAGCTCTCCAGCCACCGCCAACCTGGTCAGTCTCTAGCACGTCCGCCCATACCGCGGTGCACAGACCCCAATACCAGCACTTCTCTGGGACGGAATCGTCAAGACAAGGGTAAGTTGGGTGATTGATTGTTTCTTACAGAGATGTGTCGGTAGTATCAATTTGGACTCTTTGCACATATAAGCGGTTATAACAGGTCCCATATGGATGTTATGGTACAATGTCCCTGTAGACCTAACCATTGTTATATTCCACTAGCTTGTCTCAGATCTGACTATGTATGTCTTTCAGCAGTGAAACTGGTTGCTCCAATGATGAGGAAAACATTGCGGTTTATGAAGTCACTGAAGCGAAAATGAGATGTCATAGACGCAGCTTTTAAACACCAAATGGAACCATTTGATTGGTTGATTCCACCAACCTTATTTTATAAAACTATAACTTGTGATAAGAAAAACCTTTTACACCATAAACATATATGGTATACAAGTGGCTTAATAGACAAAAGACTACAATTAGAAATAATGGGAGGGCGAAAAGGGTGCTTCACACAATATGTGTCATGGAAGTACATGTGCCGTTGCAGTATTAGATAAACAAACAAAAGTTTATGAACACCTTTACAAACAGGGATGTAAGTCAGGAATGGGCAAAAATCAGGAAGCCATACATTTACTTGATATAAAGGCTTTCTATTCTTCCAAACAACCCTCTTTACCACTTGTATAAGGAAAATAAACATCAGTCAAAAATTTCAGAAATCAGGAAATCCTGATAAAACCTGAAGACTTACATCCCTGTACAAACTTAATAATACACCATCTTGTGAGTGAAGTTGCCCTCAGTTTGGAAAGGTCTGTTAATTCAGTTGTGTTTATTCATTCACGCCCTTTTCAGCTATATAGTATAGCTCAAAATACACTTTTGTATACGGAAAAAGTGTGAACCATTTCGATGACGGTACCGAGCCGAGGGCCCCGTATATAGGTCAGTGCCCTGCCTAGTCTGATGCCCTATATTGTGGACCACATTAATTTCTTTTTTTTTTTTTTATTTATTTCTTTATTTTTTATAATCAGCAGTATATATATATATATGTATATATATATATATATATGTATATATATATATATATATATATATATATATATATATATATATATAATATAGTATGATGAGGGATATTTCGTAGGGTGTGATATTCGCTTTCTAAAAGTCTGTAATTCAGTTTTGTACGGTATACATGTACACTTCAGAGATGCCACTTTTCCTGGTTTACAAGGAATTCCTGGTTTTGATTCCAAGATTTCTGTGTAAAAATTTGGTTAAGTTCCTGCGAAAATGTGTCCAAAGTCCCGTTTTCCTGGTTTTTGTCGGCCAGTGAGTGGCATCTTGCTGCTTGTAATTTCATGGTCCATATTTAACAGAAGTGATGCGTCATATTGGCACAGAATTTACTTCTCCGTTTTTATTGTTGGTTATAGCAATAGGAATACAATATCAGGGTATCACTGTCATCATTGTGAATTCATACCTTTAGTTTGTATATCACCGGTAGCCCTTTGTAATAATTGAATTAGCACTCACTGAATACCCTAAGTATTTGTGTTAATTACCTTATCATGTTCCATTAATGGCCACCGTTGTTTTGTTTTTTTACTTAGATAGGTTGTAATTTATCTGAATGTTAGTGAGTGATGACTCCTCACGCGGCCTGCTCTCTGAATGTGATATTTGTGAACATACCAGTATAATGATCCCTTTCCTGTCATACCCTAAGAGGGTTACCATATTTACATTATATAACTTAGGTAAATAAAATCAATTTAAAGGTAAAAACTGGCTGTCCTTATTGTTTTCCCGATTCAATTAAACAATTGAGTTCTACACTATCTTCAAATTGGCTTAACGTGGCCATTTGTAAGGCTTTACACGTCGACACCCTATGAAGAAAGAGAACATCAGACAACTTATAATGAGACAGGCGTTTAATACATAAATATAGCCATGCATCCCATATACCGTAATCTCTCGCGTATAAGACGCGTCCTCTACGCCAAACAATGCTGGTGCGTCTTATAGCATATTCTCAAGTTGGGGGTGCGTCTTATACGAGGGGTCATTTTACTATAGAACAGTACTGGATTTACAAAATTGGTACCTAAGAGGTGCGTCTTATACGCGAACATTCCTCTGCTGAGTTTGGGGTGCGTCCTATACGCGCACTGCGTCTTCTACGCGGGAGAATACGGTACTTCATAAATAAACAGTGGTTTTAGCATTCTCGATAAATTATAGCATGTTTTTAATTCGTATAGCAGTAAGGAGAACACTGGATGGGGGAGGGGCTTTTTTTCTCTCTGGGTAGTACATTTCTGAGAAGAGATGTACATCAATAAATAGAAATTCTGAATATTGTCTTTACAATTTATTTACAGGGAGATGGGCATTTTTGTAGGATACTGTAGGTGATTTCAATGAACCTCAACATGTTTCACACAACAAAAATGATCAAAGGCGTCCTTGATGACAAAGCGAAGATGCATGGCATCTCCGCAGTTAGCCAGATCCATATTAAACGTCTGCAAAACTCCAGATTCATTCTCAGCTGCTTCTGTGTGTATAAAAGTGTAAAACAATCACGGTTAGAAACTGAATTTGAGAACATATCATGGATATTAATGATACATTATCCATCTAGGTCAAACTCTAAGCTTTGAAAGCAGTTGACTTGTTTAGAAGTTTGGCGGGACCAATTAAACTGGGTTTATGACACAACAAGAGAGGCAGATGAAAATATATTTGAGTGGCCATTTACCTTTGCTGCAATGTTCTTCAAAATCGACTGGCTCAGTTCCCGTACAGGTCTCCACTTTTAACGTTTTTACTGAAATAAACATGCGACCATTATACACCTTGTAAGCATATGAGCATGCAGGAGGCGATTGGGCCACAGTTAAGATATACGAGTCTACATTTGGGAATAAACATTCAACCAATCCCCATGTTATATGATCTTTGGATGTTGGTGATATTTTACGGTAAGCTTCAAGCGCAAAACCAGCTGATAAGGGAGTGGTCATTTATTATCAACAGGGGGGGGTGGTGGGTTTGAGGGGGGGTCGTAAAAAATTCTGACCCCTCTCGAGGGGGGGCTAAAAAAAATTTTGACTCCTCTTGAGGGGTGGGCTAAAAAAGTTTACCCTCTTTTTAGCAAAAAAAGCCCGCGCTACTATAGATCAAAGAGGGGCGCGAAAACTCTACGCTGAAGCGATTATTATCGCTGGTAACTCGGAACGGAGCATTTTTTTTGTATGAATGTGATTTAAATTGCATGCATTGCAATTTTATGGGATCATAGGTATAATTATGATTATTTTCCTAGACGGGAGTCCCATGTCCATTGTTCTAAGAAATACTTCTTGCATCTTGTCTGTCCCTCCACCCCATTTCCCTTTAACTACATGAGTGTTATAAATGTGCCCATTCATAAAAAACACCTGTCTCCCCTGCTAAATAATGATCTGCAGTAGGTGACAGGATGTAAGTGACATCAGCACTGTTCTATAGAGGTGGTGCCTCCTGGTGAGTTATGAGTGAACTAGGCAGTTCCTGCTGGCTCATATTTTAGCAGGGGGGATACTGGATATACTTAACAGATGGACTAAGTATCAGAAAATCTGTCGCCTACAATATATCATATCTTTTACTATATTCATTTCATATTGAGTGTCAGAATAATGCTATTATACAGAGTTATATACTGCTACTTTCAAATTGGAACCAACCAAGAGGAAAACACTATGGTATGGCATATTCATCTCCCATTGCCCCTTAGCTGGAAACACCTCAGTTCCCCCCTACTAAATAATGAACAATGAAAACACCATCCTGCTGAAAAGGGCGGGAAAACTTGTCACCCTAAATGTCACCCCCATAGAAAAGCATTGAGTGCACCAAGCGTCTAAGTTGGTCTTCAAGTGACCTACTTTTTTTTCAAACCTAAATTTTCCAAAGATTAGAATCTTATAAGAGGTAAATATTACACCTCCATGATCTTGAACATGTTCACTATCACATGAAAGGTTTCATTTCATCTCATATTTGATGGTTTTGATGTAATTTGAGGGTAAACTCAACCACCTCTTCTCAGAAATGCTCACTTCCGGTCTTAAAAATCTCCCCAGCCCCTACCTGTCTCTTAAAACTCGGCTTTCCGAGTTAATTACAGTAGCCTGAGTAGGGTAGAGAACGCTGAGGATAGTGGGTAAGTAGGTATTAAACAGTAGGGTAGAGAAAGGTAAGCGTGGTGGGTATCACCCTGTTGGTAGATGGGTGAGTGGACAGCTTTGAACTTATAGGTAAGGTAAGAAAGAAACATAGATTATGGTATTGCCGATGGTCAATGAGGAAATTGACAGCGAAACTCAGCAATTAAATGAGCAGATAGAGGGTAATGCCAAACACCATTGAAGATACACAATGAAAGGTCGGTAAGACGTCTGAAATAATTAAGACGCTTTTAACCTATGAATATCAACCCCCCCCCAGCCATCTGTGCCCTTATAATAATGAGGCTAATACTATCAAGGGGGTGGATCCATTTACATATCTGTCAAATGTAAACCAGATCTTTCTGGTGCTAACTTACCATTAACAGTCTCTAATTTAACTCTTCCAATGGGGCGAGGTGACTTGAAAGACAGAACAAACTCTTGTGGGTAACGGCCTGTTGTGGTCCAGAAGGTATTAGATAACCTGTAAATTTAATTATCAAACTGAGTTAAAATCGTCACATTCATTTAATCTCAGGTAATCAGAGGAAGATCCACATGTAAAAGACTTGAGTAGACAATAGGAAGGTAAACCCTCAATTGTACACCAATATCTAATATTTCATGGATTTGTCCGGATATCTCGTTCCTAGGCTACAGAACAATCATACAATATTATACATGCACTCCGTTGTCAGGGCTCTTAGAGCTAGTCTTTGGCTAGACCAAGGAGGTTGCAGAAATGAAATGTCGATGCCCCCATGTTTACTTTCACCCATATAACTAAATAAACAAACTCATCTTGCTATCCTCCGATAGATACCCCACTTGGCATAAAAACGTTTTCCTTTTATTTTAATAACTTTTTTACTGTAGGTTAACAATACATGTTTTAATATAATATAATACAATAACTAAAATGTTGTTACAACCCTTTAAAAATGTTGAAAAACGAACGTAAAAAACTTTTCTTACGAACAAAAACGTTTTCCAACATGAGAAAAAAAAACGTTTATCACAAACGTTATTTATCCAAACCAAATAAAATGTTTTTTTTTACCAATTGGGATATTTACTAAAACATTCCATCCTACACCCTAATATATGTAGATATAAAGTGAGAAATATATAGTAGAGCAGCAAGTCCTTCAAAAGAGCCATATTTTAGGAGTTTAATTCGTAAGATTACTGATAGCTATAACTTGTTTTTTTATGTTGTCCAATATCTCTGGGTATGGAAAAGTGATGTTTGACCAATGAAAACTCGTGCAGTCACTGAGAAATCTGCAATTCTATACAACCATCTCTTGAAATTTTAGCCTCGTTTTTAAGAGCTAAAATACATATTGATCACCCTGTTCTGGCTCTAATATTCATCTTACAACAATTCTAATGGTACCTACCCCCCTCCCTAAATTGGATACAACGATCGCATTGGAGCCAACCATTTGTTGCTAGGACAAATAGTTACCTAGCAACAGCTGATTTCAGCTAGCAACGGACCCTTTCTGTGATAAAGAAAGACCATTTCTAGGAATGACTTACAGAAGGGAGATCATGGAAACTGTTTCTCATTTCACTATTCAGAAGCTCCATGCAATTATAAAAAAAGCAATATTGTACCAAAATACAGCGTGCTAATCAGAAAATATAGAAAAAAACAATAGACCTAGCCTATAGCAAGTATGATGAAAACATGCGACTTCAGCATTATCCTCTATTGGCAAAATATTCTTTACTGGACAATTGTAGTGTGTCTTATATCCTGAAAATGATGAAATGAGAATACATCTGAGGTTTTACTCTACTTGTGGGGCAGTGATTCCTTAGCAACAAATGTGTCAGATAGTTGTTCAATACTCAAAGAGTTGGCAGTTGCTTAAACCTTGCTAGCTTTTGTTTACCAAGTGGCTCACTAACTGACAACTGCGCTACTCAGATATGAAAACATGATTATGGAACCCATCGATTTATAAAGAAAATAAATCTGAAGTTGTGTCTACTCTCATCCAGTGCTGCCAAAGCCTTATTGCTAGACCTATTTATGTCTTAGCAATTAAATATTTGCTAAGGGGCCATTCAAATATTATATAACCCCATAGGGGGAGGGAGGGTCATGAAGTTTGTTACACTTTGTTACAGGGGGAGGGGGGTCTGCCCAAGTGTTCCATAATAAAAATGAGGAATACATCACATGGCTAAATTTAACAATTTACAAGCATTTTAATGTGATTTTAGAGATCTTTCTATAATTCTTGTTGAATTGAGAGGGATCAAATAAATTTAGGAATATTGATTAGAAGCCCCATATTGTTACAAGGGGAGAGGGGGGTCAAAAAGTGGCCAAAATTATGTTACATAATATTTGAACAGCCCTTAAGCAGCATTACTCTAAATTATGTTATTTATAATATATAGATTTTGATCAGAATTAAATATAATGTGTGATGATTATTCTGTCACAAACCTTCTCTAGAAGTTCTACTAAGGAAACTATAGCTTAATCTAGCAGCATCAGATAACTCTGATTGCATGGATCTTGCAATTGCTATCATCATTCTGTCAATGGTGAAAAAGCTGCTTTATAAGATCACTTCTGTTGGCAGAAGTGGACTTTTACTCTTTCCAGCCAGCTCTATCATTGTTAAAAGTCCCTAAAATACAGCAGATTGATGTCCTGGGCAAATATATATTGATACATGGTGTGAGGGTGACCTCGGGAATAGAACAAATGTTTGTGAAATGTATACAAAAATGACTGATTTGGAATCTGTATGTAATTTCCTTTCATAGGATACCATGATACCTGGCATTACTTATTGAAAATAATTATTGACGGGGCCCAAAATAATGCTATTAGATACTATAAATGCTCTCCTTATATTCCATTAATGCACTAGCTGGCTGGAAAGAGTTAAAAAGACATAGACCATCTGTCTGTCACCAGTGATCATCATCTAGATGATGGAAAACATCCATATAACAATTAACTTTCTATCCAAATATGTTCAAAGCGAAGTAATGGAACTACTATAGCCTACATATTTCAGGGCATTGCCGCATGTACATTCATATTAGGCTTTAGCATTTGAACATTCATTTTTACACTCCACCTTCTCAGTTGGTACTGAGATACTCGGAAGGGTTGGCATGATACATTGATGCAGCATTTGCTAAAGGACTGACTAGCATTTTATTGGAGAAGAATGACATATGAAGGCATTGAATGACCATAAGGAGGTAATTTCATCACCCTCTACACACACCCAAAGTCACAGACCAATACTCCAATCATTGGCCTAAGGTAATTGACTTGAGGCTAAGGCTACAAGGCATAGGGGCATCCTACATTGTATATGACAAGACAAGGGTTGGATTCATGTAGAAGCCATGCCATTTACACATGATTCTATGGTAGTATTAGGTACATAAGGAATCCCTTCCTGTTACAGTTCCTATAATTCTAATCCTGGGTCATTAATTTATTCTAATAATGTTGCTAAATATCACTCAAAAGGATTAATTAATAGGTAGATACATACTGGAAGCAAGGTATTTACCAAGCCTCAGATTACCCAGGATATTCTTTGTATGCTTTCGAATGAGAGAGTTCAAGATGGTGATTATGTGTTATGTATGATGGCATGTAACATCACATAGGGGCAATATCTAATTTTAGCCTTACCATTTTGGTGGGAGAGCTTTGATCCTTATCAGTAGGTAATTTGAATCAGTCTGTATATTTGATATGACATTGTATAGACAGGTATATGCCTTGTGGTTGATTGGATCTATGGTTAATATAGCTCTTGATAGTGACTTGACTTGACATGTTAATTTTTGTAGAATTCCTTGACTTCTCCTTGACAGGAATGGAATGATACCACTGATAGTGGGTAATCAAGCACAGACTTCATGTCACACTTATCATAACAGCAATTACTAACGTATGGCAGGTTACCAAATGACACCCAAGGAAATATTAAGATATCAACTGTGTTCTGAGACTCGCATGAGATGCACATAAATCACAGACTGACCTGTCACCTCAACCCGATACATAAACTACTTTCAATGATACTTTGGTGATGTTATCTTGGGCCAAAGTAGTGACAGTTGATTTTGTATTTCAGTCTGCAGAACTTGTATGAAGCCCCTGTATAAGGTGTGGCTTATAGGTTATTTCAGGCTCTGGCTGCAGCTCAAAGTATATTACTTTGACTCAGGGTCCAGCTTATTTAAATGGGAGTACCATACTATAGAATAGTAGTAATCTGAATATTTGTAGGCTGCTAGGTATGGTTTATATTATTTTCCAAAATTGAAAAAGGAAATGAGTAGCCGGGTGATTTCTTTTTTTTTCTATGGGGACATTTTATGATAGGATCATATATTTCAAGCAAATATAGCTTACTAATATTTGAATCTCATCTCATTGGATCTACATATACACATTTACATGAAGTTGGCTATCACATGGTCGTTGGAATGTGGTTAGTTTACAAGCAATACTCTCATGATGTCTCTTGCCCAGCAATAGACATCTTTAGTAAGAAGCCCCTGTGATTACTAGAATAACTGGCGGATATCTTTTCATTTCTGGAGCATCTGTGTGTCAGTTGGTAGGCTACTTGCTATGCAAAAGCTAGTACTTTCTAAACAATAACCAACTGCACAATTGTTAAATATAATCATTTCCAATTTTGGGGGGTATTTTGAGGTATAATTGTTTTCAAATACATTGAGTCTATGGATGATCAAATCCAAATGTCTTTTTATGAATATACTTCTCAATATAGGTTGCTAAGTAAATTTATTGCTGCTAGGCAATCAGCTACTCTAGGAGTAAGGTGAAAGCCTCAGATGTTTTTGAGGATATAAGGCACACTACAATTATCCAATAAATAATATTTTTTCCAATAGAAGATAATGCTGAAGTTGCATGTTTTCATTATACTTGCTATATCATTTTTTTTCTACATTCCCTGATTAGCACACTGTGTTTTGGTACTATATTGCATTTTCTACAATGGCATGGACCTTCGCCATACCAAAATGAGAAGCAATAGCCAAGACCTACATTCTGTAAGTCATTCCTAGGAAAGGTCTTTCTTTGTCTCGGAAAGGGTCCGTTGCTAGCTAAAATCAGCTGTTGCTAGGTAACCGCTTGTCCTAGCAACAAATGGTTGGCTGCAATGTGATCGTGGGGTCCAATTTAGGGCGGGTAGGTACCATTAGAATTGTCTTAAGATGAATATTAGTGCCAGAACAGGTAGACCAATGTGTATTTTAGCTCTTAAAAACGAGGCTAAAATTTCAAGAGATGGTTGTAAAGAATTGCAGATTTCTCAGTGACTGCACAAGCTTTCATTGGTCAAACATCACTTTTCCATTCCCAGAGACATTGGACAACATAAAAAAACAACTTATAGCTATCAGTAATCTTACGAATTAAATGACCCCAGAGGGCCCCCTGTGCTGCTCCTCTAATAAGGATATTTCGATGGTGTTGGGATATGGATATTTCTTCAGAGGCCATAGAACTTAACACCGTAAAGAAGGAAATATACATGGAACCTGATTATGGGCTGTGTGAATCCATGAGACAAGGCCGAGATTTGGCCATTGGTGGATGGTCTATTAGCTGAAGCTCATGGGAGTGGTCCTTTTTTAACAACGGTGCACGTACACACCACCCACTTGGCAAAAAAACGTGTTTTTAACATTTGCAAACGTTTTTATTTGGTTTGGATAAAAAACGTTTAAAAAAAAACACGTTATTTTGACGTTGAAAAAAAACTGTTTTTAAACGTTTTTTTTCAACCAAATAAAAACGTTTGCTTTTTCAACCAAATAAAAACGTTTTTTATTTACATTTCTTTAACGTTTACATAAAAACGTTTTTATAAAAACGTCAAAATAACGTGTTTTTTAATACATGAAAAAACGTTATTTTGACGTTGAAAAAAAACATTTTGCAAACTTAGGAACCAGAATAAAACGGGTTTTTTTTACGTCAAAAAAACGTTTTTCTGCCAAGTGGGCAACCACCACCCCCCCCCCCATCCTCAGAGGGGTGTGAAATTCTTCTGTCACGCCTTTTATTCTGTAGTAACAGATTTTTTGCTAAGAAGGGGTGACATTTCTTTCTGTCCCCACCAAGAGGGATCTGAAATATATGTGGTCCCTCCCCCTTGACCCTGTTAACAGATGTCACACAACTGTCACTGTATCAGAAGCCTGAGAATAGTAGCTTTGAATGGGCAATTCAAATACTCATTGCGACACGTCATTCCACATGCATATCCAATTTTTGGGTGCGGGGGGTGTCTTGTCATCAATAAGTAATAATTGTGGGAGACAGATATAAAGGAATGTTACAATGTATGTATTTATTGATATGAAATATGTATAGAGCATCGGGTGAGACGTGAGTCCTGTAGAGGGTTTGTAGGAGTAGATGAGTAGTAGCTTTGGAATGCAGGAGTCGCTGGCGAGGTTGGGGTGAGTTTGGTTTAAGTGAGCCTGCAATAAAAGAGATATGTGTGAGCCGTGAATAGGCCAGCAGAAATGTGTAATGGGTTAGTATGGAGCAGGTGAGAGGCCAGTATTGTGGGAGCCAGTGTGGAGGGCACACATACTCCTGGAGTCAGACTGGGATGAAGCTGTCTTGGTAACTAGTATTACATCTAGCCAGTGTAAGGAGGGACTAAGCAGGACTTCTATAAGGATACCCATCCCTCTACAGGACTGGGGTTACTCGAAGCGTGCACTGCAAGCGGGGTTAAACTGGTATCACTTAGGCCACTGTAGGCATGGATTGAACGTTGGACTGTAGCTGTAACTGTGGATTATTACATGTACAATAAACGGTGACTTCCCAAAATAAAACGTTTTTTTTTTAATGTAAAAAAAAACGTTTTATTTTGGTTCCTAAGTTTGCAAAATGTTTTTTTTCAACGTCAAAAATTTTTTTTTAACATGTACTCAAAAAAACGTTACTTTGACGTTTTTATAAAAATATCAGGTTAAAAAAATGTTTTTTAACGTAAAAGAAACGTAAATTAAAAACGTTTTTATTTGGTTGAAAATTGGTTGAAAAAGCAAACGTTTTTATTTGGTTGAAAATTGGTTAAAAAACGTTCAAAAATGTTTTTTCAACGTCAAAATAACGTTTTTTAAAAACATTTTTACCCAAACCAAATAAAAACGTTTGCAAACGTTAAAAACATGTTTTTTGCCAAGTGGGTTGTAGAGGCGTCTTGGTGTTAGTTTAAGAATGGGCTAGCCAGCATCATATCACTAGAGTTAGTTTCCCGAAGCTTAATATTTAATAGAGGACTACATAATTATAGACACATCACATTACATCAATATACGCAAATTATAAACCCATACAGCCCAGGGGGAGTCACAATGACTTCTCATATTGGTGGGGGAGTCAGAAAAACTTTTGCCGAAAAACGAATTGGCCCTTAGGTCTATATTAAGGGAGTTGTCAATTATTAACATCAGGGAGAGGTGATGGATTTCTGTGCATGCGTGCCAACATTTTTTAGAGCCCCTCCCCCGGGCCCCCTCCCTTAAAGGGGGGCTAGCACCGCAAACATCAACGTGGCTACCGGTTCAAAGATCATTCACAATTTCCTGGGACACAGTGGAGAAATTGCGAAGACCTGATTGGTCAAGGGGTGGTCACAGGATTTTTCAATGCGGGCATGCATTACCATGCTAGCCGCCCTTCAAATTTCAGGGGTCCGAATTTTCCCGCACCTTCCATTTTATTCTATGATAACCCATAGGCTTTTGCGCCAAAATGGGGTAAATCTTTTTTAACCCCCCCCCTCATGGTTAAAAAAATGACCACTCTTTATAAGCTACTGAAGAGAGGCAAGACATGGTATGATGAGAAAATTTCACTGACTCACTGATACTAATAGCCACTATCACAGTATCAGACATGTCTGATTGTCTCTCTGATAGGCCGAGAGATCTGTCCAACATATATTCCTGACCATAGTAGCAACAACACATGGCTGTTCTAAAGTAAGTACTCACTGTCAGTCCTTGAAAATGCTCATTCCTGTTCTCCTATGGGGCCATCCATAAATGATATCTTGCAAAATTTGAACATTTTAAACCCCCCTTGTCATGTTTTTTTATTTTTTGCCAATTTTGCAATGCTGTACGTATAGGGAAAATCAATTCCGTCATGCCCGGTCTTAACCCCCCCCCCCAACTACAGCATGACGTCATTTGTGGATGGCCCCGATATGTATTCCTGCTGTGCAGCAACTTATCTTGATCAAATATGTAATCTATTATCAGAGAACCTCAAGTTGTGTCACAAGCAGAGACACAGTCTAAAATCAACATGGCAATCTTTGGGTCCTACCTACAGCAAGGCGTTATAAAACCTCATGGATTATTAATAATTACCAGGTACATGAATGAGATATCATGGACGATGATTCCAAGGAACGATGATCCCAGAATGATGATCCCAACTTCTGAGGAACCATGATCCCATCCTAAAGAAATGATAGCCACACTTTTCAAATATGCCTATATTGTGTTTGTATCTTATCTCTAAACATGTAATTGACAAAGTGGTATTTAAATGAAGAGTTTTCCATGAAATCTATGAAGAATTTGAGAGTGACAGCACACAGTATTACGGTACCGGTACTTGATCTCTGCCTGTATAAGGGAGTGATAATTTTTTAACAACAGGGGGGCTGGTGGGTTTGAGGGGGGGTCAGAATTTTTTCAACCCCTTGACCAGGGGGGGGGTCAAAATAATTTCACCTGTTTTCAGCGAAAAAAGCCCGCACGTTACCATACCCAGCAAATCTGAGTGAACATGAGTCATGCTGGGTGAGGAATGTGAGTACATTGAGTGATAACGAATTATGTCATCTTGTGTGATACAATGTCAACTCTCACTCAGCTTGACAAACCTTTACTTACTTCAGTAAGACCTGAGAGAGCATGTGTCAATACTTGTCAACTCTCACACAGCTTCACTTATTTCCATAAAGATGTGAGGTGAGCTGGGTGGACAAGTGTCAACATGTGTCAATACTTTTCAACTCTCACACAGCTTCATATATCTTCACTCATTTCTAAAAAGATGTGAGGGGAACTGGGTAAGCATGTGTCAATACTTGTCAACCCTCATGCAGCTTCACATGTCTTCACGTACTTCAATAAAGATGTGAGGGGAACAGGGTGAGCACATGTCAACATCTTGTGGATGATTTATGTGTCAGAAACTGTAACATTGAATCTATGGTATTAGATATAAGTGTTCCAGGTCAAAAAGTCATGAGATTAGCCACAGTTTATCGTCCACCTTCTGGAAAATTGGATGTATTTTTCAATTATATAGAAAAGTTGTATAAAACAGTGATACCTGACAACATTGAACTTTGGTGTCTTGGTGACATAAATATAAATACATTGTCGGAAAAAGCTAAATCTACGAATACGATAGTAGACATGTGCAGAATCTATGGTTTACATAAGCTAATACATCAGTGTACATGGCCGTATAAAAAAAGAGTCTCTTGTCTGGACAATATAATGACCTCTTATGACGACACAATGTTATCAGGTACCTTGAACTTTATGGTTAGTGATCACTAGCCCGTCTATTGTGTTAAAACCAAACAGAAAAGTGTTGTTACTATTAAAACAATTACTACACGTACTTATAAGAATTTTGATGAAGAGCTGTTCTTAGACTGGTTAGCTGAGGCAGATTGGGAGGAGTATTACGAACTAGAAAATCCAAGTGATGCATGGGTGTTTATTCAAAATCATATAGAATATTACCTAGATAGTGTGTGTCCTCTGGTCCAAATTATTGTCAAAGACATGGGTAATAAATGGATGACAGCTGATATAAGAAATTTAATCCATGAAAGGGACATATGTGTATCTTTATTTCTAAGAACGCATGAAACACATTATCTTGAACGTGCCAGGAAATTGAGATGTAGAATTAATGTCAGTTGTAGATACGCTAAGGCGGATTATGTAAAGCATGATTTGGATGAGTCTGAAAAGGATCCTAAGGGTTTTTGGAGAAATATTAATTCTATATTAAAGCGCTCTAGTGATAACCATCCACCCATGTTAATTGGTGAAGATGGTGAAATGAAAAGTAATGCTGACTCAGTCGATTACATAAATAGATACTGTGCTTCTATAGGTTCAAAGTTAGACAGTGACTTGCCTCCATCTTTAAATCTTCCAGTAGTCCAGGACAGTCAGGTTAGGGGTTGTAACCCCAAGATAAGTGTATGTCAGGAGGAAGTGGAGTATTTGATAAATGAGATCAATGTAAATAAGACATCTGGTATTGAACATATTCGCTGTGACATATTAAAACTTGCACTAAAAAATCTTTTACCGCAAATGACTTGGCTGTACCAAATGAGCTTTGACTTAGGTATTTTTCCTGACAGTTGGAAGTTAGCACGAGTAAGTCCGATCCCGAAACCAGGCAATGAAAGATTAGTCAGCAATTGGAGACCCATATCATTGTTGTCAGTACCTTCGAAGGTAGCGGAGAAAATAATGCACTCACTTTTATATGACATTATGGAGAAAGCTGATTTTTTTGGATTGTAATCAGTTTGGTTATCGTCGTGGTCGAGGAACTGGATGCCATCTTTAGATTTGTTAATGATTTATATGATGATGTTGATAGGTCTCATGTAACTGCCACATGCTTTTTGGATCTGAGGAAAGCATTTGATAGCATTCCTCATAATCTCCTAATACGCACACTAACTTGTATAAAAATTCACCATTGCACCTTAAGTTGGATTGCTAGCTATTTAAAGGATCGTGTTCAATACACAAAAATTGGTGAGTTTAAATCATCTGTTCAGCCAGTTCGGTATGGAGTGCCTCAGGGCTCTGTTCTGGGGCCGTTGCTATTTATTTTATATGTCAATGACATTGGGTCCGTAATCACTGATTGTAAATATATTATGTACGCGGACGATCTAGTATTTTATACTTCCAGTAATAAATCTACCCTAGCCCATAACCGTCTGCAATCTGATATTGATAAGGTTTATGAATGGTGTTTAGAGAAGCGTCTGACAGTAAATGTTGAGAAAACAAAAACACTATGGTTTGGTTCTAGGAGAAAGTTACCTAAAGTTGTGTTGGGTACTTTTAAAATGGCAGAGGCTGATTTGGAATCCGTACATGACTATACTTACCTAGGTCTACATTTAGATAACTACCTAACCATGGAATTGGCAATGAAAAATGTTTTCCAAAGGGTTAATAACAGGTTGTTCAGATTGGCTAAATTGCGACATTTATTGACGCTTAAAGTAGCAATATTGGTATATAAAACGACTATACTAAGTTTGTTTGATTACTGCAGCTTTGTTTATGCAGGTTGTAGTAAGGGAGTGATCATTTTTTAACAACAGGGGGGGGCCGGTGGGTTTGAGGGGGGGGTCAGAATTTTTTCAACCCCTTGACCGGGGGGGGTCAAAATTTTTTCAATACCCCTGATGGGGGGGGTCAAAATAATTTCACCTGTTTTCAGTGGAAAACCCCGCGCGTTACTATAGGCTAAAAGGGGACGTTCGCGCGCGATTTTTGTCCCTTATGGGGGGGGTCGAAAAGATTTTACCCCCTCGAGAGGGGGGGGTCGAAATTTTTTTCGCGCGTCCGCGCGCAAACCCACCAGCCCCCCCCTGTTGTTAAAAAATGATCACTCCCTAATGAAGATAATCTTGTCAAGGCGCAAAGACTCCAGAATCGAGGTCTTAAAACATGTTATAGGTATAACAGGGAATATCTGTCTGTGGAAGATCTCCATACAAGGAGCGAGGTTCCATATTTGGATAGAAGACTTGATGAAATGTTATTAGTATTGATGTATAAGTACTCTAGATGTAATGATATGTTGGATCATCATAGAGGTGATAGAGTCACTAGGTCAGATAAAAAAATTAAATTCTTGGTTAAACAACCTAAGCTAAGTACATATAAAAGATCACCCCTATATCGTGGTGCTGAACTGTGGTCGCTATTAGGAGCCTGGTGTAGGGGCCAGCTCTGGCTGTGAGTCCATGGCGGTATGCCATCTGTCCCCGTTCCGGTTGCACCAGCCCTCAGCCGGTATAAGCTACCCCCCATAGGTAGGGAGGAGTGTAGGGGCCAGCTCTGCCGTAAGGCCAGCAGCCCCGTTTCTGGAGATCCCAGCCCCCAGGGGCTGGCATCCGGTGGTAGCTCCCCCTACGTGTGTATTATACCGATCCAGATGGAAGGTAGAGAATGTCAGACGGGGAAGTAGCTCAGCGGTAGAGCTTCCGCCTGCAGGTTGGAGGGTCCCGGGTTTGACTCCCGGTTTCTCCAGGATGTTTTCCGCCGACCTCTACACTGGTATCAACATACTGAAACAAAACTGAAGTTTAAGCAGAGAATCAGACGTATTGAAAATCTGAGAGTACCAAATGATGGTCCTGGCGAAGATAGTGATGATGACAACTCCATTGATGAAGTCGGGAGCTTGATATTGATCAGTGACGACGGTTTGGATTCTGATCCTGGAACAGGCTAAGCAACAATGAGCTTTTTGTTGTTGTTGTATCTGAGTATCTTGTACTATTTGGTCCTGCATTAGCTGTAGTGGTGCTCTGATTGGTTAAAACAGAATACAAACAGCTTTTGTGATCACTGTTAATGACCTCAGGAGGTTCTAAATCACATTCAATAACCTGAATAACCTTGATTGCTGGTAATATCAGAAATATTAAGCAATATCAGTATTATTATTACGATGTCTTGTGTGAATGTTAGTGTGTTGTTTTCTTACTTAATCCTTACCTGATCCTGCTAGTTTGAGCATAGTATATTTTTGTTTAGTAGTTGTATGATGGTAACCCTCCTTTATAGAAGCTTATGTGCTTGGTGTATGTTGTGAGTCGCTATTTCAATAATCCTGGACATTTCTCTATCTCTGCCTGTGTTACTTTTGTCTTTGTTTGTCTGGGCCTGTTTTGTCTATCATTATTACATAGCTTTTTCATGACTCATTGTTGTCTATAATTGTTTGTATTTTTATATAATTGATATGGTATACAATTTGATATGGTATCTTAATTTACCATAAGAATATGATTTGTAGATTTTTTTTTGATTGTATGATTGTGTCGGACTTACTGATAGTTGTGTGACTATAATTCCAGTTGTGCTTCAATTACCATGATTCTATAAATTGTGAGAGGCTCAATAAACTTTGTTTTCAAACTTGAAAGTCAATACTTGTCAACTCTCACCTAGCATGACTTTTCTTCACCAAGGCTTCAACAATAAGAGACTACGGAAACTGTATGGATTCTCATGGCTTGTACTTTGGAGAGTGGGCCTATTGAGTAAATGTCAATATGAGAGTTAATGTTGCACAGATCAAGTTCCTTTCTTACCTGCCATGAAATATATATATAAATCAGAAACTTAATGATAACAAAGTATATCTGATATTGTACATATATTAGACATAATAGCTCATTTATTTTGTCTATGGGATATAGTACTAAGTTGGAATTACCCACATTTTACATGATATCTAAGTATCTGTTTGTCCTGGTTTGGTAGGATATGAAGGTTTAATGTCTAGTGATCAGCCAGGTCACAGCTAGTTAAGGCAAATATACAGGAATTCTTCATAGGCTGGTTAAAAAAAAACTATGCATTGAGTGATAATAGGGGCAGATGCTTTGTTCAACATAAGCATGACAGAATGTGTGAGGATGTGAGCATGCATCAAGATTCACCAACTCTCACCCACCATGACACAACTTCACACACAATGACATTATGTAGTCATTCTGTGTTTTGATTGGTCCATTTCAAATTTCCCTCCCTTTCCTTTGTTCTCCTCCTGATTTCAAAACAGTCAGGCAGCTATGGGGAACAGATCTTGTGGTAGGTGGTCACACAGTTCTAGATTGATTTGACTTGAAATCCTATGTGATAAGCATTTCTACAGTAACATATTAATATTATCTACAATCCCTGAACTTCTATCTTGTTGCTGAATTCAGGTATTTGTTTCAACACCCCAAATTACTAGTTAATGTAGAACTTTCTATATGAGTGTAGGGGCTCATAGATCGTGATATAGTGTGAGCGTCTTCCTCGAGAGGGCGTTTCGAGCGGTGCGCCCATCACTGGTAGTCACTAGAGGTCCTTACGACCTTGGTCGCTGCGGGGTGGTGGCAGCACTGTTCGCCTCGCTCCAGCTCCTACCTGGGGCCGGGGAAGGTGTTAGTCTGGCTCTGCCTGTCGACGGAGTCGGACCACTTCTTACCGAGCTTAACATTTCATTAGGCAACTCATATCGGGGTAGATGTAAACCATATACCGAAATAAACACGTGCCAGTTGCACTAACCCGAGATCCCTTGTATGGTTTTTTTTTTTTTAACCATCCAAGACATATATTCGAACCATTACGCTGGTGCCGTGACCAGTCCTTGGTGTTAGTGCGCGGCCCTGGAGGCCGAACATGCACATGATAGATCCCGAGAAAGAAGTTTGAGTACCTCGGGATTCACAATGAATGACATTGTTCATACCAACGACACAAGCCGAATCCAAATGAAAGGGTCTACCTCAATAAGCGGACCAAAAGTAGAGAGGGTATTCCAAAACCTCAGGTCTGAAGAGATGCCCGCTCCAATCACAAATTCTACATATAGAATAAGCACAGATTCCACAGAACAATTGACACCAATTACGATGATGACTTTAGACGCTCAACGAGCAGCTTCGGCCCTAGCAGAAACCGAAACTGCGGACCCCCGACGATCCTTAGATGCCCTCAACGTTTCAGTATTTGACATAGGAGGTGCGAGGAATGTTAAGGAGTCAGCAGCCGAATACTTGCGCGAGCAAGCCAAGTTAAGAGATGATGCTATAAATGAGTCCGCCTGCACCAAGGCTTACCGAGAGTAGAAGAGCGAAAAGTCTTGAGACTTAGGAATCTGGAAAAGCAATGTGACCAGTATGAAACTGATCAACAACGACTAAAAGATAACATCGAGAAACTAGAAGAAAGAACTGGACTGAAGGAACAATTAAATCGAGACCTCGAACGGCAAATGTATGTCATTCAAAAGAAACTAGAACTTGCTAAATCAGAGTGGGAAAATGAGAAACTTAAACAGGAAGTTGATTTGGAGGAACAGGAAGCTATTTTCACCATTCGAAACATCGAATTGAGAAAAGAGGCTGACCAGATAAAAGCCGAAATGGAACAATATAAATACAAGGCAAACAAGCTTTTAGAGATCCGAGATCAATGCATCTTAAAAAATGAGGACATAATGGAGTCCATGAAAGATAGCAACCAAGATCTATTTTTGAAACGGCAAGAGCTGTGCCTCGAAATAGCCAATCTGACAAAAAGAAAAACTGCCCTTGATACATGTGTCAGGAATAGAGAATAATGGCCAACCTGACAAGACATGTCTCGAGGAGCAAGATAAATCGTTTGAAACCGACACAAGTGTATCAGTAACACAAATGGACATTAGGGTAGAGTGACCTTGAGTCAGCCACTTTGCTGTTAATTAATGCCAAATTGAAATTATCAATGACTAACCTTGAGGATTTTTAACTATTTACATGGGTATAAGATGGGAAGATGAAGCACATGCTATCTTACCAGCTTTGGGATTTTGGATTTAACCCCTTACCCAAGCTGTCAATAATGGCACCTTTGGTAAGAATTTCATGCAAATAGAGATGGGATTCTGATAGTTTGCAAGCCATTAGAATTGAAGTACAACTAGTTAACTAGGATAAACTTTCAATAGCATCCCAGCTTTCAAGGAACATGGTTAACCTTAATTTAAGTTTGTATATGCATTCCATTTCCACCCTGTCAACTATGAGTAAACTGGAAATCTGCCCTTTCTTTTTAATAAGTACATGGTAGACACTCTCCTCCACAATAGTTGACTCATGGAATGATGTGGCCAACTCAAGGTACCTGTGGCCGACTCATGGTACTGATGAGGAGAAATACACATTCCTTGGGTAATGAAGGCTAATAGAGCATGATGGACATGAGTATAAAAGTTGTAACCTTATTTTCTGGAAAGACAAACACTTTAGGATATTTTCTATATCAATTTTATTCCTAAGAGGTTATCCTACTATAGCACAGGTTTTAGAAAAGGTCAGGGGTTGCACAGAGGTCCAGGTGGACGACTCATGGTCACTTTACCCTACCAAGAAATGTCTAACAAGGACATACCTTCTGACGCGACTTTTATAAAAGGAACTACACCTTTAGTAACCTCGACGCCAGCTGAAGCTTTGAAGAAGCCAGACCGATACGACCCTTTTGTAAATAAGAATGCCGACGCACATGTCCGGAACGATGGCGTCTATGACCCCACACACAAACCCAGCCGAAAAGAATCTGAGAAGCGCAAAATAAGATTCAGCTTGGCCAATGATTCGCCATGTAAAGAGGATGACAGCCCCAACGAACCCAACCACACTCAGTACGGGGAGGATGGACACTTCGAGTTATCATATGATGACGACTCAGCGAACGAACCCGAGCCCTTAGGCACGGGAAACCAAGGTGCAACAGGGTGCAGTGCATCCGGCGCCGCCCGAGGACCGACTACACCCCCTCAAGGGGCTAGTGGCGCCACGGGGGGAACTTCGAGGCGTAGATTCCGAAGCAGCGTGCTAGAGGATATGCTAAACCAATCCGCTAACACCTCGAACACCGCACATAGTGAAGAGACCATCAGAGAGTGGAGTGTTAACCAATGTCAAAAGTTGGTACGCATGAACAACGCAGCTAGACGACAAGCCATCCTCCCAAAGATTTACGAGGGCGTAAAAACCTGGAAAGAATGGTTCTCGAACTTTACTGATGACATGTGATGCAATGCATGGACCAAGGAGGCCCTGCCACACCTGATTCGCTGTTTGAAACACGGCCCAGGCCGGATAGCTGTTGAGAAGTGGAATGAAGTATACTTCGGAAGAGGTACATTCCAGCAGTTAGTCGAGATTGCCAGCATTTTGCTGTACAACCTAGTGAGAGAAGATCCTTTCATGCTCTTCAAGAAGCGAACAAGAAACCTCAAGAATCATTTCGAGCCTACGGGTACGAGCTGCAATCTCTGTTACAGAGGGCTTGCCCAGGAACCAAACCCTCGGACAAATACTTTCTGAACGACCTGTTACCACAATTCATACAAGGACTTCCGGATGAAGACCAACAGCATGCAGCCTTGGATGCTTGGAAAGGTAGAAACCCTACCCTGATGGATCTTTTCGAAGGAATTGAGTGCTGGACAGTAAAGAAGACCCTCATGGCGGGGAAAGTGGAAATGAAAACCTCGAACACTAAAGTTTGCGCGTGTACTAGCACTAGTACGACCCCCATGTCAGGAATACACCAACTGACACACACAGAAATGACAGGCAACGATTTCGAGATCATTGAAATCAAGAAGGAGGACGGGAGCATCTCAGCCATGCAAGTAAAGAAAGATGTGAAGCGCAAGTATATTCCTCGAAGAATATACAACCGAAACCCTAATGAAGCTTGAGGGGAGACAAGACCCACCACAGATAGTCGAACTACCGAAATGGCTGTAAGCCGGCCTCCAAGGCAACCCGTAGCGAGAGCCCCTGCTCCACCTGAGCCACTGGACATGAAAAAGATGATGGAAGATTTCATGAAAACACCAACTGACACACACAGAAATGACAGGCAACGATTTCGAGATCATTGAAATCGAGAAGGAGGACGGGAGCATCTCAGCCATGCAAGTAAAGAAAGATGTGAAGCGCAAGTATATTCCTCGAAGAATATACAACCGAAACCCTAATGAAGCTTGAGGGGAGACAAGACCCACCACAGATAGTCGAACTACCGAAATGGCTGTAAGCCGGCCTCCAAGGCAACCCGTAGCGAGAGCCCCTGCTCCACCTGAGCCACTGGACATGAAAAAGATGATGGAAGATTTCATGAAAACGTTCGCTGAGACTGTACACCAGACCTGAACGACGGAGGGTGGATCGAAGCAGGCTACCCTGCTACCGTTGTCAAGAAATGGGACACTATGCCCATGAGTGCACAGCCCCAAAGCCTTTGCTATCCCGAGTTAATTATGTAGAAGAGAAGCCTGAAGAGGAAAACTAAAGAGGGTCACATCTGTGGCAAAGGATGTGATCCGTAATTCGAAAATCTGCCAAAATGCCACCACTGGTGAGTCCGAGTTAGTTGGAGAGTCAGTACCTTCCGGGGGGACTGGTATGTGGGAAGGATCCTCCCACCCCAGTCCGAGCCGGGCCTTCGACGGGGTAGGGATGAAGGAAGGTCAGAACCCAGGGGAGAGATCCCGCGTCGAAGAAGAGGGAGGTTGGGTTGAAGAGGTGACGCGTGTGAGTGCGGCACACCTCCCCCCGAACCATCCATGTGTAACCTTTTTGAAGGGTTTTGGATGGGAGATTGGGAATTCTCAGGAACAACTCCAATTTGCACAGAATTCCTCTCCTTTGGGGGGGAAGCTTTGGTACATTGCTGTATCGGTGAAGGGGCGGACTGGAGAATTTTTGATTGACACTGGTGCCAGCCATTCGTGTGTCCGTCTGGTGTCCGGCAACCATGAAACACTACCTGTTGGTGTTAATGCTTGCACAGCAGACGGTAGCCAGATGCAGACTTTTGGCAAGACGTTCATACAGATCGGAATGGGGGGCTACGAGTATGTGATGAGCCCCACCATTGCCGACATAAGTGACGATGGAATAATCGGTTTGGATTTCGCAAGCTTGTATGGCGCTGTGTTGGACCCCCGCTTCAGGATGCTGAAAATTCGGCAACCATACAACTGCGAGATCCCATGTATATTGAGACACCGTGGTACAGACTGTGAAAATTCCACCTGGAATGGCTTGCGACGTTCTATGTTCTTCGAACAATGCTTTCCGAGGCTCGGACGCCGTTTTCGAACCTAACCCAGAAGTATTGTCTAGCTTGCAGCTAGAATCTGCCGACACTCTAGTGGGAAATGGATCATGGACGGTAGTTCCTATTATGAACAGAGGACGAACCTGTTTATTTGAAGAAAAATGAGAAAATTGGTGAGATGTTCCTAACGGAACATATCTTAGAAGCTCAATTTCGGACTGAACTGCCTGAGGGCATAGTCTGAGGGCTACCAGACGACTTTAGTGGAGGATTCTTCCCTGAGAAACAATTCAGAGAAAGAAAGGCTTCGAGCTTTGCTTGCTACATTCCACGAGGCCTTCGGGAAACCTTGAGGCTCGGTAGGTCGTACTAGCAAGGTGTTACACACGATTGACACGGGCGAAGCGAAGCGATTCAAAATACCCTATAGGAGATTACCGCTGAAAAAGAAAAGCCCCATGTACCGTGATGTTTGTGGATTCTCTAAGAGATCAATTTAAGAGAGCTTATGAGATAGTTCGAAATGAGCTATTAAAGAACGCAAATTGGCAGAAAATTGGGTATGATACTAACCTGAAGATACGTCAATTTAGTGTTGGCGATCGAGTATTTAGAATACATGAACCTTTAAGGTGTAAGAAATTAACCTCGAGCTGGGATGGGCCTCACGTGGTCACCCAGATCATATCCGAAAGTACAGTTATGCTTATGAGCTTGGCTACAGGCCGAATGAAGAATGTATGCAGATTGAGAAGATGGAGAGGGCGGGATGCCGCTAACTTCGAATGTGAGGAAATTTCAAGACAATTAAATGAACAAAAAGACGAGGTCCTAATGAGGACCAACGAGCTAGCCAGAAAACGGAAGGAGAACGCCCCAAAGCGAAAAATGGGCCGACCTTGTAAGAATTGAGAAGAAGCCAAAGAGGGGACGACCTAAGAAGGTCGACACAGACACGAATTCAAAACCCAATCGTGATAAAAATGTCTCGGCGGAATGGAGAATCTGAGGTAGGAGGAAGTCGTTGGCACCTTCCACTAGACCTTCTCGAGATTTTCAGTTGAAAAACAAAGATAGAGAGGTGAGGCGCAGTCCCAGAATTGCTGGGCGGACTGCCGTTACTTAATGTTCTGAAATCACAACGAGTGTATAGTCCTGTCTACATGTCTTGTTATGTGTTTGGAGGTTGAGATACCTCGTCCACGATTCAAAATACGACCACAACGCGTATTACCACCCTGTTCATGGTTCCTGTGCGTGGCAGACAGCTAGCTTGGCGTGTACGCATGATGCTACAAGTTTTTCTGCCAAACTCCTGCCGAAATGGACAGAGAAGGGGGTAGTCCCACCAACGGCCTATGGAGAAAACCAAGCCTCGAACCTCGGTTATCCGGGGTAGTACGGACGCCTGCCACGAGCGGGAAAGGGGGCGCTAGCGAACCGGGAACCGGAGTGGCACAGTGCAGTGGCACATGTGCATTGGTCTGGCTTCGCTTGTTGTGACCCTAATATCACTTACAGCACGCGAACCGTCTTACTGAGGTAAGACGTGCCGCTGTTTCTCTCCAGCTTACATAGTAAAGGAATCCCGATACCACCGATTAACTTGCACTCCTTTGGTCTCTGAATGAAGGAGAGCTAAACCCTGAGCCGTCTGAGCCCGAAATATGGCTCAGTCGGAGGTGGTGGCAACCGTAACGGCCAATCCTGATGGGCACCCGACCCCACTTCGAGCCCAGGACAAGGCACCCCGAAGTCCAGCAGTTGAACAGGAGTCCTGTGATATCCAGGCCGACGTCTTTAAGGCATGGCAAGATAGACATATTAGCCAAGCGACCGGATACCTTCGGGGTGTGACCGAAGGTGTCTTCGAATGCCTGCATGAGATACAGCGACGGGAAATATCCCGAATTTCACAGGACATGCAGGGGCAAGCGAGGGACCAACTTCGGGCCTCGCTCCAACGTGAAAACAAGGCTAAGGCCATGAAACTGAATATGAGACTGAACTTCAGGAGCTAAGAAGTCAGTATGACCATCAGGACGTTCGATTCATGGCAGTGTTCGGCTGCTTCATGAAAGACTGGGACGGCACCCCGGAAAGTGCATTCGAAAAGCTCCAGTGCAAACTTCAGGAGGCCAGACAGCTCGAGGCAGACATTGAATCCTTTGGGTTCATGAGTGTGTCTACCCTGAAACGCTCTGCCACTGAGCCTGGAGACCCAGCCGGACCCCGAAGGGAACCCGAAGCTGCCATCGCTGCCCCGACTACTACCACGGTCAAGCCAACCGAAACCCCGAACCCCACCCCTGGAGTAGCCACTGCCACCGTAATCCCTGATTCAGCCCCAGTGGTCCACAACTTAATAAGTCTGGACTCCGATCCAGAAACCAGCACCGGTGAAACGGTAATGGAGACAGACTTATGTAAGCAGTTGCAGTTATTGACCCTACTCTCTACAGGGAACTATCGAATACCCGAACTGTGCCCCACTTCGAAGGATCCCGGATGGATGCAGACCCAGGAAACCCAATGGACGAATCTACATCTTCCCATCTTGATCAGGGCACATCACACAGCGACGCGGCTTGCCACCGCCAAGTCCATCGTTCGCCGATTGGATCTGCAGACAAGCAGTGAACACCCCGAAGACATCCCCGAAGTATATTACTATTGTGCAGCAGACCCACTACACTGGTGGGCTGCTATAGTGAGTGAGTGAGTAATAGATGTTTAACGCCATTTCAACAGCTAAGGTCATATTCATGGCGAGAACGACATTACACAATTTCACAGTTATATATTATATATATTGTATAGTTAACCACTATTTTCCTACCTCACGTACAGTATTTACTCTATTGAAATATCAACCTTAACATCGTCCACTAGGTTCGATTTCATAAATATTTTTCTATTTATCACTAGTAAGAAGTTAATTGGTGCTATAAACCTACGAGATCTGTAACTCGAAGTATGTATACTCGCTTTAAAAGTACTTCTCAGGTACCAACCTAACGTGTTCATATTATAGTTCAAGGTTAATAGTGGTATATATATATAAATGTAAAAAACCCACAGTTACTGTAAACTGTGTTAAAAAAACTATTATATAGGGTTCATATGTGAACTATAAAAATTTTCTTTTCAGGTTATGTAACATTTGAGAGGTTTAATATTAACTGGTGCCGTCTGGCGTGGCGGGTGAGACTTGTCGCCTGGTGTTCCTGAGGTTCCAGGTAGGTGGCAGCACCTATCCGGGTCCTTGGGACACCTGGCGACGAACCGGGAGCATCCCTATAAAAGGCTCTGCGCTCACCTACCACGTCAGAGGCCATGTAGGCCTCCGTACATAATACATGTAGATAACATGTTATCCTGATCATATACTCACAAGGGTAACCGGAAGGTGTAAAACACAATAAAACCGTTGGCATACACTCGGAATACTGTCTTTGTCTTTCCTTTCGAATTACAAGACTCGAACCCCTCTGGTTAGAAAGACCGAACCATTACATTGGTGCCGTGACCAGTTTATTCTGGTGTGTATAGCCCGGACTACAACGTCTGAACGGAATATACATGGGTTAAATGACTTAGCTCAGTTTAACCCTGATGGACAGGTATCTGTCCAAAACAATGGGAATGGTACCCTGGAGGTACATGCCCATTCGAACCCCCAGGATGACGGGCGACAATCCGATCCTCATTATCAAATAGATAGTGAGGAGAATATACCAGACTCTGTTAGAAGAGAACAATCTATACAGAGACGAATAGAAAATAACTCTCTTGCTGGAGAGTTATGTAGTTCCATGTTCAAAGCTGGTGGAAGCACCAACCCAGAACATCAAGCTCCAATGCTTACAAAGAGAGTAACATTTGGTGAACTACCATATGATGTTCCAAGATCAGGTTTGCCAATCTTGGATTACAGTGCCATAGGTGATGCAACATACAGCATACCCAATGGCCAGGAATTAAAACAATCGGATGTCATTCTGATGAATGACACTTACGTTGCTTTGAATGAAACATTAAATGTTTTAAATAAAGCAAAAGATGAAGTTGCTTCAGAAAAAGAACAACTCGAATACGACCTTCTTGAAATGAATAAAGAATCCGATCAGAAGAAAAAAAGCTATATGACTGACCTTCAGACCGAAAAAGACAGACTGCATGAAATGCGGGAATCATTCCAAAAGGAATATGATTCGAAACATAATCTTATACAAGAATATGTAGATACGAATGATCAGCTCTGTCGAGAAAAAGTAAATAAAGAAGCTGAGGTAATACATTATCGTACTGAGCTAGAAGACTTGAAAGAAAAATGTAATAAACAAGCTCAGGATAATAAATCGGTTTGGTTGGGAATAAAAACATATAATCACCAACTAGAACAAGATAAGGAAGGTATGATCCATGAAATACAGGAGTTGCAGGAAACTGCATTGGCCTTAGACAAGTATGTTGAAGCGGTACAAAAATCTGTAGCGAATATAGATCTGAGTATCGTTTCGAGCATGCTGAATAATGATGATGGAGTAGTAACAATACCATCAGATCAGATAGTCTCCACATCTACCGGTCAGCAACAGACGCAACCCACCAGATTTAACCCTTTTGTTAAAGATGGAGCGAACAAAAATGTTAGTTCTGGAGTGTATTCGAAACAGGATGGTATTGATTCCGGGGGAGTGAACACTAATGGATCAACTAATTCAGTCAATGTTACTAAGCCACTTGCTGATAATTCGACTCCACCTGCGGATCCGAGGAAAGATCCACACTTGGGGCGGGCACCGCCTATACCCGATATAAGTGGTAAAATGAGACCACCGCAAGCAAATGTTCCTATAAGGAACATAGTTCCACCACCTACGCCTCAGGCAGTGGCACCGGTAACAGCTTTGCTAACCCCGCCCTCTTATTTTTCGAATCCGGGACATAGCACCCCGGCTGGACCTAGGTATCCGGTCCCAGGTCCAGCTAATGTCCACGTGCAGACACCCAATAGGCATCCTGCACCGTCTCCATCTGGAACAACGCCTCATCTTATACCACTGTCACAAGTAGGGATGGCGGGACCGGGAGGGAATGTGATATCACATACTTACATTCCCCAAACAGTATCCAGCGGCCAGGGCCCACCCGGAAACGCCGGACAAAATAATATCGGAAATGGTCAAAATGGCTATCATCCGAGACAACAGTACGGAGGTTCCGGATCGGGAACATGGTATTCAGGAAATGGATATAACCAAGGACAGAACCACAATGGTTATCGTCCTAGGTATACCAGAAACCAATCATATAACTACGGTTCGGCTGGTTATAATGGCGGATCCGGAGGATATGCAGGCGGATCTTCAGTACCAGGTGGAAATGGACCCCCGAATGGACCACCAGGAGGATCCGGGTCCGGATCCGGAGGGGATGATAAGAAGCCTAATCGTAGGGCCTCCATGCCTGCTGCAATGCAGAGTATTTTCGATAGGAGTCAATGCATCCAAAATTTGGGTATTGACTGCTACCGGAAAGGTGCCGATGGCATGGAAATTATGGATTGGAGCATGCGAGAGGCCGACAGGCTTCGAGGCTGTGCTAATCCAGCAAGATGGAGTGCTAGAATACCTTCTCCTTATGATCCGAATGAACCGTGGAAGGACCGGTACCAGGCATTCGTGGACGACTGACCACTACACATATATTATCATATATAATTACAAACTTGGTATGTCATTAATAACATACATTAAATACTCTATGTACGGATTCGAACATGTTTTTTCAAACTTGTCTCAATCCCTCTCCCATGGTATTTATAAGTGTATTAATATGTTAAATTTACCTTAAATAATTCTATGTGGCCGACTTCTACTACTAAGACGTCACACAAATAACATATCACGTTCTACTTCGAACTCTTGTTTATTACTTCGAGCCCTTTAATGTAGAATAACGAAATCGTTCTACTGTTAATATGTTTTTTTTTGCACACCCCTTTCCTTATTCTGGTGGGGCTCGTAGATTGTGATATAGTGTGAGCGTCTTCCTCGAAAGGGCGTTTCGAGCGGTGCGCCCATCACCGGTAGTCATTAGAGGTCCTTACGACCTTGGTCGCTGCGGGGTGGTGGCAGCACTGTTCGCCTCGCTCCAGCTCCTACCTGGGGCCGGGGAAGGTGTTAGTCTGGCTCTGCCTGTCGACGGAGTCGGACCACTTCTTACCGAGCTTAACATTTCATTAGGCAACTCATATCGAGGTAGATGTAAACCATATACCGAAATAAACACGTGCCAGTTGCACTAACCCGAGATCCCTTGTATGGTTTTTTTTTTTTAACCATCCAAGACATATATTCGAACCATTACATGAGCAAGGCTCAGGAAAATTTTGGGGGAGTCAGGCTGCCATATGGGAGTGGTCATTGTTTATCAACTTGGATGTGAGTGGGTGGTCAAAATTAGATTGCTTCTATTTGTTTGTTTATTACCCTTTGTTTTCATTTTAACAGGCATTCCCAGGAATAATACAAGGAAACTTCAACTCACACAGCTGACAGAATATCTATCCAATTTCAAGCAAAGTCGGCAAAACATGACATGCTGAGGAGAGATATCTTCACTGGGAACCAGCATAAACAGCTGAATTGATGTTAATAAAGTTATGAAATATCAGAAATCCACAACCACCTCCAACCTCCTCCCCCCTGCCTATCCCCCACCCACAAATTAGATTGTCTGTCAATATATGTGATACTGTGTCATGACCCATGTGTCAGTGTGTGTGATATATAATGTGTGATGACACATATGTCATCATGTGTCATTGTTGGTGATCAAAGGTTCATGCGTGTTGACTCAACTTCACAAATTTTGCTGGGATGTTCTCGCATGCATCATATCTTGTTGTGGTCCGTGATTACCCATGCGTTGATTCCTAAGAGCGCATTGAGTGAGGGCTTGCGAAGCATGACAAAAGTTGACACAGATTTGCTGGGTAGGTTAAGAGGGCACGTTCGCACAAAATTTTCGCCTTCCGAGGTGGGGGTTGAAAAAATTTTGACCCGTCGAGAGGGGGGGCGAAATTTTTTTTCGCGCGTCTGCGCGCAAACCCACCAGCCCCCCATGTTGTTAAAAAACGATCACTCCCTAACGTATTAAAATCGTAGACTACGACTACGAGTAGTACGACTACGGCCTACTCAGGCTCAGTCTCAGGCTACTTAGCTTAGAAATCTAAACTCTCATCTCTGTGCCGGCGGCGGCACAGAGATGAGAGTTTAGATTTCTAAGCTACAGGCTACTGGGTGAGCCTGAGGCTACTCTCAACTCTATGATTCTCCCTGTCGGTAATGGCTACTGTTTATAGAGGTCGCCACCTCCAATACACAAGAAAATGCCAGGATCTTGCTGCAAACACTGGTCTCGGTGCTGTTTGCTCTGCTCTATGAAGCATAGTGAGGAACCTACACTGGCCTGCTGCTCCAACTTTAACACCCCATAGCAAACAAAGATTCCATAAAAATGGCTTTAAATTAACACATGTTAAACTTGTTTATGTGTTCTCAAACATATTTAGGCAGCAAAGCCCTATCTTTGGTATATTTGAAGAAATCAACCATTTAAACAATCTCACCATAGGCAGCAATGGTGAACCTGCCCGGTTACTGGAACGATGATCCCAAGGAACGATGATCCCACGGGAACGATGATCCCATTTTCTCCTCCCCAGGAACGATGATCCCATCTTAAGGAACCATGATCCCACATTAGAATATCTCTCATTGCTTATATTTACTGACCCATCTGCACTAGTATTCCATGATTTGTTGGTGATTTACACATGGAAATTGATAGAAATGATGAATAATAATGATTAAATGCCCAGAAATGTCTGAAAAGGATTTTTCCACACTGCAGGCTACTTCTCCAGGCTACTTACATACCCTACACAGTAATATCTAATTTTTAATGATTTGTTGGTGATTTATGCATAGAAATAGATAGAAATGATGAATATTACTAAAATGCAAAAAAAAAAAAAATGTCTGAAATTGTCTGTACCTATAGAACTAGATCTATCATTGGAGTGATTTTTTTTCATAATTATTTTACATACCCCCGGTAGAAGTAATTATTTTGTATATATTTATTTTTTTACTTATATTTCTTTTGATTACTGGGGATACATATCATTTACATGGATTCATAGGGTTTCATGGATTAACAGACAAACTGTGAGTACTTTACCTACACACACATTCATTGAGACGAAAAGTCCCGTAACTATGGTAATGGTCCGACGTCGGCACACCGGATGCCGGGGACAAACTAGTGCTCTGCGCTCTACGCTCCCCTTTTTGTATCATAATAGAAACGTTACACTGGAGCCCTGCACATATTTCATATACATATTATGGCCTTTATACTGCTCTAATATCTTATTTATAAATACAGTATCATCATCCCTCCCATTAGATCATACTGGCTTGATGACAATACGATAAGTGTGATATATTTGGAAAATTTAGATATTGAATGGTGCTCGCAATTACGAGGCAGACAAATTTGTCCCCCACACAAAATGGCGTGCATCATGCGCACGTGACACGTTACCTTGGAGAATTGCTACGATACTTGGTTACCGTCCGGACGAATTAGCATATTGTCACTCTCAAATTCTTCCTAGATTTCATGGAAAACTCTTCATCTAAATACCACTTTGTCAATTAGATGTTCAGAGATAAGATACAAACACAATAAATTTGAAAAGTGGGGCCATCATTTCGTTACGATGGGATCATGGTTCCTCAAAAGCTGGGATCATCGTTCTGGGATCATCGTTCCTTCCCAGCAAATCTGTGTCAACTTTTGTCATGCTGCGCCCGCCTCACCCCATGCGCTCTTAGGACTTGACGCGTGGGTGATCACGGATCATGACAAGATGTGACGCATGCGTGAACATCACAACCCAATTTGTGAAGTTGAGTCAACATGCGTGAACCTTCACCAACAATGACACATGATGACATCATGTGTCATCACACATTATCACACACACTGACACATGGGTCATGACAAAGTATCACATATATTGACGCACAGACTAATTTGTGGGTGGGGGATAGGCAGGGAGGGGGGTTGCAGGTGGTTGTGGATTTCTGATATTTCATAACTTTATTAACATCAATTCAGCTGTTCATGCTGGTTCCCACTGAAGATATCTCCTCTGCATGTCATGTGTTGCCCACTTTGCTTGAAAATGGATAGATATTCTGTCAGCTGTATGAGTTGTTCCTTGTATCAGTCTTGAGAATTCCTGTTGAAATGATAAGAAATGGTCATAAACAAAGAGCAGCAATCTAATTTTGACCACCCACTCACATCCAAGTTGATAAACAATGACCACTCCCATATGGCAGCCTGAATCCCCCAGAATTTCCCTGAGCCTTGCTCACATTGAAAGTTCTACATTAATTTGGGGTGTTGAGACAAATAGCTGAATTCAGCAACAAGATAGATGTTCAGGGATTGTAGATAATATCAATGTGTTACTGTAGTAATGCTTATCACATAGGATTTCAAGTCAAATCAATCTAGAACTGTGTGACCACCTACCACAAGATCTGTTCTCCATGGCTGCCTCTGCCTGACTGTTTTGAAAGCAGGAGGAGAACAAAGGAATGGGAGGGAAATTTGAAATGGACCAATCAAAACACAGAATAGTACATAATGTGTCATTGTGCGTGAAGTTCTGTCATGGTGGGTGAGAGTTGGCGAATCTTGACGCATGCTCACATCTCCTCACACAGTCTGTCATGCTAATGTTGGACAAAGTATCTGCCCCTATTATCACTCAATACAGAGTTTTTTAACCAGCCTATGAAGAGTTCCTGTATATTTGCTCTAATCAGCTGTGCCCTAGCTGATTAGTAGACATTACACCTTCATATCCCATCAAACCAGGACAAACAGATACTTAGATATCATGTAAAACATACGCAATTTCAATTCAGTGCTATGTCCCATAGACAAAACAAATGAGCTATTATGTCTAATGTATGCACTAAATCACATATACTTGGCCATCATTATGTTCCTGATTCATATGTATTTCATGCCATGTAAGAAAGGAACTTGCTCTGTGAAACATAAATTCTCATATTGACATTTACTCAATAGGCCCACTCTGCAAAGTAGAAGCCATGGGAATCCATACAGTTTCCATAGTCTCTTATTGTTGAAGGCTTGGTGAAGAAATGTCATGCTAGGTGAGAGTTGACAAGTATTGACACATGTTGACATGTGCTCACCCTGGTCCCCTCACATCTTTATTGAAGTAAGTGAAGACATGTGAACCTGCCTGAGAGTTGACAAGTATTGACGAATGCTCACCCAGTTCCCATCACATCCTTATGAAAATGAGTGAAGACATGTGAGGTTGGGTGAGAGTTGACAAGTATTGACACATGTTGACATTTGCTCACCCAGTTCCTCTCACATCTTTATGGAAATGAGTGAAGACATGTGAAGCTGTGTGAGAGTTGACAAGTATTGACACATGTTGACACTTGCTCACCCACTTCCCCTCACATCTTTATGGAAATGAGTGAAGACATGTGAAGCGGTGTGAGAGTTGACAAGTATTGACACATGTTGACGCATGCTCTCTCAGGTCTTACTGAAGTAAGTGAAGGTTTGTCAAGCTGAGTGAGAGTTGACATTGTATCACACAAAATGACATTATTCGTTATCACTCAATGTACTCACACATTCCTCACCCAGCATGACTCATGTTCACTAGGATTTGCTGGGTTGGGATCATCGTTCATGTATTCAACATGCCCCTACTCGCCTGTGGTACTGCTGCTCTGCTCACAGACTATATAGTAAGAAGGTGCAGGGGCCCAGCGTAGCTCACGGGAATCGGTATCCGACAGGGAGAATGTTACTAACTTTTTAATTACTTACCCATCAATTATCTTCTCTGGTGAGTGGTTCTCATCTGATGATGTAGCTATAGACACATAGGTGTCCGGATACCCAGAATCCATTGTTGGACACTGAAATCTTACTTCAAAAACAGTGAATTTCTCCAAGATACACAAAACCTCCTTCCCAAAACAAGTGTAAACACTGGCGGCAGATTGGAATGTTTTGATGCGTTTTGATTGCCACTAGCGCTCCCTCTCGGCTGAATGGGGAACTTACGCAAACACGGTGGATAGTTGCGCACTAAATTTGGACCATAAATTAGGAAACTGCTGGAGTTCAGGACATAAATATTGTTCGAAAATACTGCAATCTAGGTTACAGCATGTCGCAGTGAGAATGATACAGTAGCATCAAAGCCTGAAGATATTTTCGTAGCGAAAGGTACGCGCACGTAGAGTGATGACGTAGTACGCATAGCGACAACACAACATCAAAATTGCAAGCGCTTTGCCGCCCAGAAATCCTTCAAAATCATATGTAGCAGTTCTCTTTCACCATGTCAAATAACGAGGACCTTAAGGATGGAAGAATCCCAGCCTGTTTGCACTGGTCTGTTGATGATGTAGCGTCGTGGATCGAAGAAATAGGGTTCCCATATTACAAGGTGCGTGTTCCGTGAAGTCCCTGCAGACCACACTCCACAACCACAGTGATAAACCCAGCTTCCCAGGGGATCCCAGCTGCTGGCCAGACCGATAAATATGGTCCTCTTGGGAGCTTTGATCCTGAATTGTTTTGTTCGTGTTAGCGTGTAGTAGTAGTAAACAATGCAAAATTAACCAAGTTGGGCCATTCCGGCTGGTGTTAATGACCAGAATGTAGCCTTGTAGGCCTATCGGCTAATAATAATTTACTATTTAGGGAGTGGTCATTATTTATCAACAGGGGGGTGGGTGGTGGGTTTGAGGGGGGCGTAAAATTTTCAGATCCCTCCCGAGGGGGGGCTAAAAAAATTCACCCTCTTTTTAGCAAAAAAGCCCGCGCGCTACTATAGATCAAAGAGGGGCGCGAAAACTCTAGGCGCGGGGGGGGGCGCAAAAAATTTTGCCTGCCATCGAGAGGGGGTGTAAAAATTTTTCGCACGTCCGCGCGAAAACCCACCACCACCCCCCTGTTGATAAATAATGACCACTCCCTTAGGCCTCTCAAAAAAAAAAAAGAAATTTCTCATCACCGCGAGCATCATAAAATTGTGTTTTGGATAAATTTTTACATAGAGGTCTGTGCTGAAACACACACCACTTTTTTTATTGGCCCTACTATAGTTCAAAGAGGGATGTGAACATTTTCCAGTCGCTCTCGGGGGAGGAACGTTGTCGCATGCAGAATGTCGCCACCATGCAAAATGTTTCCAGCGTTCTCCCAACAGACTTTGCAGCCTCTAAATCTTGTTGCACTGGGATTGAAACATCTGCTAGGAGAGTGATAAAGTTTGTTTAATCTCGAAACAAATATTTTTTTCCTTGAAAGGTAGAAACCATGATAATATCCCTCTCCTCTTATAGAAATAGAAGAAACAACAACCCTAATGATACTACCCTTATGCCGTAGAACTATGATTAATGCAAGGTGTTACTTGAATTTCCTTGGAAACATTTCTCACGGAGCAACATTTTACATATTACAACGTAAAAGAATTTTGCGCATCCACACAAAAAAAACACGCCCCCCCCCTTTGATAAATGATGACCATTTCCTTAGGGCCTAATACATGTATCTATGTATGATATCACAGGCCCATCACAGACAGCTACAGTTGAGAAAAGAAAACCATTGTAACAGGGAAGTTTAAATGTGAGACTATCTATCATTGATAACCAGCTGTTTTCTCTGGACCATACGCTTTTGATACCAAATTTCACTACCTTTCTTTATCATTTGGGAAACGGACAATTGGACAGATTGCCGGCTTGACAGGACAATTGGACAGAATTTGAAAGGACTATTAGACAGATTTTTAGGATGATTTGACAGATTTGCTTTTCCTTCTCAGCACAGATGGACACTTCTTATCGACTTATGTGTCTAACTACCGTGTATATCTATACAGATCCATGTACATCTGTTAAAAAGTCTAGGGGAGATAGAATTAAGAAACATCTAGACTTAGAATAACCATTAGAATAGAAATAAAATCTTAAAAGGGCGGGGGGTTCGGGGTCAGGGCCCCCCAACCTACCCCAATACATTCAATACCCCCTGCAAATGTCTTTTTAATTTCCCCCAAAATAAAATAAATATAAAAGAAGGAGGTTCGGGGGCAGGGACCCCCGATATATTCAATACACTGAGACACTAGTTAGCATTTAGATTTATATGATCTTAAAGAAATAAAAATCTGGCGAATTTTCAGAAAATTCAAAAAAAAATCTCGACATTTTTCCGACAGGGGTGATGATAAGAAACGATTTTTCTATTTGGTGTGGGCCTATGGATACCGTAGCTGAGAGCCGCCCACCCTCATAGATGTGGAATAGTTGTGTTTGTCACACAGTGGATAAATAAAATATACATGTTTTTTTTTTCTAGGACTGCTTTAAATCAAATGAAGTCAATGGACGGAAGCTTATTCTGTCAGATGCTTCTGCTCTGCCTCGGATGGGAATCACAGACTTTGAGCACATAAAGGTATGTTTACAGTAAACAAAGATCCATTTAGGTAAATGTCCCTGAGTCAAGGCTGCAGCATCCATTTCAAATTTGAGGACCTCAAAACTTATATCTCATTTAAGTTATACTCATTCTATCACTAAAGTCACTTGGATGACTAGAAAACACATATCAAGTTCCACCAGAAAAAAATGTATACATGTATGTCAAATATAATATAAAGGAGTGTCAAAAACTACTGATTTGCAAACTTTTGCATTCCCCATTGAAACCTATGTCTAAGGCAATTCCCTGTCTCTCACAATTCCTACAGAGAGCTGGCAGATGGACCTCAAACCGTCTGAACTTAAGACGCTTTTGGTATGCTGAGAGAGCGAAAATGCAATTCCCTGTCAATTCCTATAGGACTTAGGGAGTGATCATTTTTTTTCAACAACTGGGGGGGTCAGTGGGTTTGCGTGCGGATGCGCGGAATTTTTTTTTACCTCCCCCCTCTCAAGGGTCAAACTTTTTTACGCCCCGCCTCCATAGGGGACGATTATCGGGTGTGAACATGCCCTTTTAACTTATACTAACATGCAGGGGTTTTCACTAAATACTGATGAAATTATTATGGGGGGCCGTGCCCTACTGTGGAGCTACCGTAATCTCCCGCGTATAACGCGCATCTTATACGGGGGGTTTAGTTCTCATTGGATCCACAAGGGGGACACCAAGACCTTTCTTTTGATATCTTACACGCCCCCTTGGTCATAATAGGACATAAGGGGGCCCAGGAGGGTCCGGGGTGGCTCAAGCTACACATAGGTTTTTAAATTTTGAAAATTCATTCAGTAGAACCAAAGTTATGAATGTTTCACTTTTTTGAGGATTTTCCAAAGCTCTAAGTGCACCTTATACACGGGCTGCACCTTATACGTGGGAGATTATGGTATGTCGTCATAGAGAACGGCCCCACATTCTTTACATTGGGGCTTTGGGCGAAAAATTAAGAAAAATTTAAGCTGAATATCAAAGGCAGGAATTAGAATGTGTTTAAGGTAGTTCAGCATTTTGACACCAGGGGTCTCTTTTTCACATTGGCACTATGGATAAATGAAATGGGCAAAATTCAGGAAGGCTTGGCTTGGATTTGAACCCTGGATCACCTGAGAGTCAGGCAGAAGCCCTACACATGAGCCATGGGGACTGCTGTATGTGACCACCTAGATGAGGCTACATATTCTACATATTACTAATCTAGCCATTTCCATACATTTGTTATTTCAATCATCCAAAACATAAGAAATATACATGCGGCCATATGTCAGTATTGTATTTAGTGCAAAGATGCATAAAATCTAAGTGCTAAAGAAGTTATGAAAAGATTTAATTACTTTTGGATATGAATCTTGGGATTTATGTGACAAATCACTCTATAATCCTATATAGGATTGAATCTTCTGTATCTCAAAAATATGCATGGGACCCCCACATTATTTTTGCACATATGAAAAGAACATATCATTTTGGGACTCTGGTGAAAATATGGCAAAAATCTAATTACTTTTAGCCTATCCCCACCAGCCACCTTAATCTGGGAGTACTGTGAGAAAGTTAAACATTTTTTGAACGACCGTTTTGTAGGAATTGTTAAAATGTGATGATTGAAGTATAGAAAAGTAGAGGTTTGTTGAAGGTGTCCAAATAGTCCATAGAGCTCCATAGTAAATCGACTTTTTTCTTACTGCATGTAGGAATGTCATTTTCACAAGATGTGAGGATATGCCATCAGCAGTATGTCTGAGAAATTTCATGTTTTTTTGTATGAATAGTTTCAGAGATATCCCCATTTTTGTACTTGATTTTACGACCTCACCATAAAATTGTTGCAGGGAGTAGCAATTGTACTTGCCTTGTAAAACAAGGTAACGTTTGCTTTAACTTCATCTTAGCTATTTGTCTGCAATTGAAAAAGTAACGCGTCCACTTCCATAGTCTTGACTTATGGTAACAAATAGTACTAGCATATAAGGACTACTGGTAATTGCAGAGAAATGGTGAGTTTGTAGGGACATATATTGCACGATTGCTGACAAATGTTGAGTAAATTACTTTCATATATTGAGTAAATCATTGAAACATAAGTCACAACATAAGTCCCATAGTCCCATCCATCCATCATAGACAGACATTGTTGATCCTACAATTAACATCACAGACAGTCAGTGTAGCCAAGGTGATGTGACCTTGTTACAATTACTTGTTACATTTCCTTCCTTTCCCATGTGAAATGAGTGCAAGCCAATCCTCCTAAAGGGGCCAGCTATCTCACTATTGATACTTACCATAGAGAAGCCTACTAGGCTCCTCTATGTACTGACCTAGATTCAGCTCCAATGCAAGACCAACATGACCTCTATGTTATTCCCCATAAGGAAAAAACCAGTACCTTTGCATGCATATCACTCATTTCACTGACTAGTGTAATAAAAAATGAACATGGTATGACCTGCTACTATTCTTCTAACACACTCTGAACACAAAATTACCTACAGGTGGTATCTCATTTTGACAGTGATGTGTACAAAACACACTGCACCAAAATAATCCCAATCACCACCCAGTACCCACTTTCTAAATCAAGAAATCGAAAAGAAATACATGGATCATCCTAGGGACACCAAACTGGGCTATGTTATTTCAAACTTCATAGACGTTGTCTATGGAAAGAATTAGTAACTTTAAACTATGATAAACCACTTTAACCCAACTGGTAACAACGGTCCACTTTACTGAAGCTTAGAAAAGTTAGACATGTTTGCAATGGAAACTGGACGCGTTAATATATTGTAGGTTGAAGAAGGACCAGGGAATTTTTAGGTGATTTTTTTTTATGTGTTTGATAGAAGTATATGAAGAAATGATAAGACTAGGATGCCAGTCTAGGATTTGTACAGCATTGCTGTAGAGACCACTGAATCAAGAATATTAAATGCGCGTTCTGCCCATAAACAACTGGCGCCAGTGTATAGGAAGATTGAGGACAGTGCACCGGGCCCACAACTCTCTGATACAGAACACAGCAGATGTAGAGGCAGACCAAGGAGTGTATATGGGTCTATAAATAGCATCAAACCCTTCTGGCCCATACTGTAGACCAAACACTATAGAGGATATACCTCTATGTATAGATACATGGTCCATGTACTGCATCATGCCAGACAAAGCAGGATGCATCAACATTGGTGCCTATTTTTCAGCTGTTTATCAACAGATTTAAATGTGTAATATATCAATTTCAAGGTTTTCCACCATTTTTTACATTTTGAGGTCAATATCCTTGATAGTTTCTGAGAAATAATGATGCACAAATGAATCAATGCCTATTTCTCCGCTAATTATTGACAGATTTCAACATGCAATATATGAATTTCAAGGTTTTCCACCACACTGAATCCATATTTTGAGACGTACTACAAGTCTGAATTATGAACCCCTGCCAAAAAAAATTATTTCGAATCTTGATGTGATGCCTATTTTAAGGTTGACTTTAGTGGGTTCCTTTGATCGCAACGGGATGCACAAACTCTGAAAATAGGGTAAATCGAACGTGCCAAACGCAATGAGATATACTGCAAGTCCGAATTATGACCCCCACCAAAAAAAAAAATGATTTGAATCTTGACGTGATGCCTACTTGAAGGTCAACTTTAGCGGGTTCCTTTGATCGCATCAGGATTCACAAACTATGAAAATAAGGTAAATCGAACATGCCGAACGCAATGAGACATACCTTTCCAAATTATGAACCCCCGCCGAAAAAAGAAATTGTTTCGAATCTTGACATGATGCCAGGCAAAGCATGATGCACCAATGAATCAATGCCTATTTCTCAGCTGTTTATTTCAAAGTGTATTATATCTAAGTACTGACATATATTGACTAATTGCTGACAAACATTGAGTAAGTACTGACATATGACCAATTGTCATGAATCATCCAGAAGTAGGCTGGCAGGGGGGTCCAAAATCAAATCAGGACCAGCCTAAAAAGTTTTTGGGTACATATAGTATAGGTGTTGGGGCTTAGGCTCCATATATTTGGGCAGGTTAAATATCGTTTTGTGATCCAGGGTAGAGCGGCGAAGTTGCTAGGGTATCTGACGGGTGCCGGGTCTCTGACGGGAGCCGCCAGCGCCACTAGGTGATGTTGGCATAGCTCTGTCCAATGGTGGAGGATGGGGTTGATCCTTACTGTGTGAAATACCTTGGTAACAAGGTCATTTATCATATATAACACATTAGTTAAATATGTTATATATATTATGGAGAGATGGACTGCTAGTAGGGTCTCTGACGGGAGCCGTAGGGTCTCTGACGGGTGCCGCAAAAAAACTACCCCAAATGTATCATTGGAGCACCCAAGGTAGGATATTAGAGATAGGCCCAATTTTTTTTTGTATGCATATATAGACATGTTAAAGCTTTGCATGGTATATCTCTATCATACCCCTGCTATATTTAAAATAGAGTAAGGGAGCCATGTTAGGGTCTCTGACGGGAGCCACGCGAAACTGCCCAAATACATTTCTGGCCCCAGTATAAAACATTATTTGGCTACATACACCTTTATGGTCTTAAAATTTTCCATTTGCTATGGGGGAAATACCAAAACAAATTAGGGGACCCAGTGACCTTTAATTTTTATTTTTTGCAACTTTGCAGTACAGATTTTTATTTTTTCTTATTGAAAAACCCTCATTTTGGGCAGTTTTAGGCCCCCAGCTCTCTAAATGTGCATCGTAGATAGGCAAAACCCATATACCACTTGTAGCTCTATCACATCCTGACCGGAATAAATGATAAAGACACATATATAACTTTGTTTGAAGAATTTATCAAAAGGGGAACAAGAACAGCCCACTTCTGGAAGATTCATGACAAATGGTCATATATTGACTAATTGCTGACAAATAGTGAGTAGGCTTAAATAGGCCCTACTGAATAAAACACAGAAAGGCGACAAAACACAAAACACCGCACACACTCAGTCACCAGGTATTAGTTTCAAATTGTTAGCATATGAATTCTACAAAGGAGCAATGGAACATAACTATGTATATTGAAAAGTACCAGGACACTGCATAATTATGCTAATTATGCAAATAATATGTGCGGATATGGAGTGTTCGGTATCAATCTGGGGTGTTTCGTCCCCCTAAAGAATATTCCCCCCTAAAAAATGTTTTGAAAAAGAATAATTGAAAATAATTTTTTGACTAGGAGCCTTTTTGGCCCCAGCCAGTCCACCTGCGCCCTTACCACACTCCACAGTGTGCCCTACCTCCAGCCAAAACCTATCTGTTTTAAGCGTCACCGGCAAAAAAGGGCAGGTTTGAGGAAGGAACGGATCGAAATAAAGGGGTTTTTTTTGGGATGCGGGGGCACACGCCAGTCCAGGCACTCAATATTTCGATATTTCGAATTTTAGACCATCTAAAATCACAAAAATGCCCATAACTTCACATTGAATCGTCCTGGGAAAGAAAAACAAACAGATTTGGAATCCCCTCGGTAATCGGCTTTCACTTGTAGAGTCTGAGAACGAATAAAATGCTACCAGGACGGTTTTCCACCCTTTCTAAGCTAAATCATGAGCAATACTAGCCATTAGCCAACAACACATGTCTATTGTGAATGCATTACTGCAAAAATAAAGGAAAAACATTGGCACTGCAGCGAGGATCGATCCGGGGACCTCCATGCTCTGGGCCCACACTCTCCCGACTGAGCTAGGAGGGCAGCTGTCTCTGGGCCTTGAGCTTAGCATACAAAAAGGACAGGTGGACAGACACCGGGTGGACATGTCCATGTGGCCTGTTGGTTGCCGGGAACCAGCCTTAGTGCCTTCTCGGCATGTTCGTAAACACCTGCAGTCATGGCAGTCTACGACTCGTCAAATATGAGACAAAATGAATGATATCTTGTAGAATTATCACAGATATAATATGTAATTGTCACAACACATAAGTTTTTGTCACAACTCGTCAGATTTTATCACATGGCACCAGGAAAATGAATAACTTATGCATGTGTAGTGTGACTACATGCAGGGGGTTTACGAATGCACCCGCATAGCCGGTCACACCACTCTCTGCTGTCAGCCGGGCCCACAACTCTCCTATACAGAACACAGCAGACATAGAGGCAGACCATTGAGTGTATATGGGTCTATAAATAGCATCAAATCTGTCTGCCCCATGCTGTAGACCATACACTATAGAGGCTATACCCCTATGTATAGATCTGTGGTCCACTCAGTGCTTTCTTACGGAAGTGTAGAGGCTAAGGCAAAGTCTATGGGCCAGGTGTCCCCTCCAATGACCACTGGAACCAAGGTTCAGTGGTCAAAAAGGAGGAGGAAAATGTTAGGTTTCGATGTTCAAAGTTGATGTGAATTGAAATGTGATTTATAAAGTTAGGCCGGGTGCCATGACATCAGTGTAGTAGACCAGAGTTGAGTTTCCTTATATGGTAAGGGAGGTCGGGAGGGGGAGCAGACGTCCGAGCGGTATTCATTAGCCGCACGCCAGCCACGCGACGGGCGCCACAGGCACACCTCCTCTCTAGCTGGAGTGCGAGCACGTTCAGGTCCGGGCGCGCACCGATGGCTGGGCGTGCCGCCTATTGAATACCCCTCTGGTCTTCAGCATACATTAACTTGTGAGACTATCCATATATGGGCATAGATTAGAGGTCTGACAGATTCATACGCATGAATGGTGATCTGAATGAATGTTTCAAGTTGTTTACAAATTGATATATCAAAACATTATGTTTATGACAGGGAATGTGATACAATATTATAAATATGTATGGTTTTGATGAAAATAAGGGAACTTACCGTAAACTCCCGCGTATAAGACGCGTCCTCTACGCCAAACAAATGCCTGGAGGGTCTTATAGGATTTTTTCAAGTTTGGGGTGCGTCTTATACGAGGGGTAATTTTACTATAGAAATGTACTAATCTTACAAAATTCACTCTTAGAATGTGCGTCTTATACGCGAAAATGCATGTGCTGAGTTTGGGGTGCGTCTTCTACGCGCAGTGCGTCTTCTACGCGGGAGTTTACGGTACTTTGAAAGTGTTTGTGGTCAAAGATTGCCAGAACTGGTGGGAATGATGTAATCCTGTTCCCCCCCCCCACTTTCTCGCTCTCTTGTTCCACGGCCCCCCATACTGGTAACTGGTCACCATTTGAACTGCTCTCACTTAAAATTGGTGTCTAGTTTTGACGCCCCCTCAGAGGGGTTGAAAAAAATGTTGACCCCCCCCCCCACCATCAAGGGAACAAAAGAATTCTGAACCCCCCCCCCCCACTCAAACCAACCAGCCTCCCCCCCCCCCGGACCTGTTTTAAAAAAATGAACACTCCATTAGACAAATCCTGACTGAGAACTGCGGGGTTATGGACATGGGGGGCGGGGTCATGGACGGGAAGTATCATGAGCATGAGGTCCCTGAGCCATTTGTGCTTAATAGCCCATCAATTTGCACGTCAATTACTCTTTAAATCAATTCCGTTGGCCAGCTTATATTCTAATACAGCTCGGGGAAGCCAGTCAGTAGGGCGCCAGGTTCTATGGTTATATTTATGTCTATGGACTAGGTGACTTAAAACCAATGTCAAGACATACCAACCGACATACCATGTGTACTTTACCCCTGGATAACGAGCATAAAAGGGACATGCTTGTACTAATCACCGTAAGCTCTCATCACTTCACCCTTACAAAATTTCCTTTTTTCCAGAAAATTGCAAAGGGTATCCGTGACTTGCTGACAGTTGAAGATCCATATTGGAACAGAAGTATTTCTTTACCACCACGGGAAGATATTGGTATGGAAATAGACTAAATAGTACGAATAAACAAGAGATATGATATGATATATAAGTAAGGGGCTAGCAATTTTATTTTTCTGATGGTTGTGGTCAATGTTTAAGTAAAGAGTGATTCCATTCATCAGTCTTAATTTGTATTCGTCTTTTTTTTCTTATCTGCAATGTTATGGAATTTCTATTTGACCCAGGGTTGTCAACCTGAGTATAGGAGCCGTGTTTCAGAGCAATTGTTTTGAGATGTCAATTTTGTTCACCTTTTCTTCAATATCGTTTTTAATATTTCTTCTTTTCTTTTATTTCCTTTAGTTCACAAATTTAGACACTTCACTTCAAAGAATACCACATTTCATCAAAAACATTTTAGGTCTTTATACACTTAGAAAAAAATCCTGCTAAAGTCAGCTGACATTTCAGTTTTTTGACACATCTCATTTTGGTCATATGTCAGGTTAAGGGAGTGGTCATTATTTATCAACAGGGGGGGGGTGGTGGGTTTGCGCGCGGACGCACGAAAATTTTTTACGCCCCCCCCTATAGTAGCGCACGGGCTTTTTTGCTAAAAAAAAAAAGGTGAATTTTTTTAGCCCCCCCCTCAAGAGGGGTCAACATTTTTTTAGCCCCCCCCCTTGGGAGGGGTCTGAAAATTTTACGCCCCCCCTCAAACCCAGCACCCCCCCCCTGTTGATAAATAATGACCACTTCAGTTGGTGGTCAGTCGGGAGTAGTTTTGAGAAGATCAGAGATAAGAGAAAAGATAAGGGTCCAATTGAGGCCTTCTACTCCTGGCCCCTGGTTTACAAATCTCTCTATTTTTCTTTAAGAGGTAATTTATATTAGTAAAGAGGCTGATTTTTTTTCTATATTTTTAAATTCCTGACTTGTTTTAGATTTTCTACAAATTTTCCTTCATCTTATCAATGATTTTGTGACTTTGAAAAATTCCTCTTTCACTTTTTATTACCCAGAGGTTTAGGGCCCCACTGCCTCTGTCCACATCACCCTCCCGCCAGGGGAGGTTTCAGAAACGACTGACCTAGGCCTGTTTCACAAGTCATACCCGGACGTACCTCGGGGACATACACCTTTGTCATACCAAAGATCTAATTTTGTCCAACTTTTCTTTTTCAAATATGAAATATGTACTGATTATCTAAACTGCCAGCCATAAGTCACTTGTGATCTATATCACATTTTAAATCTTTACACTTCTATAGTATGTGTTCAGTTTGACTATAACAGGGTTGTTATTGATTTACAGGAATGTACTTGGAAAGGCGAAGCATTACTGGAGAGAAATCTGATGATATGACTTACGTGAAGTTTCTCCTAAATAATGAAGAGATTAAGTGGCAACCTCCTCTTTCCAACCACTGTCTAATTTTACCCCCAAGTTGAGCTACAAGAAGCATAAGTGATATAACATGTCCTGTTGTATCTATCATGTGACACATTAATGATCTAGAGGCACTGACAGTAGGAACATATGTAAATAGCTGCACCCTTATCTTGAACTTTAATGTTCTAGTTCCTATTGTAGATCCTTTATCTAAATGTATAAATTTGTTTATAGTCTAAAGCCATAGTTGCTATATGTAGTTGAGTCAGGAAGATAAGACATAATGTTGCCTCGGGTCCCTAACTAAGGTACCTTTTACCCGTTTATCCAGATATGGTAACAACTTTCTTGCGCGTAAGCAACACTGTTATAATTGTTAAACAATTACGCCGAAACAGTTTCTCGGTGAGGGGACTGAAGATGAAAGTAAAGTTCAGGCCTTCACGTATGTGTATGCACACTTTTGTGTACTTAAGTTTGCCTCCTACATCGTTGTAGGTGTTTGTTTAATGCCATAACTCGCTGTTATGAGGAGAAAATGGGCGAACACATACGTTATATATTATTGTATGTCTGCTGTTTCATATATCTTCATGTGTCAATATTTTAATAAACTTGTAATAAGGTCAAATTTTCGGAGGACGTTGACGTCCTCGGCCTAAAACCTCTTGTATCTATAGAGATTCCATTACAATCGTCGCAGCCTTTACATAGGATTAAACCACAACCGTAAGACAATGTGTCAATGGATAATGTAAATTGACATATGATATTTGAAATAACATTGTGAATGAAACTTGAAAGACACATTTATGTAATCAAATAGTCCATACTTGTATTAGAATCTGGAAAGCTGGGGTCAGAAAATGCAGTACCAGCTACTGCATTTTGGGCTTTAGCATGTACAGGTCATTGATTGTAAGTTTGAGTATGCCCGTTCTAAGCACTTTATGTAACATATTCCATACAAGCAATAGAATGTTGAGGTACTGGACAATCTTATATCTTTCGTTGTTTATTCCCTTTTTGTGGATCACTATTTGCATACATCCGATATTCTCTCTTTTCTTAAAGAAATAAATGGCCTTATTTACTGCACTCATGACGAAGTTTGCCTGATATACAATGTAGTTGGCTAACCGAAATTTGTCAAATATCAATTTGTGTTGTACCTCGGTTATTAAACTAGTTTTTACCCTGAGAGATACATCCAAAAATTGAAACAAGGCTAGGCCTAGGGTGATCAGGCATTATTGCAGCGTGGTATGTCGTGAGTTGGTATGTCAGTAAATACCGGCGTCTGATTGACAGGGAAGCAGGATGCAAAATAAGCTCAGTCCCATTAACCACACACACACATATATACCCCAGTTAGGCTATGCTGTTCTAATTTCCTTGTATAACGGATCCACCATCGACCTTTCTTTCTTTTTCTTTTTTTTTTTTTGGGGGGGGGGGAACTGAAACTTCGACGTAATGCCTTCAGGGGGAAATGATTTTTTTGGAGTGTGAAGTCATCGATATGCACACAGTGGGGTGAAAACTTCAAAAATCAAAATCAAAATCAGCAATTATAATCAAAATAGCCCTTACAATTATACTAGGGTAGCACTAATGTTAAAAGCTGACACGATCCACCATTCCTTTGATTAATTGTTGAGACGATTCCGAGTTTTAAGACAAACGGAAAGATTCATTTTTGTATGAAAACCATTTAATATGAAGATGGTACACTGCCAAACACGATGACGGATGAACTTTTATCATGGAATTAGCTATGACAGTGTATAGAGGTAAATGACATTGTCAGAGGAAAGTGTGCACGTGTTGGGCGATTCCAAAACATTGCCACTCTAACATTGCATTATGATAGTTTATACATTACGCAGAGATGGTTCCCACTTCCCCCTATATATATTTACTATATGTTATGATCGCTGGAAAAAATGAAATGGATACAGTGCACATACTGATGTATAGTGCTTCTTCCCGACAGAATATCCTCCAGATTTTGTGTAGTGAGAACTTGGCTAATATATGGTGAGATGTCTCCTATCTATAAGATTTACATGAAGTCGTCGGAGTCATAGCCTGCATCTTGATTTGACGTCATTTTATCTGCTGTCATAAGGTTCGCGTAACTCCTGTCAAAGAGAGGAAGTACTGTAAGACATTTAAACACGGAAGCTCTTTCAATGAGCTTGAGGACATTCTATAGGCGTGTCTGAAACATGAGTGCAAGTTTTTCGGGCTTCCCTAGCCCACTTAAAAGGGTCTATATCTTCTCTTTGCTATCCCCTCAGGATGTGTGTGGTGCACATATGTGCGGGCCCTGACACATTCCTCTGTGAAATTGTGTTATGTAGTTCTCGCCATGAATATGACCTTAGCTGTCGAAATGGCGTTAAACATCTATTACTCGCTCACTCACTGAAGCATCTATTATATAAGGCATGGCCTTTACAAGAGGAATGACTCGTGGTACGGGTTTTAGGATCTACTAATTTTTGGGTGCGTCTTATAGGCGGGGTATTGTGTAGAACAGTATTTAAGTCATGAAGATGCATGTATCATCCCAAGTGCATGGTGTGATATGATATATTTCATCATGCCTGCGATTCACATCACGAAATTTGATCATGCCAATAATAACAAATACTTAGAGGCAAAAAAGATCGTCGAGGTTGTGACACACATAGAATTATATCATGGCACATGAAGTAAAGGGCATCTTCATTGGGAGCCTTTTTGAAAAAAAATAAAGCAATATAGCGGTTGAGAAAATAAGGTTTGTCAGGCATAGGTTTTAGAAGATGACGAGAGAAATCTTGACATCTGAGCACATGGAAATAATGTGTACTAACACCAGGTTTACCAGTGTTGGTAATATACAGAGAAAGCAGATTCTGCAAGGGGCGCGGCCATTGCTGAAGCTGCTTACCAGCGGTTACCACTGATAAGATGGGTACCATCTGCCCACACCCCCCGCCCTAAAGAGGCACGCAGTTAATAGTTGGGATTATTTCATTGGCTGATAATCAATCCTGCTAAGTCGGTATTACAGAGGGTCATAGATTTGGTGGACTCAACTGGATACCTGGTTCCCTACTACCCATACTGCCCGGTACACTGCTTGCTAAATATACCAAAGACACACACCGTCCACACCTGACCTGGTAGCATAGTATATTAGCTCTATTGACTTTGACATTTGGTGGTTTTTTTTTTCATGTTTCCCCCCCCCCCCTTTCACTCTCGTTTAATACTTAAATTTTAAAGCGTTTATTTCCCCCTATTTTCGCCCACTTTTCTCATTTTTGACCAACTAGGTAACTTTGAAAAGCTCTGTAGATCTTAATAACTAGAAAATTGAGAAATGGGGGGAAAAAACAACTCCAGATAATGACTTGAAGATTGTTGTTCATTATCCATCCCATAAGGCCAATGTAATGAATATGAGTTAAAACAAAAACGTCCTTTCTTTTTTTTATCTAGTTTCCATGAAACCCAAATCCAGATAAAATGGACTAAGTTTGATAGAGAGATGGAATATGGTCATACTGGTGTATGATGCACACAGTCCAACCATGCATTATGCTAAATTATACAAATAAATATATTCTTGTGACTCAAGTGGGAATTTAGCCAATATGCAAGTGTTTCCAAAAGTGCAATTTAAGGCCACACCAAAAAGATAAGTTGGTCTACGGATCGCCCTCTCCACATTTTCGAAAATGCAAATTTTTTTTCTTTGAAAAAAATTTTGTCTACGGATTTCGCTCACTTCAGTTTCTACAAGTTTTCTCTTTGTAATGTTTGGCAAAATTAAAAAAAAAAAATTGTTCGCTCGCCTCAATTTCCCAGCAAGGAATCCATTGGACGCCAAAAAATTCTTGAAAAAAAAAAAAAAAAAATGTGTGCGCTCGCACTATTTTTTTCAAAACCAAAATCCATAGACGAACTTATGTTTTTGTTGTGGCCTAAGAGAGAAGGAACTTCATGAACAATGGGTCATTGGTCTTTTTTACATGAAATAAAAAAGAAAATAATGTATCAGTACCTTGCTTCAGCTTCTTTTTGTTTCCTTTCGGCTTCTTCCTTTTCTAACCGTTTTTGCTCCTTCGATATGGCCTTTTGGGACTCTCTTAGTTTCCTGTCCCTCTCCTCACGTTCTTCCCTGAAGTTGGGATGCTTTTCAACCTTAGTCTTGTTCAACCTGTTGACTATTTCATTTATACGTTTCTCTACATGAATGTTCCGCACCTATAAGCAGACATTGAGAAGGATTGTGTTAAGGCTTTGGAAAGTACATCTGGTACGTACTCTTACAGTAAAAGTTGTTTTTGAAAATGTATCATAACAGTCATCAAGTTTTTGTATTAATGACACACATGAATATGTCCACAGGCTGAACATACCTCTTTCTGTTTGTGGAAGCCGACTTGCCCAACGTCCATACCAGCAGTCTTCTTCAGATTCCCCCACATTGTGTAAACAACGTCTATGTTGTTGGATTTGTTCCCTGAAAATGATATTAGGGTCGTCAAACTAATAGCTACACGAATATTGTGTGATTGGTTTAATATTGGGTCCATCCCTAATTTCCCAACAGAATAAAGTGGAAAAGGGGGGATCTTTAAAACGAAAGGTAGACGGATACGTACATTAAACATGTTAAGTGATTATAGCGACAATCTAATGTACCAGAAATGTTATGCAACTCGGGATCACTCATAGGATTGCATATATGGTATGTAGGTATTCCTACTCTTTGACTTTGGAGGACATACCTTGTATGCTGTTTGCTTTTACGAGTTGTGCTGCATCCTCAATAACTGACATTGGAACATCATCTAGCGTTTGATCCTAGAAATCAATAGAGTGATGATCAGTGAAAATTCAACCATCACAATGATTTCTTGACTAGTAAGTCAACTTTGCGAGGAACTTTCACCATATAGAAAGTATACATATGGAGAGCTTCAGAAAAAATAAATGACAGCATGTGCTGGGGTACCGTATTTCATAAAATTCAAAACAGCTCACCTTGTGGAGTCTTATATACACGTGAGCTGAAGATAACTTGTCCACATGGAACCTAGGGCAAACGGACAAAAATACACGTAAGGTTGATATATGCACTTCCACATATAGAGTCAATCATATGAATCTTGTGGAAGTGCATGTCAATCAAAATATCAGAAGCTTTTAAATGTACCAACGTATTCCCGTTTTTCATATGGTCGTGTGCATTGTGAACATCCATCCTCACTGACAGATGTAGAATTAAGACAGACCAAGAACGTTTGTGTTTAAGGAACCATACTCCCTTAATATTGTGTGACGTTTCCCCCCAAATAATGCCTAATAAATCGGTTTGTGTTGCCGCTATAGCTTACAGAAATGATAGGGGTTTACCACAAACTGGGTCACACAAGAGGCTACAAATTCGTTTAAATTGTCCCGTCGACATAAAGATGCCATAGAGTTCGATACAGTCACACGGGAGGGATGGAAGTGTCGCCCTTAGTAGAACGACAGGGTGAAGCTCATTGGTCAGATAAGAAGGTAGTGTGGCCCCGAGATTGTGTGGCTCAGGAGATGCATGTTCGTGCTATGTGTATTATACTAGTAAGTGCAGTGGAAGGGGGAGGGGGAGTGGAAGGGGCCCAATACACGTACAAGTTCAATAAGATTCTTATCTATATCAAAGGGGCAAAAAAAATAAAACCGTAGTGTTTGTAGATTTTAATAGAATGGTAGAGAAAAGTCCTGTGAGATCTGGCGCGGCAACTTGTAATTTTGTATCTCGTTTAAGTGTCTCTGTAGACTGCATACACAAACTTTAACATTGATCACTGCATAGGGATTTATAGATTTTAAACAGTGAATATCCTCTTCAAATACAGGCAATATGAACCAAATGTACCATAACCCCCTAAATTCAAACCTGTACTACACACACACATATATATAATATAATATTATATATATATATATATATATATATATATATGTAATGGTTCGTCTCGTTAAGTTAAGATTAAATCATAACGAAGAGAGAGAAAAGTTTCCGGGTAGGCAACCGAGCTTTTATTTCTTAGCTTGCGTTACATACGATCACAGCCTCAGAGGACTACATGCTACTAGGGCATTCGGTTACCCTTTTGGGTAACAACCTGGTTGAGCAGTGGGTAAACCACTACTGAGGAACCTAGGGCTAGGACCAGCCTTATATAGGGGAAAAGCCCGCGAAACTCAGACCGGCCACGTGACGTGTGGCGGACGAGTGGTAGGCCCCCTGGTGTAATGGATACGAACCCAGAGGCAGGTGCTGCCACCTGCCATCCGGATTCCCCCACTACACCCGAAGGACCTAGGTCTGAGTCTCACGGGTACATGAACGTTAAAGTGTAAAATACCATACCCCTACACTGCCCCCCTTAGACAATAACTTGGGGGTGATTAAACCGCAGTGTATTAATAACCTAGCAAGTAATTGTTTACAATACTAAAAAGGGGTATTAATTACACTTGCTCGATGTGAAATAGGCTATAGTATAAGACTATCCTATTTCTGAAAAATTATACAATAATAGCATCGAGTGTCGTTCATGTCACTTCCACTAGTAGCTTATAACAACCACAAATGATAAATATAAAATTATCACAGATTTATAATAACATTTTGACAACAGTAGGGTCCTGAAAAGGACCGGTGGTTGTAAATAATGACCGTATTACAGTTATTGAACCCGGAAAAAAAAATTTCGACTTTTTAAATTAACAACTCTGTCCACTTTACAAAGTGAATTGAATATTAATGATCAGATATGAACAATTAATCTGATACTATATGAACACAATTAGGTATTAACCTGAGTAATACAGTACTAAGTTTAGAGAAATCCGTTGGACCTTCTCTTATTTTATGGAAAAATATTTATACTTTTTGAGACGCAGCTCAGTTTATACCTTAGTGTTTTATATTTACAGGTTACAGAAGAAATATAGTCTCTTTATATATTGAGACCAAGAATGACCTATCTAGACAGTTATAGGTCTAGGATTACCATAAACAACTTTTAGGATTCGCAGATCCAGTATATTTATAGACACTCTATAATAATATATCTTTATAAAAGATATTATATAGTTATAAATACAATTTTACACACATTATAATATTATCAACGAAGTTACTTGTTTTCATGATTGGAGGATGTAACAGGAGTCGGATGCTGCTGATGTCTTGGTATGGGCGAGCTGAACCCTGATGCCTGAAGTGCTATAGTAAAACTTGCTGGTGGGTGTAGCTAAACCCTGATGCCTGTAGTGCTAGCTAACTGGAGGTAATAGTAGATCCAGTTGTAGACTGTTGATGGACTTTATGGGCGTAGCTAAACCCTGATGCCTGTAGTGCTAGCTAACTGGAGGTAATAGTAGATCCAGTTGTAGACTGTTGATGGACTTTATGGGCGTAGCTAAACCCTGATGCTTGAAGTGCTAGCTCACGAGTAGTAGTGGTGTAGTAGTAAATCCGGTTTGTAGTTCAAAAGTCCATATTAGTGTAAATTGTCCATGATTTTATAATAGGCACAGTCATTATATTATGGTGTTTACAGCATTCGTACTCCTCCTCCAGAGTGACTTGTTTGTTTCTCCTTCTGTTTTCAGTTTCCGGATTAGGGTACAGCTTGGTACCCGAATCAATACGGGTTGGATAAAAAAATGGTTTCTTATCCAACAATACATAGGAAATAGCACCCCGGGACACACAATTATGTCCGGTCTTCATGCAACAGTTTTTTTTTTTGTTTTTTTTTACTGTTCCATGTTCTCCTCGGGTGGCTGGTTTGGACCCGGTTGTTGAGCCTGTGGCTGAACGGGGGGGTCCACACCGGTTCCATCCGTAGGTGCCAATGCGGGGACAGCAGGTGTTAGTTTCACCTTCTGGCGTGCCTCGAACAGGTTCAAAGCATGCTCAGGTGTGCCGTCCCAGTTATCCATGATAACTCCGAAAACCTTGAAGAACTTTTGCTGGTTCTTCATGTTCGTTGCTCGTTCTAGGTCGAGCATCTGAGAAGCTGTTTCCTTCTCGGATAGGGCCTCCTGCCGCAGATTAGCAGCTTCCTGCTTATCTTTGGCAACATCCGTCTTTATCTGAGTCGAGATCCGGTTGATCTCTGACTTCTGGATCGCGTCAATGCACTGGAGAGTGCTCGACACGGTCCGACGATACATATCCAGGTGGAGGTTTTCCAGATGGTGCTGTAACGTCTCAAACTGCTTGCTCTGAATATTGCAAGACAATTTGTCCTCCTTCTTGAAGAAGGTCTCCACGGTCTGGATCAGCTTAGGCCGATGAACCACAGCACCAGGTGGGGGTACCTGACCCTGAGGCTTCGGCTGTGCTCCAGACCCACTCGCAGTGATAGCTACCTGCGTGTGCGAAGAGGCAACCACAGTAGTAGCCGCACTAGCAGTGGTCGAAGAAGGGCCTTGCTTTAGTGATCCCTGTGCCAGGGGCAACCGCGACAATTCTCTTCTAAGGTCTTTGGCCGTCAACAATGGCATGGGTGGACGTTGTCTCACCACAGCACTCATTGTAGGTCGGGGAGCTTGACCTCCTACTGTCGGCAATTCCTGCTTGACCCTCCCGTACTGATCAAAGATTTGCATCTCTGGTCCGGTTGGGCCCATAGCAGGGTACTGCTTCGGGTCTCTGACATTCAAAGGCGCGTGTTTCCGGGAGGACTGGCCACCCGGTCCACTGACACCAAAGAATGTCGGGTTCTGTGCACCTAGTGGAGTTGGTGCTCGTCCATAGTGGGAAGGAGTTCCAGTAGGAGATGGAAGATGTGGCTTCTTCCTTCCCCCATTCGTTTGTCTCTCCAACGCCTCCAGTGGTGACCTGGCTCGGCTTGGAGATTCAGACGCCTGTCTCTTCCTATCTGCCGTGGAGGGTCCCTGGCGGTAATCCCTGCGGCTTCGGACCTGTTCTCCGGATGGAGTTACATAAGCCCCACCACGGCGGCGGGCCTTGTTGCTCCTCCATTCGTTCAACAGATCGTACTCCTCCTGAGCGTACTCTAGTTTGCCGGACCCGGGAGTCTGGGCAAACCGAGCCTTTAGTTTCTGGTTAGTACCAGGAACCGTAGGCGCAAACTGCTTCGTACTCGGTGTGAGGGAAGCCAACTTCTCTGCATTGAGGCCCTTAAGGTTACCATAGAGTTCCGAGTGAATTTTCATCACCGATCTATGGCTGCCTCCAGGCCCTCTCCATGCGAAGTCACATAGTGCCGGACCATGTCTCCGCGTCGGGGGTGACACATCCTGTGCATTTAGCACATTTCTTGCCAACCTCTCGATCGCAGACATATTCCGGCCTCTGGTGCATATGAACCTCCACGAGATGACGAAGGAACTCGTCTTTCTCGATGAAGAATTCAACCTCACCCTCACTTTGAGTACAACGTTGGAAGGGACAATCCTTACGATCCTCCCCGTAGTACTCATCTAGAGCAAACTTGAGCTTGCCCTTCTGGTCATAATTGTACAGACCATTGGGCGAATTCTTAACGAATTCCCAATAGATCCAGTACATATTGGCCGGCTTTCTATCAGAGAGCTTCTTGCGAAGCCACTCCTCCATATCCTCACGCCTCTCACAGGTGATCCGAGGGGGTAGTCTCCATACGGATTTACTCCCCTTCAGGTGTCCCCTGTGTAGAGGAATGAAGTCGGCAAAGTTGCTATTGGCGTTAGCCCAGATAGCAGCCTCTTGCTCGTCAGTCGGAGTGGCATCCACAACTGGGTCAACCGGCTCCTCTCCCTCCGGGTTGGATGGTACATCCACAGGTTGCACAACGGGTTGTTGACCCGCGAGAACCTGGGCTGCAGCATCTTGAGCGTCTCCACTCAAATCGGCCATTACGTCGTGTAGCTTGACGATTGGCACACCGAGCTCAACTTTTACGGTTGGGACAGCCGGTTCAGCTTTTGTATTATCAGCTTGAACGTCTACCTCGATAGGTTCAGGTTTGCGTTGGTCAACCCTCTTCTTATTCCGCCTGCGGGATCTGCCGGTAGTAGAAGTGCCAGGCTCGGATGCATCCGTCTCATTGCCGGAGACATCCGAAGTCTTAGCGCCCTTCTTATTGGCCGAACGTGGAGACACCCGACGGGTTCGGGTACTGTCGGCCACACTCGTGCTGGTAGAGGGTTCGGTTCCTGACCGCTTCCCTTTACCCTTACCTTTGGTGGGGGTTGCTTTACCCTTTCCACCAGCTGCTTTCTCCTTTACTTGCTCAGTCTTCGTAGGGGTAGACTGAGCAGTTTTAAGGGAAACATCTGCATCAGGTAGGGCCTTCTCAGGTACTACTGCTGCGCCCCCCAAGGTAGGAGCTTCAGCAGGAGACATGAGACGGTCCATCCGATCGGCCATCTTGGCTGTTACTTGCACAGGTGCGGGTCCGGTACTAACTCCGGATGCGCCAGTGCATACTGCCTCTCCAATAGACGTACTACGAGGTCCTGTATTACCCCGAGTCTGTCTAATGGAGACACACCAATACGGGCCTCTTCTGCCTCAATGGTTTGAGACGTAATGGGGACCCCTGGACAGTAATCCACAACAGCGTTACCTGCTGCTTCATACTCATCCGCTGTGCCTAACAGTAGGATCTGGTCTCTATCTATGTATCTAGAGACCTCATCTGCCTTGACACCGGTATAACCCGTTTTGTCAGACACGTAGGAAGGCCTATAAGAGGGATTCCTTCGGAAAGCCATTTCTGCGTCCCAGACGGCTTTACGAAACCATAAGTGGACTACCAATCCTTTGGCCATCTGATGGTAATCCATCAACCAGGACTCCGGAAAGGTATTAGCCCATTGCGGATGAGCAAATTCCCAGATTGCGTTGACAACACGTTCATCAACCTCTCTGGGCGTCCCATAACAGGTGGGTATCAGCATTTCCTCAGAAATTGCTAACATCCGTCCGTCATAGGGACCGGCTACATCGTGCCATTCTGGACTGTCTGGGAGGGGCAGCTCTAGGTACATTGGCCTGTCAACCGGAGAAGCAGGTCCCAAAGCACCGAATGAGGTACTCCCACCAAGACGGGGCGGCAATTGAGGGGGAGGTGGCATCAGAGCCCTGTCATGAGACTGGGCTCCTGCCGGTTCTCCACTCAATCCTTCGGATGGAGGGGCTACGTAAGGCTCACCTACATCAGTTTGTTGTTGAACACCTCGGCGTTCAGGACTAACTTGTCTGGAGTTGTCGGATGCGTCATAGAACGATTCTATGTCGCTATCGTCTACTCCAGAGAAGTACTGATCAACATTCATTTGTTGATCCATCTGATCACAATCAGCATCGTATTGCTGATCGTCGTATGTATAAGTGGGACTCTGGGGAGAACCACTTCCATACTCTGGCGGGGTGCTGGCACCGGCACCACCGCCAAGGCGGACGGCCTCTTCTGCCATCGACAGAAGTGGCTGTTCGGGGATTAAATATCCCAATTCACCGGATAAGCAGTAAGCCTTTTAACGAGGGCACACCTCGGAATATGGCTGTCTCGAGCTATCAGACTCCAACAAGAGTAAGACCACTCTCGGCCACGTCTTCTTCCTTTGCAGGAATAAGACAATATGGCGGGATACTCGAACTTGAATCGCTGCGCATGATCAAACCGGCGCCTCACGTGACCATTCGAAAATGGGTCAACAACTTTCCCGCGTGCCCTTAATTAGGTCACGCGCCCTTACATAAAAACAATACAATACCCGATCGGTCGTCCGTCCGTACTCAGGGTTCAACTATGACAACTCGCTAGGTATTATGGAGTTTATGGATAGCATAAGCATATCCAACGGATTATCCGTCCAAAACCATGGGTACATTGTCATAGGGCCTTTTCCAGAAACTCATGACCGGCTCAAATATACATTGAACTAGGTTACAACATATAACAGTACACAGTACAGGACAACACACTCGTTGTGTTAACAGGCTAGGTTACGGCAGTCTTTAGCAACCTTGGACTGCGTCTAAGAGGTTTTGAGGCCTCTTTTATTGACCTGGTATCCATAAGAGCCTTTTCCAAGGTCTTCTTAGCCTTAGAAGGACCTTTCCTCTTATTTTTACCTGCGCCTGCCGAGACTTTTTGTATCTTCCCCTGCTTTCCGGATGTTACGACAGGGGGCACCACCCTCTTCGGGTCTGCAACCTTCCGTGGCCGCCCGGGTCCTCGCTTTCGGGTCGGTACCACTTCGAGTTGCTTAACACGACTCTGTTCCATTACTTCCAATAGACCATCGCCATACATTTCGGTGGAGGTATCCCTCCCTCTCCATGGGCGTAGTCTCGCTACATTTGACTTGTAACATTTACCAAGCTGTGATTTAATAATCACTGTGCAGTCACTAATAACCTGAGTTATAGTGAAAGGTCCATCCCAATTGCTGGCTAATTTCAGGTTGGCTAGAGGTTGGTGTAGACGCAGTACTCTATCTCCTAGATTAAAAAATCTAGCTTTTAGACCTGTGTCATAGCCAACTTTCTGCCAACGCGCAGTTTTCTGCAACTCATCTCTAACCCTCTCATAGGCTTGTTTGAAATTATCCCGTAGTGATTCTACAAACATCACCTGACAAGGGGTTTCCGGATTCATTCTTATTACGCCAAACACCAAATCGGCTGGCATAATCAAATCCTCTCCAAAAACGAGGAGATTAGGAGAACAGTTTGTGCTCGAATGTACAGTGCCATTGTAGGTGTGTACCACGAATTCACATTGTTCATCCCAATCATCCATCTGCTCATTAACCAGAGACTTCAATACTTGGATCAAAGTCCTATTGAATCTCTCTACTTGTCCATCGCTCTGTGGCCTATAGGGATTGGTTCTTGTCTTGCAGATCGCCAGACAATTACACATCTCTTGCCACAGACTAGACTCAAATTCTCTGCCTTGGTCACTATGTAACATGAGTGGGACACCTAAGTGCAGCACCCACCCTTTTACAAAGGCCATAGCACAAGTAACAGCCTTATGATCCGGTAAAGGAAACACTCGGGTGTACTTGGTATAATAATCAGACACGACCATCATACACGTGTTGCCACTAGGAGTGGGGGGAATCCCACTAATAATGTCAACAGCTATTCTAGCAAACCTTACACCAAACAGTTCCTGGGATAATGGCAGTTTGCCTAACCCGGGTCCTGGTTTGTTCTTACAGCACTCGGGACAGGTCTCCACCCACCGGGTGAGATCTGTACTCATGCCGGGCCAATAGTATCATCTGGTCAGACGTTCTAGAGACCGTTTCTTTCCAAAGTGTCCACTAGTTCTATGACCATGACAGAAATACATAATATCTCGTCGCATAGCACTAGGTATGACAACTTGCAAGGTTTTCTTCCTATTAGAATGGTTCATCCATCGGAACAGAATACCATCCCGGACTTCTAGCTCGGCCCATTGAGCTAGGAATCGTCTCATCTCTCTGTTTTCCAATGACACTTCGGGTCTTGGAGGACAGATACCCTGATTAAGGAACTTAATCAAACATGATGTGACTGCATCAGACTCCTGGAACTGCTGGATGGTCTCCAAGGACCAATTCAAGACATGTTCCGGGTGGGTTTCGAATGGAACTCGAACCCCTGCCAACACAGCATTGTGGGCTCTACAATCAGTGCACTCAGCATTTGCACATTTCCTCACTGGGATTCTAGACAAAGCATCTGCATTCAAATGCTTTGCCCCGGCTCGGTGTTCAATCTGGCTGTGATTTAGACCGAATTCGGATAGGTGCGCTAACCAGCGACCTATCATCCCCTCTGCATCTTTGAAGTTCAATAACCATCTGAGGGAAGAGTGGTCAGTCCGTAGAGTGAAATCACTCCCCCACAAAAAGCGCTTGAACTTCTTCGTATAGACCACCACAGCCAACAACTCACGTTTAGTGGTACAATAATTTCTTTGAGTTTAACTCAACGTGTTACTAGCGAAGGCTATAGGAACTTCAACCCCATCCTGGACCTGAGAAAGGGCGGCTCCTATGCTTTCATTACTAGCATCAGTATCTAGAATGAAGTGATCATTCTCCGTAGGGTACTTCAACACAGGTGTACTTGCAAACAAATCCTTTATTTTCCTAAAGGACTCGTCTTGCTCGGATCCCCAAGGGAATCGTTCCTTTCTTATCCCGGGTGTCCAGTGGGACAAACTCTGGATAGGAAAGGCAACCCTTGAATATCCTGGGATAAAGTCCCGGTAGTAGGAACAGAATCCGAGGAAGGATCTGACTTCTTTCGCATTCGTGGGTGCCTGCCAATTTGACACGGCATCCAGTTTCTCCGGATCGGCTTTAATCCCTTTATTCGAGATTATTCGCCCCAAGTAATTGATAGATCTTTTGAAAAGATCGCACTTCTTGGGCTTCAGCTTCAAACCATTAGTTATGATCCTTTCCAGGACCATACCTAAATTTTCCAAGCATTCTTCGTATGTCTTCCCAAAGACAATCACATCATCTAGATAGACGAGACATTTCTTCCATAAGAGGTCACTTAATAAAGTTTCCATCATGGCTTCAAATGTCGCCGGTGCATTGCACAATCCGAACGGCATCACATTATATTGGAATAATCCAATATGACTGGAAAAGGCCGTCTTCTCCATATCTTTCGGATGCATACCCACTTGCCAGTACCCGGATTGTAAGTCTAGAGAGCAATACCATTGCTTACCTCCAAGGGAGTCTATAGTCTCATCAATCCGTGGTAAGGGATATGAATTCTTCTTGGTCATACCATTCAATTTCCAGTAATCTATGCAGAAACGGATGGTACCATCTTTCTTAGTCACCATGCACACAGGGCTAGACCAAGGACTGGTTGATGGAATTATTACATCCTGTTCAAGCATTTTAGCTATCTCCTCCTTAGCTACCTTTTTCTTGGCTAGTGGGAGTCTTCTATAAGGAATCTTAAAAGGTTCGTTCTCACCAGTGTCAATCGTATGCAGTACCTTATCGGTACGCCCCAATTTTTCACTTGGTGCTGCAAAAGCTTTACGGTACTTGTATAACAAGTCAGTTAGAACTTCACGTTGTTCATCACTTTCTACATGGCTTTCGGATACTAGAATGTCTAGTTCCGGGCTCCTTTCGGGTGAGGAAGGGGCTCCGGGTGCCGAAACATGTTTACAGCCTTCTACCAATTCAGACAGGACAACCGACCCGAGGATCGTATCCTTCCGTACGTAGACAGTCTTATTACCGGTATTGGATATAGGAACCACCGTCCAAGCAGCGTTAGCTACTAGAACATTGGCGGATTCCAATCCGATACTTGACAACATGGCCATGTCTGGCTCTACAACTCCAGTTTTTCCGGAAAACTGTCTGTCCGCTCGACATAAGACATCACAGGCTGTGCCCGGTGGTATCTTAACAGTCTGGGCTACACTGGCTACACTGCTTACTTGCCTAAGCACACATTGTACTTCGAGATGATACGGGTCTCTCACTTCCAATATTCCCCTCTGGAAATCTAACCTTGCTCCATATAATGCAGCAAAATCCAGACCAAGTATACCATCATCCGCGATGTTCGCCACAGTAGGAGTAAGGAGGTAGTCCTTATCTTCCTGTAGACTGAACCTCATACATGTACTACCGAACGTTTGTATCATGCTACTGTCGGCCGTACGAGCATTTCCTTCCGTTGTGAAAGTTTCATGATTCGTAGGCAAAAGATCGTAGAATCTCTTAGCAATGCAGGAGTGGCTAGCACCCGTATCGACAAGAAACTCAGCGGATCTACCACTCACAGATACAACTGCGTACCACCTCCTACCTTTCAAGTAGGTAGGACTACTTGCGTACTTAGCAAGTTCCGTCTTAGCGCCGAGGTCAAATCCACATCCATTCAAGAATTCGAGACAAGGATGACCCGGGGGGAACTGGGCACACCCCACCCTGGCCAACTCATTGGCCGCTCCCTCTGGACTGATATCGGGTTTCCCCTCTGTGTTCTTCTGCCGGTTCTTGACACCTGGTGTACTATCAGTCTCCCCAGCCTCATGAGTAAGGAACTGATCAGGCTCCTTAGCTTCACTGCTGGGCGAAATCGCTAGAGGATTCTCACCAGTACCGCAAGCGGCGATAGGCTGGCAGTCATGGCAATCACTCATTCGGGGGGTAATCCGGTTGCCTTCATGGACACCCCCTCTCAGTTTTCCTTCTTCACTGAGTCCTCCTTACCCGGATTGTTCCGGTAACGAGTGTTTCTATAAACTGGCTTATCTGCCTCACACTCGGCAGCATAATGCCCAGTTTCCTGACATCGAAAGCATGTCACAACACTCCTATCAGGCTTAGGCCTCCTAAGATTTTCAGTAATCTTCTTTATTAAATTGTTAACCAGGTCCTCTGATAAAGACGGACCGGTAGTAGGTTTGGTATCGGGTTGAGTCACAGGAGGTTTAGAAGTAATCACTTTCTCCTTGACGTAACCCGGCTTCTTTCCCCAGTTCCGGTTATACCGGGGGTTCCCTTGGCCAATGGCCCCAACGTTTTCATCTTCGTCAGGTTCCCCTGATTCGGATGAATCGGTTTCGGGTATTCCTTCCGGGATTATCATTGCTGACATCCGTTGGGGTACCTTCCCGGCAAAGATACGGGCCTTTCGATCATAATGATCTAAGGACTGGAACAAATCTGTCAGAGAGGCATCATTCTTCCAAGCTTCACAGGCTACTGTCCTGTGTTCTTGATTCCGCAATCCTTCAATGAATTGTTTAAACATTTCATCTAGGAAGCATTCATCATCTAGTCTCCATTGAGGTCTGGCTTTATGTAACAGTCGTTGACATTCCAAGCCGAACACTTTGGCAGATTCCTTAGGCTTCTGTGTTCTTTTAGTGAACGTCAGCCAAGGATCTTCTCCAACTATATTCCCATATAGATATGAAGCAATCTCTATGAGTTTATCATATTTCATATGGGCTGAGAGTCCTATTATTTGAGAATTTCTCGATTGTTTCACGGCTCCTTTTCCGTCGCCTTCCTTTAACCAGCATACTAGATAGGGGAGAGCTTCCGCTTTACCCCATCCATTGCAGTTAAAGACATCCGCGCAGCCTTGATACTCCTCCTTCCAAGGGTTCTTGGCGTTAAAGGGGGTAGGTATCTTAGCTACTCTACGAGCCGGATTCGTGGATCCAGTAAGGGATAAACCCTTACTCCATTCCATGATCTCCGTATCGTCCAGACCTTGATTGTGGCAATCAACACCTAAGTTAGCAATCGCTGCATTAGAGTCATGCAGCGCTTGTAACCCTGGAGAAAGAGATACTCGGCGACTGAGTCTCTTTTTCCTTGGAGGATTCGTACCATAAGTACTTCCAGGGCCTCCAGGCGGTGGTCCTCCTCCGCCTCCTGATCCTCCTGCTCCATATGGAGGCACCTGTAAAAAGGTGTATCCGCTGGTTTGAGGAGTTGGCCCAGGATTGTTGATGGATTGTGTATTTCCACCAAAGCTAAAGAAACCACTATTGAGATTAGTGTTTCCTCCTGTTCCATCTGACTGATTTCCATTATTGGAACCAGTCCCACCAGCAGAGGATCTGCTTCTGGAACGATCTCCTGGAGGTCCGGATCCTTGGTCACATCCGGATTGCCCTCCAGCTGGACTGGAATTCCCGGATGGTTGTCCGGTTGTTCCTCCGGACATGTTCCGGGTGCTACCTTTGGACGGATTCGCTCCTGTTTGGGATTGACTCCATCCATACTGGGCATACGGGCCATTTGGTCCCCCTAGAGGTGACTGTTGTGGCCATCCGCCGTCAAAGGTGGAGGTGTTTGCCGAGTGGCTTTGTTTAGTTCCACTCGCAGAGCCAGCCCCACCATTTCCCGTACCTAAACCAAGAGGCTTGAAGGTATTGTCCGTAAATCTTACCTGATGACTCTTTATTCCTTCATAACGAGGTACAGTTGTCTCTGTTACCCCGTCATCGCCCCTCAAAGAGTTCATCCGGTTACTCGTCGTGTTTAGGGCAATTCCTGAAACAGTGAAGTCTGATTCAAGAGTGCCTACTGCACGACCAGTATCTTCTAGATACTTTGACATCTGGATAGCTTTAGCTTCCAGTTCGGAATAATCATCCATCATCTTTGTCTGTTTGGCAGCCAAATCTGTGGATTCACGTATCCATTGACCTTTGAGTTTTTCATGTTCATCGGTTTGTTTTTGATACGTTTTCCGTGCATCCTTGAAGGCTGATTCAATTCTCATCAGCTCTTCTTGGTACTTGCCATAGGCCGTTTGAGTTGAATTTAACTCTTGTTTAGTTCTATTCAACTCATCACACGAGGCTCTGTATTCCAGATCCACCGTGTATAGTGCATCACGATACTGTTCGTGTTGGAGTTGAAAATCTTGTTTTTCTTTCTCCATCTGATCCAATAACAATTGTTGTTGGCGTCTACAACTTTGATCGTAATCAAGACGTTCTGATATCAACTGTTTGTTTTCAGTCAGAATCTTGTCTCGGGTTCCGGTCAGTGTAATAAGATCCTTCTGGATCTTCTCGTATTCAGCTCTCATGTCTTCAAGCTCGTCCATTTTGTTCCTTTCGAATCCACATTTCTGGTGTTTAATTCGAGAACTATATGGAGTTTCAAACATACCTGCACTAGGCTTTGGTACCTCAAATGGTAGTTTACCAAATTGAGCAGTACTTTTATGCATTGGTGCAGGTTTCGATGTACCTCCTGGCATGAATAAGGAGTCTCCAAATTCATCCAGTTCATCATGTAAGTTTTTTCTTACATCCTCTAACCCATCAGGGTAGTGTTCCAGTGGATTTCTCCACTCTGTACCTTGGGGTGGTGATTTGATTTCACCATCCTCCATCGGGGAGTTTAGCTCATTATTTGGGCCATTTCCCCTGACTGGGCTCAGCTCAGTCATTTCTGACTGCGCTTACCCGAAGACCAACTGGTCACGGCACCAGTGTAATGGTTCGTCTCGTTAAGTTAAGATTAAATCATAACGAAGAGAGAGAAAAGTTTCCGGGTAGGCAACCGAGCTTTTATTTCTTAGCTTGCGTTACATACGATCACAGCCTCAGAGGACTACATGCTACTAGGGCATTTGGTTACCCTTTCGGGTAACAACCTGGTTGAGCAGTGGGTAAACCACTACTGAGGAACCTAGGGCTAGGACCAGCCTTATATAGGGGAAAAGCCCGCGAAACTCAGACCGGCCACGTGACGTGTGGCGGACGAGTGGTAGGCCCCCTGGTGTAATGGATACGAACCCAGAGGCAGGTGCTGCCACCTGCCATCCGGATTCCCCCACTACACCCGAAGGACCTAGGTCTGAGTCTCACGGGTACATGAACGTTAAAGTGTAAAGTACCATACCCCTACATATATATATATATATATATATATATATATATATATATATATATATATATATATATATAGCAGTTTCAGAACAGACAATTCTCAGACAAAGCCTACAGAGATGTTTTTCTGAATCTTAAAATGCTCTAATGCTATTCTGCCATAGGGCTCCAAATGATGAAATGTCTAATCTGTGAATAAAATCAAAAGTATGATATATATATCCAGAAAATTCTTTCATTGATAGTAAAGTACACACACTGTTGTTGTTACATTAGAATAGTGAGCAGGAATAGTATAAAAATAGATTGCATGGCCTCCCTATCCTTTACACCGTGGCGACTCTGAACCATACACTAGTCACACTAGTAGTACTGGTAGAGTCGCCGCGCTAACAAATAAGTAATTAGCTAGAAGACACAACTAGATATTTAGTGTAAAGGTCATTTTAGTCTGAGATGATTCCTGGGGCTACGGGCCAGGGAAACAGGTTAACACTTGCAATACAAGTTGTATGGCACTTGCACTAACTCGGAAACTGCAGAATGGTAGACTTAAGATTTCTCTAGTATATTTTTTGTCTGTTTCATAAACCACCGTCAAACCTTCACTACCGGTCATAAGCAATTTTTCTTTTTTTTTGTTTATTTGTGTATTCGGTGAGTTGACAGTGGTATTTCAGTGAACAGTGTAACCAATTTATTCAGATTTACAAAACCCTTAAGACTTCTATCCCTGACACTATTGTAACACTCTGAACTGCTAGCCTATGTAACCAGGTGAGTGCTTCGGGAGGTGGCTTATTTTAAGCAAACTTCCCTTCTGGTGTTGGCCGACCCCGGGGGTGTTGGCAGCTATGTATAATGGGCAGTCGGGGAAGGTGTTGGTGGGGGGGGGGTGCGGGTGTTGAAAGCAACTTAATAAATTTGTGTGACTTTATCTATGCATGATCTCACTTCAGGCACAGTCCAGAATTTATGGAGTGAGTGAGTGAGTAATAGATGTTTAACGCCATTTCGACAACTAAGGTCATATTCATGGCGAGAATTACATTACACAATTTCACAGGGGAATGTGTCAGTGCCCGCGCATATGTGCACCACACACATCCCAAGGGGATAGGAAAGAGGAGAAATAGACCCTTTTAAGTGGGCTAGGGAGGCCCGAGAATTTATGGTAATAGAGATCGGACCTTTAGCTTTTTTCTTACCAAACGTCCTCGTCCCAGCCCCATCGTATAAGTTCCTCATCTTGAAGACGTTGATGAAAAGAAAAAGTCAGATTATAATGCTACCCTTGGACCAGAAGGGAAAGAAGGTTTGATTTGAAAAAGCTCCTTCTTTTTGTAAATGAATTGTACAATGTAAACTCAATATTTTCTATAAACCAGACGACTCTTTAAGGTCCATTTCAACCATACCATATATTTGGTAATACCGTAATCTCCCGCGTAGAAGGCGCACCCCCCCCAACTCAGAGAAGGCTAGTTCGCGTAGAAGGCGCACCTACTGCTTCAGAATTGATTTTTATAAAACCCCGCGTATAAGGTGCACCCCCAACTAAGGGAGGCTGGTCCGCGTATAAGGCGCAACCAGAATCGGTAGGTCTAGCCTTCTCCCAATGTTATTTTCTTTCCCAACATCCCAACTAGTCATGTATTTTCTTTAACCAAAGAAAGGGTGTAGCTGATACCATGGTGCTCTAAATACCCTTAACCTGCTGAATGAAACATGCCATTCTGCTCACCATAAAAGTGTTTGGAAATGTGTGTACACCCAACTCACTGAGAGCTTTGTTAATTACACTATTGACCTTTTAATCAAGAGAATCCATGCAGCATTATAATCAATAATCCTGCCATAGTGTGTGCTGCCACCTGGTGTTATTCTAGGAATCATTTAACTCATTAACTACCGTAATCTCCCGCGTATAAGACGCGTCCTCTATGCCAAACAAATGCCTTGTGCGTCTTATAGGATTTTTTCAAGTTGGGTGTGCGTCTTATACGAGGGGTAATTTTACTATAGAACAGTACTGGATTGACAAAAATCACCCCTAAGAGGTGCGTCTTATACGCGAAAATGCATGTAATGAGTTTGAGGTGCGTCTTATACACGCAGTGCGTCTTCTACGCGGGAGATTACGGTACTATTGATGCCAATTGTCTTCATATGGCCCACAACTGATGTTTTTTGGCATCAATTTGAAAGGTACAATACTGTTCATTTTTTGAAAGAAATAATCCTCTAATTTGCATTACCGTAATCTCCCGCGTATAAGGCGCGTCTTATACGCGGGGTTTTAGTTCTACCTGGATCCACAAGGGGGACACCAAGACCTTTCTTTTGATATGTCACACTCCCATATGGCCACATATGCTGCATATGGGGTCCAGTGGGGTCCTGGGGGTCCAAGCAACACATAGCTTTTTGAATTTTGAGAATCCATTCAGTAGAAGAAAGTTATGATTTTTTGATTTTTTTGACCATATTCTAAAACTCTAGGTGCGCCTTATACGCGGGGTGCACCTTATACGCGGGAGATTACGGTATTTGTTAACAAGTTATAGATAAGACAGGTTCAAACTGAATCTCTTATTTGTTCATATCATACCATCCCATTGATTATCTAGGCCCACACTATTATAACAGAGAAATATGCCTGTCTTCTAGAGACATTGCATGCTGTGATACCAGTAGTTTGTAATGTAGAGAATAGAGAATGACATACAGTTCATACAACACCAGGTGGCAGCACACACTATGACAGGATTATTGATTATAATGCTGCATGGATTCTCTTGATTAAAAGGTCAATAGTGTAATTAATAAAGCTCTCAGTGAGTTGGGTGTACACACATTGCCAAACACTTTTATGGTGAGCAGAATGGCATGTTTCATTCAGCAGTTTAAGGGTATTTAGAGCACCATGGGTTAGACTACACCTTTTCTTTGGTTAAAGAAAATACATGACTCTGTATGCATCTTTCAGGATTGGAAATTGGAGGTACCCCCGCGTATAAGGCGCACCCCAGCTTAAGGCAATTACCCTCCTGCGTATAAGACCCAGTCACGATCTGATTCATGTATAAGACGCGCCTTATACGCGGGAGATTACGGTACATTTAAAATAGAACATCCTCAGTTAAGTACTATTCATTCTGGTTTTACTCAGCTCTTGCTACATGATAACATTGGACTGGTAATAGAGCTATGTGTCGTGCAGTGTTGTATCACTATAGATTCCGTGATATCAATTCAGATGTATAATTTAGTAAAGTTTATCTTACTTTCATGTTTATCCTCTCCGACGTAGAAGGTATAGGGTGGAGACACAACTGGAATAAGAAATGAACAAAACCGTTTTGGGTACCCATTTATGGATTATATAAAAAAAAATTAAAGGTCCTATTGCCTCATAGCAAAGGCCTATCCTTTTTCATGTGTTCGGGAGCGGGCGTGGGGGATGGAGGTGTTATATGGAGTTTGTTTAAAAAACAAACAAAAACTTTGAGGGACAAGCTGGTCTCCAATATTATCAATCGGCTCAAAAAATATTGACCCCTTGGGTTAGGGAACTGAAGCAACTATGGTCCGTATGGATCTCAAAATGATGGGAAAATAGTGTATATGTATATATATGCCCCCATCCCCTTTTAGTATAGTACCACAGTTTTTGTTTTTTTATTCAATAAAAATGGATTCTGAAAGGGTTCTAATATGTTGTTCCCCCCTCCCCAAATCCACCTACCCCTTTGGGGCCTAGCTCAGTTCCTGGACTCTCATTTCCGTTCCTCTGTCAGAGTTTAGGAAAGCTGTAGTTTAAAAGTGGAGAATGGTCAATAGGCCAGTCTGGAATAAGCCCATGCAGAATCAAAAAGGGTTTGGAAAAAGTGCTCTAAAATATTTAATTTTAGCCATCTGCTTACCAAATTTTGTGGATTGGGAAGCAGGAAAGTTGGGCTATCTGAGGCAGTTGGAAAAAATTGAACGCGTGCTATAGAGCACTTATGGCCCAGGTCTTCCACCAAATATCATAAAAAAAAATATAGAAATTAAACCTACCTAACTGTTGACACTGTAGTGACAGTATGTCGATCGTCTCGCTGTCCGCCATTTTGGATTTTGATGTACTGTGCGCATGCGCGACCCCTCCTTGCCGGATGTAGCATTTTCGACGGAGAAATGATATATTCTATCGATTTAACTTGAAATTAATTGGTTTTTGAATATAATCCATTCATTTCGGGCAATATTAATCTATTTGAATCGAATACACCATAGTGACAGTATGTCCGAGTCGTCAATGGTTAAGCCTATGGAAAATGCACCCATTATCGCTCGTATGTTTCATTGGCGAATAACTCCTCTCCTGGGGAGTTAAGCATTGCAAATACCAGCAGGTCTTGAATCAGGGATGTAAGTCAGGCATGGGCAAAAATCAGAAAGCCATACATTTACTTGATATAAAAGGCCTTTTATTTTTTCTAAACAGCCCTCTTAACACTTGTATAAGGAAAATACATGTCATTCAAAATTTCCAGAAATCAGGAAATCATGATAAATCCTGAAGACTTACATCCCTGTTGAATAAGGATCCATAATAACCATAAAAAGGCATGAGACACTGTAACTCTCCTCCATTTTGTTATAATCCAGCAGTTTCGATGGCACCGTGAGTCGATTGTCTCGCTGTCCGCCATTTTGGATTTTGATGTTCTGTGCGCATGAGCGACCCCTCCTTGCCGGAAGTAGCATTTTCGATGGAGAAATGATATATTCTATCGATTTAACTTGAAATTAATGCGTTTTTGAATATAATCCATTCATTTCGGGCAATATTAATCGATTTGAATCGAATACACCCTATCCATTTACTGTTATAAAACAGTAACAAAACAGTCAATGTGTTATTTTGACCCCCTGTTGACCGCCAAAATTGACCGCACAATGCAATCCTATGGAGCCTCGTTTTCGTGAGAAACTATGACAAAAATGTAAGGTTTTTTCTTTACCCTTTTCCATAGGTAAGAAAATTTCTTTTTCGGGAATTGTGCAAGTACAATGAAAGACAAAATCCTAAAGATTATTTTTCCATGATTTTTTGTTTAATTATCCCCCAATTTCGATGAGCAATTCCCATCTAAATTTCCAATTCATGACCATCAGTTTCCGACCGAAAAGGCGCCACCAATGAGCCAGGAGGACCTGGGCCAAAAATCACAAAATTAAGAGTATTACCGTAATCTCCCGCGTATAAGACGCGTCTTATACGAGGGGTTTTAGTTCTCCTTGGATCCACAAGGGGGACACCAAGACCTTTCTTTTGATATGTTACATGCCATAATTGTCATAATAGGGCATAAGGGGGCCCAGGGGGGTCCAGGGGGCCCAAGCTACACACAGGTTTTTAAATTTTGAAAATTCACTCAGTAGAACCAAAGTTATGAATTTTTCATTTTTTTGAGAATTTTCCAAAACTCTAGGTGCGTCTTATACGCGCACTGCGTCTTATACGCGGGAGATTACGGTAGTGATTACAAAAACCCCTTCTCCCTTTTAAACTAGGGCTTTCTCTGTCTCTCTACAGGAGTAAGAGAGGCAGAGTTACCTAGTCTACCTGTAACCTGGTCCTGGGCTGGGGCCTGGCCCTGACTCAGTGACTGAGTGAGGCCTGAGCCTGAGGCTGAGCACTGCTGTTCAACTTCAGGCTGTTGTTGAAAAGCACCATCCCTAGGCTAATATCAAAGGGTCATATTAAAGTTAGAACAATAAGTGGTTAAAAAGATGCTACTCAGGGCCCTAATGACCCTTTACTTTAGTCCCTAAATCGCGCCCTTGAATCTAGACTGAGTAGTCTCTCAATCAAAACAGAGGCAGAGCTGCAAAACAGAGGCAGAGGTCTCAGTGAAGGAAATCCCGTAGAAAACCGGAAGTCATATATGATTGTGGTCAGAAGTGAATACTGCAGGCACACTGAATGGTCAATAACCATGTTGAAAATAATGCCAATAAATATAAAACCACCACACATGTTGTTGAACATTTGCTGCTTTGAATAAAATACCAGGAGGGCATTTCTCAAATTGCTTACCCATTTTTTCAAAGGTTAGATTGGAAATAGTGAATCTACCTTTTATTCAGTGCATATTTAGGCAGAATAAGGGTGTTTTTATGCGATAGTTCAGTGCTCAAAATTTCCGTGGTCAATTCATATTTTAAGTCAGCCTGTATTATGAAGCAAGGATGTATCTATTAATTCTGGGGTGATTTTTAGAAAATGAACATGTTCCAATGGTTGCTATCGCGTTTTGCGCTATATTAAATTATACTTATAGATCTCGGACCTCCATAGAGGTCCACAGTGACGAGGATCATACAGTAAAAGTAGGCAGTTAAGAGATGGTGGCCCCTGATTGGTCTATATTAGTGTGTGGAAATTATTGCCAGCTTTGCTATAAGGCATCAAATATACGATTGAATCACTAAACTGTACTGATTCAGGGCTTTTGACAGGATATTTTGCAATGGGCAAATTGCGCACTCATTAGCCAAAACAATGCGCCAATTTGTGAATTAATGGGCCATCATGTACCTTGGAAAGTTGAGTATAGATAGAGAAGTTGATGATCTGGAAACATGAATAATATATATGCTTCTTGCAAGATGCTTGCTGAAAAGAAGTCATTGGTCAGATTTATTTTGATGACAGAAAAGGGCAGTTTGTGCATCTTTCTTACACTCAAACTCTTTAAAATTATTTTGGGCTCCAAGTTGGGGGATCGACTTATGAGGTAATGCAGTCTAGGCTGGGAGAATACATTAAATGAGAGAAGGCCAATTATGCTAATCACATTTATGTTGTTCATATAATCTTTCTTCCCCTGATATCTCAGAAAAAAAGTTCGGGAAAATGCTACAATCGATTTCCTTAATCTGGAGACCATTATCTTTCCAATGAGTGGTCTGCTACTTTTGTAGCATTCTTAGTATTAGCCCCAGATCTCTGATAAAGAGAGAAGCATTTGTATGCGCCATTTTGCGCACATTTAGGCATTTAAATGTGCCAAATAAGGTTTAAATGCCTGAATTACGCACTGCGCGGCCCTGTCAAAAGCCCTGCTGATTCATAGAATATAAATTGTGACAGACTGGCCCTTTGGTTGGGCACTGGTGGGTGGCATTAAAAAATGTGTGAGCACTGTTGAATTATTGGGTGCAGAATAGGTCAAAATGTAGGTAGGTACGTATGCATGCAGGCCAATAGAAAAGCTGGATTGGTCAAACCTATATTTTATTCATCTCAGATTAAGGATAAAAGGTGTATCTAAAGATTTGTGGTCGTTTTGGGCGATTTGAATCATTGTAGGCGGGTTTTATCTGTGGTTGAGCTATAATAGATTATATGAGAAATGTTTTGGTGGTCCGAGACCTATAGTGTGGAACCAATTCCTTCTATGAGTAAGAATAACACCCCTGCACCCACTCCCGCGAGTCCCTATCTGTCACTATCGTAAATCAATCAATATGATTTTCTATTTTAGGGCTCTTTTCCACTGTCAACATTAACTATTTTCATGTACAAAGGGTAAAAATAACCAAGGAATCAGAATTTGTGGGTCATATTACTATAGATCCAGTCATTGATTTAATGTCTTATCAGTTCTCAAGGGGTATTGGTGTGCGCAGACTGTAATTTCTATAAAACCTTGAAATATAAAATGCTGATATTTTTGTTAATTCTTGGTCAAATTTTACATTTGAGACCTCTATTGAAAGCTTAAGACATTATCAGTTACCATTGAGGGAGAAAGAATGAAATATCTGGACAGATTGTATATATTTCAGAAGAGTTTTGACTTAAACCTGAAAATATCAAAACTAAATATTTATTTAACTCTTTTATACTTATATAGGATAACCACAAAAGTGTGTACTTTTAGGATCTTTAATCAACTATTTATTATCTATCAGCCCAAATTAGCCCAAAGCTAAATAATATAGGAGAGTTGGGTAAAAAATCCCAAAATTTCAGGTCCGCTTATCACACTGCCATTTAGAAAAGACTTTCCAACATGATCTATAATACTTATCTTAGTTCCTTTTGATGCAAAATATAGCCCATTAATCCCCAAACTGTTGTGCTTACAGTGATGTAATTGGTTAACCTCTATGATCTTTCAATCAAATTTAATTTGAGATTAAGTAAAGCAAGGTCTGAAACTTGTGAGAACCAGTGTAGCCTGTGCACAGTGGGCAGGGACTGATAAGACCCACACTGACTGGAAATCCACTGACTGGAAATTCCACATTCAATCCCTCATAACTTCTGTTCTAGTACCATTATAAAGACAATTTAAACACCATTAAATTACTCAAGTTGCCAGCTTTCTGGTGATGTAAAATTATCTGGGTAAGGGAGTGATCATTTTTTAACAGGGGGGGCTGGTGGGTTTGAGGGGGGGTCAGAATTTTTTCAACCCCTTGACCGGGGGGGGGGGTCAGAATTTTTTCAACACCTCTGATGGGGAAGTCAAAATGATTTCACCTGTTTTCAGTGGAAAACCCTGTGCGTTACTATATGCTAAAAGGGAACATTCGCGCGCGATTTTTGTCCCTTATACTTGGGGGGGTGCCGAAAAAGGGGGGGTCGAAATTTTTTTTTTTCGCATGTTCGCACGCAAACCCACCAGCCCCCCCTGTTAAATGATCACTCCCTAAATCCAAAATAAAAGTTTGGCGTGTTTTCCCTAGGTAGCGAAGTCAGCCAAAAATCTGGACTTCAACAGAATTTGACAAGTCATACAGCATATGAAAGGGATTAAAATTTGCAATCCATAGCTTTTCAAATCAAGTTGATACGCATACTAGAAGTGATTCTACACCAATTTATATATTGGAAATATAAAAAATATTCTGCCATTCTTCTGCCCCACACTCTCAGCAAAATATGTAGATAAGACCGACCATTAAACATGCACTGTGCGTGGGGTATTTGGGCATCATTGCACATAAATACTAATATCTTCTGACTGGAGAGGCTGATCTACTAACCAAAGACACCTCCTTAAAGCTAAATAATAGCAGATTAACATATCCAAATTGTATCTAATTATGAGAGGGATAAGTACCAGGTATTTAAAACATCAAGCTGAATTCAGAGTTTTGAATAATTTATTAATGAAGATTTTGGTAATATGCATCCAGCAATTTCAAAATCGCAGAAAATCGCAGCACTATTGCTGTATAAACTGATTATTTTCTGAATAAAAAGATGTTGAAGAATAACCCTGTTGGTTCTGTTAGCTTCAGTAACAAATATTTATTTAGGAAAATGGGTCCAAAGTTGAATAAGTTTGTAAGACTGCCCTGCTCTTAATAATCATTCGATATCATTCAAAATCACCTCAAAATGTAGGTATATATGTTGGTCACAAGGTCACAATAGTGGATTGTGTCTAGCTATGTTTAGAAAAGACAATACCTATATATTTCTGCAATAAGTGCAGGGCTGTTTAGGTAACTCATACAGGTCAGCTGACAGGATTTACAAACTTGACCATCTATATGCTGTTCTAATCAATAGAAAATCTCATGAGAGAAGTGAAAATCTATATCAGTGTATTAATAGCAGTGAGATAGAGGTACATTTTCCCTTTATTTTGATACTTATTTGAAGTAAATCTGTCCAGTGGAACCTTCAGAATCAATGTTTTACCAGCACCTATTTACTACTCCGTAGACGCTCTGAGGGAACCTCAGAGACCAAGTGTGTCTGTTGTAGTCTGTTTGGTCAGCCAGATTGGCTGAGTGCCCAGTTCTCACAGAAGTACTTACTGTCAGGTCCAATGCTTCCACCAACACTTCCCTCAATGTATATCCAAAGATTCACAATACACAAAGCACTTAAAATACTTGTAATAATTAATAATCCAGGTGATTTTCAAATCTCCCTCCCTAACTCCAAATCATTGTCGGCCATCTTGAAGGCAGGTGTAGCCACCTAGTGCCAAAAAGACTACACTATTCTTGGTTGGTTAGCCCTATGTTTCAAAAGTAGGCTAACACCAGGTGGCATTCCCAGCATGTTGACAATGGAGGCCATTGAGGTAGTGATATCTAAGCTCAAGATAAATATGTCAGATTTATTGGATATATCTCATGTTTCAATCGATATGAGCTGATGTACATGAAAACTACATGTTTGTGAAAAGGAGGGACAATTTCCAGGAACTGACAGTGAGTACTTAGTTCAGACTAGCCATGTGTTTGTGCCACTATAGGCTTGTATACATCTTGGATCCTGCCTGTGAACAGGCAGGTATTTCGGCCTACTATTTACCACTGTGACAGATGTGCCGAGTGGGCAGGCAGATTTGGCTGACTTCGCTACCCTAGGCTACTATGAGTATGAGACCCACTGTCACCCAGACTCTGGGTGACAGTGGGTCTCATACTCATAGTTAGGCACTTACCTAATTTTTAAGACTTGGTTCTATGCACTCTAGCTAGTGATCTATGGATAGATCTTGCAAAACTGATTGACTTTGCTTTTTGAATGAAGTCTTTATGTCGATTTAAAGCAAAGTTATGGCCATTCAAAGACCTGAAATTCAGCCTATCGTTCTGCCAGAATTAACCATAGTTAAGAGTTTAATTGTGATCCAAATTTTGTGATCGACCAAGCTGGTATCAAGAGTCATTTAATTACTTAAATGCCTATTTCTCATGAACTATTGAAGCTAGAAACATGATTTAAAAAGTGGATTGAAAGTCATCACAAGGCGGATGTGACCATGCATGTGATGACCTTTTCCAAGGTCAAGGTCATTTTAAGGTCAAAGGTCAATGTTGCAGAATTAGGTAAATGAGTCCTTCCCATGAAAAACTTCAGCTAGAAACTTGATATAAGACATAGTTGAATGGTTTTTTTCAGTGATTCAGTGAATAGGGATGTAGTGACCTTGGTCAAGGTCAAGGTCACTCCAAGGTCGAAGTTATGAAATTGGAGTGAAATCAACACATCTCATGATATATCAGGGCTAGAAACTTGAGATAAAGACTGGGTCTAAGGTCAGCAAAAGCCAGAGATGACCATGCATATTGTGACCTTCTGGTGACCTAGGAAAGAACAAGGTCATGTCAAGGTCAATTTTATGAAATGGGAGTAAAATTGCCATATCTCATGATATATCAAGGCTAGAAACTTCAGATAAAAAGTGGGTTTAGGATAAGCAAATAACAGAGGTAACCATGCATGTGATGACCTTGTCTAAGGTCAAGGTCATTTTAAGGTCAAAGGTCAATGTTGTGGAACTAGGTAAATGACTTCTCCTCATGAAAACCTAAGCTAGAAACTTGGAATAAAACATAGTTGAAGGCTTTTTCAGCGATTGATGTGACCTTGGCCAAGGTCAAGGCCATTCCAAGGGTAATGTTATGAGATAGGAATAAAATTAACACATCTCATGATGTATCAAGGCTAGAAATTTGAGATAGAAAGTGAGTCTAGGGTCAGAAAAAAACAGGTGATCGTGCAGGTTGTGACCTTAGCAAAGTCAATTCAAGGTCAAAGGTCAATGTGGTAAAATAGGTTTAAATAACTAATTCTTATGAAATGTTTAAGCTCATACATTGAAATACTTGAAAATTCTAAGACATAAAAAGGAGACAAGCAGTTAAAGGGGCCCTGACATGGTAATGCATGCCCGCATTAAAAAGTCACATGATCACCCCTTGACCAATTAGGGCATCGCGATTTTTCCACTGGTTCCTGCGATTTTATGATCGCTGTTTGAATCGGTACCCATTTTGTTAATTTTCCATGCCAGCCCCCCTTTAACATTAATGTTTATCACATTTATTTGTATAAGTAAAACTGAATTTCAAACCAGGAGGTAAGGTGATAATATGTAACAATCATATAAAAATATTCTACAATGGCTCATTGTCAAAGCCAGTTGTATTTGAAAGCTTGTAATAACTTAAACATCAATACTTTTCACTTTTGCTATGGGTCATCATCAAAGCCAGTAACAGAATATCACAGTCTCAAATCAATCACATTTAGAAATTAAGTACATTGATGCTAAACAACCACCCTATGACTGATGTTCAAACTTCAAAGAAAAGTCCTACTAGTCAGTCACAGAGAAGCCCTGGTAGTCACCCCCTCCCAGCCCCAGCCTGGGCCCAGGGCCACCTCCAGGTGGTCCCTCCAGTGGTGAGCCTATAGGTGTGGTGCAGTGGAGGAGGTGTGAGTGCTAATCTCTCACTCTCCCTCACATTGCTAATAGGTCATGATTTTGTTGCTGCATAGAAAACATACTGTTCCCTATTGGAAATACAAAAACTAAACATTTTCTAGACCTTATTTAACCAGGGAACATGTGAGTATCATTTTTATTAATGTGAGATGTGAACTTCATGCCATAAAATGCTCCTGAAGTTAAGTTCTCAATTCACCTGGGAGAAATATATTTGTTTTTTCTCCAATTCATTAAACAAATACATGCATATTGTAGCCCTCTCCGAGGCCTTTAAAATGACACCCTATTTGTCCAAATCCACCAGTAAACAGCTTCAGAATCAACAAGTAAAGATATGTCAGATTGAGGTCTGCTATTTTTGCTCTATCACACTTTTGGCCTCCGCGCACGGCAGACCCGCACACGTGAGTTACGTCAGTGCCTATCATAGTAGCTCGGCCAGAGCTCCCCTGAACATGGGCGATAATATACGGTATTTATACCTAAGTATATGTGAGAACCGGTTACGCCAGGCAAGCACTGTCAGTGCAATACTGGATATTCACAGACAACAATTGATTATAAAACAGATTATTACCAGCGTTGTTACAGAACTTACCATTACATGTAAAATAGAACACCATGTTGATTATACTCTGTGTCCGTATCAAGGAGAGAGAGAAATTATCTACACACCGGAAGCTCTGCCGAAAACCTATTGTAACGACCTCCAAGCTGAAACAAACACATAGTTGATAGTTATCAAATTGTCCTAAATGGTCTTTTTTCACTATCAAATATATTTCGATAAACATTTATAGGCCTAGGCCTTCATACTCTTATACAAAAATTTTACGTCCCTGACTTGACCGGCCTTGACCCCTCACATTCACTTCCCGCCGCGATAAAGAGCGCCAGATTACAAAATACCGTATACAAATTATTTATCCACGTATTTTCAAGTGTATTCAGCACACACTGTGACGGGTAAGTAACATACAAGTACCCTTCAATTTGCAATATATATGTACGAACATGGTAATGTAATGAGCCGACGTGTTGAATTGATTCTTGCAGGCCGCAGCGGCGCAGGGGAGTTCTTGCTTGCTTTTCATTTCCCAATTTTCAGGCAAGACTGGCAAAAGCCACTGAGCCTGAGGCTGAGGGCAGCTTCACAACCTACAACATTTTGGTCTTGAGTTGAGTCAACTGTTTTGAAAGTCCAGTCCCAGCTGAGGCTGTTGAGCTATCCCTCCCTTACTCCCGTAGGGAGAAAGAAAGCTGTAGTTAAAACTGAACCGTTAAAACTGGAGGAAAGAGCTGCTAACATTGACTAGGAATAACACCCCTGCACCCACTCCCGCTAGTCCCTATCTGTCACTATAGTAAACCAATCAATATGATTTTCTATTTTAGGGCTCTTTTCCACTGTCAACATTAATTATTTTCATGTACCAAGGGTAAAATTAACCAAGGAATCAGAATTTGTGGGTCATTTTACTCTAGATCCAGTCACTGATTTGATATCTTATCAGTTCTCAAAGGGTATTGGTGTGCGCAGACTGTAATTTCTATAAAACCTTGAAATATAAAATGCTGATATTTTTGTTAATTCTTGGTCAATTTTTACATTTGAGACCTCTATTGAAAGCTTAAGACATTATCAGTTACCATAGAGGGAGAAAGAATGAAATATCTGGACTGATTGTATATATTTCAGAAGAGTTATGACTTAAACCTGAAAATATCAAAACTAAATATTTGTGTAACTTTTTAAAACTTATATGGGATAACCACAAAAGTGTGTACTTTTAGGATCTTTAATCAGCTATTTATTATCTATTAGCCCAAATTAGCCCAAAGCTAAAGAGTATAGGAGAGTTGAGTAAAAAATCCAAGAATTTCAGGTCTGCTTATCACACTGCCATTTAGAAAATTTTGACTTTCCAACATGATCTATAATACTTATCTTAGTTCCTTTTGATGCAAAATATAGCCCATTAATCCCCAAACTGTTGTGCTTACAGTGATGTAATTGGTTACCCTCTATGATCGTTCAATCAAATTTAATTTGAGATTAAGTAAAGCAAGGTCTGAAATGTGTGAGAACCAGTGCAGGCTGTGCACAGTGGGCAGGGACTGATAAGAGCCACACTGGCTGGAAATCCACTGACAGAAAATATTATAGAAATTCCACATTCAATCCCTCATAACTTCTGTTCTAGTAACACTATGAAGACAATTTAAACACCATTAAATTACTCAAGTTGCCAGCTTCCCGGTGATGTAAAATTATCCGGGTAAATCCAAAATAAAAGTTTGGCATGTTTTCCCTACATTGACAACAAAAAGTCAACATTGAACATGGGCTTGTGAGCACTTTTTTTTTAAACCAATAGGCACTAATACTCACGAATGTGATTTCTCCTAGGCCGAGAGATCTGCCTGCTTAAGTTACAGGCAGAGAGCAACATGTATTCCTGGCTATAGTCATAGGCACAGTCACAAAATTTTCAAATACACTCTATGGTTAAACTGCTTTTATGGCTGGATAGAGCTCATTGAAATAGACATTCAGTGAAAATTTCAAGTCAATATCTTCATTAGTTCCTGAGAAAATGGCAATTATGTCGTCGAAGAATTCTGCCCATTCTACCATAGGGAAGTATAAAGAAAGTTGTGACCACTGAGATAATTGGCTGGTGGTGCATTGTACTAGTTGATAAGACATTTTCTGTTCTTATTTCATCAATTCTGAACCGATTTCCTCCAAATAAAAAGTGTAATGATGAGTACTGGATGCCCGATCAACCTAGCTGACCTGTGACATTCCATCGGTCAAGGTCATTTAAGGTCAAGGTCAAAGGTCACTTTTCAGCAATTCTACCTAGGTTCAAAGAGACTAGAACCAAATTTTACCCAATAATCTATGTAGGCTTAGATAGTAATGTGTAAATATCCTACAAACACAAGTGACCTTATTTTCAGATGAAGGTCATTTAAGGTCAAGGTCAAAGGTCACTTTTCAGGGGCACCCAAATTCTACCTAGGTCCAAAAGAGACTAGAACCAAATTTTACCTTATAATCTATGTAGGCTTAGAGAGTAATGTGTATCAAATCCTGCAAACACAATTGACCTTATTTTCAGATGAACGTCAATTAAGGTCAAGGTCAAAGGTCACTTTTTAACAACACCTAAATTCTACCTGGGTTAAAAGAGACTAGAATCAAATTTTACCTTATAATCTATGTAGGTTTAGACAGTAATTTTTTATCAATAACCTACAAACACAAGTGTATCCCCTACCATTCCCTCCATTGATAAACAATGATCACTCCCTGTGGAGAGGCCAAAAACATTAACCCAGTCTGATTGGGGGGGGGGGTGATTTCTATGTACATACAAAAATCCACCACCCCTGCCTCCCCCACTTGTTAAATAATGAAGTATCCCAATACTAAAGTGGGCTTCCCTAGCCCACTTAAAAGGGTCTATTTCTCCTCTTTCCTATCCCCTCGGATGTGTGTGGTGCACATATGCGTGGGCACTGACACATTCCTCTGTGTAATGTACTTCTCTCCATGAATATGACCTTAGCTGTCGAAATGGTGTTAAACATCTATTACTCACTCACTCACCCAATACAAAAGAAGCCTCTACTTCATAATACAAATACATGTACATAGGTTGGAAAATCTAAACCTCTAGGGATGGAAAAAATCACAAGCCCCCCCACCAAAAAAAAAAAAAAATCATCAGCCCCCCCCCCTAATTATGAACCTACATTATAATATAATTAAGTATAGCTATGAATAAGCACACCAAGGAGCCTTTCTGTAAGAAAGCTATCACATATTGCTTGTTCTGTATGACCCATTCTCTCGTAAACCTCAAGAAAAAAGGGCTAATTCTGAGGAAATTTGGATTGCAGATTCTGAGCTTACCCCTGGCCGTACAGGTAAAAGTGACCTATGGTTAGATTCCTCTTGATCTGAAGGTCCCATTTCCACCCTGAATCTTGTGAAGCAAACACTAAAAGGGTGTGAAGCAAATCTTCAAAAACATATATTTTTTTTTTTCATTCCTCTACCAGCCCAACTTCTGCTCACCCAATCCTGGAAATTTGGGCACCTTTAAAATCCTTTTTTCAATACCTTTCCATTGGTACCCTAGCCATGCATGTGTGTTTATAAACAAGGCCAGAGCAAGTTTAGTTAAGACACCATAGGGAATCCCTCTATGCAGAAAGTAGGTCAAACCTTTCGCAGCAAGGGCAAGCCTCGCGGTATGGTAGGGCTTCCCTAGCCCACTTAAAAGGGTCTATATCTCCTCTTTCCTATCCCCTCAGGATGTGTGTGGTGCACATATGCGCGGGCACTGACAGATTCCTCTGTTAAATTATCAACCTGTGAAGCACGGGATAGCCACTTAGTGCCGCTAAAGTGCTGTAAAACACAAATCAATCAAAACTCGCGGTATGGGCGTTTCTGGCTGTACCTACTATAGAGTTTTTTCAGCGAATGTGTATTCACACCCTCGGTACTCCGTAGACACTCTGAGGGAACCTCAGAGACCAAGTGTGTCTGTTGTAGTCTGTTTGGTCAGCCAATCTGGCAGAGTGGCCATTTCTCACAGAAGTACTTACTGTCAGGTCCAATGCTTCCACCAACACTTCCCTCAATGTATATCCAAATGTTCACAATGCACAAAGCCCTTCCAATACACACAACAATTTATAATCCAGGATGTTTTTAAAACGGCTTTCCTCAGTAAACATCATGGCCTTCCTAGAGGAAGTGCTGTGGCACCACCAAGTGGTAAACACTATTTATGCAGTCTCTACCAGTAGATCACTTCATGTTAGTTTCCATGTTCTCCCACAGAGGGCACCCCCCAACTTCTAGAAGCTAGAAGTGCAGGATGCAACTTGTTACAGGGCTTTTGACAGGATTTTTTGCAATGCGCCAATTGCACACTTTTAAGCAAATACAATGCGCCATTCTGTAAATGACTGGCCATTCTAGCCATTTAAATGCGACATTTAAGCATTAAATGCGTGTATTACGCACTGCGCAGCCCTGTCAAAAGCCCTGTGTTACATCGGACTATCCCCTAGGGGCATACTGATTGCCGCGTGGGAGTGACGCGAAAATTACGCGGACAGCAGCAGCTGAGGCGTGGGCTTTCCCACACTGCCCATGGCAAGTCTGGGAAAATGCCCCCAGGGCATCCATGGTAAGGATGATGCTCCCAGGACATGTAGGCCTATATAGGGTATTGGACTATGCCCCGGGGGCATCGTTTAGTACATGGATGCCCCCAGGGCATCATCATTTTTTTTTTATGCATGTACAATTATCTAAGCTTACTATGAATGCCCTGGGGGCATTGTCCCCCATTGTTCTCTGTACCATGCCCCTGGGGCATCCATAATATGGATGATGTGTGATGATGCCCCCAGGGAATGCACTGATAGTCATATGAGTCGAAGGTTGGAGAGTGCCCCAGCCTAGTAGGCTCCTAATTCCCCCCTGATTAGCTTAAAGTCCAATATTCCCTGAGGGCATGCATGGATGTCCCAAGGGCATACCCTTGTTTAATACCGCTTCATTTATCATCAACTTTATTTTGTAGACTGTAGAAGGAACCCGGGAGAAGGAAGATATATGCCCTGGGGGGTATGCATACTTAGGCCCTTCTTGTAGCTAGCCTACAACTTGTGGAATTGTACTACATGCCTGGAGGGCATGCTTTGGTCAATCATGCTTTAAAGAAGCAAGAAATATGCCCTGAGGGTATGTTGCCCTGAGGGCATGTGCATGTTTTTCTGGTCAATGCCAGAATGTCTAGATCTAGAGGTCAGGAATAGTCCTGTGTATGCCTATGCCCTGAGGGCCAATACACAATGCCCTGAGGGCATAGACTAGCATGGGTAAATTGCTGATTTCTGGAAGGCCAGCAATATGCCCTCAGGGCATGCATAATTCTGCGCGGCAGTCCCGAAAATATACGCGTCACCACAGGGGGCGGCACTGAATGCCCCCAGGGCATAGACCGATGTAACAAGTTGTATCCTGCGCTAGAAGTCCCCTTGTGTGCCCACCTAGTGGTAGCTTTTGTCACCATGGATCCCTCAAGTATAAGACAGCATTATAAAGATATTCACCAATTCAATTTTGAAGAGAAGGAAATAATGCTCTGTAGGCTCGCTACATTAAAGGGGGGCTAGCATGGCAAGTTTCATAAAATCACGGGACCCATTGGACAAAACATGGTGCCGTGAGTGGTCGAGAGGTGGTCACGTGACTTTTTAATAGGGGCATGAATTAGAGCTAGGCCCGCTTTAAGCTGACCGCAGACGGGCCCGACTGGGTCGGCTGATTTCTTTAAAATATGCTGAACACATGTTGCTGCATTGAAAAACTTTGGGGGCCCCACCACCACCCCCTCCCCACCCCCGTGCCTGCCCCTGTCCCGCCCCCACCCACACCCCAACCCCAACCCACCCCATCACTGGTCACCAAATGGTCAGTCCACTGCCCAAGATGACAGTGCACTTTGTGGTACACATAGCCTGTATCAGGTACTGGGTAGGCTTATTTATCAACCTAGACAATAGAAGCATAAATGTAGGCCTACATATGTCTAGATTACTCTAATAACATGCAACAAAACACATCAGTATGTTTGAATTAGGCATATACCGTAATCTCCCGCGTATAAGGCGCGTCTTATACGGGGGGTTTTAGTTCTCAGTGGATCCACAAGGGGGACACCAAGACCTTTCTTTTGATATCTTACATGCCCCCTTGGTCAAAATAGGACGAAATGGGGCCCAGGAGGGTCCAAGGTGGCCCAAGCTACCCATAGGTTTTTGAATTTTGAAAATTCATTCAGTAGAACCAAAGTTATGAATTTTTCATTTTTTTGAGAATTTTCCAAAACTCTAGGTGCGCCTTATACGCGGGGTGCGCCTTATACGCGGGAGATTACGGTAATAAAAAAAAAGGCCTTGAAATAACTAGTGGTAATCGGTTGGTTAGCCACAGACATGTCAGAGTTTCAGATGCCTGCAACATTTCAGATGTTTGAGGTTGATATTTTAGTATAGAAAAAAATGTATAAAGAATTTTAGATGATTATTTCATAGTTTTCCTTATTGTTAAAGGTGTGCCCTATCCCAAAGCGTCCCTTTTTAGGTGTTTTGTTGAGATACATAGGGTATAAACCCCATTTATGAGTCCCCCAAAATAATCTTCAGATGTTTGGCCAATACTGAACTGACATGTCTGTAGCCATGAGGCTAGTTCCTTGTGTTTGACACCAGGTAGAGGCAAAGTAGACAGGAAGTAGGCACCTCCATGTTGGGACTGAATCACTGAGACTGGACACTGAACATAAACATGCCTGATTTATTGGAAATATTTCATCCTTCAACCAGTTTAAGTTGCTGTACAGGAAGAGTACATATTTGTGAATAGGAGGGACAATTTCCAGCAAGTGACAGTGAGTACTTACCGTAATCTCCCGCGTATAAGGCGCGTCTTATACGTGGGGTTTTAGTTCTCATTTGATCCAGAAGGGGGACACCAAGACCTTTCTTTTGATATCTTACATGCCCCCTTGGTCGAAATAGGACAAAATAGGGCCCAGGAGGGCCCAAGGTGGCCCAAGCTACCCATAGATTTTTGAATTTTGAAAATTCATTCAGTAGAACCAAAGTTATGAATTTTTCATTTTTTTGAGAATTTTCCAAAACTCTAGGTGTGCCTTATACGCGGGCTGCGCCTTATACGCGGGAGATTACGGTAGTTCAGAATAGCCATGTGAGTTTGCCACTATAGACTTGTATACAACTTGGTTCCTGCCCGTAAGGGCAGGTATTTCGGCCTAACCCTTGGCGGCCCTGGTGGAGATCCCAAGTGTAAACAATAGGCAGCACACTCACTGAAGCCTATGAGGAAGCAGACATACTTCCACATTAGATTTTTTATATTTATATAAATCATGTCTTGATAATTCTTAGTTTCACATACCCCCCTATGTCTCTTCTGTTGCTGGTGAAAATTATGTTTTTATGAAGCAAAAAGATTGGGAGAAAATCAGGATTTTTTAAAGTATAGTAGGTCGCCACAATAAAGCAAGCCAGTCACTGTCACAACTCGTGTAGGCCATCCTTTCACTTCCACATAAGATTTTTAACACTCATATAAATAGGACATTCATAACTTTTAGTTTCGCATTCTCCCCTATATTTGTAGTATTTGTGGTGAAAAGGAGTTCTTGATTAGGGAGTGGTCATTATTTATCAACAGGGGGGGGGTGATTTTACGCCCCCCCCCCCCCCCTCGACGGCAGAAAAAATTTGCGCCGGGGGCACGGAGAGTTTTCGGGCCCCCTCTTTGATCTATAGTAGCGTGCGGGCTTTTTTGCTAAAAAGGGGGTAAATTTTTTTAGCTCCCCCTCGAGAGGGGTCAAAATTTTTTACGCCCCCCCCCCCCCTCAAACCCACCACCACCCCTGTTGATAATAAATGACCACTCCCTTAGTGTAAAGAATGGGGAGAAAATTAGGATTTTATTCAGGGTAGTACCGTAGATCGCTACATTAACTAGCCACACACTTACCCATGCTGATCCTGCACAACATTTTCCACTTCTACCTAAGATTTTTTACATTTATATAAATTGGACATTCACAAATCTTAGTTTCGCATGTTTCCCTACATCTCTACTATTACTGGTGAACAGGAAATTTTGATCAAGCAGGGCTTTTGACAGGGCTGCGCAGTGCGTAATACACGCATTTAATGCTTAAATGTCGCATTTAAATGGCTAGAATGGCCATTCATTTACAGAATGGCGCATTGTATTTGCTAAAAAGTGTGCAATTGGCGCATTGCAAAAAATCCTGTCAAAAGCCCTGATCAAGCTACAGAATTATGAGAAAATTAATATTTTGTACAGGTTAGTAGATCGCCACAGTGCATTCTTTATGGCAGCGGGAGTAGGGTGGGCAGTGGCAGATCTCCAACACCATCATCCACTGCAAATTGACGTCACATGAAAAAACTCTATAGTGGCTCAAACACCTGGCTGTTCTGAACAAAGTACTCACTGTCAGTTTCTAGAAATTTTCACTCATACTCACAAACATGTAACTGTTGTAAGTTTTCATGTACAACAACATGTAATGAGCAAAGCACAAGATATATCCAATAAATTTGACATGTTTATGATTAGCCTACACTACCACTCCCTCAATGGCTTCCATTTTAGCCTGCTGGAGTAAGGGAGGGGGATTTAAAAATCACCTGGGTTATCAATTATTACATGTATTTCAAGTTCTTTGTGTGTTGTGAATCTTTGGATATACATTGAGGGAAGTGTTGATGGAAGCATTGGACCTGCCAGTAAGTACTTCTATGAGAATTGGTCACTCTGCCAGATTGGCTGAGTAGATAAACTACCAACAGACACCTTTGGTCTCTGAGGGTCAGGGCCCTCGGATGTCTACGGAGTAATTTCTCCTAGACATCTGTAGGATTTCATACACTTGGTGGTCAAAAAGTTGACGCTTGTCAAGGCTTGTGATTTTCACAGATCCAATGAGAAAACTAAAACATTTATGGGGGGGGGGCTGTCTTTGAGATTTTGAGGCTGACTTTCTGTCACCAGTGATGACAGTCAGCCTATCAAAGCGCTGACTGTGATTAAGAGTTTCCTCCACTTTTAAACTACAGGTTTTCTGAACTCTCATGAGGAACGGAGATAGAGTTCAGGAACTGAGCTATTCCCAGCTGTGCCAAGGTAGTCTAGATATCCCAGTCACAGTCCACCGATACAAAATTCTAAAAATCATCTCCTACCTCTCTTTTTGCCTAAAAATCCCACATAATTCATGATCTTTAGCCTAGGCTAGGGCCCTAGCCCTAGGGGAGTGGTCACTATTTAGGCCAAGGGAAGTCAGGCTACTTACTGTTTACCGTCCACCGCCCGCATGCATTTTAAGGGGCCGCATCACTGCCGTCAGATTTTTTCATTATTCCTTATTTCAAAAAAAAATGTGAAAAAGAAATCCCCAAAATGTCTTTGGACATGACAGCAATGAGCAAAGTGGGGCATATTTGAGCTTAGAGTGCGAGGAATGCAAATAACATGGTGACATCTACAACCCAAAGGTATGGATATGCTGTGAAAAAAAATGTCACGGACGGAAGACTGTAACCTGACTTCCAATGGCCTTATGAACAGGTTACGGGACGGGGGGGGGGATCGTGCGGACGCACAAACATGATAGTCAAAATATTTTGTGTCACCCCGCCTCTGCAGGACATCATTCATGGCCTGCGTAAGACGGCAAGACAATGGCCTGCGATGATAAAAAGTTTTAGGAAACACTGTAATGTCTTTTTATGTCCTCACCACCACTTTAGGCGCTGCCTATAAGCCAGGCTCTTACACAAGGTATTACGGTATTTAATCAAAAAGAAGCCTACTATGGCAAGTATAGAAATTCAGTGCCAGCTCTCATTACATTCCCCACTTCAGGACTGTTACTTATTGTCTGAACCTTTAAGATGTGAAGGTCTGTGCATAGAATTAATCATAAGGTGCTGATTAATAGTTACAGTAAAATTCCGTTACAACAAAGTGCTTGGGACAAGCAAAAAAATTCGTTGTAAACGAATTTCGTAGTAAGCAAACAAAGGAATATTGAGGTTAAAATGTTATTCCAACCCTACTTTGACATCTATGGCCAGCCAGGTGAGAAGAGGGGTGGCTGTAGATATCCTAACACACCCCCTCACACCTCTCAGATCTTCCCCCACCCACCCAGGTGAGAAGGGAGGCAGCTGAAGAAGCCATCTTGCACCCCCTCACACCTCTCAGATCTCCCCCACCTGCCCAGGTGAGAAGGGAGGCGGCTGAAGAAGCCCTATCAAAGCCACTCACACCTCTCAGATCTCCCGATTGCATATAGCCTGTGTATTTCTGTACACTTTGATATCATTTGAAAAGGTGTATTTATGACAAAATTACTTCGTTATATCCAAATTCTGGTGCCAAAACTTCATTATATAGGGATTATTTTACTATAGAAATATATGGTGATGATTTGGTATCAAGCATTTTGTTTGTTATAACCGAAATTTCGTTATAACAGGATTTGTAGTAAAGAGATTTTACTGTACTAGTATTGTCAGGATATCTATAATTCTATTCAAAGTGTGATTTAATCTGTGGTTACATGTTCACAGGACCCAAAGTGCCATGGCAGGACGATGCAGCGCCAAGCGCTGTGTAGAATACCCAGATGATAATGAAGCCTCACCAGCAAAACGGCAGAGAAGTGCATCGTCAGATTCTACAGAAAATTCATCACCAACAAAAAAAGTTCCTATCAAATCATTTTATGGTCGAGGTAGGGGTAGGTACTTAAATCCCCTGGAGAGAAAAGATCTACTAGAGTTAAAATCCAAGACGCTCCCACCAAGTGGGTCAAATGAGCAAGACGACCAGAATGCCCTAAATTCTGTTAGAAAGGCACCACCTTCAGTCCCAGTTAAGTCAGCACCAAAGAACAGTAAAAAGGCTCCCAGGGGAAGGAAAGTCAAAACCCAGAGTAGGGCTGCTTCTAACAAAAAGACTGCTACAAAAAAGGCAGTAGTGAGGAAGAACTCCCCATTACAGGAAATTTTACCTGGCATGCCTAAATCACCAGTTCGAAACAAAATTCCAATCAAGGAAGAAACAAGAGTTTATTCTCCAAGTCGAAGCGGTAGGAAATTCTTCAAGAGCCGACGGGTTGCCGATACCTCAGGGCAGCCATCTTCTGTTGTCCAGAGAAACAGTCTCCATCTGAAGTACAAACCAACGGCAGTTGTCAATAAGCCAAAGGAGGAAACTGAAAAACCTAAGCTACTGCATGGTATGATTTTGCCAAAACATAGCCCATCAACAGTAAAGAGTAAAGCTCTTCCAAATAGTCCTGCATCAAACACTAGATCATCTCCACGCAAGCAAATGCTTTCCCAAGGGAGTTCTGGTCGCTCAACGATTCCTTCATCTAAGAACCCAGGTTCCCAGGAGCTGTTTTCACCATCTGACTGGGATTTTGAAGATGACAATGATAGTGTTGTTCCGTCTATGTCTTCTAACCTTGGCATTAAGAATACTGTGGAGAATGCCAACATCCTGAGTCAATCTGCAGATTCTGGGCAGGCATCTCGAGATTCTGAGCAAAGTAATGTGAGTGTGAATGGGGACTCAGTTGCATTGCTCTCTGAATTTTCAGAGGATATGTCCTTGACATCCGAGCTGTCCTCCCGCGACCAGAGTGACATTAGCACAGAGGTCAATGCGTCACCAACCACCAAGGGCAAATTCTACTCCATCTTCAAAACAAGAACACCATCAGCCTCTGTTACATCATCACCAAGGTCAGTACAACCAAAGTCACATTTATATATATTATATGTATCGTCGCCTCAGTGCAGCAAGGGTGTAACTGATATGTTGGCAAAATTGAGTTTTCTTCTGTTTTAGCATCTATTGACCCTTATCTACATACTACATGTATGAACAGGGGTGTGAAATTTCCGCGGAAACACGGAAATCCGCGTTTTTGATGCTCAGAAAGACCATTCTTGAGATCTATGCAAATCCACTGAGAAAAGAATTTACCATTTGTAGGGGGGGGGGGGTCTGACTTAGAATTTCTGCCAATACCATTCCAGATTGAAAAATGTGGGCATCCCAATGGTAGTTCCAAACATACTTGTACAACAGAGTGTGTTATATTCTGCCCAAAGAACATTTAGATCACTAGCTTTTATCCAACATTGAAACATTAGCTAGCAAGCCGTATATTACACTTCAGAGGAAATAGGTTTTGGGATTTCACACCCCTGATGAAAGTACTGAAGTTCTGCCTGCAGGCCCCAGTGCAATAAAGTTGTGTCCACTGGGTGCTATAGTGATTGTAAATGTAACTCTTCTTTTTCCTCTCCTGCAAAACTTGAAATATGCTGATGCAACCTTGTTTCAGTTTCATCTCCATTTCTCCATGAGAGTTTAGGAAATCCATAGTCTATATACCATCAGTTTCAGATATGTTTTCGTTTTGTTTGCAGTAGTACACAATTAACTCCACATTCACGGAGACAGCGCAAAGGTGGGCCAGGGAGTGCCTCAAAACTTGGAAAGTCGCCCAAACTACGCTCACTTGTAGACAAGAATGGAAAAGAGCAGCTCACTCTGGTATGTGTTGTATTACATTGTCCATATATTTTAGGGAGTGTTGTGTATTAAACCTACATGCCTTGAAGAGTTACAGAAGAAACCCTTGTGGCATTTGCTATATTACTTTCATACTGAGAGAGCTTGGGTCTCATGATTACAGAGCATAGAAATCATTAATGACAGATTTGAGGCTCAGGCCACCCTTAAAAATATGTTCGTTTCCTGTCCAGAGGCCTGGTGGATTTTTTTTTGTGAGAATGGGAAAATTTTTTCCTGAGTTCCGGAAAAAGATTTTTTTATACGTCAGCTCAAGAATCTAGGCTTCCAATGACTAAATCTTAGAAAGTGATGGCAATTTCATGCCATCCCCGCTTACGATGTTCATGACAAGTACCGTAAATCCCCGGTCATAAGCCAGATTTTTTTTCTATTTTGGGCCCAAACCGGCTTCTAAATTTTTCCCAAAGTCCACCCCCCCCCCCCCCGGCTTATGACCGTTTTTTTTTTGTACTCTAGAATAAAGAGAAAATGGTAAAGATTTGATCCCAAAACCAGCTTTTAGGATTTCCCTGAACTCCCCCCGGCTTATGACCGGGGCCGGCTTGTGACCGGTGATATACGGTTAAAAATATTTTCCTAAAAAAAAATATCTCCCTCCCTCATGCGTCTGAAAAGTCCCACCCTCTGGACAGGAAACAAACATATTTTTAAGGGTGGCCTCATTGCAAATGGTTTTTCTCTCAAATGTAGTACCCGAGGTTATACATCCAGCTAAAGTGGAAATATCAAGTAATCAGGGCAGGTATGGGTTGTTAGGACAGGACTAATAGCAAAAAGACTGCAAAAGTGTTCTGTCGATCTTGTACATTACCGGGGTATGTATAATTATGGGACTATACACTCCCAGGTATATATATATATATATATATATATATATATATATATTATATATATATATATATATACCTATATAAAATTAATGAGTGATACGTTGGTACTACTTTACACCAGGGTGCATGATTCTATGACGTCACACATAACATTTCCTCCAGTATATAAGCTCCAGCAGTTGAACTAACGGTCAATTGGCTTCATATCCTCGGACAGCACACACCACGCTGGGTGGTGCTGGAAATTTTAAACTTTAATTATTGTATTTATTGTCGTTTATGTATATATTATTGTTATATTGTATTGTATATTGTTATATGTATATATATATATATTTATTATATTGTATTGTAAATTATTGTCTTATTAATAAAGGCATGTATAGGATTGATATTGACAAAGTCAATTCTCACCAAACCCAATATCTTCTCTTTATTCCACATATCTTTGTTATAATATTATAATGTCTCGTTATTAACTATTACCATCCACATACTATTGTTGTAATATTATAATGTCTCGTTAATAACTATTACCGGTACACTCGTTTCAACACATTAACTTATATTGTGTTATCTCCTTACAGGACTTTGGACAGCGATTGAAGGGAGCGGTGCAGTGTGACAAATGTGGAATGACATACAACCATGGTCAACCATCAGATGAGGCTACACATAAAAAGTTCCATGACAAACTGTTGGCTGTCCTCAAGTTCCCTGTAAGTATCAAGCAGTAATTTTACCGTAATCTCTCGTGTATAAGACGCGTCTTCTACGCCAAACAAATGCCTTGTGCGTCTTATAGAAATTTCTCAAGTTGGGGGTGCGTCTTATACACAAGGTTTTTTTATTACAGAAATGTACTAATCTTACAAACATCAGCCTTAAGATGTGCGTCTTATACGCAAAAAAGCCATTGGCAAGTTAGGGGTGTGTCTTATATGCGCACTGCGTCTTATACGTGGAAAACAATCAAGTGAAGTACATTGTATCACATACAGTGCAAAGAACATCGAACAATGGTAGGATACATCATTCTCCATTTATTTTCTGTAATAGATGCTGTAACATTTCCTATGTTGCCAACAAACCAAGTGACCCATTGAGAAACATCAACTCAGATTGCAATGCGTATATCTTTTTTAGGGTTGGAAAAACGAAAATGTTCTACAAGAGTTCATGGATGGTAGCCGCATCATTGTCATCATGCCTGATGACAAGAAAGCCATTAAAAAGGTACTTAGAAATATTTCAAGAATCAATCGGTTGACTCCTGGATCCACTTATTCTAACCTTGTGATTCTTACAGCACGGAGCTTGGTTTAAGTTATGGTTGAATGTGGCAACGATTGATTTATAATTACTGCAACAATAATTACTTATTTTGAATAGATATTTTGGAGTAGGGAGTATTTCGATTTTTAATGCTGGTATGTGCAGTACTAAATGGTGTACTTTGTAATCTATGATAACGTTTATTTGAATCAATCTTTCTTTCAGGTTGCAGCTGTTAAGAAGATTGTTGACGAAGATCTCGGCTTTGTAGTGGATGCGCAAGGCATCAAGCCCAATAGCAAGGTATACCAAATTAGCAAAGGTATTGCAGTCATATCAAACATGTGCCAAACTATAAATCCAGCCTAGTGGGAAAGATACTGTTGTAATAATTTGAGACTTAAAGATGGGATAGGGACTTACCCAGGAACCATTTTCTATTTTCGATTGATCCGTGCTGGTAATGTACCCATAAATATGCGTGAAAAAAATGAAACCATTGATGGTTATAAATATCGAAAAATAGTGAATACTGTGATCAAAGTAACTGTTGCGACCCTTTCAAACTCCTGAGGTTTTCTCCAACCCAGATGATGTTAACAATGTTATCGTCTAATCAATTCTGATTTTGGCACAGCCATACCACCTTTGGCCAATATTAGGACCTCTTCATATAACCACCATGTTAGAACTTTACTTTGGTTTGTAAACTTTCAAAATATATTAAATGTATCTAGATACACATGTGTTTATGAATACAATCGTACCATTAATACCAATTATCATATTTCAAACAGGTAGCTTCTACCCATCCTAACATTCAAAGCCTGAGTCTAGTAAACACGGACAAAATTCCTCTATTTTGTTTGTTTATTTGTTTCAACTCATGTCTGAACGTGTACCTTGCAGGTCTTCATGTACATCTCTGAAGATAAAAGGATCACAGGATTTTGTATTGCTGAATCAATTAACTCTGTAAGTGTTGTGAACCTGGCCGGAGTTTCAGATTGTAACACATAAACAAACTCTGAGAAACCTCTCTGCAGGGATGAAAGTCTTCAGGGATTTCCCTGATTTCAGGGATTTAGAAGTTCCAAGGCCCTATACATTTATATAAAACACAGGATTTTTGGGCAGATATTGGACCATTTCAGGGATTTTCGCACTCTGTGACTTTCATCCCTGTCCCTGTCTCTGTATCTTGCTTCCTCCCAATAATTATACACCTAAATGGGGTTCAGTGGAAGACATTAATTGCTCAATTGTAGAGCATCTGATAATAACGTTTGATTACCAAAATCCACAGTGTCCAATCTGAAGGTTGCAATAAAAGTATGATTTTACCAAAACCAACACTTACAATTGCAGGCATACAGAGTGGTTGGAGAAGGTGAAAACAAGTCAACAGGTCAGGACGACTGTGTATCACGACCATGGTGCTGCAGCACAGAGGCAGAGAAGGCCCGCTGTGGAATTAACCGTATCTGGGTGCTAAAGTCTGATCGACGCCGCGGCACCGCTTCCAAACTGTTAGACTGTGTCAGGTAGGGAATACTAAAAGACCTAATATATCAGGAGGTATCGAGATCTGACTCATCCATCAATTATTGTGTTAATTAGTAAAGTAGCCATCGATGTTATAACATTGAAAATGAAAACTTGAATTTCCAGTACATATGAATTATATCGTCACATCAGTGCAAGAAGGTTGTAAGTTACTGACATTGTAACTAACTACTGTTACAACTGTCTTGCACTGAGGCGATGATATGCAATGAAGTATTATTGCCTTTGCGTCTATCATGGTACGTTATATACCGTAGTGGCACAGGTTAAATAAGTGCAGGTCTTGCTTTAGCGTAGGGTAGAAGAGGGGTTTAAAATGTGAAAATTCACACAATTTTATGCTTCGAATAAGCACAGGTCTCATATAGCCACAAGTTAAATCAGATGCTGAAATATATTAGTGACCACTATGGTAACCATTTAATTTATGATGTCGCCTCTGTAGAGGGAAGTGCAAGAACTATAATCTAGATTGGCTTCCCTAGCCCATTTTAAAGGGCCGTATCTCGTCTTTGCTGTCCCCTCTGTGTTCAGCACACATATATGTGCGGTCACTGACACACATTCATTCATCATGTTTAAATGTTGTTCTCTCTTGACATGAATACAGGGATGAAAGTCTTCAGGGATTTCCCTGATTTCAGGGATTTTGAAATTCCAGGAAATTATATATTCATATAAAAACTCAGGTTTTTGGGCCGATATTGGACCATTTCAGGGATTTTCGTGCTCTGTGACTTTCATCCCTGTGAATAGCACATTAGCGTTAAACAATCAGTACTCACTCTCTATAATGTAGAAATGCTTCGTATTATTCTTTCAGTGTCAACTTCTTACTGGGCTTTCCACTGAAGAAGACAGATCTTGCCTTCACGGATCCCACTCCAGATGGCCGTGCCTTTGCCACCAAGTACACAGGCACGCCTTGTTTCCTAGTCTATAAGCACTCATCTTTGTAAATAACTGCTGCTCCGGTAGTAAATACAATAGCGTGATAATACTTACAATGTAATAACTTTGTCATGGCCAACTTGGTAACCTTTCCTGTGTAGGAAGGGGAGGGGAGGCCTTTTGTTGTTGTTATTGGTATACTTTATCTACTTTAACGAAGTAATAGTACAGAAAACGATGAGTAAAAAAAGTTATAATTTCTTAAATGGCAAGTAAATAATGGGAAGTTGGGGTCCACGGAAAGTGTCCGCTCGTCTCTGTTCTTCAAACCTTAAGGTCAGTGTATACAGATTAACATGTGTAAAATGAACAGTTTTAAGTACTTGCATTTAGCAGGCTGTCACTGCCCACCGATATTGCAATAGATCTTTATACAGAGCCTAATTTCACACATATTTACATTCATCTGAAGTTGTTCCCCAGGAGTCTGTACAGAACTATCCACTTCGTTATAACATTGTTACATAAATAGCCTTATATAGTGTGTAGACTAGGTCGTCGCCTTTGTAATAATGCTTTTTAGGTAATGCCTGTGTACATTGTGCTGTGATTGATGTATTTAAATAATTGTATTCCAGAGTTTTATGGAATCGCTGGTACTTTTCAAATATCCGAGAGTGTTAGATATTATCCTTCTACGGCCATCCTATGAAGTTAGCCTGCTTGCTCTATTTTTAAGATGTGGCCAACACATAGACCTGTACCTTCTGACCATATGGCCAATATTATATTTTGTGATTGTATTAAATTTAATACAAAATACATACTTGGGGCGCCAGCCTGCTCAAATGTCGATATTTACAAACGTGCTGGTGTTGAAAGCAGCACAAGATATGAGATATGGATCTAGGTACCAAGCACTATCAAAATACCCACATCCATATCTCATACCTTGTGCTGCTTTCAACACCAGCACTTGTCCATATTGAGGAGCTGGCTCCCCAACTAACACCTGTAGCTATCAGTGGCCTTCTGACAGTCTGAATCATAGTAACAGCTTTACCACATATACTTCATAGCCGAATCTCGTCTCGCTGCATATATATTGTAGTAAACACAAAAAGGACCAGACGCAGCCAATAAAGTTTGATAACAGTAGAAGGTGTTTGGTTTATTTCTTTCTGGCCTTATCACTAACAGTTCTCATTAATTGACATCAATTATCCTTGCTTGTATTGAGATGCACCACCCTTGCAGGTCTCCACCGATCGCAACCACCGAACCCGAAGTCACCGACCACACTTCTGCCACCTGCAAGTCTCTTATTGCCCTCCTCCCTCGCGACCACCGGACCGCCCTTATATGGCGTCCCTAAATGTGACGTCACGAGCGTGACGTCACCGGTCGCCACCGTGTCGCCCCCAGGTGAGACGGACCCTAACTAGCGCTCCCGTACCAGTGGCTACCACCGGACCGATCGCCCCGACATTACAATTATTATACAAGTGATATGATCACTACACTCTCCCCTTATCATTTCAAACTTAGGTTGTAGAAAATATATCCGTGAATCTTTGCCATAATGGTCAAAGGTGTTACAACATTTACGCCGGTCGTAACCGCTACATTTTAACATTTATACATTTAACTGGGGACTCCTACAATGGGCCCCCCTCTTATTACTATAAACTCTTATATGTGAACTTGGGTAAAGTCTATAACAATAGTCCAGAACATATAATACAACATCCGGTCTAGATGGGCGCTGTTACACGAAGCTAACTGGTCGACGTCCCCTGTCCGGCCTCGTCCGGCTGTCTCCCTTGTCCTGGCCCTCTGGTCGGTGTCTGCTTATGCCGCCTCCGCTCCACCCTGGTTGGGACGGGACCGAGGCGTCTCGGTGACCCACGGGGGGGGGGTTTCCCGGCAGGTACTCGATCCCCCACCAGTACTCCCCCACCCCGCAGGCCCCCGACTACCCCTCCCTTCTCCCCCTTCCTTGCTTATGACCCAGTCAGGTGGTCTCTCCTCCTCCCCCTTGCATGCCCAAGCTGGACAACAAGTGGAGGCCCGTCGGCTCTTCCATACCCAACCACCAATGCCTCTCTTACTCCGGACCCCCTCAGCCTCTTCAAAGATGCCGCCCGGTCACTCCGTGAACTGCCCCCCACCTCCCCTGTTCTCAACCGTCCCGGTGCGGTTTGGACTGGGGCGGGCGGGACGTCTCCTCCCGTATCATGCGGCGTATCCGCTCCTCCAGGTCCCCTCCGAGGTGGCCCGGCCTGTGACCCGGAAACCTGGCTGCTGCGTGAGCTGGCCCGGGGCCCGGAAATCTTGCTGCCGCGGGCGCTAGCCCTGGTGTTCCGGACGCCCGGAGGGTTGAGCTGAAGGCTGGTGCTGGTGGTGCGGGATATCCTGCAGGTGTTACCCCGGTCGCGCCCCCTGCTGGCCGCGCTGCTGGAGGGGGAGGCGGTGGAGGTGCCATATCCTGGTTCCCCCTTGGAGTATACTTCTGGACGGTCGTAGCATAATAATGGGTTTGCACTGTCGACGGCCCAATCAACTCCACCCAACCGTGCGCTCTTCCCCCTACAGGTGTATACTCTTCCCCTAAGTCCGGCGATGGGGCCAGGCCTGATGCCCACTTCTGGAGGCGATCCGGTTGTTCTACCCGCTTCCAGGGTATACGCTCAGGGTGCTCGCCATACCAAACAGGCCGACCCCCAAGAGGGTCCGTCCCCTCCACGCGGGGGAACCCCGGCTCCCGGGGCCTTTCAGGGAAGTACTCCCCCCATTCGTCGGCCCATTCGTCCCTCCTCTCGTGACGTCGCCATGGACCCCCCCAATCTCCGCCCCGGCTTCCTCTCTGTACTTCCTGCTCATACTCGTATTGATCCCGTCGTCGATCATATTCCTCATACTCTCGCTGTCTCCCAAAGTCCACCTCTTCCTGCCTCCTGTGTCCGCGCCTCTCGCTATCTCTTTCACGCCTAAGATCTTGGTCCTCCTGACCCCTATTTCTTCCCTCTCTCCTGCTTTCCTTCGCTCCTTCTCCCGATTGCTCCCTCTCTGTCTCTCTCCTCTGTCTCTCCTCCCTTTCCCTCCTTTCTCGCACCTCCGCTTGTTTCTCCTCTCTCTCTCTTCGGTCTCTATCGTCCCTCTCCTTCTTCTCTTTCGCATTAAGTTCCTCCCAGTCCTTCTTGTCTTTCTCACTCCTCTCCTTCCTCCTTTCTCTGTCCTCTTTCTCCCTCCTCTCTCGTTCTTCCTTCTCCCTCCTTTTCCTTTCTCTTTCCTCCTCTCTCTCCTTCCTTTCTCGGTCCTCCTTCTCTTTCCGTTTCTCCCTCTCTTCCTCCTCCCTCTTGTCCCTGTCCTCCTTCTCCTTCTGTTTCACTTTCTCCTCCCTTTCTCTCCTGTCCCTCTCCTCTTTCTCCTTACGCTTCTCTCTTTCGTCCCTTTCTCGTCTCTCCTTGTCCTCCTTCTCCTTGCGTTTCTCCCTCTCTTCCCTCTCTCTTCTGTCCCTATCCGCCTTCTCCTTGCGTTTCTCTCTCTCTTCCCTCTCTCTCCTATCTTTATCCTCCTTCCTGCGTGTCTCCCTCTCCTCCCTTTCTCTTTTGTCCTTATCCTCCTTTTCCTTGTGTTTATCTCTCCCCTCTTTTTCTTTGTGCCCTTCGTTCTCTCTCTCCCTCTTGTCTCGGCGCTCCCTATCCTCTTTCCCCTCTCTCTCTTTGTCGCGCCGCCGATCTCTATCTTCTCTCTCCTTCCTTTGGCTTTTATCCTCCCCCTCCGTTCTCCTAGCAAGAGGCGCGGTCTCTTCCTCCGCATCCGACTCGTGCAGCGACACCCCCTTAGCCCCATCTGTCTCCCCCGTCGGAGATGTGTCAGCCCCTGGGGTCTTCTCGGGGACGCGGTCCCCCCTGCACACCACTCTCCTGACATCACCTTTATCAGGCGAAGAGCCTCCCTCCTCCGACTCGGTGTCTAAGGCGACGGCCTTGTATGAGACTTGGTTGGGTGGGAGCATCAACGGGTCTTCCTCCTCCTCCTCCCAGTCTAGCTCCTCCGGCTCCTCCCCCAAGTCCACTCGGGAAGCCATCAAACGCTCCAACCGCCCTCCCACCACGGGTGTATTGTTATCCGACGTGTGGGTTGGGACCGTCGGCGGTGACGACGTCAATATCTGGCGCACCTGCTCTGCATCTCTGAGGGCCGCCGGCCCCTCCGTCTCCGGTGCCACTGCCTCGAAGAGTGGGGACGACGCTATCCGGACCTCGTGGCCGGCAGGAGACAGCCACGCCTTTTTCCGCAGTGCTTCCGCAATCAGGTGTTTCTGGAACTGCTTCTTAGCAGCCTCCGCCATCTCCTCTGCCCTCCGGTTCGTCTCCTTCAGGAGCTCCTCTCCCACCTCAGCAGGAACCAGGGTCCCGTCGCTGTCAATCATCAGGGACTGCAACAATATGGGGTTCCCGTCTCCACTGGACGCCGGGCCGCTCACCACCTGCTCCAGCACCTGGCTCGCCTCCTCTGCCAGGTTCTCCGGCTCCCCCTGTCCCAATTGTTGCGCTAATATCCGCGCGGCCTCGAAGTCCTCCATGGACCTGGTGCTCAGTAGATCCTCCTCCGCAGCTGCTGACGTGGAGGCCACCGGTTCCAGTGTGGTTTTCGGCATCTTAGGCGGGGGGCTGCACTCCTCCTCCAGTGTCCCCTCCTGGGCCCCGTCTGTCACCGCCGAGGTGAGCGCCACCGGGTCGGATGCCGTCTTGGGGACCTTGGAGGGCGGACTTCCCTCGCCGCCTGGTGCCTCCTCCAGCACGATCGCCGGTGGGTCTGCGTCCCAGGGAGCCTCCTCTCCACCCGTTTCCGGTACCCCTTTCCTCTTCCGGCTGACCTCTCCGCCGATACTGGAGGTCGGTGCAGCTGGCCGGCCTACCGGTGAGCGGCTGCGCTGCCGGGACGCCCCGGAGATGACCCTCCCCACCACGCTACGAGGCTTGGGCCGTCTGGGTGAACGCCTCGGCGTCTCCTCCTTCCCCTCCGGCGTAGGAGTCCGGACCTCCTCCTCCCCCGTTCCTGTGCTCTCCAGCAGCCGTTCCGTGGCCAAGTGCGCGGCCCTCCTGCTGCTCCTACGTCGCACGGTTGGAGAGGTAGGAGATCCTTGTGACGAGTCAAGGCTCTCCTGACCTTCTCCTTCCTCGCCTCTCTGCCTTGTCTCCACCGATCCGGCTGGCGACCCCTCGGTGGCCGGTGACGCCGCGGTGGCCGGTGACGCCGCGGTGGCCGGTGACCCTGCGGTGGAGGTGGCTTCCCTCGTGTGATACTGAATCACAGCCTTCGGTGGTCGCTGGCTTCGGGGGAGCTTTATCCAGCTATGGCCGGCGTGTAGCGCCACCAGATGGTTGACGAGATCGTCCCACCTTCCTCCTTTGACCTGAAACTTACATCCTTCGACCGGACAGTTCCACCCCGGTCCGCAGGACTTGTGCAGCGCTGAGATATGTCGATTTAGGACATCCCTGCGCCAAAAAGTGCGGCCACACTCCGGGCAATTCAGTGGAGTCTCCGACTTCCTCATTGTGTTGTTGTCTAGTTCTGCTGACCGCTCGGTGGCCCAGCTACCGCCTCGTTCTCGTGCCGCGTGGTCGGTGGCAGAAACTAGGTCACGGTGCAGTTCCCGGCCCCTTCGCCAGGTGGCCTCTTCCTCCCGGTGGTCCTCTTCGGTGGCCCACATTTCGCTTGCCCGCCTCTGCTCCTCCCACCTTTTATTTTTAGCTGTGAAAACCGCTTTTACTGCCCGACTCATCTCCCCGTCTTTTGATCCCCTCCTTCCTACTAATCTCTCTCCCTTTTCTTTTGCAGGAGAGCCGTGCCCCGCCGCTGCCCCGGGAACTACCTCCACCGAGCCCGCCGACCGCCCTCCTCCGGCCACCTGCAGGTAAGTTTCCCTTTTTACCCCGCCGGGGGGGCCCCTCTCAGGTAAGTTTACTATGAAAGAAGGTAAAAGGCGCCTTCCCCTTCCTTTCCACGCCTCTTCTTGCCCTTTTTCTTGCTCTAGTGGAGCCATAGGTTGGTCCTCCCTCTTCCCTTCTCCCACCGCGGCGGCAGTTGCCATGGTAATCCCGCCAGGGCCCGGATGTGGCGGGAAACCGCTCTCCTCCTCTAGGTGGCGCACCGGTGGCACTCCCACCGCGGTGGTGGCAGGTGGCGCCACCGGAGAGCTGAGCCACCGCTCGGGGGCCCAGACCGCCCGGGCCTCCCCAGCACCCTCCTCCCGAGGCTTCTCCACTTTCTTCAGTAGGTCATAATGCACTATCCTCCTCTTCCGTCCCATCTGGATCTCCCATACAGGACCCCCTAGGCTCCTGAGAATTTTCCAAGGCCCTGACCAAGGGCACATGAACTTGGGGCACTTGCCTACTTCTTTCCGGGGAACCATATAGTAGACCGTGTCCCCTACCTCTAGCGGCTCCCCCCGTACCCGGGTGGAGTAATTCCTTTCCTGACGACGGACCGCCCCCCCCATCTGCCGGAGGGCATACGCATGCCCTCTGGCCATCCTTCCTTGTAATTCCGCGGCGTAGTCGACGTAGTCGTCGGGTTTCCCTCCCACGAAGTCTGGTTGCGGGTACAACAGGTTACCAGGCAAAAGAGTTTCTCTTCCCAGCATCAGAAAGTTGGGGGTTTGGTTAGTGGAGGCTTGGACCGAAGACCTATACGCAGCCATTACGTATGGCAGTTGCAGATCCCAATCCGTCTGGTCCTCAGCCACCGACATGGCCAGCATCGACTCCACAGTACGATTGCAACGCTCCACTAACCCATCGGATTTAGGATTATAGGGGCAAGTGCGCGTCTGCGCCACTCCCAGCAACCGGTGCACCTCCTGGAACATCCGAGCCTGAAAGTTTCGACCTTGATCCGTGTGGATCGTGCCCGGGGGCCCCAGCCGGCACACCACCTCCGTTACGAAGGCCCGAGCCACCGTCTCCGCTTCTTGGTCCGGTAGGGGGACTGCCTCCGCCCATCGCGTAAAATAATCCATGACGATAAGGATGTGCTTGTTCTTACGCGGGGTGCGCGGGAGAGGACCCATAAGGTCCATAGCCATGCGTTCCACTGGGAACGCTACCGGTACATGCCGCATCATGGCTCGAGGGGGATGGGGCGCTGCCTTACGGCTCAGACACTGGGGGCAAGAGGCCAGCCACTGCACCACATCCCTCCTATAGTCGGGCCAATAGTAGGCCTGCTGGAATCGCCTCAGGCTCCGGGCCCGACCAAAATGGCAGCTCAACGGGGCCCCATGCACCCCGGCCAACACCTCCTCCTTCTTACTATCCGGCACCACTACTTGCAGGAAGGTGCGGCCGCCCGGCTCCCACCAAACCCTACAGAGTACACCGCCCTCCACCCTCAGCCGCGGAACCTGTGCCGCCAAGGCGCGCACGTCGTAGGCCTCCCCCGAGAGGGCATCCCTCGAGGGGACCTCGCCTTCCTCGATCCATTTCCGAACCCTGGTGAGTAAGGGATCGCCCTCCTGGGCCTTTCTCCAGGCCTCCCTTTGGTCCATAAAGATCCCGTCCGTCTCCTCGGCCGTCACTTCCAGGCCCACCCTCTCCTCTGCTCCCCTATCGGTGGCGGCTTCGCTACGAGTCACCGCACGACACTCGGCCAGGGCATCTATTGCCCCCTCGCTTGAGAAGTCCTCGAACAACGGAGACCCGGAGGGCTCCCCCATGCCGCATTGATTACACGGCCTCCGGGACAGCCCATCCGCGTTACCATGATCCTTCCCTGGGCGGTGCTCGATGACATGATCGAAAGTCTCCAATAACTGTAGCCACCTGGCTACCTGCCCCTCAGGTTCCTTGAAACTGGCCAACCACTTCAGGGCGGCATGGTCAGTCCTTATACGCACAGGGCGCCCTACCAAGTAGTGGCGGAACTTCTTCACCGCAAAAACCACCGCCAACAGTTCGCGGCGGGTGACACAGTAATTCCTCTCACATCTACTCAATGTGCGACTGGCGTAAGCTAAGGGCCGCTCCCGACCATCCTGCACTTGAGTCAGAACAGCCCCCAGCCCCAGGTTGCTGGCGTCGGTGTCCACCAGGAGCCGTCCCTCTGCCATCGGGTAGGCTAGGATAGGGGCACTCACTAACTTATCCTTGAGCGCCTGGAAAGCTTCCGCACAGTCTCGGTTCCAGGAAAATTTCTTGTCCTTCTCGGTTAGTTCCGAGAGCGGCCTAGCTATCGAAGCAAACCCCGGCACAAAGCTACGATAGTAGCCACACAGGCCTAGAAAGGAGCGTACTTCCGTCACTGAGGTAGGCACCGGCCACTCCGACACGGCAGCTATCTTCTCAGGGTCCGTGCCAATCCCATTCCTGTCGATTCTGTGCCCCAGGAAGCTCACCTGTTCCCGTACTAGCTGGCATTTGGTGGCCTTTATCTTCAACCCGGCCTCCTGGAGGCGTCCCAGGACCAACTCCAGTCGCTCCGCATGCCCCTCCAAGGTCTCGGAGAATACAATGATGTCGTCCAAGTACACCAAACACACCGTCCATTGGAGACCCCTCATGACAATTTCCATCAGCCTTTCGAATGTCCCGGGGGCGTTACATAGCCCGAAGGGCATTACGCGAAATTGAAACAACCCCCGGTGGGTCACGAAAGCTGTCTTGGGCTTAGCGTCCTCCTCCATAGAGACCTGCCAATACCCTGACGCCAAGTCAATGGTGCTAAACCAACAGGCTCCGGACATTGAGTCTAAAGAGTCGTCTATCCTGGGGAGAGGATAAGCGTCTTTCACTGTGACCGAGTTCAATCGTCGGTAGTCGACGCAAAATCTGACACGGCCATCCTTCTTCTTCACGAGGACCACTGGGCTCGCCCATGGGCCCGAAGCTGGTTCGATCACTCCCTGTTGGAGCATCTTGTCCACCTCCTGATCGACAACCGCCCGCCTGTGTGGGGCTAGCCTGCGGGGCGCCATCTTTATGGGGGCCGCCTCCCCAGTGTTAATCGAGTGTGTCACCACGTCTGTATGGCCCATGTCCTCATCCCCCTCTTGAAATGCCGCCCTGTTACGCTCTAACAACCGTATCCATACAGGATCCTTCTCCACCTTAGTTCCCCCTAGTAAGACGGTTATGAGGTCGTCGCCCGTACTGTCCCGACTGGCCCCGGAGCCCCCTGAGTTATCCTCCGTTACCAGCCGGCACACGGGCTTGCCTACTAACTCCACCTGACCCAGGTGCATACCCCGGTAGACCGTGACAGGGTTAGGCCCCGGGTTACAGACCAACATGGGCACCTCGCCCCCTCTTGGCATGGACACTGTGCGTCCCACCCGGATTCCCCTTGCGCCCTCCACTCGAGGTAAGCCTTCCACCATCACTTCCTCCCCTTCAAACTCTGGTGAGACACGGCCCAGAATCACCCGCTCGGTTGCGCCTCCCACCACCTCCGTAGCAACGCTCACTATCCTGCAACTGCCATCCACGACCTCCCTTGGCCATAACAACTTGCCTTCCGCTAGGTTTATGGTGGCCCGCGTCTCCCGCAGAAAATCAGCGCCTAGGAGCCCTGACGCCGCAATGTCAGCGATAATAAATGAAGCGCGTTCATTCCTTGACCCGCATTGCAGGACCGTAGAAACCTTGCCCTCCACCTGGAGTGGTTTTCCATCGGCGGTGTGAAATGCCGAAGTGACCGGAGCCACCTGTCCAGGGGATCCCGCCCCCTTCCACCATGCCGTGGACAACAAGTTGCTAGTTGCCCCGGTGTCCACCACAAGATGGATGGATTGTCCCCATAGCACCCCCTCCACCTCTAGGCCGTTTCCGCTCTTTTCTTTCCGTCCCAGCCATTCTCTCTGCCTTTCGACCCCCTGGGCCTCCCCCCGGCTGGCGGGGGAGACCCCGTCTAGTTTCCCGACGGCTTGCCCTCAGCATCCCTTTTCTTTGCCGCTTCCACTCGCTTCTTCCAGGCCGGGCAGTTACGTTTAAAGTGGTCCTCAGCCCCACACTCAAAGCATGACCTCCGCGGCCCCATCGGTGAGGTCCCGGTCTTGGGTACCTGGCCCCCTCTAATTTCGGTAGTTAGACCCGCCAGCCTTTCCTTGATCTCAGACATCTCTTCGGCCATGGACAGTGACGCGGCGCGGACCTGCTTACTTTTCTCCCGCTCCTGTTTTAGGTATGCCTCCGCTTGTACCCCCCTCTCCACAGCCTGGAGCAAATTCTTTGTTTCTCCCTGATATATCCAGTTACGGAGTTCCCCATCATCTAAGCATTCCACGAACCTGTCCTTGGCCATCACGTCCACCGTTGTCGCGTCTGCGTTAGGGTATGACAGACGGACCAATCGGGATATCTCTTCGGATAACGTCTGGAGCTCTTCCCCCGGCTTCCTCACTCGGGTGCGGAGCAGGGCCTTGTACGACTCTACCTGGCTTTGAGGTTGGAACCGGTTTATCAGTGCCTCCCTCAACAGTTTGTACCCATTCTCTGATGCTGGTTTCACGGCTGCGAGCAACCGTCTCGCCACCCCCGACAAACTGATCCCTAAGAAGGTCCCTGCTTCTTTCTCCGACCATCGGTTGGCTAAGACACAGAGGTCAAAATGCGAGAGGAACTCCTCCAGGTCACCTGACCCGTCATACTTTCCCGGCATCACGATGGGCTTGCGGGCGGGGCTGTCACCCCCGGCCCCTGGGGCCTCCTCCCCAGGAGTAGGGAGATCCCCCACCCCCACTGGCGATGTACCCTCTCCCCTGTACTCGAATGAGGGGGTGTTCCTCCGATCCCTAGATAGCTCCGGCTCTCTCCTCTCCTCCCACTGGTCACCCGCTCCCGAGTTACCGCCTTCTGTTGTTCTCCCCGTTCTCTCTTGTTTCCAATAAGTATCCCCTCCGGTGGGACCACCGGCTCCATCGCTTGCACCACCGGGTGTACCACCGGACGCCCCACGGAACGGATTATAACCCCTCCTGGCGAAACTTCCACCAGCCCCAACTTGTGATTTAGCCGCTCCGTCCAAGAGCTCCCCCAACTCCTTCTCCCCCGATTTATCCTCCTCTCTCTTCCACTCCTGCCAATTTGTAGCATCTTTCCGCACTCCATACCACCTTTTACCACCACCGGTCAAGTCGGCGGAACCACCGGACGCCACCGGGCCGCCGTTTTGCATCTGTCTCCGAAATAATATCTCCTCGTCCACTATTTCCACTAGAGATCCTTTCCTTCCCTGACCTAGACCTCCTTCCTCCCCTCCACTATAGTCACTATCAGCCTTATCCATCCTTTGTAAATGCGCGGGTTCGTAAAAGCAACAACACCGCTGTCACCAATGTAGTAAACACAAAAAGGACCAGACGCAGCCAATAAAGTTTGATAACAGTAGAAGGTGTTTGGTTTATTTCTTTCTGGCCTTATCACTAACAGTTCTCATTAATTGACATCAATTATCCTTGCTTGTATTGAGATGCACCACCCTTGCAGGTCTCCACCGATCGCAACCACCGAACCCGAAGTCACCGACCACACTTCTGCCACCTGCAAGTCTCTTATTGCCCTCCTCCCTCGCGACCACCGGACCGCCCTTATATGGCGTCCCTAAATGTGACGTCACGAGCGTGACGTCACCGGTCGCCACCGTGTCGCCCCCAGGTGAGACGGACCCTAACTAGCGCTCCCGTACCAGTGGCTACCACCGGACCGATCGCCCCGACATTACAATTATTATACAAGTGATATGATCACTACAATATATATATATATATATATATATATATATATATATATATATATATATATATATATATATATTGTATCTATACATTTCTTTCTGAGGCAGTATAATAAGGATTACCGTGTACAGACCCCAAAATGAAGAGTAACACGTTATAATTTGAAAAGTGCTACGTGAAAGAGTCAATAGGAAAGATTATAAATTCATTTAAATGTTAATTGCCGTTTCTGTCATTGTTATTGCATTGAAAAAAAAATACAAAGATGTATTGTCTACATTGAAGAGATAAACTATATGGTTCGATGTACAAAAAAATAAAAACGTCACCCCAACGGTGTAGGGACCGTAGAAGTAAGTTTTGCATTACGGTAAGTGCAGTTATGTTGCAAAGGTGTGTAACATGTATTTTAGCGAAGTACATTTACATATGGTATTGTTAGATGAAAAAGTATCATCTTCATAGGGTTGATCCCAGGATGTGATTATATATTTTCAAGTCGGAAGGGCTAAAGAAAAGGTTTACAATGGTGAACCCACTCATATGCTGAAACAACCAGAGATGTCAGACCTTCAGAGGTCCATCTATTTTCAGATGTTCAAACTTTCCTAAAAATCAGACATCTCAGAGGTTTCTTCCAAATATTGATCATAATATGGATAGAGAGAATTAAGTAAATCATAGATACACCCTTACATCATGCCTTTCTACTTCTAGGAAGCCTAAGGCTGAACATAATTCAGGCCTCAGCAGGTGGAATTACGCATGCCTTGTGCTGCCCTCTAGCTTTTTCTAGACAAACCACCTTTCAGAGATCAGAGGATCTCTGAAATCTCATTTCAGAGGACATGAATCTAAGCTGGCTGCTGATCGGCTGAAATTCTGATGCAGTGTTTTAATTGTATTTCTATGACCATCCACTCCAGAGAGGTTTTAATTGTTTTGAGTGAGGGGAATAGGTTGAAATGAAGACAAAATGGGTGCTTTTTATAGTGTAGGGGCCGGCATCGTTGTATATATATTAGTGCCGTTCATCCGAGAGACGTGTTTGTGTGGTGCTCGTTCCTTCTATGCCAGCTAGGTGTCGCTTTGCAATACCCTGTTGGTACAAGAGGGGGCAGCACCATGCCTCGCGTCCAGCTTCTACTAAGAAGCCGGACGAGCGGCAGAAGGGGACTGGACATGGTCCAGTCAAGACGCTTAGTTATTACCTACTGAATATTAAATAAAGTCCTACCCGAGAGGTAGGGGTATCCGGGGCTTTGCCCAACCCGAACTACTCGTGTTGTGTTGGTATCTCTAGTGATAAGCGAGCCAACGAGCCACCCAACATATAAGTCGATACGAACCATTACACTGGTGCCGTGACCAGTTGGTTCGGGGGTGGAGCGCGGCCAAATTGGCCGAAAGCCTCGGGAAACCCGATGCGGATCCCCCCAGCCCTGGGCTAGAGGGATTCGAAGAGGATGGCTTTACATCCCAGTATCTGTTGTTAGACTGGAAGCCCGGTCAACAACAAATGTTCAACCCAGAGGGTGTCCAGACTGTTTTCTCGACACCCGGTCTAATAGACGGTGCCACCAGTAATGGAGGTGGCATTGTAAGATTGTATCCGGGTACACCTCAAACGGTGGCACCGGACACAGGACTGTTTAGGGGGGTATTAAGACCCCCAACTTTGGACTTGAGCGATTGGTCCCGAGTTATAACTAGCAGGCGCCAGCTGGGTCCTATTATACCAGCAGGCTCGGCTAGCAACTTGGGTACCCCAATGGCACAAAGCCCTATGCAGCGTACCGCGACCCCCCCGGGAGCGGTACCAGAGGGGGCAAACGGAGTAGCCCCACTAATGACATCGTCGGATTATGATAGCGACGATGGTAAAGCTATAAAGGACCCATTGGTCCCTAAAGCAACCCCGAAGACTAAGCCTCGGGATGCCGAACCGAGGAACTCGGAAAAGCATTACCTAGGCCTATCTTTGGACGAAGGCTTGTCTGACTCCATGTTCAACCCTGGAGGCAGCCGCAAGTCGATATACGGACGTCGGATGGGCCCCGGGTATAAAACTACCTCGGCCTATTTGAAAGCCAAGGAACAGGTAGAGTTACAGGCTAAGAGGCAGCATGAACAATTCATGGCAGCCCAATTGAAAATAGAAGAGGAGGCTAAATCTCGGATCGGCAAGTTACGATCCGTTGAACAGGAGGCGATTCTAAAAACATCAGACCTAAAATATCGCCTAACTTCTGTAGCCCATCGATTGGAGCGAAAGGAGAAAGACGAACGGGAAAAAGAGGCTAAATCTCGGATCGGCAAGTTACGATCCGTTGAACAGGAGGCGATTCTAAAAGAATCAGACCTAAAATATCGCCTAACTTCTGTAGCCCATCGATTGGAGCGAAAGGAGAAAGACGAACGGGAAAAAGAGAAAAGATTGGCTGAGCTGGAGCTCGAAGAAGCCAATAAACTCAGAGCAATCGAAAAGGCTAGAGCCGAGGAGGTTGCTAAGGCCCGGGATGTAAACAAACTACAATCCGAGTTGCATGCCATGGAGGAGAAGTTAAAGAAACTTCAACTCCGAAAGGCAGAGACGGAGGCGGTCTCAGAAGGAGAAAGGTGAAAAGTACCGTCTGTTGAAGGATACTTTTAAGCGGGAGGCATTAGCCGCCCAGGAGGAGCGTAACCGAGCAGTTGCAGAAAACAAGAAGATTCGATCCGAGATCTTATCAGAAAATGCACAGCTAAGGGAGGAGCAGCGAAATCTCACTACGGACGTAGCTACCCTCACAATAAATAAGTCTGCTACGGAGAGTTATTTACAGGAGCAAGAGCAGGCGAATGCTCCTCCTGCGAGTAAGGACTTAAACCCGAACTCGACGTTTGTTAAACAAGGGGACCCAGTTTCCTGTTCTACACCTAAGCATCCGCAATACAATCCTTTTGTCAATGACAATGCGACGTGGAATGTAGATCAAGGGGGAGTTTATATCAGAACCCAAGATAAGCACGGCCGAACTAGTAGAGTCCAGATAAGTGAGGTCCCTATAGTCCACAACTTAGACCCGGACTATGTACCTCGGGATGCCTCCGACAGTAGCGCGGAAACTAGTGGCTTCCACATACATGTGGATCAGACAGAAAATGTTGGATTGGGAGCTGATAACGACAGCGGCCAACAAGCTCCATCAAACGATGGTAGTCACCCGACAGGGAACCAGCCATCCGGTGGCGGCCACCAAAGTACACAAGGGGGGGGCGGTGCTACGGGTACTACAGGTAGCAATAGTACCTCGGGTACCGGCCCTAACCAAGGTGGTGGAGGCTATACGAATCACAGTGGTTCACAGTGGACGTACAGCCAGCCGCCACCACCGCCTCCACCGGGCAACACAAGCTTTGGTGGAATAGGAGGCAATCGAACCTTGAACGAAACCAAGGCGATTGAGTGGAGCAAACAACAATGCACTAGACTGATGTATGCCCATAATTCCGCCCGAAGGGTAGCCGTGATTCCTAGGGAATACGACGGTACTCGACCATGGAAAGAGTGGTTCGAAGATTTCATCGATGTGATGAATTGTAATGGTTGGACCCCATACGAGGCCAAGCCGCATCTGGTGAGAAAGGCGGGCCGGGTCGCATGGCTGTAGAGCAATGGCGGACCTGGTACGGTCTCGTAGGAAGTTTCGAGCAGTTAGTGGAATCTGCTAGTGGACTGTTGTGTAACATGGTCAAGGAGGATCCGATGGTCCGCTTTAAGAAACGCACGCAAAAGCCTAACGAAGCTTTCAGAGCATACGACCAATTGTCATGAATCATCCAGAAGTAGGCTGGCAGGGGGGTCCAAAATCAAATCAGGACCAGCCTAAAAAGTTTTTGGGTACATATAGTATAGGTGTTGGGGCTTAGGCTCCATATATTTGGGCAGGTTAAATATCGTTTTGTGATCCAGGGTAGAGCGGCGAAGTTGCTAGGGTATCTGACGGGTGCCGGGTCTCTGACGGGAGCCGCCAGCGCCACTAGGTGATGTTGGCATAGCTCTGTCCAATGGTGGAGGATGGGGTTGATCCTTACTGTGTGAAATACCTTGGTAACAAGGTCATTTATCATATATAACACATTAGTTAAATATGTTATATATATTATGGAGAGATGGACTGCTAGTAGGGTCTCTGACGGGAGCCGTAGGGTCTCTGACGGGTGCCGCAAAAAAACTACCCCAAATGTATCATTGGAGCACCCAAGGTAGGATATTAGAGATAGGCCCAATTTTTTTTTGTATGCATATATAGACATGTTAAAGCTTTGCATGGTATATCTCTATCATACCCCTGCTATATTTAAAATAGAGTAAGGGAGCCATGTTAGGGTCTCTGACGGGAGCCACGCGAAACTGCCCAAATACATTTCTGGCCCCAGTATAAAACATTATTTGGCTACATACACCTTTATGGTCTTAAAATTTTCCATTTGATATGGGGGAAATACCAAAACAAATTAGGGGACCCAGTGACCTTTAATTTTTATTTTTTGCAACTTTGCAGTACAGATTTTTATTTTTTCTTATTGAAAAACCCTCATTTTGGGCAGTTTTAGGCCCCCAGCTCTCTAAATGTGCATCGTAGATAGGCAAAACCCATATACCACTTAGCTCTATCACATCCTGACCGGAATAAATGATAAAGACACATATATAACTTTGTTTGAAGAATTTATCAAAAGGGGAACAAGAACAGCCCACTTTTGGAAGATTCATGACAAATGGTCATACGGTATGGAGCTCCATGCCCTGCTAAGCAAGGCCAGGCCCGGTACTGAAAACCAGGACTGGTACATGGACGATTTAATTACACAATTCGTTAAGGGTCTGAGAGACCGAGACGAGCAAATTGCTGCTAGAGATGCCTGGAAGGAAGGCATAACCTTGCACGGCATATTTAATGGTATAGATATGGCCGTGAAGAAGCGAACCATGTTAGCCGGGGACATACCGAATGCCACTGGCTCGGCTCCCCTAGCATCGGTAGTTCAGCGGTCTGAGGTAAATAGTACCTCGGATGACTTTGAACTAATTGAAATCGAGCAGGAGGACGGCACCTTCTGTTCGATGCAGCTAAGGAAGAATACTTCAGGTAGGAAGTATATTCCGAGGAAGGCGTTTAATAAAGCAAGGGATTCTAGACCGTCATCTGAGGTCAGGAATGACCCGAAAGTTGGTGAGAAGGCAATTAAGCCACTTGAAAGCACTGATAAAGCGAAGGGTCAGTCTCCAGACATGACCAAACTTATGGAGGATATGTGTAAGAAAATTACAGATGCCCTCCAAGCCAGTCGGCAAAGACCCAGAGTGGATCGCCGGACGGTTAAGTGTTTCAGGTGCCAGCGCATGGGACACTACTCCTCTGAATGTACCGCTGCTAAGCCGGTAATGGCTGCCTTCTATGAAGCCGAAGATAACGGCGAAGACGGGGAGAACGCTGCTGGTTCCGCTGATGTGAAAAAACTAGTGGGGGTTGTATCCACGGGCTTGAATGTCTGAGTTCCTCGATGGCCCCCGGACGTAAAACTAAACAAACAAACAAAACAAACGGCATTGGGTATAACCCCTGAGAGGAACAAATGCCAAAATGCTACCAGGGGTGACCTGGTGGAAGATTTCGAATCAAATTCACCTGGAGGCCGGGTGGCTATGGGTGCGCACCCCTGCACCTTGGCTGGGGCCAGGGACCCTAGTGCTTATGTGTACGGTGGTGAACATATAGAGGTGAGTGGCCGCACTGGGGGAGAGGAAGGATGGATCAAGGAGTTGATTCGACCCGCCATCCCCCAAGTCATCCGTGTCTGGAATTTTTGAGAGGACTCGGATTGAATCTTGGTGATTCGGGAGACTTTCACCAGTTTACCAGTAACCCCTCTCCTTTAGGGGGGAGACGGTGGTATGTACCCATATCTGTGGAAGGCCGGGTAGGTGAATTCTTGGTGGATACTGGAGCCAGCCACTCCTGTGTGTCCAAAAGATTCTTCGACTCGGTGGCCGGCAGCCATGAGAACCTCAAAACGGGGGTAAATGCTTGCACAGCCGACGGAAGCAGTATGGGTACTTTTGGTAGGACATTTATGCCTATCCGTATAGGAGGCAAAGAATTTGTTCTTTCGCCAACTATAGCAGAGGTTAGTGATGACGGAATCCTCGGATTGGATTTTGCAAGCTTATATGGGGCCGTCTTGGACCCCAGGGATGGTATGATGAGTATACGGACCCCGTATGGCTTGCATGTCCAATGCGTATTGAGACAGGTGTCTTCGGATGCATCAGTGATACATACGGTGAAGATCCCACCGGGTACCACTTGCGATGTCCTTTGTGGCGGATCGATGGCCCAGAGTAATGAAACTGGAGTCTATGAACCCGACACGGTGTATTTATCAAGTATCGGGTTTGACTCAGTGGATACATTAGTGGCTAATGCAGCTTGGACTGTATTACCCATGACTAACCGAAGTGGTTCAGTGGTTTACTTGAAGCGAGGCGACAGTGTGGGTGTGATGAGTTCGGTTGAACACGTCGCCGAGGCTAGGTTCAATAAACCACTAAACCCTGTTAGTAAGCATCCATTGGATGAAGAATTTCAAAAGCTGATTGACCAATCAGATTTACAGAATACGGAGGATAAGGAGTGCCTAGCGAAACTCCTACAAAAGTACGAGAGTGCTTTTGGTAGGGAAGGGGGACCGGTGGGCAGATCCGACAAGGTGTTGCACACCATAGATGTGGGCAACGAGAAACCTTTTAAAATCCCGTATCGCAGACTTCCTCTTAAGAAGAAGTTAATTTGCGAACAGGAAATACAAAAACAGTTGGACCTAGGGGTCATCGTGCCGAGCTCGAGTCCCTGGTCCAGTCCTGTTTGTATGACCACTAAGAAAGACGGTACAATCCGCTTTTGTGTCGACTACCGAAAACTGAACGGTATGACAAAGAAGAACTCGTATCCTTTACCAAGGATAGACGAGACATTAGATAGCTTGGGTGGGAACCAATGGTTCTGTACCTTGGATTTACAATCCGGGTATTGGCAGATACCGATGCACCCCGATGTAGCTACCTCGATTGGTCCCCAGAGACCATCAAGAAGTTCCAACAGTCGGATCCCACCACTGCGCGCATAATGGAATACCTGCGGACAGGTATTAAACCGGCAAGGCCGCTAGTATCCCTAGAAGATAGGGAAGCGAGGCGATTGCTAGCTCAATGGACCGAGCTAGAAATCCGAGACAGCATACTATGTAGGTGGAAGACTACTCCCACCAACGGTAGGCTGTTACAAATAGTGATCCCCACCCCGATGAGGAGGGATATCATGTATTATTGCCATGGCCACCAAACTAGCGGCCATTTCGGTAAGAAGAGGTCAATAGAGCGCCTACAAAGGCGTTACTAATGGCCTGGAATGAGAGGCGACCTGCTCCGGTGGATCGCCACTTGCCCGGATTGTTGTAAAAACAAGCCGGGACCCGGCCGGGGAAAGCAACCCTTATCCCAGGAATTGTTTGGTGTCAGGTTCGCTCGAGTGGCGATAGACATCATCAGCGGGATAAAAACGACGCCCCGGGACAATACTTGCATGATGGTCGTAACCGACTATTACACCAAGTACACCCGGGTGTTCCCTCTTCCTAATCACAAAGCCGCCACATGCGCTGAAGCGTTTGTAAAAGGCTGGGTGCTGCATTTGGGTGTTCCCCTTATGATGCACAGCGACCAAGGGAGAGAGTTCGAGTCAGAGCTGTGGCAGGAAATGTGTCATTACCTAGCTATTTGCAAGACCCGAACAAACCCATACCGACCACAGTCGGATGGACAGGTAGAGCGGTTCAAGAGAACCCTGATACAAGTGCTAAAGCCCCTGGTTAATACCCACCAGGACGACTGGGATGAACAGTGTGAGTTTGTAGTACATGCTTACAACAACACTGTCCATTCATCTACTAATTGCACTCCAAACATGCTAGTGTTCGGCGAGGACATCATAATGCCCGCCGACTTAGTGTATGGAGTGGTTGGGATAGACCCGGAGGCGCCTTGCACCGTGTTGTTTGTGGAGTCGTTAAGGGATAGGTTCAAACAGGCATACGAGGCCGTTCAGAAAGAGCTGCTGAAGAGTGCGAAGTTGCAAAAGGTGGGTTATGACACCAATGCCAAAAGAATTCGTTTTAATGTTGGGGACAAAGTACTAAGGTACTACGAGCCGCTAGAACAGCTAAAGCTCGTAACGCCCTGGGAAGGTCCATTTAAAATCATTCGCATCATCTCCGAGTCCACGGTGATGATGGAGGACTGCCTAACTGGTAGGAAATGGAAGACAAATGTCGGAAAACTTCGGCCCTGGAAGGGACGCGAAGAGGCGGAGAGGGAGTTCGGTTACCAACCACCTGAGTCTGTCCCTAGCGGACCTAGCGTGGTAGTACCGGTGAAACGCCCTACAGGCCGGCCGAGAAAAATGCCGGAAGATGAGGTAATAGTCAAAAAGAAGACGAAGGCCAGGAAACGACCTAATCGTAAGAAAAGGAAGAATGTCTCGCTGAGTGAAGGCATTACGTATGGGAAAGGTCTCGCCATGGCTAAGCGGAACCCAGAAAAGGCCGTACGTAAAGCTGGGAAGAATAAGAAGCTAACCGAAGGCGTTAGACGCAGTCCCCGGTTGAGGTCTGCTGTAACCTAACTCAGTACACAACGAGCTGCTGCGTGTTGTCCGCCGTAGGCGGTTAACATACGTTCCACGACTAGAGATGCCGAACGCGCCCCCCCGGGTAGCCGTATCCCGCGAGTGGCGGACGGATTAACCGGTACATTCGCTTTGAAGCGTTGTATACGCCGCCAAGCTCCAGACGATAGCACTCGGGTAGTAGGCCGCGTCTCGCATGTCGAGTTGAATGTTAGTTCGGATCTAGTCCCCTAGGTGGCGCCGAGGGTGCGGCGGGAAAGCGCAGAACTAGGTCACCGGATAGCCCTTGCGGGATCTCGCGAGACGAGAGGTCTGACGTCATATTGTTCATAACTAGAGCGGACTCGTGGCGGTAAGACGCCACCCGTTTCGCTCTGGTTAGTGTTGGCGGTTGGCAGCCTGTAGCTGTTCAGTTAGCTTGCCTAACTACTCCCCTTTTGTTGGACGAATCCTTCGGGAGGAGTCCAACACATTTGCCAATTTATAAATTGGAAGTCGCCCTCAGTGCCATGGCACAGGGGACGATTGACGCCGCGCGTCAAACTGCCAACGTCCTGTTGGAGGAAGGTGAGGACCCGACGGTCCCGTCTCGGGTTGAGGAGTCTATGGACTCTTCAACAGAGGAGGCAGCCCTTACGCTCTCTGCGATGGCCGAGGCCACCGACAGGGAGAGGATGCCACCTCCACCACCACCGCGCCCGGAGCCCACGTCTACAGCGACGGCTTCGGGTGATAGCATTGATGTCCTGGACATTCCGATGTATCCCCCGGGATACAGAACTCGCATCGAGCGTATGGCTCACGTGGATGACGAGGCCGGTGTCGTGTACACCTCTTGGGGGACATACATCCCCATGCACGCCTCCATGTTCGGGTACGGACCGCTGGCGGTGAAACCAGGCGTGCCCGAGGCCATTCCAGACGACTTCAAGACTCTGGTCATGGACTCGTGCAGAGACGAGTTGGCTGACAGTATGCCAGTCTCTTGGCTCCGGAACTATCGAAAGTTGGCGGAGAAGATGGCGGTCAACGAAAGCTTGGCCCAAGCTGTATTGATCTCTGAAGGCATTACCCGGAAGGCCGCGGAGCTAAGAGAGTCTGAGTCCGATATGGATACAGACTCCACCGTCACCTGTCGTCGGTGGAAACCGAACGGGTCAAGCGGTTGACCCGCAAGCCTGCACCAAAGGGTCCTCTCACCGAGAGTAACCTGGAGGTTGAAGACCTCAGGATCGCCATCGAGAGGTCCGCGTCCGAGAAGGAACCGGGTGCCGACATACCGGAGGCGCCTGGCGAGATCTCGCAAGAGGACATCTCGCGTCAGCAGGCTGCTGTTGAAGCCAAGCGAGCTGAGCTCGCCAAACAGCAGAAGGAGCTCACCGCTGCTCGTCGGGCCCACCGGAAACAGCAGGCCCAAAGTAAGGCGAAGGCTTCCTCCAACTCTGACTCCCCGGTCAGTGGTAGGAGAAGCCCTCGTTCAAAGGACAAGGATCCACGTCAGTCGGATTCTAGTCCCGAGGTGCCGGCGCAGCCACCCAAGGCCGTGCGTCGGAAAAAGAAGAATGGAGCGAAAGCGTCTCCGGCGGAGCCCACGCCCCCCACCAAGTTGAGGGGTAAGGGCGACCCGAAGACGCCCGCCTCCAAAACACCAACAACCACAGTAGCCACCTCGGTTACTGCAGCGTCCTCTGCCAGCACCAGCGGGGCGAGCGCCAAGTCCTCTACCAAGGCTTCGTCTGGTACTACTACCACCAGCCGAGCTAGCCGTAGAGGGGAGGGCATTTACACGGACAGTGAGGGAAGCGAGAGCGACCCAGAGCTGCCCGAGTCAGCCAAATCTGATTTGGAGTCTGTGACAACGTGGGAAGAGATGACCACGGATGTCCCTAAAGACGACAATCAGAAATGGATGTGGAAGAATGCAGCCGAGGGGTTCAAAGAACGGACTCCCCGCTGCTTCGCGGACTGTGCTTACGACACAGTCCACTACATGTGCCCGGGCGCCGTCAATAAGGACGGTGATAGCGATGACGAGGAGTGGATGAAGTCCGGCCCCTCGGATACGCCAGTGGGTAAATTCTACCTCATTTGGATTGACCAACTCAAATCCAAATTGGGGTCGATTTACAGCTACGAGGCCCGGACGAAAGTCCAATGGGCTATGACCCAATGGGGACCGCCGGAGGTGCCCATTCGAATCTTGCCAGCTGGCTCTCACTGGAGAGAAGGTGTTTGAGACGAAGCCTCGCTTCGCTCGACACATAGTGGAGCACCACATGCACCACAAGCCCCTCATCCAGTGTGTGCTCGGACACCGTCCGAGTAAACTGTGTGACGGCACGTATTCTACTAACCGGCGTCGGGACATGGCTCTGCATCTGCAGAAGGCCCATGGCAACGGCCTGGAAAAGACAAGAAAACGGGCCATAAAGTGCTTCAACGAGCTCCTGGCTAACTGGGCCTCGTTGAGTGTCAAAGACATCAAGGAGCAGGCATTCGAGACCGGATTCTGTTCGTGGAGGAGTGGCAACCTCTTAGCCTTCTGCCAGATCAACTTCTCCTCCACCAAGTTCGGGATGCCCAGCGAGGTGCACCTGAAGGTGAAGAAGTGGAGGGGAGACGACAAGCGGGAGAAAATCAAAGCCCGCTCAAAGGGTCCTAACGGAGGCACAGCCACGGCTGCCAGTGCTTCCAAGAGGACCCGCGCAGACCGGTCCGTAAGCCCTTCGGGTAATAAGGACCAGCCTAGACCAGCCAACCCAGCTGATCGTCGCGAGTCGGGACAACAGGTCTCGGCTCTAGATATGCCTAGCAACCAGACCCGTAGGGCGGTTAGCCAGGCGGCCACTCCGGCCACACCAACACCACCTGCACCTGCGGAGCAACCCCCGAGTGAAGCCACTGGCAGCCCGGATGACGGGAGCAACTACTTTGCTCCCCCATCCGGATACACATCTTGGTGGGCCGGTGAGGGATCGTCCGGCAAGTGCCCCACGTACAGTGAGTACACGGCGAAGTTCCCTTCCATGGGACCAGCGGGACCCGAATCTCAGGTCCTAACCCCCTTGGGCCGGTCAAAACCCCGGGGTAGAGGCCGTGGTGGAATGGAGTCCACCCGAGCTCCCCTGGGCGGTGGCCGAGGCCGAGGAGGTGCTACAGTTGAGGGTCCCTCTGTCCCTCCAGCAGGCGCTCCGCCGGCCACTGTGGAGGCTGCCGCGCCTCCACCGGCTATAGTTCCACCGACGGTCCCTCGGGTGCCCGTTATGGAACTCATATCAGGTACTCTGTCAGGTCTTCAGGATCCGAACACGTTTGTCGATCATCGCGACGTTCAAACGGCGAAGATCCAGAATGACCTGATGGAGGAATGGCAGGCATTGCATCGCCAGAAGTCAGTCGACTACTGGCGTGTAATGACTGAAGCCACCTTCAACCTGGTCTACGAGGTCCAGAAGAGGGAGGAAGTGAAAATTCAGGTGCAGGAGAGGAAGAATGTCGAGGAGGCAATCCAATCCTGCCGGCGCTAGCAGTTGGAAGCTGAAAAGCTTAAAGAGTTCCACCGCGCTGAGAACGCCGGGTACATTCGTAGGTACAAGGAGGCTGACCTCAAGTTCTTCCTCGCATTCGGGAAGCACCTGGATGAGTGGGACGGCTCTGCGTCATCCCTGTCCTTCGCTCCGGCTGCTCCACCCGCTCCGGCTGCTCCACCCGCTCCTGCTGCTCCACCTGCTCCGGCTGCTCCACCCGCACCCGAGGCAGTGGACAGTCCGTCCGCAGGGATGGGCGCGCTGAGCTTGGGGAGCGACACGCCCAGCGAAACCTCAACGCTGCTCTCTGTGAGCAGTTGCAGCAGCTCGGCTCCGGCCGCCTCAGCGGAGTCGGCTGAGAAGATGGACACTGATCCGGAGGATCTTTAAGTGTCCATCTGATGGTGTTTTGTGGTACCCGAGGGTAAAGGCATTTATCATGCCAGAGGTACTTATCCTTACACTGGACTCGCCGATCTGGGACCGAACCTGCAGCGAAGGTGGACACTAACCCGAAACACAAAGAGGATTACCACACCTAACCGGGGCTCCATCTTCCCACCTTCATCAGGGCACACCATAACAGCAACGTGGCTTGCCACCACATATATGTCGCCGGGTGGAGCTGCAGAAACCAGTCGTTCCAGATTCGCCGGAAGTCCGGTATTTTGTAAGGGCGATCCTGCTACCCTGGTAGGACGTCTATTATTACCAGTATTAAAATTTTGTGTAAAGCTATTTTTATATAATATTTATATTCTTGTAATCAAACCAAACAAAATTTTTCTCGGGTTATTTACCCCACCTCGGGTCGGTTATTTACTACTGTAAAACATTGTTAATACCATTTCACGACATATCTACCACTTTTTATCGCTTCTCTAACACTATAATAACACTGTAACATTGTTACCATCTACTACCTTAGGTCGATGATGCATAAGGCACCACTTCCTAATTGTTATTATTAGTTACTTCGGGTTATATGCGACGATGCCTCATCATGTACATATTATTTATAATGCCCCTCAATGTTCTATAATCTATACGAACACTTGTGTATAGACTTACCTATGTATGTATAACTTATTATTGTATAAAGTCAACAATAGGTATTTATTAAATACACCCAACCCTAGGTATAGTCTAGTGGGGGTGGTGTAGGGGCCGGCATCGTTGTATATATATTAGTGCCGTTCATCCAAGAGACGTGTTCGTGTGGTGCTCGTTCCTTCTATGCCAGCTAGGTGTCGCTTTGCGATACCCCGTTGGTACAAGAGGGGGCAGCACCATGCCTCGCGTCCAGCTTCTACTAAGAAGCCAGACGAGCGGCAGAAGGGGACTGGACATGGTCCAGTCAAGACGCTTAGTTATTACCTACTGAATATTAAATAAAGTCCTACCCGAGAGGTAGGGGTATCCGGGGCTTTGCCCAACCCGAACTACTCGTGTTGTGTTGGTATCTCTAGTGATAAGCGAGCCAACGAGCCACCCAACATATAAGTCGATACGAACCATTACAATAGCATAATACTTTGGGAGAATGGGTGTTTTGGTAACACCCAAAAATTTTCAGAGGTTGAGCCCATACGCAACTGACATCTCTGAACAACAGAAGAACGAAATCAACACACAAATGGCGTTCACTGTGGCATTAGTCCAATAAAGCTTATAAAAAAACACATTAAAGAAGTTGTATTTCACTATTATTCTTCCTTGGCAATTTCGTTAGGCCTGAAAGACAGCTGCTACAAAGATGGCTACAAGGACCACCACTCTTATGTATACAAACTACACACATTGAACAGCAGAGGACAAAGAAATGACATTGGGTATTTATCATTATTTGCTGTAAGCCTATTGAACAATTATTCAGGGAATTTTACAAAATTTTGCACTGAGTCAAGGAAAATCTGCAAAAATGCATCACTTGTGTCTGATTTTATATATAAGTCTCCACTTAGGGCATTCAAATATTATTTCCAAAGATTGCAGTTTTTTTTCTGAAACTAAGTTTTGATTTACTGTTCATAACTTATTGTCAAAAAATCCATATATGACATGAGGATGAACAGAGACGAATCAGGGATCCAGTTTGATATCCACTTTATTCAGTTAAGTCCATGGAGCTTCTGTGATGACAGTATATGGTTGCCACTAGTGTCCAAGCCTAGCCTTGAGCTGGGAGCCCTATCCCACTCTGGGTGTGTGAGGGATGAATGTAAAGAGATGAGTGAGCTGCTCTGCCAAGGAGTATTTATAAATAGTAGGAGCTGCTCATCCCGAAATAGCATCAGGTGAGCTAAATAAAGTAACTGGGGACTTCCAGTGTGATGGTGTAGGTGGATCTAAACATAGCCACTGGAAGTTCCCTGTCAGGTATGATTCTAAATATAGCTGCTGGGAGTTTCCCAGCAGGCACCAGTGGAGCTGGTAGGTTTGAATATAGCCACTGGGATTTCCCAGTGTGAAGTGAGCTGCTCTTGATTAATGGGCATGTCCTCCAGCACTGTGCCAGGGTTCAGTGCTGGAGGAGGCGGGGTCACTCAGTGCAGTTAACCCCACCAACCTTGGGTCTATAGGTGTGGCTGGTTTGTGGGTAGACTCGGACACTGTGTCACATGGTAGAAACATGGTGAAAAATAAATATGATAAATATAATACCCGTAATGGTCTACTGACATTGTAGTAAAATTTGTAATTGCTCTTCAAAATTGGACCCTTGGTATAGATTTATTGGTAAATGGTATTTCATATTTTGCTGCGCTATAATTTGGTTGGGGAAAATGATTATTTTTGGTCAGGGAATTTCAATCTGAGTTTTTTGTGGGAACCATGACTATTTGAAAGTCAGATGTTAGACAAATATAACAACAAGATGAAGGGCCAACATATAGTCAATATAACCATTTTCAAGCCTTCCAGTAGCCAAAATAAACATGCCAACATTGGGGCATTGTACTGACTTCTATTGGTCGTGATCAGTGGGCTATTATGTTGCCGGATCCTCTAGGGTTGCATTTCCGTAATCTCCCGCGTATAAGACGCGTCCTCTACGCCAAACAAAATGCTGGGGGGTCTTATAGGATGTACTGAAATTGGGGGTGCGTCTTATACGAGGGGTAATTTTACTATAGAAATGTACTAATCTTACAAATTTTAGCCTTAAAATGTGCGTCTTATACGCGAAAATGCCTTTGCTGAGTTTGGGTGCGTCTTATACGCACAACGCGTCTTCTACACGGGAGATTACGGTATTTCATAATTCAAGTGAGCTAAGCTGGTTTCAGGGGAAACTAGTTATGTCAGCTGAAGTCGTATTGTCCAAGCATCCTTGCCCAAAAGATAAAGATAACTCGCTTTAGGAACGCCCTCTGATTTTCTTTTTATTGAGGAGGTGCCAATTAGTTTTCATTGTGGGCTAGATTAAAAGAAAAGAAGTCTGGGGGGTGGGGGGGGGGGGTGCTGTGTCATTGTGCTGCGCTTCTGACAACCTACGTACACCATGCCCACCATGCCCAACCTATGTTAGGCCTCATCACCAGATCTTGACCCCCCCCTTTACAAATTCCTGGATCACCCCCTGTATATTAAGGTTCATAATTAACAATAATAATAAATATGATTATATAACCTTATGTGACCAGGATGGTTGGGAAAAAATTTGCCTCACACATGTGACTGAAAGGGGGGAAATCTGTTTTCTATGTGTCTTACGTTGATAATTTTTATTTTTCTGTGATGAACAGAACCCCCTCCCCTCCCCTATTTTAACCACAAAACACTTTTTTCGGGAAAAGTCTCATATTCTCAGCACTCCATCCCCCTTCCCCAAAATGTTTGGCTTATTAAAACTAAATTTGGTGAATCAAAAAGAAAACAAATCGAATGATACGTTGATGATATAGGTAATCTCAATGGGGCATAACGTAGTCCATACCTTAAGGAAGGTATGCCTTGTGATCCAAAGTCCTCTGGTTTATGCCCGACAAAGTACCCCATCAACTCTCCTCTAAGACAGAAGTATACATAAGGTATGTGACTATTCTCTCAGGGCATCCCAATCTCACTGATATCCAAAATGAATGGATATGGACTACATGCCTGCAGGACAGCAACACTCTAGATGATTCCCTCAAGGCATAACGTTGTCACTCAAAACTATATAGGAGGGTGGAGACTATGCCCTTTAGGCAATGATGATATTAGTGATGACTTTAGGGGATACACTGGTTGCTCACAGTGAATAGATAGTGGAGAATATGCCCTCATGGCATTGATAGTGCCATTAGATTAATCCCTCATGAAGATAATCCTAAATGGGCCCCCTCCCTCTGGGCCCCCTCCAAACTATAGATCCAGTGCCATCAGAATCCTCAAGAAGGTAACCCTACATGCCCCCCCCCCTACATATAGATCCAATGCCATCAGAATCCTCAGGAAGGTAACCACATTAAAATGGGGCCCTCATCCACATATAGATCCAATGCCATCAGAATCCTCAGGAGGCCACTCTCAATCTTTTCTATAGCAACCATGTGCGTAAATCACGCCAAATTTAATATTAAACCTTATACAGGGGCAATCCCAGGGGGGGGGCAATTTTCTCTAAAAATGCACACCCTTTTTGACGTGAATTACTTGAAAAAAGTGTCCCTTTCCCTGCTATTAGAATCTATGAGCCCCCCCCCCCTGGACCCGTCAGTGCCCTCAGGAACATGCAGGAATAACCCCTATGCATGCTACTCCTTCCATCTTTTCCTTCTTGAGGTAACTTTTCGGTCCAGTCTTGGGGATAGGGAGGGGGTGTTTTTTGACATCCCCCGTCGATAGGATTCGATAAGGGTTCCAAATATGATATGTTGGTACCCTAGATTAGGGAACCAAACCAAGGGGCATGTCCGCACACAGAAAGAGTGCCCCCCTCCTTCCCGGATAGTAGGTATGACACTACAGTGCAACAAACAAAAATGTCACATAAGGCCATTTGATTAAAATAACTTGGATTACGGATCCGCCTCCAAGATTTTTGGCAACCCCCCCCCAAAAAAAAAAGGGGGAGGGGGGATTGAAAAATAGAGTACATGGTGATAGCCAAACAGCCGACAATTCTATATCTTTCCAATATTTCCTTCCCTAAAAAGTATACTTGCCCTAGAAACAAGTCACGTGAAAATCCTGTGACCGACTGGTGAATCTGTGAGCAGATATTCACGGGAAGATCCTTGGAATAGTACTTACAATCCTGTGAATTACCCCAATATTCCGCAGTTTTTAACAGGGCCCTCTAGTGAGATTTATACACATAAGTCTGATTCTTCAGCATAAAGTGAAGATGCCAGAGTCCACCAGGGGTCTCTGTGTGAGCAGGGAATCCTGGTTTGGTCCAAAGAACAGAGAGAGGGAGTGAGAGGGAAAGAAATTAGAGAGCGAGAGAGGCGCAGAGAGAGCAAGAGAGATAGATATAAAGAGAGAAAGAGAGAGGGGAAAGGAGAGAGAGAGAAAGGGAGAGAGAAAAGGGAGAAAGAGCATTTGAAGGCCTGGCAAATAGGCACTCAATGAATATAGGGAATTCTAAGTTGTTTACGGTCACTAGGTAAAGAGTCAGCTAAATTTAGACTGTCAAGGTGGTAGGGTGCAGGCAAACCACCTGTGGTACACACTTACAGAACAGGTCATTTTAGTCAGATGGGGAGGGGAATTTCTGGGGCATAAGTGGGTGAATGTAAAAGCATATCTGAACTCAGCCTCCCATGAAAAATGTACTGGCATCATTTAACACTGTCTGTGCTGTCTACTTGACTGTGTAAAAGTGCTCATAATCTCATTGTGCCTTATTCACTGTTCTAAATAAATACCCAGACATTTGGTCTGGTCTTTACCCCTGGTCCTTATCCAAGACAGGCACTTATGAAATTTTATTTTAACACCTGCCCACCCCCACTAACCACTGGCATTTATTTGAGACCAGTAATTATTGCTGAGTGTCAGGAATTAATCTTCTCAAAAATGAGCATCAAGATGCTCACATGGACCACTTTTCAACTCTCTTTAGTGTCATTTTAGGGGGAAAATATTTGGGGAAATCTCAAATTTACACCAGACTTCCTTCATATGGGATGCATGCTATAGTTCCATCCATTGAAAATATACTGTAACAGGTTTATGCCTAAGTCCATCACACCTCATGTATAGACTAACTATGAACTCTATGTGATATTTAATGGGCTATTAACACATAAATACCATGTTATGACATGTGTCCGTCAAGAAAATATTTGAGTATGATTTGAAAAATGAACATGACATATCAGATGGAAATAGAACCACCCCTGTGCCCCCTCACTCCCTGCTGATACCTACCGAACACTCCCAAACACCAACAGGACCAACCAGTTTGGACTACACTGCCCCACCTCAGCTATCATTTCCACCTGGCTCACCTACACACAAGACCTGTTGTCTCCAAAAACTGAGGATAACAGTGGGTAAGCATAAATTTACAATTTTTCACCATTTTCTATTCATTATGACATGCAAAGGTCATCATTTTCTTGCTGCTCTATTCACAAGGGCACTTATAATCCTAAATAGGATATGGCACTATAGTATCTCAATATTACCAATGGAATTGTACCTTGTTGTGTGCAATATTCATGAAAGCTAATTCAAGCACTTTACCAGCATTTGCAATGATCCATAAAAGAAATCCTAAGTACTTGACTGGATCTTTATTTGCAATAATATGTGATATTGTACATCTGAAGTCATGATTGCAACCCTATACATGTAGGCCACAGGGTGAGCAGCAATAATGTCCTTAGAAAATGAGTTTCGTTCCAATGAGGGGGGTACTACAAAATTTTTCGTGGATTTGCATAGGGAAAGACCCTAGTAATCATATACCAAAAGTTCTCCTCTGACATTCCTGCAGTTTTTGCGTAGGTCAAGGTCAAAGGTCAGGAATTTCACTCTATATTCCTATATATAAAGCTGTTTAACCCAGGAATTGATTGCATGTTCTCTCTGAACCAAGCTAAAGGGCTAAAAGGGAATTTTAAGATTTTGTCTGGACCAGAAAATCATGCTGATTCCAAATATACTTTACATACTGGTCTGAGTATGCTGGAAGTGGTGAAAACTTTGTGTTAAAAACTAAAACTAAAAATGAAAAATATGTGAAAATATCAAAAATCAGTAAAACATGAAATGGTCTCTATCAATGCACTAAACACCTAATTCAGGTAGGTGGTGGGTGAGGGGCATAATGAGTATGAAATAATTATGTAATTAAGCTCTGACCTACTTTATTAGGTCAAAGGTCACGGAAACCATATATGTCATATCTCTGGTTTTAAGAGGCCTTTCTACATACTTTTAAGTTCTAAATAGGGGTTTCTCACATAGAGGAATTGATTGGAGTTGGTTTAAAACTATAGAATGCATTGTTTTGTGCATAGATCAGAAATCAGCATTGATTGTCTATGTGAATGCAGATTTACGAGGGGAAGTATTAGCCACATATTGTCCGAAGGAATACTTGATCACCTGCCCTAATGAAACAATTTGTATTTGGATATGAGGCTTACATGAATTAATGTAAGTGTCTAAACCAGGTTGCAGAAATTAGTTCGATAGTCCATGACATATTCAATTAGGTCAAAAGTCATAAAAAACATTTTACAGTTCTAGCAGGATTTTACGAAATTATAAGTTCAAGATAGGGGTTTCTGACATAGACAAAGTGGAGGGCTAGCTTTAAGCAACTCAGAGTTGTACCATCCAAATAGTGATGTGAGGAATAATATTTTGACCTCCTTAGATGCATTGTTGTGTGTATACATAAATCGTAAATGAAAACTACTGGAATGTCTGCACTAATGCAGATTTGTTGAGTAGGGGGAATGAATGAGCCAAATAAAAGGAATTGATGACCGGATATAGGGGCTTGAAATAATCAAATTTAGGTGACTGTTATAGCATTTATCATGCATTTTGCTTCAAACCCCCAAATGTGAGCCATGACTTATAGGCAAGTCAGATTCCTACTCTAGCTGATAGGATTCTCCTGAATGCTTGCCTTGTGTGTGCCTTATCTGTGAGGTCTGCCTTATGCAAGACCGTCCTATGGTATGTAATTGTGTGGCCACTGGCTGTGTTCAGAAATAGCCCTCCTTATTGCAGCTGCATACTACTACTATACAATTAAGTGTGAGAGGCAGTCAGGCCCTTTCCCAATCCAGGCCATAGTAGGCCCACATTGTGTACTGGTTATCTTACCTGTTATACAGTGTACCCCATCCCAGCCAGCCTAATTTGGGTAACCCACACAAGCACCTAGCAGAAGGTGCCTCTACTTGTATGGGGCTGTGTACAAATGACATCATGCTTTTTTTGGCCTTTTTTGACCCCCCCCTCCCCCCCTTGTCATGTTTCGTCATACAATGCTTGACCCCCCCTTAACATGATGTCATGCAGAGATACCCCCCCCCCCGGCCCAAAGTACATGAAGAGAGTATTTGAGATGGTTCAAAGGGACATGTATATATTGGGTTAACTTAATGGTGCTGGAAACAGGTGGGGCTTTTTCCACCGTCCCTGGTCTGAAACTGTGCTGGGCTAATAATGGGTGTGAATGGGTAAGGCCTAAAAAACATTGTTGTGTTCAGGTAATCGTTCGAAAAAAATAAAAAGTTCAAGAAGCGCCAACCTCAAAAAAAGTCCCACCTACTACCTACCCTAATTTTTTTCAACCTTTTTTATATCCATGGGAGTAAATGGTTTGGGGTAGATGTCTGGGAGTAAATATCCATGGGGGTAAATGGTTTGGGGGTAGATGTCTGGGGGTAAATGTCCAGGGGGTAAAGGTCCTGTTACCTCACATCCTCATGAGAGGTAAAGGAAAGGAAATAAGAGAAGAAATCTGATCTAGCCGACCGTTACAGTGGCTTCACTGAATTACAAGTGTAACATTTACAAGTGTGGTAATATGATTACACATATATAATTAAGATCACACTTACAAAGCAATCATTTTACTGTAAGGTATAATATAAGGCATAACCCCTAGAGTCCCATTCAGAAAAAGGAGAGTATAAGCTGTTTGTTTCCAAGGGACTGTTTGTGATTCATCAACAGGGGGAGCAGGATGCAGATTGAGGGGGAAGGGAGGAAAAAAAATTTGATTTCAAAGTGGGGAAGGGGGCAGAAAAAAATGTCATGCCTTTTCTGTGAACTACTGTAGAACAGGAGGGATGACCAGGGCAATCTGTCCGAGGGGGAGGGGGTCATAAAATTTTCAGATTTCTGCACATCTGTATGGCAATCTACCGCACCCCTCAGGCCTGTTGATGAGTAATGATGAGCAATCCCTAAATTACCAATGGGTTTTTGAATTGTGAAATTTATCAAATAGAATAGAAGTTGGGTCATTTGAATCTTTCTACTGAATTCTCAATGCCAGGGTGCTTCTTACCCGCATAGATCAACCTATATCTGGGGTCCTTTTGTTAAATGAGTCGAGCTAAAAGGGCATTTCAAAGTGGTATGGGATTAAGTGGGATGTCTGAGGAAAGCATGCCTGTATAGGTAATATATATTTCATAACAGATGAATGCATTACACTTCCCTACCTTTACAAATTTTTTTTTTTTCTTGCCAAAACTGAAGCAACTTGCAGTTTTTTTTCATGACATGATGTCATGCAGCCCATGACCCCCACTCCCCCCCTTGTCATGCTTGGTCATGGGGAGTGGGACCCCCCCTCCCCCCTCCTGCATGACGTCATTTGTACATGGCCCCTATGCAGGGTTGTTGTAGATTGCAACACTGATGGTCAGATTCCCCTTCTGTCCCAGTATATTTACATGTCTGTATCTGTGTCAACACTCACATCTATCTATGTGTATGCATTCCCTTTTGTCCACATACACTCACATGCCTCATGTCCACATGCACTCCCTTACATGTCCACACCCTCTCTATGTCCACACCCCCTCTATGTGCACACACACCTCCCTCTATGTGCACACCAACCCCCCTCTGTGTCTACACCCACCTCCCTCTTTGTCCACTCTCACCTCCCTCTATGTCCACACACACCTCCCTCAGTGTCCACACCCAACTCCCTCTATGTCCACACCCACCTCCCTCTATGTCAACACTCACCTCCCTCTTTGTACACATAACCTCCCTCCGTGTCCACTCTCACCCCCCTCTATGTCCATACACACCTCCCTCCATGTCCACACCCAACTCCCTCTATATCCATACCCACCTCCCTGTGTCCACTCTCACCTCCCTCTTTGTCCACATACACCTCCCTCATTGTCCACACCCACTTCCCTCTTTGTTCACTCTCACCTCCCTCTATGTCCATACAGACATCGCTCAGTGTCCACACCCAACTCCCTCTGTGTCCACATCCACCTCTCTCTATGTCAACATCCATCTCCCTCTGTGTTCACACCCAAATCCCTCTCTATCCACACCCACCTCCCTCTGTGTCCACACCCGCCTCCCTCTATCTTCCTATCCATCCCCACTATGTCCACACCCACCTCTCTCAGTGTCCACACCCACCTCCCTCTGTTCCCACTCTCACCTCCCTCTATGTCCATATAACCTCTTTCTTTGTCCACACCCACCTCCCTCTTTGTTCACTCTCACCTCCCTCTATATCCACACACACATCCCTCAGTGTCCACACCCAACTCCCTCTATGTCCACGTCCACATCCCTCTGTGTTTACACCCACCTCCTTCTGTGTTCACACCCAACTCCCTCTATGTCCACACCCATCTCCCTTTCTGTCCACACCCACCTCCCTCTGTGTCTACACCCACCTCCCTCTATGTCAACACCCACCTCCCTCTGTGTTCACACCCACCTCCGTCTATGTCCACTCCCACCTCCCTCTGTGCCAATACCCACCTCCCTCTATGTCAACACCCACCTCCCTCTATGTCCACACCCAACTACCTCTGTGTCTACACCCACCTCTCTCTGTATCCACACCCATCTCCCTCTGTATCCACACCCATCTCCCTCTGTGTCCGCACCCGCCCTCCCTTTGGATCTACCCAAATCCTTCTGTGTCAACACCTAAATCCCTCTCTATCTGCACCCACCTCCCTCTGTGTTCACACCCAACTCCCTCTATGTCAACACCCAATTGCCTCTGTGTTCACACCCACCTACCATTGTGTTTACAACACCTCCCTGTGTTCACACCCACCTCCCTCTATGTCCACACCTACCTCCCTTTATCTTCCTATCCATCCCCACTATGTCCACACCCAACTCCCTCAGTGTACACACCCACCTCCCTCTGTTTCCACTCTCACCTCCCTCTATGTTCACACCCACCTCCCTCTATGTCCACACCCATCTCATTCAGTGTCCACACCCACCTCCCTCTGGTTTGGCATAACCTAGTGAGTAATGGATATACCATTTGTCTTTATAGGTGCATGAAGGTGGTCCAATGAAGACCTGGAGGCAACATCCTACTTAGTGGTTCAAGAGGACAACACGTTCTACTCCATATGATTTTTTCAAAATTTCGAAGGTTCTCCTCTAAAATTGTTATTTGACATGTATGCACATATTTTCCAATGTTGTTCTGATATCCCATGCAGTAAATGAACATTTCTAACACCCACCAGTGAAAACCCAGCAAAAAATAATTGTCATTCAGTGACCATGATCACTGAATTGTTGATAGTATGGAGAAACAACGAATTTCTATGACATGCTTGACAAAGTCCTAGAATTATTTTGTTTTTGTGGCCCATAGCCTTTAACCATTACAGCTATGTAATAATCCTATCCGTAGTATCAAGCATATCTAGAAAACTGTGAACAGGTCAGCTTGACTCATACACCTGGCCTTCAGAACTGGTCATGTGACCATAGCACTGAGACAAACACAGAGGACCTGTCCCCCCACTTGGCCCTTCATAGGGTTTGTTACAGTTACTGATTGTTACTATTTATGGGTCGCTTCAGGCAAACAAACCAATGCACTGAATTGACCTTTCGGGAAGATGACTAGGACTCACTTACCTGAAAACTATACACACATTGCAATTATATCTTCATCTCCTATTCTACATGTTAAATCATGTAATTCACATACCAATTAGATCATAGGAGCATTCCATATTGTCATCTAACAATATCCTATCTAATATATTTTAATATATTGAGGAGCTTCTACTCATGGTGTAGTCACCTAACCATGTGTTGCCAATGTCTGCCCGCAGCTAACCACCCTGTGACCTCACAGAGGCCTAACTGTAACACCCTATTGGTCACAACTCAGCAGTGTCTTTGACAGCTCTCATACCCCTTCCCCCACAGTAGGGCCGCACACACCTCTTAACCCTTCAAGGGCCTCTGATGCATTAATGCATCATGTCCATTGGGCATCATGATGCACCAATGTATGAAGTGCTTATTAGGAGTTCAAAGTGACGTGGCATTGGTTAATTGGAGTCTTAGAACGGTAAACAAGCTTGTCATTCCCATATTAGGAGCCCAGTCACACAGTATTGTTATATTTGGAGCAGTTACTGCTACACATACACATGTTGCAGACTGGTAATACCTACAGAGCTGTTGTTCTGTTACTGGCGTGTCTGATTATTTTTACATATCCCAGGTCACTTCAGGTACATATCTATAGAGTGATTGGTGGTTTTGGGTTTTAGGTATTTAACACAAGGCGATCCTGGATAGTCATTGGTAGGCTTCGCACACTGCTATTGTACAGGATGGGTTTATATGTATACATGTTTATTTTAGTAATTGTTAATGTGGGTTAGAGTTTTAGCACAAGGGTGGGTTAATGTGGGTTAGAGTTTTCAGCAGTACCGGGGTAGGTATAGCACACTGCTCTGTACAGGCTGGTTCTATATTTAGTGGTTGGTAAGGTAGGGTTAGAGTCTGCATGTTCTCCAGCACTTAATTGGAGCATTATGCCGACCCTTTTGCAGTGTGTGTATCAACCCATATGGTCGACATGATGCATGAATGTAGCATCATGACAACCAATGGGCATGATGCATTAATGCATTAGTGGTCCTTCAAGGGATGTAATGGTTGGTGAGTTGGGATGTAGTGGTTCAGGTTGGTGAGTTGATGCATTTCATGCATGGCCATCAAAATTTATATGATGCCAAACTATAGTCCATCCCTGATTACTTGTCACTTGTACATATAATAACTGCAACCTATAGTCCATACTGAACACATGTGAACAGATTCAAATATGCTGAAATTTAAAAGTGATATAAAATAGAGTATTTTAATCAAAATTATCCAAAGTGTCTCATGGACATTAAGGATATAGGTATTTGCATACCAGAAATGGACTCTGATGAATTCTGATGAAGATAACCTATACGTGCAGGGACCTGTGCAGTAGGCCTAAATCCAATGGTAGCAATCCACCTTAACAACCACTGACCCTTATTTACCTTCCCTGAAAGTATTATACATTAAAATTTCTTTACTACAAATCCTGTTGTAATGAAATTTCAGTTATAACAAATAAAATACTTGGTCATAAGCCATACATTTTATAGTAAAATAATCCCTTTATAATGAAGTTTGGGCATAATAATTCGGATATAATGAAGTAATTTTGTCATAAAAACAGCTTTTCAAAGTGTAGAACACAGGGCTAGAGGAATTGGAACATCTGAGAGTCGTGAGTTGGTGTGATAGGGCTTTTACAGCCACCTCCTTGGGCGCTTTGGGGAACCTCTAAATGGGTGGTCTCCATTTGGCGGGAAATCAAGGGAGGGGAGCTTGTGAAACCCAGGGTGTGAATGGACTTCTTCATCCATTTCCATTGAGTTCTGAGCGGCAGGAAGGGTATGGGAGGCCGAGGGGTGTGATAGGACTTCTTTACCTGTATCCATTAAACTATGGGTGGAAAGAGGGGTAAGGGAGGCTGGGAAGGGGGTGTGATAGGGCTTCTACACCCTTCTCTATTGAACTAATGGCAGAAGGAGGGGTCAGCTAGTGCTGGAGGAATGGATACGCTTGTAGCTTACTGCCGGCACTAGGATAAAATAAATAAAACAAATTCTAAAAAAAAGGAGGCGGGGGGGGTAGTGATAGGGCTTCTACACACTTCTCTGTCAACGAACCGTTACAAGTCGATGTTGTAATGAACACTGAATCCAGAGAAGTTCTTTGATCCTTGTTTATTGCGTGATGACAGAGTGTACATATAGGTGGTAACAATGATACACTCACCAGCGTGCAGGCTCTGCCCCTAAGCTTGTGGCTCAACCTGTCGTAGGTTCTAGATATAAGGGAGGTTGTATGTAGAATAAGAGATACCTGGGAGCTGCTCATGGGGTCTTATATATCTAGGTGAACAGCTCACAGGGCGATGAAATATACTGGTAGGAGCAGGTCAGATCTGGTCAGATCTGGTTGGATCTGGTCAGATCTGATGCGTCGTCATACCTGGTAACCCCAAGATAAGTGTATGTCAGGAGGAAGTGGAGTATTTGATAGATGAGATTAATGTAAATAAGACGTCAGGCATTGAACATATTCGCTGTGACATATTAAAACTAGCACTAAAAAATCTTTTACCGCAAATGACTTGGTCGTATCAAATGAGCTTTGACTTAGGTATTTTTCCTGACAGCTGGAAGTTGGCACGAGTAAGTCCGATCCCGAAACCTGGCAATGAAAGATTAGTTAGCAATTGGAGACCCATATCATTGTTGTCGGTGCCCTCAAAGATAGCGGAGAAAATAATGCACTCACATTTATATGACATTATGGAGAAAGCTGATTTTTTGGATTGTAATCAGTTTGGTTATCGTTGTGGTCGAGGAACTGGTGATGCCATCTTTAGATTTGTTAATGATTTATATGATGATGTTGATAGGTCTCATGTAACTGCGACATGCTTTTTGGATCTTAGGAAAGCATTTGATAGTGTTCCTCATAATCTCCTAATACGCACTCTAACTCGTTTAAAAATTCACCACAGCACCTTAAGTTGGATTGCCAGCTATTTAAAGAATCATGTTCAATACACAAAAATTGGGGAGTTTAAATCATCTGTTCAGTCAGTTCAATATGGAGTGCCTCAGGGCTCTGTTCTAGGGCTGTTGTTATTTATTTTATATGTCAATGACATTGGGTTCGTGATCACTGATTGTAAATATATTATGTACGTGGACGATCTAGTATTTTATACTTCCAGTAACAGATCAACCCTAGCCCATAACCGTCTGCAATCTGATATTGATAATGTTTACAAATGGTGTTTAGAGAAGTGTCTAACAGTAAATGTTGAGAAAACAAAAACACTATGGTTTGGTTCTAGGAGGAAGTTACCTAAAGTTGTGTTGGGTACTTTTAAAATGGCAGAGACTGATTTGGAAACTGTACATGACTAAACTGACCTAGGACTACACTTGGATAATTACCTAACCATGGAATTGGCAATGAAAAATGTTTTCCAAAGGGTTAATAACAGGTTGTTCAGATTAGCTAAATTGCGTCATTTACTGACACTTAAAGTTGCAATATTGGTGTATAAAACGACTATACTAAGTTTGTTTGATTACTGCAGCTTTGTTTATGCAGGTTGTAGTAATGAAGATAATCTTGTCAAGGCGCAAAGACTCCAGAAGCGAGGTCTAAGAACGTGTTATAGGTATAACAGGGAATATCTCTCTGTGGAGGAACTCCATACAAGGAGCGAGGTTCCATATTTGGATAGAAGACGTGATGAAATGTTATTAGTATTGATGTATAAGTACTCTACATGTAATGATATGTTGGATCATCATAGAGGTGACAGAGTCACTAGGTCAAAAAATTAATTTTTGGTTAAACAACCTAAGCTAAGTACATATAAAAGGTCACCCCTATATCCCGGTGCTGAACTGTGGTCGCTATTAGGAACCTGGTATCAACATACTGAAACAAAACTGAAGTTTAAGCAGAGAGTCAGACATATTAAAAATCTGGGAGTACCAAATGATGGTCCTGGCGATGATAGTGACGAGGATGATGACGACAACTCCATTGATGAAGTCGGGACTTTGTTATTGATCAGTGACGATGGTTTGGACTCTGTTTCTGATCCTGGAATAGGCTAGGCAAGCATTTATTAATTTATTTTTTTTATCGTTGTTAAATCTGATTATCTTGTACTATTTGGCCTTGCATTAGTTGTAGTGGTGCTCTGATTGGTTAAAACAGAATACAGACAGCTTTTGTGATCACGGCTAATGACCCCATGGAGTTCTAAACCGCGTTCAAGACCTGAATGATCTTTATCTTGATCACTGGTATTATCACTGGTATTATTGTTATTATTATCATTATTATTATTATTATTATTATTATTATTATTATTATTATCATTATTATTATTATTATTATTATTATTATTATTATTATTATTATTATTATTATTATTATTATTATTATTATTATTATTATTATTATTATTATTATTATTATTATTATTATTATCAGAAATAACAGCCAATATCAGTATTAGTATTGCTACTGCTGTTATTATGCCTCGTGTAAGTGTGAAGGTGGATGTGAATGTTAGTGTGTTGTTTTCTTTCTTACTTAATCCTTACCTGATCCTACTAATTTGAGTATAATATATTTTTGTCTAGAGTTTTGCACAATGGTAACCCTCCTTTATGGAAGCTTATGTGCTTGGTGTATGTTGTGAGCCGCAATTTCAACAATCCTATACATTTCTCTGCCTTAGCCTGTGTTACTTTTGTTCTTGTTTGTCTGGGCCTGTTTTGTCTATCATTATTTATCATTATTACATAGATTTTTCATGATTCATAATTATGTCTATAATTGTTTGTATTTTTATAAAATTGATATGGTGTACAATTTGATATGGTATCTAATTTACCGTATGAATATGATTTGTAGCTTTTTTGCTTGATTGTATGATTGTGTTTGACTTACTGATAGAAGTTTGACTATAATGCTAGTTGTGCTTCAATTACCACGATTCTGTAAATTGTAAGAGGCTCAATAAACTTTGTTTTCAATTAAAAAAAATGATTCTATTTATATGTGGACCAATCAGGGTGAAGGGAGATTGTGGAATTTCCCTGCATCCTAGAAATGCGTCCACAGGTATGTCGGTATGTTGTGATTCTCCCAGTGAGTCAGTGCCCAGAAATGGAATGGGTCCGGCTCTCATAACATCCTGGTATGGATGATGTAAGAGTAGCTTACTCTACACACTGGGGGGGGGTGAGCTGTAAGCTTGTGAGCAGGGCCTGAGCATGTGTGGCGAAGAAATTAATAAATGTGTAAAATAATGAATAATACCCAGAATAGTCTCTCTGAGGTTTAAGGGAGGAAAATCATTAATAATAAAGGCTTTGCCAAGTCCATTGACAATTTTGGGTATTATGCATATGATATACATGGTACAAAGAGATGTTCGGTATGAAAATACCGTATATATATGTAAAAAAAAGAAGTATACATAGAGGTTCCTTTATGGAACTGCAAAAATAAGAGGTACAGGTAGCATGCTAATAACTTGTTGGATCAAAGAAGGCTTACAATACTTATTACTACAAGAATAAGGGTCAGGTCGCCAGAAAGCAGTAGATCTTGTGTTTTTGGGGTCATTTTGGACTCTTATGGCTCTGGAGAAGGAAGTTGTGAACCAATCTTGTCTTACATAGACTCATTCGATAGAGGACACTTAGGGCTATCAGAAAAATGTTAATTTGTAGTCATGCATCAACAACTCTCAGACTTGTAGCCTGCCAAAGTGAAAAAAATGTATATGATCATAGGTATCATTTCCATGAGGTTTCGACATGTTACTGGATGAGAATTTTTTATCATGTGTCTGTGAAAATGGAAATCTGTAATTTGTAACGTCCGGTACCTAAATCTAAATCAGTCATATTACATGGGAAAAATAAAGCTTCAACATTTTTGTTATTGGTATCGAACAGCGGTCATACATTGTTCGGGGTATTGGTACCTAGGGGGCCTCCCACCTGTGTGACCCAGTGCCCTACCTGTCACTCACCTCTCACCTGCATTCCACTCACCTGCACAGGCAGGCCCAGACAGTTCAGTCCAGTCACTCCAAGTTACGTAACGTCCGGTACTTTTATCATCATGTAAGAGGCAGTCTACTGTGTATGCATAACTCAAATTTAGTTCCATTTCATAATTGAAGTCAATAATAGACATATTGGCCTTGCTATTGCATGTGTTTGCTATGCATAATGGGACATTTTATATTACTGACAGCAACTTTAATCACCTCCATATTTCATGATTTTGGAACCGGACGTTACATGACACAAAACAAGCAATAAAAATGGAACCGGATGTCCTAAGTTGGTATTTTTTGGTTTTCTGAGCTGAGGGAATGTCCCCTCACAAATTTGTTAGGGTATTATAAAGTAATTAGAAAATTAATTTTTAAGGGCCTTCAAGGGCAAAATCTTACACTTTCTTACGACCTGACCCATAAATTGGTACATATATTTCTTGCACGTCGTGAATACTGTTTTTGTTCCTGAGCTTGTTGTGAGCTATATAGTGATACATTGGAGTATAAAAATACATTCTTTCTAAGCTGAGGTATCTGGAGTAATTACAAATATAATGTATGGAGAAAGCAAAAATTTTACACAGTTTGTGGAGTTGGCACCAGGAAGTCAAACCAAGGTTGGCATTTTTCCAAGATAAATTCGGCTTCAAGCTGCCAAGGGCACATATTCAGCCAGTTATTGTTTTGTATAAAAAATTGACCAAGGTGGTATCCGATCTGGCTGTCGATACTGTTGGTAAAAATTTTGAAAATTGTATGTAGGGCAGGGTCAAGGTCGTATTCGATGTGACTGTTGGCCCTGCTCTATATAGTTTGTGCCAAACTTAAGAACTTAAGGATAACTATGAACTTAATTATACTACTGTAGGGGTTCTTTCCCCCGTCAGGTGTGCAGAGCCTTCAGAGGGACTGTTCACTTGGTTGTGTCACTCCCCCTATGTATACCATACCGATCCAGGGTAGTTGGAAGGTGGAAATGTCAGTGGGGCCGTGTTGGTGACAGGGTATGTCAGGCCAGGGGATGTAGCTCAGCGGTAGAGCACTCGACTTGCAAGCGAGAGACCCGGGTTCGAATCCCGGTGTCTCCAGAAGACGTTTTCACTGACCACTACACTACTGACTAAAGCTCATGAATACAATGCATAGTTGAGCTTGAAAAGGTGTACGAATGGGGGATGATCTTGTAGCACCTAAGGTGACGGTGAACGGTAGTGGGGGAATGGATGTGGATGAAGGTTTGTTGATAGGTTGTTGTGGGTTAGCTAGCTCAAATAGTTTGATGGTTGTGATGCTTGTTTGCTCATTACTATGGTATTAATTCAGGGGTTTAATTTGTTGTTCTAAAGAAAGTGGTAGAGGAAGGGCAAGAAGGCGTTCATCTCTCCATGACCTTACAACACTCGCAATCCGCCGATCAAAGTTCCAGTATTTATTGTAATATCCACTTCAAATCACAGAAGTCTTGTTCACAGGTAGTTGGTTCAATTGAGCAAGGATGGTAATAGTCACAAGTACAAAGTAGAGTTCCAATCTAACTGGTAACAAGTACAACTCCAATATGATGAGTATGAACCAACCCTAGATGTGTGCTGCAGCAAGATGACTAAGTCCAAAGGTTAATACTTACACAGTCCAACCCTGTGTATCCCAGCAGTAAGTATGGTCAGTCCTCACAGGAAGAGCATTACATTCTATCTCCTGCCTGCTTGGTCAGCTCATCTGCTTATATACAACTCCGACGCCTCCAACCACCAGTCCCGTGGCCTTAAAAGGCCACTTCCTGTGGAGCCTTCCCACAGTTCTTTGCACCCTTCCCATAAAGTATTGCAACAGGAACTGCAGCACTTCTAGACCAATCAGAATGCAGCTTTTCAGCTGCATGATGGGAATGTTTACAATCAGGGTGCACTGTGGGAAGGTTTACTCGCAGAGGCTGCTGGGAAGGGGATCCCTATGCCTTGTCTGGAGTATAGGTGGCTGGAGTAACTATGTTTCATGCAGAGACTAGGCGTCTACTGCAGAGTTGGAATAAACGTGTTTTGACTCGATGTTTTGACTTGATTTAAAGTGACTATAGCACACCCGCGGGCGGTTATTTAAAGAAATTGAGAAGCAATTTCTTTACTTCGAAAATTATGAATACTTATATTTTGTTTCTAACACAAACATGCTGTTTTTGGTTACATTTGATTATATCTGCAGTATTTTCATCTTAAACCTGAGGTATTTTCATCATAAACTGGTTATGTCAGGTTTCTACATAAAATAGTGTGAATTGTTACCCGGTTTCGACAACTACCCCTTGTTCAATTATGAGGGCGTAGAGTCGTACATGCTCATTTTATTATGGTAACTTATCAAATCACGACCTCGTGTGTGACAATTGGAGAGAGAGAGAGATCACATTATTCCATAACTGGACATGGAAGACATCTACAGAGATTTCATAATCGACTTATAACTGTAAGCAAGTTCAAGTCGGAGGTAAGTAGTATGCGTATTCCATGAGATGATGATCTGATGGTCGCTAATGCGGAGTCATGAGGGTTGTCCGTCTGAGGACAGAAGCATAGATGTGCAAAATGTCCAAATGCTCCACATAGCAGGTCAGTAAAAAAAGAATTGGAATTGGAATTTGAAGGATTTGCCCGTCCGTCATTGATGGAGCGCAGAATGGGCTGGGGATCAGCCAGAAAAGGCCAAATGATCATGAATGGAAAAAGAACACAAGACAAGAAAATCGGCACGTCGGCCTTAGTGGTAGTATATGGACGGTAGTGAATAATCACGAATGAGACAGACGTCCCAGAGATCAGGCTTATCAAAAACTGTCAGAGCGTCAATGTCAGTGAATTAGAATAAGAGTTTTGAGTACCAACTCACGGCTGGATGTCCACATCTGGATGTGGTGGAGTGGATAGCACAGCGGAGAAATAGACCCTTTGAAGACGGCTAGGGAAGCCAATTTTGAATTTTGAATTTGAATATTGAATTTTCATTAAAGTGGGGGGGACAATTTTGAATATCTCTCTTCTCTTTGGTATCAAAGAAACAGTAGTTTGTCACACTTTTTCTAAGTATTAGTTCGTCAAACCCTATTCTTACAAAACACCACTCATAGTTACCTATACTTCGATAAGATAGTACAAGTTTCTTGCCATTGTTTAGAATACATGTCATTTCGGGCAAGTTTCCATCAACGTCTTTTCCCGAAAACAATTTAGAAGTTACTTTCTTCGTGGTTAATTCCTATAAGTGTATTTCTTCTCTTATACTCTCATCATCAATGTCCGTTGATTAATGTCTATCATTTTACACCAGTTCATTTGTACTCTCGCTGTGATCGCGCTTGGGCGTCGACGAGTTTTTCATATCAATCAGTACAGGTATACTGCTATATATCACACGTCAGTCCTACATATGTTTTATATATATTTTTTTTTGTTTTTGTCTCTTTTTCCACGAGAATAAAGAGTTAGGCAGCTGGTGCCAATGAAAGTTTTCTGGTAAAGTTTTTATCAACTTCTGTCTGTGATGCGCCTATGCGCCACAGAACTTAACGAGGTGCAGCCAATCAGAACACTTCATCCTTCCGTAATGTCATTGTAGATGTTTTCGTTCATCCGACCTGTCCCTACTTCAACGGGGACGGTGTGCTGTAGCCACTTTAAATCAAGTCAAAACATGGAGTCAAAACACGTTACTCCAACTCTGCAGCAGACACCTAGTCTCTGCATGAAACATAGTTACTCCAGACAAGGCATAGGGATCCCCTTCCCAGCAGCCTCTGCGAGTAAACCTTCCCACAGTGCACCCTGATTGTAAACATTCCCATCATGCAGCTGAAAAGCTGCCTTCCGATTGGTCTAGAAGTGCTGCAGTTCCTGTTGCAATACTTTGTGGGAAGGGTGCAAAGAACTGTGGGAAGGCTCCACAGGAAGTGGCCTTTTAAGGCCACGGGACTGGTGGTTGGAGGCGTCTGAGTTGTATATAAGCAGATGAGCTGACCAAGCAGGCAGGAGATAGAATGTAATGCTCTTCCTGTGAGGACTGACCATACTTACTGCTGGGATACACAGGGTTGGACTGTGTAAGTATTAACCTTTGGACTTAGTCATCTTGCTGCAGCACACACCTAGGGTTGGTTCATACTCATCATATTGGAGTTGTACTTGTTACCAGTTAGATTGGAACTCTACTTTGTACTTGTGACTATTATCATCCTTGCTCAATTGAACCAGCTACTTGTGAACAAGACTTCTGTGATTTGAAGTGGATATTACAATAAATATTGGAACCTTAATCGGCGGATTGCGAGTGTTGTAAGGTCATGGAGAGATGAACGCCTTCTTGCCCTTCCTCTACCACTTCCTTTAGAACAACGAATTAAACCCCTGAATTAATACCATCGTAACCAGCAAACAAGCATCACAACAATCAAACCATTTGAGCTAGCTACCCTTTCACATACATCCATCACATCCGTTCACCACCTCTCCAGCAATATCAAGAGAACTGGCCAGAACAGACGTGAAAACCATCGAGGATGCAATTAAAGTAGTATCATGGCTTGAATCTCTGGAAAAGAAAACACCAAAAGCCTCAGCTGCTGTTATAGAAGCATCTCCACTGGCACATCCAGATGATCATCTCGATCAACTGTTAGCCGCCCTGGAGGCTGCTGGTGACAAGCAACAGCAAAATGCACCCATGTGCCAGAACTACCAGAACTACAACCAGCCTAACAGAAACTACAATGCAGATAGAAATCCAAGAAACCAGGGACCACGACCATTTTATCCAAATAAACAGTCCTTTGGGTACCAAGGATGGGCCAATAAAGGACAATGGCAGAACGGCCCAAGAAACCAGCCTTCCCAACGCCCACGTTTTTGTCCTCAATCTGGGAGACCCTACATGCAACAGCCTGCCACACAACAGCCAAATCAACAAAGGAATGTAGGAAAAACAGGACAGGGAAATCAATATCGACCAGGTAATAGAGCAGAGATAGGAGAAGATAATCGCAAATATTGCTCAGTGCATGAAATGTATGGACACAGTACTGATGCCTGTGAACGAATGTGGGTGAACGGATGTTGTGGATGTATGTGAAAGGGTAGCTAGCTCAAATGGTTTGATTGTTGTGATGCTTGTTTGCTGGTTACTATGGTATTAATTCAAGGGTTTAATTCGTTGTTCTAAAGAAAGTGGTACAGGAAGGGCAAGAAGGCGTTCATCTCTCCATGACCTTACAACACTCGCAATCCGCCGATTAAGGTTCCAATATTTATTGTAATATCCACTTCAAATCACAGAAGTCTTGTTCACAAGTAGCTGGTTCAATTGAGCAAGGATGATAATAGTCACAAGTTCAAAGTAGAGTTCCAATCTAACTGGTAACAAGTACAACTCCAATATGATGAGTATGAACCAACCCTAGGTGTGTGCTGCAGCAAGATGACTAAGTCCAAAGGTTAATACTTACACAGTCCAACCCTGTGTATCCCAGCAGTAAGTATGGTCAGTCCTCACAGGAAGAGCATTCCATTCTATCTCCTGCCTGCTTGGTCAGCTCATCTGCTTATATACAACTCAGACGCCTCCAACCACCAGTCCCGTGGCCTTAAAAGGCCACTTCCTGTGGAGCCTTCCCACAGTTCTTTGCACCCTTCCCACAAAGTATTGCAACAGGAACTGCAGCACTTCTAGACCAATCAGAAGGCAGCTTTTCAGCTGCATGATGGGAATGTTTACAATCAGGGTGCACTGTGGGAAGGTTTACTCGCAGAGGCTGCTGGGAAGGGGATCCCTATGCCTTGTCTGGAGTATAGGTGGCTGGAGTAACTATGCGTCTGCTGCAGAGTTGGGATAAACGTGTTTTGACTCGATGTTTTGACTTGATTTAAAGTGGCTACAGCACACCTGTAGCTGGTTTCAAAATAAGATGGGCGAAATGAGAGCGACAGGACAAGCACCTGGAGCACGAGGCGGCCCGTCAGGAAACAATCAGCAGGGAAACTAAAAGGCTGGTCCGTGCCGCCTATTACAACAACACTGCATTCTATGGGCGGATCAGCTAATGACAAACTTAGCAGTGAACCATTATTTCTGACCATCAACTTATGTGGAAAAGAGAAATCAGCATTTCTCGACACAGGAGCCAGTGACTGTTTCATCTCAAAAATGTACAATCACTACCAGAAGAATGCATAGTAGAAACTTTTGATGCAAATCTGAAGGTAAATATGGCAGATGGTAACAGCAAAATTATTTCAGAAACTGCAGGATTAAAATTCATGGTGGAAGGAGCACGACTATATTTCAACTTCCATGTCATGGAAAATCTGTGCCACGATGTGATGATTGGTAGGAATCTACTAGAAGCACTTCAAGCAGATATGAAAATGGGAGACAGAAAAGTGGAAATCTTCAAAGGTAATCCAATATCAAGCACAGAAAACGAGAAATTGCTCCCTATGCAGGAAAAAATTATATCAGTCTCACCATGGAGACAGGTACAAGGAGAACAAGGAGATACAGTACTCTGTGAACCATCAGGACTTGCACCACTATGTGTAGAAAGCAGTGTCAACCAACTAGGAAAAACATGGTGGATAAAAATCATGAATTGCTCAGATAAACCTATCATTCTGGGAAAGAATGATGTTCTAGCATATGCCAGTAAAGGTGAAGCACCTGGACTGGACCCTGATGATCTAACAGATTTCCTAAGAGTAGACCATCAACAGAAAATGGGAATACCAGCCGAAGTGTGTCAAATGGCAATAGATTTTGTAAAATCATTGACAGCTGACCAGTTTGAAGAACGAAGGAAAACAACACCAAAGGAAGAAAAGATAAAACAGATCGACCTAAGTGAATCTTGTCTGGATGAAACACAAAAGGAAGAATTTGTAAAGATGCTATTGGACAATCAAGACAGTCTTGCATTTGACATGTCTGAGCTCGGTCATTGCAAAATTTCACCAATGAAAATTAGAGTGGATGAATCTAAAGGAATAGCCTGCACAAGACCCTACAGATACTCACCACAGAAAATGGAAGTAATAGATGAGCAAGTGAAACAGCTTCTGGACATAGGAGTGATAGAACCAAGTGAATCAGCATGGCGAAGCCCTCTTGTAGTGGCTTATAAAAAGAATGGAAAACCCAGGCTCTGCACAGACTACAGATGGCTTAATTCCATCACGTACAAGGACAAGTTCCCCATGCCTACAGCAAGATCTCTATTCCTCTTCATGGCATACAAGAAACCCACTATGTTCACAGCACTCGATCTTCTCAGTGGATACCATCAAATTGAGATAGACAAGGATTCAAGACAGTACACAGCATTTTAAACACCTACAGGGGTCTACCAATATCGACGTGTAGCATTTGGCCTTTGTGGAGCGCCATGGCAGTTTACCAAGGTAATGTCTACTGCTTTAAATGGCCTCATACCAAGGACATGTTTGGCATACCTAGACGATGTAATAATCTACGACCAGACATTTGAGGATCACCTGAAAAACGTTCAACTTGTTCTGAAAGCACTAGCCAAAGCAGACTTAAAAATCAAGCCCGAAAAATGTGATTGGTGTAAAGACAGAATCAACTACTTGGGACATTATCAGCAAGGAAGGTCTTGAAACCCAACCTAGGATCATTAAAAAGGTCAAGGCAGTGAAAAGACCAAAGAACGTGAAAGCTGTCAAATCGTTCCTGGGACTGTGCAATTACTACCGTTCCTTCATCCCGGGATTCGCCAAGGCAGCTGTTCCTCTGAACAAGTTGCTACAAAAATATGCAACGTTTGAATGGACTGACAAGTGTGAAGCATCATTCCAGGAGATCCAGACAAAACTGACTTCACCACCATTGCTGATACACGCAGAGATAGGTGGACATTTCATAGTGCTAACAGATGCATCAGATCGTGCTTGTGGCACTGCAATCTGCCACAAAATCGACGATCTATACAGACCTATCCTGTACTTTGGGTACACAATGAATGGAGCAGAACTCAACTACACTGTGACTGAAAAGGAAGCCCTTGCCGTAGTAAAAGCATTGAAAACATATGAAGACATGTTGCAAGGAGGAAAAGTGACTGTGGTAACAGACCACAAGCCATTAGTATCATTACTGATGCAAGCTCACAAGGCGCCCTCGAAACGTCTGAAAAGATGGGCGTTATCACTATCTGACTTTGATCTGGAAGTAACATATGAGCCAGGAGCCACTCATTACCTACCAGACTACCTGTCTCGTGTACAAGAAGATGAGGAAAACTGTGACGAGGAAGAATTCGAACCAGACGTGGGATGTGAAGTATTCAACATTGAACCCAACCAGGAGATAAGCACTGAGAGAATGATGAGAGCTCAGCGCAACGATCCAACCTGCAATCAGATGGTTGAATACCTGGAAGACGAAGTATTCCCAGATGATTGGGAAGAAGCCAAAGCTGTCATGATTAAATCAGAATTCATGGGAATGATAGAACCAGGACTCTTGGTAAAATTCTCAGCTCCACGTAGAAAGAAAAGAGGACAATTCACTGAGGTGAGTGGCAAAATCGTCGTGCCAAAGGAATTACAGCAAAGGGTACTGAAGATTCTACATGACGATATAATAACTGGCGGACATGTAGGCACAGCTGCACTATGCAGCAAAGTGACATCCAAATACTACTGGAAGAACCTACACGAGGACATTGCAGAATATGTCAGGAAATGTGAAACCTGTGCTCTGAGAAAAAGAGCTCCTCACTTCAAAGCAGCTGCCAAAAGCTGGGAGACACCGGATTACCGGTGGCAGCAAGTACAAGTGGACTTCATAGGACCATTAAAACCAGCAGCAGACAAGTCAAAATATATAATGACATTTGTGGATTTGCTGACAGGATACCCAGAAGCATTCTGCACAGAAGATTCCACAGCAGCAACAGGAGCAGACCTGTTTCTGAAAAACATCGTATGCAGATATGGAAAAGTGGAACGCATACACTCGGACAGAGGCCCGACTTTCATATAAAAATCTTCCATGAAATAACAACTAGACTTAATTGTCGCCACAGCATGACAAGTGCAAGAATGCCTACCAGGAATGCGAGAGTTGAGAGGATGCACAAAAGCCTCGAAAACATTATTGCATGCTACATCGATGATGGACATGACATGTGGCCAGATTTGGTCCCAATAGCCTATGGACGATCCGATCCACTATCAGTGGTAGAACGGGATTTTCCCCCTACACCTTGTTGTTTGGACGTGACACAAAAGCCATGGGACTACCTGATAACCGACCAACGCCTACAACTCTCTCAGAATCAGAATGGTTCCTAAGAACAAAGGACAACATAGAACAATTCAAGAAACTGGCTAAAACATACACAGACGAATATGAGGAAAATCTTAGAAAAAGATTGGACACGTGAAAACGACCTGTAGACTTCAATGAAGGAGATCTCGTGTATGTGTATGACCCTGCATGTTCTGCAAACCGAGTCTCGAAATTCTCGGACCGCTACAAAGGGCCCTACCGCATAGAAGAAGTGAAGGATGACCACCTAGTGCGCGTGGCATCTGTAGCAACTGGTGTTAAAATTCCACACTTCGTGAACATACAGAAACTCAAAAGGTGTTACACAACTTGGGCACCAGCGATAGCAGAGGAAGACGATGTAGATGAAGAAGAAAATGAAAATCCTGATGAAGAAGTAGATGAAGAAAACGAAAATTATGAAGAAGAAGAAAGAAATGAAGAAATTCCTGAAGAAATGGAAGAAGGAAATGAAATACATGAAGAAACTATAGAAGAAAATAAAGTCCCGACACAAGAGGACCCTCCTGGGACAAAGAATCAGGACGCTGACGTGCTTCGGGCACTAGGCAAGGTGGGCAAAAATGACAAAGAAAATGCTGACGCGCTTCGGGCGCTAGGCTTGGTGGGAAAGAATAAGAAAAGTAAAGAAAAGGCTAGCCTGGACAGACGGTCTGCCAGTGACGACGCCACTAAAAAGAAGCAATCAGCGACGCATGCCCGCACCCCTTTCTTGATGCCCCCGGCTCAGGAAAGCTGCAAGAAACCTTCTCTGAGGAGTAGTCGCCCCAGGGCCGCAGCCCGTCCCCCTACGCACTGGACCGATACAGACGGGGAGGACGATGAATGTGATTTCATTGTGATATACATATTGAATTGACCTGGTAATCCCAACGGCTGGGAGTTGGTACAGAGGCCAGCGGGTATGGGAACACCGTGTCCCGGGTTCCACAGGTTTCAACTATTAGGACTTATTACTATTTAAACCTCTGAGGTTATGAAAAATGTATATGAAACCCCTGGCTTATCACATGATTATATGAATGATAAATGGAAACTATAATGGAAATGCAATGAAAAGTAACAAGGATAATATGTACTACTAAGGAAGAATGAAAAGGATACTTATAAAATACTACAATGGAAAATACGTGCCTCGCACAATACGCGCTAAAACTAGCCCATTACACATTAAACATGAAAGCAACGCGCTATAGTTATCTAAGAAGCTACACAAGCTGTTATTGAAGGAGAGCAATGAATAATTAAAAGGCCACTTCCTGTGGAGCCTTCCCACAGTTCTTTGCACCCTTCCCACAAAGTATTGCAACAGGAACTGCAGCACTTCTAGACCAATCAGAAGGCAGCTTTTCAGCTGCATGATGGGAATGTTTACAATCAGGGTGCACTGTGGGAAGGTTTACTCGCAGAGGCTGCTGGGAAGGGGATCCCTATTGCCTTGTCTGGAGTATAGGTGGCTGGAGTAACTATGTTTCATGCAGAGAATAGGCGTCTACTGCAGAGTTGGGATAAACGTGTTTAGACTCGATGTTTTGACTTGATTTAAAGTGGCTACAGCACACCCGCGGGCGGTTATTTAAAGAAATTAAGAAGCAATTTCTTTACTTCGAAAATTATGAATACTTATATTTTGTTTCTAACACAAACATGCTGTTTTTGGTTACATTTGATTATATCTGCAGTATTTTCATCTTAAACCTGAGGTATTTTCATCATAAACTGGTTATGTCAGGTTTCTACATAAAATAGTGGGAATTGTTACCCGGTTTCGACAACTACCCCTTGTTCAGTTATGAGGGCGTAGAGTCGTACATGCTCATTTTATTATGGTAACTTATCAAATCACGACTTCGTGTGTGACGATTGGAGAGAGAGAGAGATCACGTTCTTCCATAACTGGACATGGAAGACATCTACAGAGATTTCATAATCGACTTATAACTGTAAGCAAGTTCAAGTCGGAGGTAAGTAGTATGCATATTCTATGAGATGATGATCTGATGGTCGCTAATGCGGAGTCATGAGGGTTGTCCGTCTGAGGACAGAAGCATAGATGTGCAAAATGCCCAAATGCTCCACATAGCAGGTAAGTAAAAAAGAATTGGAATTGGAATTTGAAGGATTTGCCCGTGCGTCATTGATGGAGCGCAGAGTGGGCTGGGGATCAGCCAGAAAAGGCCAAATGATCATGAATGGAAAAAGAACACAAGACAAGAAGATTGGCACGTCGGCCTTAGTGGTAGTATATGGGCGGTAGTGAATAATCACGAATGAGACAGACGTCCTAGAGATCAGGCTTATCGGAAGCTGTCAGAGCGTCAATGTCAGTGAATTAGAATAAGAGTCTTCGAGTACCAACTCATGGTTGGTTCTCCACATCTGGATGTGGTGGAGGGGATAGTACAGCGGAGAAATAGACCCTTTGAAGATGGCTAGGGAAGCCAATTTTGAATTTTGTATTTGAATATTGAATTTTTATTAAAGTGGGGGGGAACAATTTTGAATATCTCTCTTCTCTTTGGTATCAAAGAAACAGTAGTCTGTCACGCTTTTTCTAAGTATTATGTTGTCAAACCCTATTCTTACAAAACACCACACATAGTTATCTATACTTCGATAAGATAGTACAAGTTTCTTGCCATTGTTTAGAATACATGTCATTTTGGGCAAGTTTCTATCAACGTCTTTTCCCGAAAACAATTTAGAAGTTACTTTCTCCATGGTTCCTATAAGTCTTATTCTTCTCTTATATTTTCATCATCAATGTCCGTTGATCAATTTCTACCATTTTACACCAGTTCATTTGTACTCTCGCTGCGATCGCGCTTGGGCGTCGACGAGTTTTTCATATCAATCAGTACAGGTATACTGCTATATATATCACACGTCAGTCCTACATATGTTTTATATATATTTCTTTTTGTTTTTGTCTCTTTTTCCACGAGAATAAAGAGTTAGGCAGCTGGTGCCAACGAAAGTTTTCTGGTAAAGTTTTTATCAACTTCCGTCTGTGATGCGCCTGTGCGCCACAGAACTTCACGAGGTGCAGCCAATCAGAACACTTCATCCTTCCGTAATGTCATTGTAGATGTTTTCGTTCATCCGACCTGTCCCTACTTCAACGGGGACAGCGGCCGGAGGGGCGCTGGCGTCGGTTGTCCGCCTGTGCATGCGTAGTGCCTGTCTGCCGAGGTCATCAAGCAATCGTTCGTCGGCTAGATCTCCCCCGATGCGGGTCCACCTGGCCTCGGCCAGTCTGGGCATTTAGAATGGAACAGGTGTGGCTAATCCGCCAGTGAAGCGGAGGAGCCGAGTCATTGTCGATGACTTCCCTTCTCCTACGAGGGTGGCCGCCAGTCTTTTCGACACTTTCAGCGAGTTCGGGAGGGGGATAATCTTAGGCACTTGACCAGGGCGGGTTGCGGCTGCATAGACGCTCATGCCCCAGGTGATGCGGGCTCGTGCACTCAGGAACAGGTGATCGATTGATAGGTCTCTTATCAGTGCCTCTCCCTGGGTGTACAGATGGTCGAATGGCATAGTCAGTTCACCCAGGAAGATGGTTTCCAGGACCAACGGTGCCGAGAACTGTAGGTAGATCCCGTCCGGTGTAGACCTTCGAGCGGCCTGTCTTAGTCTCCACACTAGGTAGAGCGCGAACAGCATCACAATCGTTAGCAGCAGGGCGAGGACGGCGGTAGGTGTCGAGCAAGCCAGCCGTTCGGTCGGGCACTCTGGTGGGGGGCCGTAGCACCTGATGGTTTGTGCTGTAGCAGCCGAAGTCTGAGACGCCAGGGCTGACGTAGCTAGAACACGTCTGTGTCTCCAACAGAGAACAATAAGTGCAATAATGAGCACCACCGAGAGAGCCGACGAACCCCACGCTGCATACTGTCCATAGAGTTCATTCTTGTAGGCCACCGGTCTCAGAATGAGCTTCTTCTTGTTAATCCTGTCAACCAAGTCTTTTAATGGCATGTGAAACGGTTTCCCGTCCGCTTCCTGTTCCATTGATTGCCGTAGTTCTTGTGGGATAGGGTCGTATACAACGTCCAATTTAGTATCATGGACCTCCGTGGTGACCCAATGAGCCTTACGATCAGGTCATTGGTAGGATATGTGATGGGCTCTCGGTCCCTGTGCTTTGCGCATCCTTGAAGACTGTATGGTATCCATGACTTTTCCGTCATGAAGGCACAGTCGCATCCCAGACTTATCACAGCATAGTTACTTATGGTTTTAATTTCAGGTGGTCGATTTCCGCAAATCAGCTGTCCCTCAGTTTCAGATGTTACAATAAGGACGGTTTCAGAGTCCAGTTGCACTGCCATTTCTTCAAAGTGTGGCTTTATGATATAATCGACGATACAGAGTTTATCAATGGCAGATTTGTCATCTCTGATTAGGGCTGCCACGCACTCGTCATCGGTGATTTTCTTCATGTGAGGTACGTCCGAACATAAAGTCACTGTGCTCCCGTAGCAGCTAGGCCAGTCGATGATTGGGTTTGGTATGTAGTACCTTTGGCTTATAGACAACGCGATAGCATTTGGTACGTTGCTGACCATCGCGCCATCTGCCTTCTGTCCTGTGACTCTGACTGGTACAGGGAATTTCAGGACCTGGTACATCCTGAACAGGTGTTCTTCTGAGACGACTGGAATGCGCAGGGTCACAACTATTGATGAGCCATCGCGAGTGCACTGAGGGCGAGCATTCTCATAGTAAAATGCTGGTGATTTAAAGGCAGACCTGAACCTTGAGTATTTCTGCCTCAGGTATACGTCCGTCCGTCTCACAGCCTTTATTATGGCTTGAGGTGGAATAATCTTAGGTGATAGTCTATGACGTGTTAGCTGGTGTATTTCAGATGTAAAAGTCTCAAGGTGTCTTAAATTTTTCACGTAGTGTAATATCAGGCCTAGTTTTACCCTATTTAGGTAACCAAGGTATGTGAGATAGGCACTGTTTGCTTCTATCCTTAGACGATTTCTGACAGAGCGTTTGCTAAGGTTCAACATTTTGAAGTTGGTAGAGTCAGCTACAGCTTTAAGTCCTGATAATTTGAGTTCTATACTTGTCAACATGACGTTTGTTTTCAGCACTAGTTCCTTTGTAATGTCAGTAAGTTCATTATGTGCTTCGGTCAGGATTTCTATATTTTTTGCATTGTATTCAATGTCCGAAGCACGGCCGGTTCCGAACACATGATATCCAAATTCAGATATTAGATTTAGCACAGGTATTCCTGCACGTATGGTGCGATTAAATCCGTTATCTTGAGGTACACTTTCCAACAGCTTAGCTATCATCTGATGACGTTCAATACGGAGCTTGGCAATGAGCTCGTCCAGCCATTGTTCAAACACATAAATTTGATTGCACACTGCTTCATACTCTTCTGTTCCATTGCCTATTCTTACTTTTTCACGGTTGAGTCGACTTATGCACATGTTCGTAATGTTTACATCTTGGTTTAATCCAACATCAGGAGGGATGGTGACAGTCAGCTGTTGCACCACGTGGCTGGTGTCTGCTATTGATATCACACGTCCGGGTTTTAGGACGACCCCGAGCTTTTCCCTGTGTATAGTCTCTTGGGTAGTCACGTGATGGAGCGTGTAAACTATCAGCAGTATTGTCAGGGTTGCAACTTGTGCAACAGGTATCCCGACAATCATTTTGGTGTAGTGAGTCGGGCGACGTTGCCCGTTTTAAAGTTTCCTAGATGTTGGTAGGGTGACTAGTATTTCTCTATAGTTCGTATATAGTTATCCAGGTGGCGTCTGGGTGACTGCCAGATTATAGCTCCCAGAATGCGCTGTAGGGGGCCCTGTTTGAGCAGTGGACGTCTAGTTCACCTATTCACTGCAGGGGCGCTAGGGTAGGCGCCGGGGCGTTGGTTTCACCACTACTGTGTAAATGGGTTACCCACTGGAGGAAGGTGATCAGCTCACTGGTAGCCTCACTGTAGCGTCTGGTCAGCATCTGGTCACCGTGTTTTATTTAAGTTCGAGTCACTCAGGCCTACAAGAGATGAGAACATAGGTCCCTGTAGTATATACAATTGTAGCCAATTCCATGTGTTAGGGGAGGGGAAGGCCTCTAATTTAGCTCAGTTTCACATTTGCTGTCAGGGTAATCAGTCACTAGAGTACATCACACCAGTTCAGACACATAACCCTGTTTGGAGTTTTTTTTTTTTTTTTTTTTTTTTAAGAGTTTTTGATTGCACGATCATGGAATATTTTCCTTGCTCCATCGGCCAATCAGTCGTCCTAGTCAGACGAAAGTATTTTAAGCCAGGCATGGTTTACGTATTGGTTGGAGGGGAGGAGTTAGATGACCCGTCACAGGGTCAACCGTGTATGTTGGTGCATGGTGCAGGCTGGGCCGTATATGCCCCAGGAGCAATACCTGCGGAATCTACTGATCGGATCATTATTGAGGGCGGGCGCGACACCCAGTCATCGGCAGAATGCTGTATTGTCTCTACAAGCTGGCGCCATTCCACAAAGTCATCGTCCTGTTCATGCGGTGCCGACTGCTCCTCCGATGATGTCGCCCGTTGCGATGCAGCAGTCCATGGGAGAAGGCAGGTCGGGCTGGCGGCGAGGCGGGCCGTACAACAGATTCGCGGCCGCGACTTCGCCGTCTCGATCCTCTACGACGGTTGTCAATCCCACGGCAGCGCGAACCATTCTTCGAGACAACATTGCAGCCGGAGCGGGACGCACTAGGTTACATAGTCCACGTCGGGAGTCGCCGTCCCCTGCTCCGCGGATTGTCGCACTGAGTAAGGTGGTTCGGACTCCTCCGGTGCGCCAGCCGTCGCCGTCGTCAAGGACGCGTGCCATCCCGTTAGTTAAGACGTCCACCCCGGCTCTGACGATTCTTCGGTCCATCAGTACCGAGTTGGACAGTATGCCGCGGTCGTTGTCCGCCTCTGCGTCGAGGAGCTCGTCTCCTGTGCTGAGTTCCGATGGCGGGGGAATGGTCCAGACATCCGGTCCCAGCGACTGCACGTCATCAGCCGCTGTAGGTTCGTCGTCAGACAGCGGTGGACAGGCTCTAGGTTCGAACCCTTCGACCACCCCTGTCGGTAGTTCCACTGTAGGCCGCCAGGACAGCGGCAACTCTCCTCTTTCTGCTGCCTGTCCGTTCGACTTAGTGTCGACGGGCGGCAGGGATAGCATAGCCTCCAGCCGACCGCGTAGGGATAGCGCGACTTCTAGTCGGTCGGGAGGCGCCGGAAGTCCCGCAGCAATGTCGTCCATGTCGGCCACTGGAGCCTCGGTGTTGGAGGGACCGGTGCAGATACCGGCTGATGATCCTGATTTGGAGTTTGACCTTAGTATATTCCTACCAGGCACGATTATAGACTGTGCCCCGTCCACGTCCACAGGGATCAGGTCTGGCAAGGCTCCGCATCAGCCGGACATACCTAAACCATCCGCCGATCCATCGTTGTCAGACGATGAGTAATGCCATGAGGCAGTGGACGTCGTATTGCAGCAGATGTTGCCCATTTCCACAGTTAGGGCTGGACACAGTATACCTCTCTGTCAGTGCCTCCATCTGCCGGGTGCTGGCGGGGTTATTCAGGTCTATTGGGCTCAGTGAAGGTGTATAGTGAGTAGATCCCGATGTACTACGCAATGAGCAATATATCCCCTATTTATACATATTAGAATCTGACAGTTTCCTCAAAATGTTGCATAATTTTGATACTAGTAGTTATCCTGTGTGAAGTCTTTCTTTTGTGAGGTAGATGCACCTAATTCACACATGTCCCAATAGGGCGTGGCAGAGGGAGTGGTGGTGCCGGCAGAGGCCTATTATCATGCACATACTGCGGTCCCAGGTATACTTTGCGTAGGGGTCTCCTGGTAGTGGAGTACCTGGCGGACCGAGGGCTTAGTTCTACCTTGTGCATCTGTACGGCCGGGGGCGGGCACGCCCTAGCTCCAAGACAGGCACCCATTGTATTTCCCAAGTTCAATGTGTCTTATTGGAGTGCGCTACTTGCTCCTACTTCCGATGAACTGAAGGGGGAGGGAAGGACGAGGGCGTTGGTGACGTATTTATCTTTTATTGCAGCTACTCTGTCCCAGCCTTTATGACTTGCCTCCGATGCTGTCTCATTTATGCAGGTAGGGCAGCAGCACAAATTGGTTAATGAATACATCCTTGTCACGTTGTCCAGTCTCCCGAAGTAGAATGGGATGGTGATGATGGTGCGATCTACAGAGTCAAGGGGAAACACATTAAAATAAATACCAGCTGTTTTACATTGTCCATTTCGCACAGCGAAAAAGTATTCCCTTGTTATCACAGGTATATAGCAAATACTCAAGCAACTGTCGATATCATAAATGTGAATCCCTGATGCATGTGCACATGGTTCAGCAGTGCCCAATGTAGCAGCCATGTTGGTCGTATTGTTTTTCCAACACAGAATTAACTCAACAGTCTATTGTCTATAATAACATGTGCAAACGATATATGAGCTGTGGCAATATAGCAATTTTATATGAGTCATTCCTCATCGTCGGACTCAATTACTATGACGATTATGGGCATAGCAGGTCCCTCAGCCATATTTACTATCACAATGGCAAAATGACTAGGCACGTGCATTTCTCCTAGATGTGCGCTGGGCCTGGATGAATGTTGCTAGGAGTTCTTGTATTTCTTCAGGTGTAGGGTAATCCTCGTCCCTGATATCGTCATATTCTTCATCAGATGAGTCTTCCATTATCTCCGCGGTAATTGGATCATTTTCGTAAGTGTAATCAAATGTGTCCAATGGCTCGCGTGTTGGCCGGCTGTCCTCATTCATCATGACAGTTTCATTACTCATGATTGTATTTCTTCCAATTAGAATATTATTCCGTGACTAGATCAGCGTATCTGCTGCGCATCAAGGCAACGCGGTGTGCGGCGGTGCCGTAGTGGATTTTCAATTTAATGGTAGAAGCATACGTTATATTGCATGTGTCACAGTGTGTACCTAGGTAGGGGTGGCATAACTGAAGGTGCCACACGACTTCCTGTCTAATATTAAATATGTCTCCACATACACTGCATATGTGTGAATGTCTCGTTGTGTTGACCGGCGGTGTCATTATAAGTCATTGAGCACGCCAGTTTTTTTTTTACATTAAGATTTTCTTAAGTATTTCTATTGTCCACTTATCAGGGTAAGGGGGAGGTGAGGGTTCACCTAAGGGTCCAGCAACATATAAGTACTTTTCGCCAATTTCCTTCTTCAAATTAAATGTACTTTTCAGTTTGCCCCCAAAGAGCTTTTCCAGGTTATGCAGATATCTTAATTCATATCTTTTAAGACACGTGCGACAATCTCTGCCTGGTTTCTCGTTGCTATGACAATAGAAACACAGATTGTCCCAGGGAAGGTGCGAAGTTAATTTTCCAACAGTGTAGGTGGCGTGATGCTGATTGACTAGAGTCTGTAGTGATGTAGGCAATTTGTAAATCCTCAGGTGAGATTTAGATTCAGCATCTACCGCCAAACCCAGTAAAGTGGCTTTAGTTTTATCAAAAGTTTCTTTTTTATTATAGTAATTTCCCCACCAAGAGTCGGTGGAGTAATCGCTGACACTTTCATCCAATATTCTCCTGCCGCTTCTTGTGTAGATGCTCATATCACAGTATAGTCACAATTTCTAAACTTACTTAAATAAATAATGTGTGCCAGGCACTAATGTTTTTGTTATCCTGGGTGAGTGTTAGATGCTCTCTGTAGCGGTATTATTTCCTCACGAGCGGCTTGTAACTGTTCAAAAGTGTGTCTGCAGCAGGCGAGCAGACATCCTAGAGTAAGGCCGCCAAAAATTGCAAATAAAATACAATATTCCAGGTATGCAGAGCGTTCTGTCTGCATATTAGCAGAAACTAGACAGAGACGGCTAACTCACAGGTAAGTCCAATATTCTAATGATGGCATGACTCCTGTGTAGAGTAGAGTTATAGTATGGTGCAGAGCAGCTCGCTGAGTAGTGATCTGGTGCAGGGTATGGTACTCCAGTGGTGTCTTCATCAAGACTGCAGAGGGAGGAGCGCCATTGCTGCTATATATACAGGGGGCAGGCGGAAGTTACTCACAGAGCAGCCGTCCCACAGTGCATTGCGCACCTTCCCACAGTTCTCTCTGGCACAAACAGAGTGCTGCTGGTTTCCTGTGCAGCCAGGAAGTCGGCTCCCAGCCCAGTAGGCTCCTTACTCAGCCAATCCTGATCGAGCGGCTCCTATATAAGTAGCGTGACTAGCAACGATCCCTGCTCACTGTAATACAATCATTGGATCTGTTACCATTTGGGCGCCTTCCTTATGCACCAAACTGCACTCAGTGTAAGTACTGTCTTCTGTTCCAGGTTATTATGAGCTTACAGATTTTTCACAGATAGTTATTTTCGTGGAAATTTTAGTATGATACTATCAGTTTAAATTGTGCTTCTCATAACTATAGTCATATCCATACAACGTGTACTTTTCTGCTAAAAATGTTATCTGGGTATCTGTAGTTTGCCCAGTAATATTTTCGCTTTCCTCATGGCATATACTTTCCAAAATCGTGTTTCTAGGCCTTTTCCTCAGTATTGTACCTGCTCATATATACATAGATAGATTCCGCCGTGCATTTTGGCATTATAAGTCAGTTCATATCATTCCATTTCAAATGTGTAGTGCATACCCCAGATTGCACACCTATAACCATATTCTTGGGGTTGAAGATATCATAATCACAGCTGTTCATTTGTTAATATGTCGTACTAGATAGCGCGTATGCAGTGCAGTAAGGTTTAGTAGGAGTCTGAGGTCATTCTCCCTTCTCTATGCAGAGCTGTAGGCTCTAGTCATAATATTTCACATCAGATGGCGTTGCTGCGCCGTGTATCAGTCTTTAGTTCCTTTGTTTGCCGTCAGGCGGCGCCACCGCGCCTGTGTCACGTATAATACCCGCTGATTGCTTCTTTTTAGTGGCGTCGTCACTGGCAGACCGTCTGTCCAGGCTAGCCCTTTCTTTACTTTTCTTATTCTTTCCCACCAAGCCTAGCGCCCGAAGCGCGTCAGTATTTTCTTTGTCATTTTTGCCCACCTTGCCTAGTGCCCGAAGCACGTCAGCGTCCTGATTCTTTGTCCCAGGAGGGCCCTGTTGTGTCGGGACCTTATTTTCTTCTATAGTTTCTTCATGTGTTTTATTTCCTTCTTCCATTTCTTCAGGAATTCCTCCATTTCTTTCTTCTTCTTCATAATTTTCGTTTTCTTCATGTACTTCTTCATCAGGATTTTCATTTTCTTCTTCATCTACATCGTCTTCCTCTGCTATCGCTGGTGCCCATGTCGTGTAACACCTTTTGAGTTTTTGTATGTTCACGAAGTGTGGTATTTTAACACCAGTTGCTACAGACGCTACACGCACTAGGTGGTCATCCTTCACCTCTTCTATGCGGTAGGGCCCTTTGTAGCGGTCCGAGAATTTCGGGACTCGGTTTGCAGAACACGTAGGGTCATACACATAGACGAGATCTCCTTCATTGAAGTCTACAGGTCGTTTTCCTGTGTCCAATCTTTTTCTAAGATTTTCCTCATATTCGTCTGTGTATGTTTTATCCAGTTTCTTGAATTCTTCTATGTTGTCCTTTGTTCTTAGGAACCATTCTGATTCTGAGAGAGTTGTAGGCGTTTGTCGGTTGTCAGGTAGTCCCATGGCTTTTGTGTCACGTCCAAACAACAGGGTGTAGGGGGAAAATCCCTTTCTACCACTGATAGTGGATCGGATCGTCCATAGGGCTATTGGGACCAAATCTGGCCACATGTCATGTCCATCATTGATGTAGCATGCAATAATGTTTTCGAGGCTTTTGTGCATCCTCTCAACTCTCGCATTCCCGGTAGGCATTCTTGCACTTGTCATGCTGTGGCGACAATTAAGTCTAGTTGTTATTTCATGGAAGATTTTTGATATGAAAGTCGGGCCTCTGTCCGAGTGTATGCGTTCCACTTTTCCATATCTGCATACGATGTTTTTCAGAAACAGGTCTGCTCCTGTTGCTGCTGTGGAATCTTCTGTGCAGAATGCTTCTGGGTATCCTGTCAGCAAATCCACAAATGTCATTATATATTTTGACTTGTCTGCTGCTGGTTTCAATGGTCCTATGAAGTCCACTTGTACTTGCTGCCACGGGTAATCCGGTGTATCCCAGCTTTTGGCAGCTGCTTTGAAGTGAGGAGCTCTTTTTCTCAGAGCACAGGTTTCACATTTCCTGACATATTCTGCAATGTCCTCGTGTAGGTTCTTCTAGTAGTACTTGGACGTCACTTTGCTGCATAGAGCAGCTGTGCCTACATGTCCGCCAGTTATTATATCGTCATGTAGAATCTTCAGTACCCTTTGCTGTAATTCCTTTGGCACGACGATTTTGCCACTCACCTCAGTGAATTGTCCTCTTTTCTTTTTACGTGGAGCTGAGAATTTTACCAAGAGTCCTGGTTCTATCATTCCCATGAATTCTGATTTAATCATGACAGCTTTGGCTTCTTCCCAATCATCTGGGAATACTTCGTCTTCCAGGTATTCAATCATCTGATTGCAGTTTGGATCGTCGCGCTGAGCTCTCATCATTCTCTCAGTGCTTATCTCCTGGTTGGGTTCAATGTTGAATATTTCACATCCCACGTCTGGTTCGAATTCCTCCTCGTCACTGTTTTCCTCGTCTTCTTGTACACGAGACAGAAAGTCTGATAGGTAATGAGTGGCTCCTGGTTCATATGTTATTTCCAGATCAAAGTCCGATAATGATAACGCACATCTTTTCAGACGTTTCGAGGGCGCCTTGTGAGCTTGCATCAGTAATGATACTAATGGCTTGTGGTCTGTTACCACAGTCACTTTTCCTCCTTGCAACATGTCTTCATATGTTTTCAGTGCTTTTACTACGGCCAGGGATTCCTTTTCAGTCACAGTGTAGTTGAGTTCTGCTCCATTCATTGTGTATCCAAAGTACAGGATAGGTCTGTATAGATCGTCGATTTTGTGGCAGATTGCAGCGCCACAAGTGCGATCTGATGCATCTGTTAGCACTATGAAATGTCCACCTATCTCTGGGTGTATCAGCAATATAGGTGAAGTCAGTTTTGTCTGAATCTCCTGGAATGATGCTTCACACTTCTCAGTCCATTCAAACGTTGCATATTTTTGTAGCAACTTGTTCAGAGGAACAGCTGCCTTGGCGAATCCCGGGATGAAAGAACGGTAGTAATTGCACAGTCCCAGGAACGATTTGACAGCTTTCACGTTCTTTGGTCTTTTCACTGCCTTGACCTTTTTAATAATCCTAGGTTGGGTTTCAAGACCTTCCTTGCTGATAATATGTCCCAAGTAGTTGATTCTGTCCTTGCACCAATCACATTTTTCGGGCTTGATTTTTAAGTCCGCTTTGGCTAGTGCTTTCAGAACAAGTTGAACGTTTTTCAGGTGATCCTCAAATGTCTGGTCGTAGATTATTACATCGTCTAGGTATGCCAGACATGTCCTTGGTATGAGGCCATTTAAAGCAGTAGACATTACCTTGGTAAACTGCCATGGCGCTCCACAAAGGCCAAATGCTACACGTCGATATTGGTAGACTCCAGTAAGTGTCTCAAAAGCTGTGAACTGTCTTGAATCCTTGTCTATCTCAACTTGATGGTATCCACTGAGAAGATCGAGTGCTGTGAACATAGTGGGTTTCTTGTATGCCATGAAGAGGAATAGAGATCTTGCTGTAGGCATGGGGAATTTGTCCTTGTACGAGATGGAATTAAGCCATCTGTAGTCTGTGCAGAGCCTGGGTTTTCCATTCTTTTTATAAGCCACTACAAGAGGGCTTCGCCATGCTGATTCACTTGGTTCTATCACTCCTATGTCCAGAAGCTGTTTCACTTGCTCATCTATTACTTCCATTTTCTGTGGTGAGTATCTGTAGGGTCTTGTGCAGGCTATTCCTTTAGATTCATCCACTCTTATTTTCATTGGTGAAATTTTGCAATGACCGAGCTCAGACATGTCAAATGCAAGACTGTCTTGATTGTCCAATAGCATCTTCACAAATTCTTCTTTTTGTGTTTCATCCAGACAAGATTCACTTAGGTCGATCTGTTTTATCTTTTCTTCCTTTGGTGTTGTTTTCCTTCGTTCTTCAAACTGGTCAGCTGTCAATGATTTTACAAAATCTATTGCCATTTGACACACTTCGGCTGGTATTCCCATTTTCTGTTGATGGTCTACTCTAAGGAATTCTGTTAGATCTTCAGGGTCCAGTCCAGGTGCTTCACCTTTACTGGCATATGCTAGGACATCATTCTTTCCCAGAATGATAGGTTTATCTGAGCAATTCATGATTTTTATCCACCATGTTTTTCCTAGTTGGTTGATACTGCTTTCTACACATAGTGGTGCAAGTCCTGATGGTTCACAGAGTACAGTATCTCCTTGTTCTTCTTGTACCTGTCTCCATGGTGAGACTGATATAATTTTCTCCTGCATAGGGAGCAATTTCTCGTTTTCTGTGCTTGATATTGGATTTCCTTTGAAGATTTCCACTTTTCTGTCCCCCATTTTCATATCTGCTTGAAGTGCTTCTAGTAGATTCCTACCAATCATCACATCGTGGCAAAGATTTTCCATGACATGGAAGTTGAAATATAGTCGTGCTCCTTCCACCATGAATTTTAATCTTGCAGTTTCTGAAATAATTTTGCTGTTACCATCTGCCATATTTACCTTCACATTTGCATCAAAAGTTTTTACTATGCATTCTTCTGGTAGTGATTGTACCTTTTTGAGATGAAACAGTCACTGGCTCCTGTGTCGAGAAATGCTGATTTCTCTTTTCCACATAAGTTGATGGTCAGAAAAAATGGTTCACTGCTAAGTTTGTCATTAGCTGATCCGCCCATAGAATGCAGTGTTGTTGTAATAAGCGGCACGGACCAGCCTTTTAGTTTCCCTGCTGATTGTTTCCTGATGGGCCGCCTCGTGCTCCAGGTGCTTGTCCTGTCGCTCTCATTTCGCCCATCTTATTTTGAAGCCAGCTACAGGCATCAGTACTGTGTCCATACATTTCATGCACTGAGCAATATTTGCGATTATCTTCTCCTATCTCTGCTCTATTACCTGGGCGATATTGATTTCCCTGTCCTGTTTTTCCTTCATTCCTTTGTTGATTTGGCTGTTGTGTGGCAGGCTGTTGCATGTAGGGTCTCCCAGATTGAGGGTAAAAACGTGGGCGTTGGAAAGGCTGGTTTCTTGGACCGTTCTGCCATTGTCCTTTATTGGCCCATCCTTGGTACCCAAAGGACTGTTTATTTGGATAAAATGGTCGTGGTCCCTGGTTTCTTGGATTTCTATCTGCATTGTAGTTTCTGTTAGGCTGGTTGTAGTTCTGGTAGTTCTGGCGTATGGGTGCATTTTGCTGTTGCTTGTCACCAGCAGCCTCCAGGGCGGCTAACAGTTGATCGAGACGATCATCTGGATGTGCTGGTGGAGATGCTTCTATAACAGCAGCTGAGGCTTTTGGTGTTTTCTTATCCAGAGATTCAAGCCGTGATGCTACTTTAATCGCATCCTCGATGGTTTTCACGTCTGTTCTGGCCAGTTCTCTTGATATTGCCGGAGAGGTACCACCAATAAAAACTGCTAACACTAGTTCTGGTGCCACATCGCCAGCTACTTGATGTTTTCTCAATATTCCAGCAAAATCCAAAACAGATTGGTCCTTTTCTTGTTTGAGTGAGAAGAAATCCCTATGTTTCTGCCAAGATGTTCGTTTGTCTTCAAAGATGTCTATAACGGCAGCTTTCAAATGTTCATAAGTGTCTTTCTTGTCATTTGCTAGAGTTTTTACCCAATCAGCAGCTATGCCTTTTTATCCATGCTTTGCCATCAACAACTTTTTATCATCGTTCCATTCATACAGTTTGGCAACTGCATCTAGTTCGTCGAAATAGGTTTCCGGATTTTCTCCGCTTGAACCATTGAAAACAGGGGGTTTTATGGGTGGTACTGCCGCCATATTGATTGGTGGGTTGATTGGTTGAGCAGGAGCTGGTGGATGTTTATTCTGAATGTTCAACTGACCTTGATTTTGTAGATTTTGTTGATCCTGACTATGATCCTCTGGCTCTTTTTGTTCCTCTATATCTGATAACTCCTGTAGATGTCTGTCCAAATCCTGAGAGACAGATTTATGATATTCCAATTTTCTCCTGGTATTGTGTAAATCCTTAGAGTTTATAGAGTGATCCAATGGTGTTTCATCAAAATCAAAAGCAGACCGATCTGCAACCGCGGTTAAACTGGTATTTTCAGGGAGAAGGTTTACTTCATCCTGACAGCAATCTTCTCCATTGGTATCACTAGCTACATCGGGGTGTAGTCGTACTGTGAGGGCTGGTTCCGATGTAGGGCCACTGGGGCCCGCGACGTCGGTTGGAGACGCCACCACGCCAGGCTGGTCAGACCTCTCTGTCAAGGCCGCTGGATGGATTGATTCCTTGCCTGACCTGGCCGAGCTTAGAATTCCCGAATTGAGCGCTCGTGGGTCCTCTAAGTCGGTTTCACCTGTGCTTGACTCCTCAAACTGACTAGGTAATATGGAGTCAATGTCGCTGGGGGTGGTAAATTTCCACCTGTATGCACCATGTATCCTTTCGTTAATTATAGGTCTGTTACGATTGTCCAATGCTATAGGGTCAGCTTGCCCACGGGAGCGACTTGATCTGCCAGACCGGCCGAATCTAGCGAGCAAATCGCAGTCCCCGGCGTTTTCTAGTGATCCTTCTACAGCTTGTTGACTCGATGTATCAGTCCTACCTTGGAGCACACGGTGGGAGGTATCATCCAACTCATCCGGATTTTCAGATGTCGGCGGTGCCGGAGGAATGGGAAAAGGTATACCACTCATGAACTAAGCAGCATACACCACTGATATTCTCCACCAGGTGAACAGTAGTAACGGACGGTTGTGGTGGATGTATGTGAAAGGGTAGCTAGCTCAAATGGTTTGATGGTTGTGATGCTTGTTTGCTGGTTACGATGGTATTAATTCAGGGGTTTAATTCGTGCTGCAGCAAGATGACTAAGTCCAAAGGTTAATACTTACACAGTCCAACCCTGTGTATCCCAGCAGTAAGTATGGTTAGTCCTCACAGGAAGAGCGTTACATTCTATCTCCTGCCTGCTTGGTCAGCTCATCTGCATATATACAACTCAGACGCCTCCAACCACCACTCCCGTGGCCTTAAAAGGCCACTTCCTGTGGAGACTTCCCACAGTTCTTTGCACCCTTCCCACAAAGTATTGCAACAGGAACTGCAGCACTTCTAGACCAATCAGAACGCAGCTTTTCAGCTGCATGATGGGAATGTTTACAATCAGGGTGCACTGTGGGAAGGTTTACTCGCAGAGGCTGCTGGGAAGGGGATCCCTATGCCTTGTCTGGAGTATAGGTGGCTGGAGTAACTATGTTTCATGCAGAGACTAGGTGTCGTTGGAGTAAACGTGTTTTGCTTCGATGTTTTGACTTGATTTAAAGTGGTTAGAGCACACCGATGCCTGTAGCTGGCTTCAAAATAAGATGGGTGAAATGAGAGCGACAGGACAAGCACCTGGAGCACGAGGCGGCCCATCAGGAAACAATCAGCAACAATCAGCAGGGAAACTAAAAGGCTGGTCCGTGCCGCCTATTACAACAACACTGCATTCTATGGGCGGATCAGCTAATGACAAACTTAGCAGTGAACCATTATTTCTGACCATCAACTTATGTGGAAAAGAGAAATCAGCATTTCTCGACACAGGAGCCAGTGACTGTTTCATCTCAAAAACGTACAAACACTCACTACCAGAAGAATGCATAGTAGAAACTTTTGATGCAAATCTGAAGGTAAATATGGCAGATGGTAACAGCAAAATTATTTCAGAAACTGCAAGATTAAAATTCATGGTGGAAGGAGCACGACTATATTTCAACTTCCATGTCATGGAAAATCTTTGCCATGATGTCATGATTGGTAGGAATCTACTAGAAGCACTTCAAGCAGATATGAAAATGGGAGACAGAAAAGTGGAAATCTTCAAAGGAAATCCAATATCAAGCACAGAAAACGAGAAATTGCTCCCTATGCAGGAGAAAATTATATCAGTCTCACCATGGAGACAGGTACAAGGAGAACAAGGAGATACTGTACTCTGTGAACCATCAGGACTTGCACCACTATGTGTAGAAAGCAGTATCAACCAACTAGGAAAAACATGGTGGATAAAAATCATGAATTGCTCAGATAAACCTATCATTCTGGGAAAGAATGATGTCCTAGCATATGCCAGTAAAGGTGAAGCACCTGGACTGGACCCTGAAGATCTAACAGACTTCCTTAGAGTAGACCATCAACAGAAAATGGGAATACCAGCCGAAGTGTGTCAAATGGCAATAGAGTTTGTAAAATCATTGACAGCTGACCAGTTTGAAGAACGAAGGAAAACAACACCAAAGGAAGAAAAGATAAAACAGATCGACCTAAGTGAATCTTGTCTGGATGAAACACAAAAGGAAGAATTAATAAAGATGCTATTGGACAATCAAGACAGTCTTGCATTTGACATGTCTGAGCTCGGTCATTGCAAAATTTCACCAATGAAAATTAGAGTGGATGAATCTAAAGGAATAGCCTGCACAAGACCCTACAGATACTCACCACAGAAAATGGAAGTAATAGATGAGCAAGTGAAACAGCTTCTGGACATAGGAGTGATAGAACCAAGTGAATCAGCATGGCGAAGCCCTCTTGTAGTGGCTTATAAAAAGAATGGAAAACCCAGGCTCTGCACAGACTACAGATGGCTTAATTCCATCATGTACAAGGACAAGTTCCCCATGCCTACAGCAAGATCTCTTCTCCTCTTCATGGCATACAAGAAACCCACTATGTTCACAGCACTCGATCTTCTCAGTGGATACCATCAAGTTGAGATAGACAAGGATTCAAGACAGTACACAGCATTTGAAACACCTACAGGAGTCTACCAATATCGACGTGTAGCATTTGGCCTTTGTGGAGCGCCATGGCAGTTTACCAAGGTAATGTCTACTGCTTTAAATGGCCTCATACCAAGGACATGTCTGGCATACCTAGATGATGTAATAATCTACGACCAGACATTTGAGGATCACCTGAAAAACGTTCAACTTGTTCTGAAAGCACTAGCCAAAGCGGAATTAAAAATCAAGCCCGAAAAATGTGATTGGTGTAAAGACAGAATCAACTACTTGGGACATATTATCAGCAAGGAAGGTCTTGAAACCCAACCCAGGATCATTAAAAAGGTCAAGGCAGTGAAAAGACCAAAGAATGTGAAAGCTGTCAAATCGTTCCTGGGACTGTGCAATTACTACCGTTCCTTCATCCCGGGATTCGCCAAGGCAGCTGTTCCTCTGAACAAGTTGCTACAAAAATATGCAACGTTTGAATGGACTGACAAGTGTGAAGCATCATTCCAGGAGATTCAGACAAAACTGACTTCACCACCATTGCTGATACACCCAGAGATAGGTGGACATTTCATAGTGCTAACAGATGCATCAGATCATGCTTGTGGCGCTGCAATCTGCCACAAAATCGACAATCTATACAGACCTATCCTGTACTTTGGGTACACAATGAATGGAGCAGAACTCAATTACACTGTGACTGAAAAGGAAGCCCTGGCCGTAGTAAAAGCACTAAAAACATATGAAGATATGTTGCAAGGAGGAAAAGTGACTGCGGTAACAGACCACAAGCCATTAGTATCATTACTGATGCAAGCTCACAAGGCGCCCTCGAAACGTCTGAAAAGATGGGCGTTATCATTATCGGACTTTGATCTGGAAATAACATATGAACCAGGAGCCACTCATTACCTACCAGACTATCTGTCTCGTGTACAAGAAGACGAGGAAAACAGTGACGAGGAAGAATTCGAACCAGACGTGGGATGTGAAATATTCAACATTGAACCGAACCAGGAGATAAGCACTGAGAAAATGATGAGACCTCAGCGCGACGATCCAAACTGCAATCAGATGATTGAATACCTGGAAGACGAAGTATTCCCAGATGATTGGGAAGAAGCCAAAGCTGTCATGATTAAATCAGAATTCATGGGAATGATAGAACCAGGACTCTTGGTAAAATTCTCAGCTCCACGTAGAAAGCAAAGAGGACAATTCACTGAGGTGAGTGGCAAAATTGTCGTGCCAAAGGAATTACAGCAAAGGGTACTGAAGATTCTACATGACGATATAATAACTGGCGGACATGTAGGCACAGCTGCTCTATGCAGCAAAGTGACGCCCAAGTACTACTGGAAGAACCTACACGAGGACATTGCAGAATATGTCATGAAATGTGAAACCTGTGCTCTGAGAAAAAGAGCTCCTCACTTCAAAGCAGCTGCCAAAAGCTGGGATACACCGGATTACCCGTGGCAGCAAGTACAAGTGGACTTCATAGGACCGTTGAAACCAGCAGCAGACAAGTCAAAATATATAATGACATTTGTGGATTTGCTGACAGGATACCCAGAAGCATTTTGCACAGAAGATTCGACAGCAGCAACAGGAGCAGACCTCTTTCTGAAGAACATCATCATATGCAGATATGGAAAAGTGGAACGCATACACTCGGACAGAGGCCCGACTTTCATATCAAAAATCTTCCATGAAATAACAACTAGACTTAATTGTCGCCACAGCATGACAAGTGCGAGAATGCCTACCGGGAATGCGAGAGTTGAGAGGATGCACAAAAGCCTCGAAAACATTATTGCATGCTACATCGATGATGGACATGACATGTGGCCAGATTTGGTCCCAATACCCCTATGGACGATCCGATCCACTATCAGTGGTAGAACGGGATTTTCCCCCTACACACTGTTGTTTGGACGTGACACAAAAGCCATGGGCCTACCTGACAACCGACCAACGCCTACAACTCTCTCAGAATCAGAATGGTTCCTAAGAACAAAGGACAACATAGAACAATTCAAGAAACTGGCTAAAACATACACAGACGAATACGAGGAAAATCTTAGGAAAAGATTGAATGCAGGAAAACGACCTGTAGACTTCAATGAAGGAGATCTCGTGTATGTGTATGACCCTACGTGTTCTGCAAACCGGGTCTCGAAATTCTCGGACCGCTACAAAGGGCCCTACCGCATAGAAGAAGTGAAGGATGACCACCTAGTGCGCGTGGCATCTGTAGCAACTGGTGTTAAAATACCACACTTCGTGAACATACAGAAACTCAAAAGGTGTTACACAACTTGGGCACCAGCTATAGCAGAGGAAGACGATGTAGATGAAGAAGAAAATGAAAATCCTGAAGAAGAAGTAGATGAAGAAAACGAAAATTATGAGGAAGAAGAAAGAAATGAAGAAATTCCTGAAGAAATGGAAGAAGGAAATGAAATACATGAAGAAACTATAGAAGAAAATAAGGTCCCGACACAAGAGGACCCTCCTGGGACAAAGAATCAGGACGCTGACGTGCTTCGGGCACTAGGCAAGGTGGGCAAAAATGACAAAGAAAATGCTAACGCGCTTCGGGCGCTAGGCTTGGTGGGAAAGAATGAGAAAAGTAAAGAAAAGGCTAGCCTGGACAGACGGTCTGCCAGTGACGACGCCACTAAAAAGAAGCAATCAGCGGCGCACGCCCGCACCCCTTCCTCGACGCCCCCGGCTCAGGAAAGCTGGAAGAAACCTTCTCTGAGGAGTAGTCGCCCCAGGGCCGCAGCCCGTCCCCCTACGCACTGGACCGTTACAGACGGGGAGGACGATGAATGTGATTTCATTGTGATATAAATATTGAATTGACCTGGTAATCCCAACGGCTGGGAGTTGGTACAGAGGCCAGCGGGTATGGGAACACTGTGTCCCGGGTTCCACAGGTTTCAACTCTTAGGACTTATTACTATTTAAAAACCTCCGAGGTTATGAAAAATGTATATGAAACCCCTGGCTTATCACATGATTATATGAATGATAAATGGAAACTATAATGGAATGCAAAGGAAAGTAACAAGGATAATATGTACTACTAACAAAGAATGAAAAGGATACTTATAAAATACTACAAGGGAAAATATGTGCCTCGCACAATACGCGCTAGAACTAGCCCATTACACATTAAACATGAAAGCAACGCACTACAGTTATCATAGTATGTCACCACTAAGACACTACACAAGCTATAATTGAAGGAGAGCAATGAATAATTATCCTCAGAGGATCTAACATACTCTAAAAGAAATATAGGAAGCAGAAGGCAGGACTAAAACGTGGACCACTCCACTCTATACTAACAGTAAAACAAGGCTGACACCTAGTGTGCGGATTAGGAACCATGCAGCAGGACGGTGCAGTGGCGCCGCCTGACGTGCATATTGGGTACTATATGTGACACAGGCGCAGTGGCGCCGCCTGACGGCAAACAAAGGAACTAAAGACTGATACACGGCGCAGCAACGCCATCTGGTGTGAAACATTATGACTAGAGCCTGCAGCTCTGCATAGAGAAGGGAGAACGCCCTCCCAGTCCTACTAAGCCTTACTGCACTGCATACGTGCTATCTAGTACGACGTACTTACTGATGAATAGCTGCGACTATGATATCTTCAACCCTAATAATATGGTTATAGGTGTGCAATCTGGAGTATGCACTATACATTAGAAATGGAATGATATGAACTGACTTATAATGCCAAAATGCACGGCGAAAATCTATCTATATATATGAGTAGGTACAATACTGAGGAAAAGGCCTAGAAACACGGTTTTGGAATGTATATGCCATAAGGAAAATGAAAATATTACTGGGCGAACTACAAATACCCAGATAACATTTTTAGCAGAAAAATACACGTTGTATGGATATGACTATAGCTACGAAAAGCACAGTTTAAACTGACAGTATGATACTAAAATTTCCACGAAAAAATCTGTAAAAATCTGTAAGCTCATAATGACCTGGAACAAAGGACGGTACTTACACTAAGTGCAATTTGGTGTATAAGGACGGCGCCCCAATGGTAACAGATCCAATGATTGTATTACAGTGAGCAGGGATCGTTGCTAGGGACGCTACTTATATAGGAGCCGCTTGATCAGGATTGGCTGAGTAGGGAGCCTGCTGGGCTAGGAGCCGACTTCCTGGCTGCACAGGAAGCCAGCAGCGCTCTGTTTATGCCAGAGAGAACTGTGGGAAGGCGCGCTATGCACTGTGGGACGGCTGTATTGTGAGTGACTTCCGCCTGCCCCCTGTATATATAGCAGCAATGGCGCTCCTCCCCCTGCACTCTTGATGAAGACACCACTGGAGTACCATACCCTGCACCAGATCACTACTCAGCGAGCTGCTCTGCACCATACTATGACTCTACTCTACACAGGAGTCATGCCATCATTGGAATATTGCACCTACCTGCGAGTTTGCTATCTCTGTCTAAGTTTCTGCTAATATGCAGACAGAACGCTCTGCATACCTGGAATATTGTATTTTATTTGCAATCTTTGGAGGCCTTACTCTAGGATGTCTGCTTGCCTGCTGCAGACACACTTTTGAACAGTTACAAGCCGCTCGTGAGGGAATAATACCACTACAGAGAGCATCTAACACTCACCCAGGATAACAAAAACATTAGTGCCTGGCACGCATTATTTATTCAAGTAAGTTTAGAAATTGTGACTATACTGTGATATGAGCATCTACACAAGAAGCGGCAGGAGAATATTGGATGAAAGTGTCAGCGATTACTCCACCGACTCTTGGTGGGGAAACTACTATTATAAAATAGAAACTTTTGATAAAACTAAAGCCACTTTACTGGGTTTGGCGGTAGATGCTGTTTCTAAATCTCACCTGAGGATTTACAAATTGCCTATATCACTACAGACTCTAGTCAATCAGCATCACGCCACCTACACTGTTGGAAAATTAACTTCGCACCTTCCCTGGGACAATCTGTGTTTCTATTGTCATAGCAACGAGAAACCAGGCAGAGATTGTCGCACGTGTCTTAAAAGATATGAATTAAGATATCTGCATAACCTGGAAAAGCTCTTTGGGGGCAAACTGAAAAGTACATTTAATTTGAAGAAGGAAATTGGCAAAAAGTACTTATATGTTGCTGGACCCTTAGCTGAACCCTCACCTCCCCCTTACCCTGATAAGTGGACAATAGAAATACTTAAGAAAATCTTAATGTAAAAAAAAAACTGGCGTGCTCAATGACTTATAATGACACCGCCGGTCAACACAACGAGACATTCACACATATGCAGTGTATGTGGAGACATATTTAATATTAGACAGGAAGTCGTGTGGCACCTTCAGTTATGCCACCCCTACCTAGGTACACACTGTGACACATGCAATATAACGTATGCTTCTACCATTAAATTGAAAATCCACTACGGCACCGCCGCACACCGCGTTGCCTTGATGCGCAGCAGATACGCTGATCTAGTCACGGAATAATATTCTAATTGGAAGAAATACAATCATGAGTAATGAAACTGTCATGATGAATGAGGACAGCCGGCCAACACGCGAGCCATTGGACACATTTGATTACACTTACGAAAATGATCCAATTACCGCGGAGATAATGGAAGACTTATCTGATGAAGAATATGACGATATCAGGGACGAGGATTACCCTACACCTGAAGAAATACAAGAACTCCTAGCAAGATTCATCCAGGCCCAGCGCACATCTAGGAGAAATGCACGTGCCTAGTCATTTTGCCATTGTAATAGTAAATATGGCTGAGGGACCTGCTATGCCCATAATCGTCATAGTAATTGAGTCCGACAATGAGGAATGACTCATATAAAATTGCTATATTGCCACAGGTCATATATCGTTTGCACATGTTATTATAGACAATAGACTGTTGAGTTAATTCTGTGTTGAAAAAACAATACGACCAACATGGCTGCTACATTGGGCACTGCTGAACCATGTGCACATGCAGCAGGGATTCACATTCATGATATCGACAGTTGTTTGAGTATTTGCTATATTCCTGTGATAACAAGGGAATATTTTTTTGCTGTGCGAAATGGACAATGTAAAACAGCTGGTATTTATTTCAATGTGTTTCCCCTTGACTCTGTAGATCGCACCATCATCACCATCCCATTCTACTTCGGGAGACTGGATAACGTGACAAGGATGTATTCATTAACCAATTTGTGCTGCTGCCCTACCTGCATAAATGAGACAGCATCGGAGGCAAGTCATAAAGTCTGGGACAGAGTAGCTGCAATAAAAGATAAATATGTCACCAACCCCCTCGTCCTTCCCTCCCCCTTCAGTTCATCGGAAGTAGGAGCAAGTACCGCACCCCAATAAGACACATTAAACTTGGGAAATACAATGGGTGCCTGTCTTGGAGCTAGGGCGCGCCCGCCCCCGGCCGTACAGATGCACAAGGTAGAACTAAGCCCTCGGTCCGCCAGGTACTCCACTACCAGGAGACCCCTACGCAAAGTATACCTGGGACCGCAGTATGTGCATGATAATAGGCCTCTGCTGGCGCCACCACTCCCTCTGCCACGCCCTATTGGGACATGTGTGAATTAGGTGCATCTACCTCACAAAAGAAAGACTTCACACAGGATAACTACTAGTATCAAAATTATGCAATATTTTGAGGAAACTGTCAGATTCTAATATGTATAAATAGGATATATATTGCTCATTGTGTAGTACATCAGGTTCTACTCACTATACACCTTCACTGAGCCCAATAGACCTGAATAACCCCGCCAGCACCCGGCAGATGGAGGCACTGACAGAGAGGTATACTGTGTCCAGCCCTAACTGTGGAAATGGGCAACGTCTGCTGTAATACGACGTCTACTGCCTCATGGCATTACTCATCGTCTGACAACGATGGATCAGCGGATGGTTTAGGTATGTCCGGCCGATGCGGAGCCTTGCCAGACCTGATCCCTGTGGACGTGGACGGGACACAGTCTATAATCGTGCCTGGTGGGAATATACTAAGGTCAAACTCCAAATCAGGATCATCAGCCGGTATCTGCACCGGTCCCTCCGACGCCGAGGCTCCAGTGGCCGACATGGATGACATTGCTGTGGGACTTCCGGCGCCTCCCGACCGACTAGAAGTCGCGCTATCCCTACGCGGTCGGCTGGAGGCTATGCTGTCCCTGCCGCCCGTCGACACTAAGTCGGACGGACAGGCAGCAGAACGAGGAGAGTTGCCACTGTCCTGGCGGCCTACAGTGGAACTACCGACAGGGGTGGTCGAAGGGCTCGAATCTAGAGCCTGTCCACCGCTGTCTGACGACGAACCTACGGCGGCTGATGACGTGCAGTCGCTGGGACCGGATGTCTTGACCATCACCCCGCCATCAGAACTCCGCACAGGAGACGAGCTCCTCGACGGAGAGGCGGACGACGACCGCGGCATACTGTCCAACTCGGTACTGATGGACCGAAGAATCGTCAGACCTGGGGTGGACGTCTTAACTAACGGGATGGCACACGTCCTTGGCGACGGCGACGGCTGGCGCGTCAGAAGAGTCCGAACCACCCTACTCACTGCGACAACCCGCGGAGCAGGGGACGGCGACTCCCGACGTGGACTATGTAACGTAGTGCGTCCCGCTCCGGCTGCAACGTTGTCTCGAAGAATGGTTCGCGCAGCCGTGGGATTGACAACCGTCGTAGAGGATCGAGATGGCGAAGTCGCGGCCGCGAATCTGTTATACGGCCCGCCTCGCCGCCAGCCTGACCCGCCTTCTCCCATGGACCGCTGCATCACAACGGATGACATCATCGGAGGAGCAGTCGGCACCGCATGAACAGGACGATGACTTTGTGAAATGGCGCTAGCTTGTAGAGACAATACAGCATTCTGCCGATGACTGGGTGTCGCTCCCGCCCTCAATAATGATCCGCTCAGTAGATTCCGCAGGTATTGCTCCTGGGGCATATACGGCCCAGCCTGCACCAACATACACGGTTGATCCTGTGACGGGTCATCTAACTCCTCCCCTCCAACCAATACGTACACCATGCCTGGCTTAAAATACTTTCGTCTGACTAGGACGACTGATTGGCCGATGGAGCAAGGAATATATTCCATGATCGTGCAATCAAAAACTCTTAAAAACTCCAAACAGGGTTATGTGTCTGAATTGGTGTGATGTACTCTAGTGACTGATTACCCTGATAGCAAATGTAAAACTGAGCTAAATTAGAGGCCTTCCCCTCCCCTAACATATGGAATTGGCTACAATTGTATATACTACAGGTAGCCACTTTAAATCAAGTCAAAACATCGAGTCAAAACACGTTTATCCCAACTCTGCAGCAGACGCCTAGTCTCTGCATGAAACATAGTTACTCCAGCCACCTATACTCCAGACAAGGCATAGGGATCCCCTTCCCAGCAGCCTCTGCGAGTAAACCTTCCCACAGTGCACCCTGATTGTAAACATTCCCATCATGCAGCTGAAAAGCTGCCTTCTGATTGGTCTAGAAGTGCTGCAGTTCCTGTTGCAATACTTTGTGGGAAGGGTGCAAAGAACTGTGGGAAGGCTCCACAGGAAGTGGCCTTTTAAGGCCACGGGACTGGTGGTTGGAGGCGTCTGAGTTGTATATAAGCAGACGAGCTGACCAAGCAGGCAGGAGATAGAATGTAATGCTCTTCCTGTGAGGACTGACCATACTTACTGCTGGGATACACAGGGTTGGACTGTGTAAGTATTAACCTTTGGACTTAGTCATCTTGCTGCAGCACACACCTAGGGTTGGTTTATACTCATCATATTGGAGTTGTACTTGTTACCAGTTAGATTGGAACTCTACTTTGTACTTGTGACTATTACCATCCTTGCTCAATTGAACCAACTACCTGTGAACAAGACTTCTGTGATTTGAAGTGGATATTACAATAAATATTGGAACTTTAATCGGCGGACTGCGAGTGTTGTAAGGTCATGGAGAGATGACGCCTTCTTGCCCTTCCTCTACCACTTCCTTTAGAACATCGAATTAAACCCCCTGAATTAATACCATAGTAACCAGCAAACAAGCATCACAACAATCAAACCATTTGAGCTAGCTACCCTTTCACATACATCCACAACATCCGTTCACCCACATCCGTTCACCTGGTGGAGAATTTCAGTGGTGTATGCTACTTAGTTCATGAGTGGTGTACCTTTTCCTATTCCTCCGGCACCGCCTACATCTGAAAATCCGGATGAGTTGGATGATACCTCCCACCGTGTGCTGCAAGGTAGGACTGATACATCGAGTCAACAAGCTGTAGAAGGATCACTAGAAAACGCCGGGGACTACGATTTGCTCACTAGATTTGGCCAGTCTGGCAGATCAAGTCGCTCCCGTGGGCAAGCTGACCCTATAGCATTGGACAATCGTAACAGACCTATAATTAACGAAAGGATACATGGTGCATACAGGTGGAATTTTACCACCCCCAGCGACATTGACTCCATATTACCTAGTCAGTTTGAGGAGTCAAGCACAGGTGAAACCGACTTAGAGGACCCACGAGCGCTCAATTCGGGAATTCTAAGCTCGGCCAGGTCAGGCAAGGAATCAATCCATCCAGCGGCCTTGACAGAGAGGTCTGACCAGCCTGGCGTGGCGTCTCCAACCGACGTCGTGGGCCCCAGTGGCGCTACATCGGAACCAGCCCTCACAGTACGACTACACCCCGATGTAGCTAGTGATACCAATGGAGAAGATTGCAGTCAGGATGAAATGAACCTTCTCCCTGAAAATACCAGTTTAACCGCGGTTGCAGATCGGTCTGCTATTGATTTTGATGAAACACCATTGGATCACTCTATAAACTCTCAGGATTTACACAATACCAGGAGAAAATTGGAATATCATAAATCTGTCTCTCAGGATTTGGACAGACATCTACAGGATTTATCAGACATAGAGGAAAAAAAAAAGCCAGAGGATCATAGTCAGGATCAACAAAATCTACAATATCAAGGTCAGTTAAATATTCAGAATCAACATCCACCATCTCCTGCTCAACCAATCAACCCACCAATCAATATGGCGGCAGTACCACCCATAAAACCCCCTGTTTTCAATGGTTCAAGTGGAGAAAATCCTGAAACCTATTTCGACGAACTAGATGCAGTTGCCACACTGTATGAATGGAACGATGATAAAAAGTTGTTGATGGCAAAGCATGGATTAAAAGGCATAGCTGCTGATTGGGTAAAAACTCTAGCAAATGACAAGAAAGACACTTATGCACATTTGAAAGCTGCCGTTATAGACATCTTTGAAGACAAACGGACATCTTGGCAGAAACATAGGGATTTCTTCTCACTCAAACAAGAAAAGGACCAATCTGTATTGGACTTAGCTGGAATATTGAGAAAACATCAAGTAGCTGGCGATGTGGCACCAGAACTAGTGTTAGCAGTTTTTATTGGTGGAACCTCTCCAGCAATATCAAAAGAACTGGCCAGAACAGACGTGAAAACTATTGAGGATGCAATTAAAGTAGCATCACGGCTTGAATCTCTGGATAAGAAAACAGCAAAAGCCTCAGCTGCTGTTATAGAAGCATCTCCACCGGCACATCCAGATGATCGTCTAAATCAACTGTTAGCCGCCCTGGAGGCTGCTGGTGACAAGCAACAGCAAAATGCACCCATGCGCCAGAGCTACCAGAACTACAACCAGCCTAACAGAAACTACAATGCAGATAGAAATCCAAGAAACCAGGGACCACGACCATTTTATCCAAATAAACAGTCCTTTGGGTACCAAGGATGGGCCAATAAAGGACAATGGCAGAACGGTCCAAGAAACCAGCCTTTCCAACGCCCACGTTTTTACCCTCAATCTGGGAGACCCTACATGCAACAGCCTGCCACACAACAGCCAAATCAACAAAGGAATGTAGGAAAAACAGGACAGGGAAATCAATATCGCCCAGGTAATAGAGCAGAGATAGGAGAAGATAATCGCAAATATTGCTCAGTGCATGAAATGTATGGACACAGTACTGATGCCTGTAGCTGGCTTCAAAATAAGATGGGCGAAATGAGAGCGACAGGACAAGCACCTGGAGCACGAGGCGGCCCATCAGGAAACAATCAGCACGGAAACTAAAAGGCTGGTCCGTGCCGCCTATTACAACAACACTGCATTCTATGGGCGGATCAGCTAATGACAAACTTAGCAGCGAACCATTATTTCTGACCATCAAGTTATGTGGAAAAGAGAAATCAGCATTTCTCGACACAGGAGCCAGTGACTGTTTCATCTCAAAAAGGTACAAACAATCACTACCAGAAGAATGCATAGTAGAAACTTTTGATGCAAATCTGAAGGTAAATATGGCAGATGGTAACAGCAAAATTATTTCAGAAACTGCAAGAATAAAATTCATGGTGGAAGGAGCACGACTATATTTCAACTTCCATGTCATGGAAAATCTTTGCCACGATGTGATGATTGGTAGGAATCTACTAGAAGCACTTCAAGCAGATATGAAAATGGGAGACAGAAAAGTGGAAATCTTCAAAGGAAATCCAATATCAAGCACAGAAAACGAGAAATTGCTCCCTATGCAGGAGAAAATTATATCAGTCTCGCCATGGAGACAGGTACAAGGAGAACAAGGAGATACTGTACTCTGTGAACCATCAGGACTTGCACCACTATGTGTAGAAAGCAGTGTCAACCAACTAGGAAAAACATGGTGGATAAAAATCATGAATTGCTCAGATAAACCTATCATTCTGGGAAAGAACGATGTTCTAGCATATGCCAGTAAAGGTGAAGCACCTGGTCTGGACCCTGAAGATCTAACAGATTTCCTTAGAGTAGACCATCAACAGAAAATGGGAATACCAGCCGAAGTGTGTCAAATGGCAATAGATTTTGTAAAATCATTGACAGCTGACCAGTTTGAAGAACGAAGGAAAACAACACCAAAGGAAGAAAAGATAAAACAGATCGACCTAAGTAAATCTTGTATGGATGAAACACAAAAAGAAGAATTTGTGAAGATGCTATTGGACAATCAAGACAGTCTTGCATTTGACATGTCTGAGCTCGGTCATTGCAAAATTTCACCAATGAAAATTAGAGTGGATGAATCTAAAGGAATAGCCTGCACAAGACCCTACAGATACTCACCACAGAAAATGGAAGTAATAGATGAGCAAGTGAAACAGCTTCTGGACATAGGAGTGATAGAACCAAGTGAATCAGCATGGCGAAGCCCTCTTGTAGTGGCTTATAAAAAGAATGGAAAACCCAGGCTCTGCACAGACTACAGATGGCTTAATTCCATCACGTACAAGGACAAGTTCCCCATGCCTACAGCAAGATCTCTATTCCTCTTCATGGCATACAAGAAACCCACTATGTTCACAGCACTCAATCTTCTCAGTGGATACCATCAAGTTGAGATAGACAAGGATTCAAGACAGTACACAGCATTTGAAACACCTACAGGGGTCTACCAATATCGACGTGTAGCATTTGGCCTTTGTGGAGCGCCATGGCAGTTTACCAAGGTAATGTCTACTGCTTTAAATGGCCTCATACCAAGGACATGTCTGGCATACCTAGACGATGTAATAATCTACGACCAGACATTTGAGGATCACCTGAAAAACGTTCAACTTGTTCTGAAAGCACTAGCCAAAGCGGACTTAAAAATCAAGCCCGAAAAATGTGATTGGTGTAAAGACAGAATCAACTACTTGGGACATATTATCAGCAAGGAAGGTCTTGAAACCCAACCTAGGATCATTAAAAAGGTCAAGGCAGTGAAAAGACCAAAGAATGTGAAAGCTGTCAAATCGTTCCTGGGACTGTGCAATTACTACCGTTCCTTCATCCCGGGATTCGCCAAGGCAGCTGTTCCTCTGAACAAGTTGCTACAAAAATACGCAACGTTTGAATGGACTGACAAGTGTGAAGCATCGTTCCAGGAGATTCAGACAAAACTGACTTCACCACCATTGCTGATACACCCAGAGATAGGTGGACATTTCATAGTGCTAACAGATGCATCAGATCGTGCTTGTGGTGCTGCAATCTGCCACAAAATCGACGATCTATACAGACCTATCCTGTACTTTGGGTACACAATGAATGGAGCAGAACTCAACTACACTGTGACTGAAAAGGAAGCCCTGGCCGTAGTAAAAGCATTGAAAACATATGAAGACATGTTGCAAGGAGGAAAAGTGACTGTGGTAACAGACCACAAGCCATTAGTATCATTACTGATGCAAGCTCACAAGGCGCCATCGAAACGTCTGAAAAGATGGGGTTATCACTATCTGACTTTGATCTGAAAGTAACATATGAGCCAGGAGCCACTCATTACCTACCAGACTACCTGTCTCGTGTACAAGAAGACGAGGAAAACAGTGACGAGGAGGAATTCGAACCAGACGTGGGATGTGAAATATTTAACATTGAACCCAACCAGGAGATAAGCACTGAGAAAATGATGAGAGCTCAGCGCGACGATCCAACCTGCAATCAGATGATTGAATACCTGGAAGATGAAGTATTCCCAGATGATTGGGAAGAAGCCAAAGCTGTCATGATTAAATCAGAATTCATGGGAATGATAGAACCAGGACTCTTGGTAAAATTCTCAGCTCCACGTAAAAAGAAAAGAGGACAATTCACTGAGGTGAGTGGCAAAATCGTCGTGCCAAAGGAATTACAGCAAAGGGTACTGAAGATTCTACATGACGATATAATAACTGGCGGACATGTAGGCACAGCTGCTCTATGCAGCAAAGTGACGTCCAAGTACTACTGGAAGAACCTACACGAGGACATTGCAGAATATGTCAGGAAATGTGAAACCTGTGCTCTGAGAAAAAGAGCTCCTCACTTCAAAGCAGCTGCCAAAAGCTGAGATACACCGGATTACCCGTGGCAGCAAGTACAAGTGGACTTCATAGGACCATTAAAACCAGCAGCAGACAAGTCAAAATATATAATGACATTTGTGGATTTGCTGACAGGATACCCAGAAGCATTCTGCACAGAAGATTCCACAGCAGCAACAGGAGCAGACCTGTTTCTGAAAAACATCGTATGCAGATATGGAAAAGTGGAACGCATACACTCGGACAGAGGCCCGACTTTCATATCAAAAATCTTCCATGAAATAACAACTAGACTTAATTGTCGCCACAGCATGACAAGTGCAAGAATGCCTACCGGGAATGCGAGAGTTGAGAGGATGCACAAAAGCCTCGAAAACATTATTGCATGCTACATCGATGATGGACATGACATGTGGCCAGATTTGGTCCCATAGCCCTATGGATGATCAGATCCACTATCTGTGGTAGAACGGGATTTTCCCCCTACAAACTGTTGTTTGGACGTGACACAAAAGCCATGGGACTACCTGACAACCGACCAACGCCTACAACTCTCTCAGAATCAGAATGGTTCCTAAGAACAAAGGACAACATAGAACAATTCAAGAAACTGGCTGAAACATACACAGACGAATATGAGGAAAATCTTAGAAAAAGATTGGACACAGGAAAACGACCTGTAGACTTCAATGAAGGAGATCTCGTCTATGTGTATGACCCTACGTGTTCTGCAAACCGAGTCTCGAAATTCTCGGACCGCTACAAAGGGCCCTACCGCATAGAAGAGGTGAAGGATGACCACCTAGTGCGTGTGGCGTCTGTAGCAACTGGTGTTAAAATACCACACTTCGTGAACATACAAAAACTCAAAAGGTGTTACACGACATGGGCACCAGCGATAGCAGAGGAAGACGATGTAGATGAAGAAGAAAATGAAAATCCTGATGAAGAAGTAGATGAAGAAAACAAAAATTATGAAGAAGAAGAAGAAAGAAATGGAGGAATTCCTGAAGAAATGGAAGAAGGAAATAAAACACATGAAGAAACTATAGAAGAAAATAAGGTCCCGACACAAGAGGACCCTCCTGGGACAAAGAATCAGGACGCTGACGTGCTTCGGGCACTAGGCAAGGTGGGCAAAAATGACAAAGAAAATGCTGACGCGCTTCGGGCGCTAGGCTTGGTGGGAAAGAATAAGAAAAGTAAAGAAAGGGCTAGCCTGGACAGACGGTCTGCCAGTGACGACGCCACTAAAAAGAAGCAATCAGCGGCGCATGCCGGTGTGCTGAAGCCACTTAGATATGAGACAGGAGACTGTACTTAGGTATTAAACAAGGTATGGGGCACCTCGGGAACAGGGATCCTTGGCATTGGCATTGGCCTTGAAGGTCCTTGGCCTTGGCATTGAAGGGAAAGCACCTTGACCTGGGACTGGCATAACCAGGCCATCCCATTGGACGGGTGTGACTTCTTGCCACTGATGGCCTTGACCTTTGGGCTGAGCTGAGCTGGGTCATGCACTTGGACTGGAAGGGAAAACACCTTGACCTAGGGGTGGCACAACCAAGCCACCTGATTGGACAAGTGTGACCTCTAGCCACAGAAGACATTGGCCTCTGGTCAACCCTCACCTTTAGTGACCTTCACCTTTGACGGGCCTTCCTTGACCTAGCTAGTAAGAAAACAAGGTCAGGGTCTGATCCTAGGGTCATGGATGTGAAATTAGTATAAAAGCTGGAGAGCTGGTCTGAGCCAACAAGAGATACAAGTGCTCTTCGCTGTGAGGACTACCTACTATACTTCTGGGAAGCACAGGATTGGACTGTGTAAGTGTATACTTTGGATTATTCTATCTGGCTGCAGCACACCTTGGGGCTTAGCTCCAGCATCTTTCATGGAGTTTTCGTATTTTGTTAGTACTTCCTGGTGGAGAATACTAGTGGTGCACACTACTTATTTCATGAGTGGCGTGCCATTTCCTCGTCCTCCAGCACCGCCGTTCTTTGACCCTCCATGTGAATTGGGTGCTGAATCCTCCAGCCGTGTGCGGCAGGGTGAGAAAGATACATCAAGTAAGCAAGTCGCAGCAGGATCTTTGCACCACACCAAGGACTGTGATGTACTTGCTGGATTTGGCCAGTCCGGTAGGAATACTCGGTCCGGTGGAGCGGCTGATCCTGTAGCATTGGATGATCGTAACAAAGCTGTTATTGACGAAAGGATTCATGGTATACACAGGTGGAAATTTACCACCCCCAGTGACAGTGGCTCCCTGATACCTAGTCAGTTTAGGGAGTCAAGCCCAGGTAAAACCGACCTAGAAGACCCACGAGCGCTCATTACGGGAATTCTAGGTACGGCCAGGTCAGGCAGGGAAGCAGGCTACCCAACGGCCTTGACAGAGGGGCCTGATCAACCTGGCGTGGCGTCTCCAATCGACGGCGCGGGCCCCAGCGGCGCTACATCGGACCAGGTCCTCACAGCCCGACTACACACCGATGTAGCTAGTGACTCCAATGTAGACCATAGTCAGGACGAAGTCAACCTTCTACCTGAGAGCCCTTTGAGCTCAGATAATAATTCAACCGCGGTTCCTGCAAAACGATCTGCTATTAATTTTGATGAAACACCATTGGATCACTCAATACATTCTCATAATTTAGAAAATACCAAAAGGAAATTGCACTACAATATACAGTATCAGGAGGGAGTTAACAAGGGGCAGTCAGAGGGAGAATCAGAAGAGGAACAGGTGCTATCAGAGGAGGAACAGGAACAATCGGACATAGACGATCAGGACCAAGGTCAACAGGATGCACGGAATCAAGGTCAGGTCAACATACAAAATCAAGATCAGCAGAACCCTAATCTAGGAATCAACCCACCAATCGACATGGCGGTGCCACCAATAAAACCCCCTATATTCAATGGCTCTACAGGAGAGAAGCCAGAAACATATTTCGAGGAGCTGGATGCTGTTGCTGACTTGTACACCTGGGATGCACCTAAGAAGCTGATGATGGCAAAGCATGGGCTGAAAGGAATAGCAGCAGATTGGGTTAAAACACTGGCAGATGACAAGAAGGATACCTATGCCCATTTGAAGGAAGCTGTGGTGGACATCTTCGAGGACAAACGAACATCATGGCAGAAGCACAGGGATCTCTTCTCACTAAAACAGGAAAAGGATCAGTCTATCCTGGATTTTGCAGGCACCCTAAGGAAGCACCAGGTAGCTGGTGATGTGGCTCCAGAACTGGTGCTAGCAGTATTCATAGGTGGAACCTCTCCTGCAGTTTCAAGGGAACTTGCTAGGACAGATGTGAAGACCATTGAAGAAGCCATTAGGGTTGCGTCACGCCTGGAATCATTGGACAAGAAAGTACCAAAGGCCTCAGCAGCAGTATTAGAGGCTTCTGCTAATACACAAGTGGATGATCGTATCGATCAACTGTTGGCAGCCCTGGAGGTTGCTGAAGACAAGCAACAGACAAGTCCGTCTGGAGGTCAGAAGTACAACACACCCAGCAGGAATTACAATCCAAATGGAAATACGGACACCTATTTCAGAAACCAGAACCCGAGACCTTTCTACCCGAACAGGGGCCAGTCCTTTGGTTACCAGGGATGGTCCAATAGAGGACAGTGGCAGAGCGGTCCAAGAAACCAAGCTTACCAACGACCTCGCTTTTACCCACAAACTGGAAGAACCAATATGCAACAGGCTGCAGTCCAGCAACCAAGTCAGCAAATACAGGTAAATGCAGGAAGGGGTAGACAGGGAAACCAGTACCGCCCAGGTGGAAGAGCTGAAATTGGAGAAGATAATCGTAAATACTGCACAGTTCATGAGATGTATGGACACAGTACAGATGCATGCAGCTGGCTCCGTAACAAAATGGGCGAGATGAGAGCCACAGGTCAAGCACCAAGGACAGGTGGTAAAACACCAGGAAACAACCAGCAGGGAAACTAAGTGGCTGGTCCGTGCCGCCTATCACGACTACGCTGCATTCTATGGGCGGACCAGCTAATGACAAACTTAGCAGCGAACCATTGTTTTTGACCATCAACCTGAGTGGGAGAGAAAAATCAGCATTCCTTGACACAGGAGCCAGTGACTGCTTCATTTCAAAAAGGTATAAACGATCACTACCGGAAGAATGCATAGTTGAAACACTTGATACAAATGTGAAGGTGAATATGGCAGATGGTAACAGCACAGAGATATCAGAAACTGCAAGGTTAAAATTCATGGTAGAAGGAGCACGGTTATACTTCAACTTCCATGTCATGGAAAATCTCTGCCATGATGTCATGATTGGTAGGAACCTACTAGAAGCACTCCATGCAGATATGAAAATGGGAGATAGGAAAGTAGAGATTTTCAAAGGAAATCCAGTGTCCAGCACTGAAAATGAGAAAATAATGCCTATGCAGGAGAAAATCATAACAGTCTTGCCATGGAGGCACATACCGGGAGAACAAAATGAACCAGTGATATGCGAACCATCAGGACTGGCACCTTTATGTGTGGAAAGCTGTGTTAATCAGTTGGGACAAGCATGGTGGATGAAGATTATGAACTGCACTGACCACCCCATCATCTTAGGAAAGGATGATGTCCTAGCCTATGCATGTAAAGGTAAGGTGCCAGGTCTCAATCTTGAAGAATTACCTGACTTTCTAAGAGTACATCACCAACAAAAACTTGGGATACCAGTCGAGGTATGTCACATGGCAGTTGACTTTGTAAAATCTTTAACCATCGATCAAATAGAAGATCCAAAAGGGATTGTGACAAAAGAAGAAAAGATAAAACAGATTGACTTGAGTGATTCCTGCCTGAATGACTCCCAAAAGGAACAATTCATTGACATGCTGCTACGAAACAAGGGCAGCCTTGCCTTTGAGATGTCTGAGCTTGGACATTGTAAAATTGCCCCAATGAAAATCAGGGTTGATGACTCTTAGGGAATAGCCTACACAAGACCATACAGGTACTCACCACAGAAGATGGAAATAATAGATGAACAGGTTAAACAGCTGCTGGACCTGGGAGTGATAGAACCAAGTGAATCAGCATGGCGAAGCACCCTCGTAGTGGCTTACAAAAAGAATGGAAAACCCAGGCTCTGCACAGATTACAGATGGCTTAACTCCATTACATACAAGGACAAGTTTCCTATGCCTACAGCAAGATCTTTATTCCTCTTCATGGCATACAAAAAACCCGTCATGTTTACAGCACTCGATCTCCTCAGCGGATACCATCAAGTTGAGATAGACAAAGAATCAAGAGAGTACACAGCATTTGAAACACCTACAGGAGTCTACCAATACCGACGAGTAGCATTTGGCCTTTGTGGAGCACCATGGCAGTTCACCAAGGTCATGTCTATGGCATTAAAAGGCCTCATACCGCGAACATGTCTTGCCTACCTGGATGACATAATAATCTACGACCAAACATTCGAGGAACACCTGAAGAATGTCCAACTTGTTCTAAAAGCACTGGCAAAAGCAGACTTAAAAATCAAACCTGAAAAATGTGATTGGTGCAAGGACAGAATCAACTACTTGGGACATATCATCAGCAAGGAAGGTCTTGTAACTCAACCTAGGATCATTAAAAAGGTCAAGGCAGTGAAAAGGCCAAAGAATGTTAAAGCTGTGAAATCATTCCTGGGATTGTGCAATTACTATCGCGGCTTCATCCCGGGATTTGCCAAGGCATCTGTCCCCCTGAACAAGTTGCTTCAAAAACATGCAAAGTTTGAATGGACTGATAAGTGTGAAGCATCATTTCAAGAGATCCAGACAAAACTGACTTCACCACCACTGCTGATACACCCAGAGATAGGTGGACATTTCATAGTGCTAACAGACGCATCAGATCGTGCTTGTGGCGCTGCAATCTGCCACAACATCGACGATCTATACAGACCGATCTTATATTTTGGGTACACTATGAATGGGGCAGAACTCAACTACACCGTGACTGAAAAGGAAGCCCTAGCCGTAGTAAAAACACTGAAAACATATGAGGATATGTTACAGGGAGGAAAAGTGACTGTGATAACAGACCACAAGCCATTGATATCATTGCTGATGCAAGCTCACAAGGCTCCCTCGAAACGTCTGAAGAGATGGGCGTTGTCACTATCTGACTTTGACCTGGAAATAAACTACGAGCCAGGAGCAACTCACTACCTACCAGACTACCTGTCCCGTATACAAGACGACGAGGAAAATAGCGACGAGGAAGAATTTGAACCAGATGTGGGATGCGAAGTGTTCAACATGGAAACCAATCAGGAAATAAGCACGGAAAGACTGATGAGAGCTCAGCGCGATGATCCAACCTGCAATCAGATGATTGAATATCTGGAAGACGAGATTTTTCCCGACGATTGGGAAGAAGCCAAAGCTGTTATGATTAAGTCAGAATTCATGGGAATGATGGAACCAGGACTCTTGGTAAAATTCTCAGTGCCACGCAAAAAGAAAAGGGGACAATTCACCGAGGTCAGCGGCAGAATCGTTGTCCCAAAGGAACTACAACAAAGGGTACTCAAGATTCTACATGACGATATAATAACTGGTGGACATGTAGGCACAGCTGCCCTGTGCGGCAAAGTGACATCTAAATATTACTGGAAGAACTTACATGAGGACATTTCAGAATACGTCAGAAAATGCGAAACCTGCGCACTAAGGAAAAGAGCTCCTCACTTCAAAGCAGCTGCTAAAAGTTGGGATACACCAGATTACCCGTGGCAGCAAGTGCAGGTGGACTTCATAGGACCATTAAAAACAGCCGCGGATGGATCAAAATATATAATGACATTCGTGGACTTGTTGACAGGATACCCTGAAGCATTCTGCACAGAGGATTCGACAGCAGTCACAGGAGCTGACCTGTTTCTTAAGAACATCATCTGTAGATATGGAAAAGTCAAGCGCATTCACTCTGACAGAGGCCCGACATTCATATCAAAAATCTTCCATGAAATAACAAAGCGACTTAATTGCCGCCACAGCATGACAAGTGCAAGAATGCCAACCGGAAATGCGAGAGTTGAAAGGATGCATAAAAGCCTCGAGAACATCATTGCATGCTACATCGATGATGGACATGACATGTGGCCAGATTTGGTCCCAATAGCCCTATGGACGATCCGATCCACCACCAGTGGCAGAACGGGATTTTCCCCCTACACACTGTTGTTCGGACGCGACACAAGAGCCATGGGCCTACCTGACAACAGACCAACGCCTACAACTCTCTCGGATTCAGAATGGTTCCTTAGGACAAAAGACAACATCAAACAATTCAAGAAATTGGCTAAGGCATACACAGGTGAGTATGAGGAAAATCTGAGAAAAAGATTAGATGCAGGAAAACGACCTGTTCAATGAAGGAGATCTCGTCTATGTGTATGACCCTACATGCTCTGCAAACCGAGTTTCGAAATTTGCTGACAGATACAAAGGTCCCTACCGTATAGAAGAAGTGAAGGACGACCACCTGGTGCGCGTACTGTCCGTGGCAACGGGCATTGAAATACCACACTTCATGAATATACAGAAGCTCAAACGGTGTTATAAAACATTGGCCCCAGCGATAGCAGAGGAAAATGATATAAATGAAGAAGGAAAAGAAGCTCCTGAAGAAGTAGAAGAAGAAGTAGAGGAAGAAGTGGCAGAAGTAGAAGAAAAAGCGGAAGGGAAAGAAGCACAAAAAGAAGAAAATGAAGTCTCTCCACGAGACGCCCGCCCTGGAAGAAAGAAAGGTCCCCACGGGACAATACACAAAGACGCTGACGTGCAACGTACACAAAGCTATGAGAATACAAATGAGAATGAAAATGAAAAGGCTATCCTGGACAACCAGTCCGTCAGCGACGACGCCTCACGAATTTACAAGAAGCAGTCAGCGGCTCATGCCCGCAAGAATTCCTCGACGCCAAAACAGGCTCAGGAAAATAGCTGCGTGAAACCTTCCCTAAGGAGTAGTCGACTTAGGGCAGCAGCCCGTCCCTCTATGCACTGGACCGATTCAGACGGAGAGGATGATGATGATTTTATCGCAATATAATTATTGAATCAGTACCTGGTAAACCCAACAGTTGGGAGTTGGTACAGAGGACGCAAACGCCATGCGAATATGCAGGGGTTCTAAAGGTTTCACTATATTATTATTTAAAAGCCATAAGCTTATAGCACTTCATGGCTAAGAAGGGGACAAACACAATTGCCCAATTTACTGGTGCATATAGGAAAGTAACACCACACATATAAAAAGTGTCAAAAGACTAAGATGGAATGGGCTCCAATTTACGGTATCATTGCTACCTAGCAAATAAGTATTATTGACGGGGGTCTGATAAAATTCAAGGAAAATGAGTTGCAGCGGAAACTATGCCTTTAACCTATATTATTACCCAAACCATTTTTTACACACACCAGACAAGAGGGAATAGTTTGATTCTTCTAGAGTGACAGATATGCAGTGCTTTTCACGGGCCCCCGGCGCCCATCCCTACTGACAGGCACCACACAAAAGAAAACAAGATTCACCAAACTTCCTGACACGTTTTGCTCTGTATCTCCGGTAATAAACCTCGCTCAGTCTTCTAACAAACATCATTGGAAAGAGAATTGTCTAAGGAAGAGAATGAGACCCATTACAGGTCTGTATTCTTAGGATAAGGTGGTGTTTTGGCCATCGACGGCTGAAAATCGGCACTCGGCGACCAACTTTCCCAAACGTTTTGGCCTGTTTCTCAGCTCCTATCGCTCTCTCAGAGCTCTAATAAACCTTTTTGGAAGGCTGACGTTGTGGGGAACCCGGAAAACTAAGTTTCATTGCCAGATTCCAACTAAAACATGGTTATTTTTAAGGAAAACCGGCCGAGATCGGCACTCGGCGAGCGTGAAAATGGTTTGTTTTGTCACTCACTCCAGCCTGTCAGCTGGACTCCCTACCTAGTACCGGTAGGTTGCCTTGTCCGCACGGGTGAGCGACTTTTGAAACTGGGGTTCCTGGTCCCCAGGAGGGAGATTTTCACTAAACTTGAACAAAACAAACATACCTGAGTTGGATTGAAGGCCCGATTGGCCTCCGGACGGGCCAAAAACACCAGAAATAGGCCCTGTGGCATCGTGGGAGGCTGTTTTGCAGCCTTCCGGAAGGTCCGGTCGGCCATCTTGGCCTCCGCAGTGAATATTTACATTCGCTTGTGCTTGGTGTGTCAGTGTGCGGTCGCCGGGTACCAGCGAAAACCCATGGCCTTCCTGGTGGGGCAAAACAAGTTTTTAAACAATGATTTGAGGCTAAATTGGCCTCCCCTAAGTCCCCCAGAACCATCAGCAACACAGAGAAAGGTAATTATGACACCATGATATAACTTACTGAATGCTACCTGTCTCTGGGGGCCCAGTATGTGAACCAGACTGCTGAGGAGTGGAGCTGGGTTCCCCAGGGTGAAAACAAAAACAAAGGCCTTGTTAGGTTAAACATGTCACAATGAAAAAAAATAGACAGAATATTAACAGTACAGAGAGACACGCGTACCTGTATCAGTGTCTTTTCAGTCCCGAATTGGACGACAAAGGCTGCAAAGGAGACAAACATGTATAAGAATATGATATTTAAAAAAAATAATTCATGCACAAAGCACAGGCAGGCAGGCAGAGTTAGTGTTAGCATAACAAGGGGTGCACAAAACAGTGGTGTTTTATTTTATAGGGCCTGATGGCCTTGAACTGAAACCAGGGTTGAGTTCCCAGCAGCCTCTGGGTGTCCTTGGCCTTGGTGTGGCCCTGAACTTGCTGAGGCACCCTGGGATGGGTGGGTTAAGGTTTCCTCCCCATGCCAGGTGCTGGCTCTTACTCCAGACGGCAGGCCTGGAGTGAGATGCAAAGTAGGGGTCAGGCTGTCTGGAGGCTGAAGGTGAAGGTTGTGAGCACCACATGGAGGCTGAAAGGTGAAGGTTGTGAGCAGTGAGCAGGTGGGGTGAAGGTCTCTTTTGGTATATATGTGCTAGACTTCTCCTTCTTGCTTCAGTCCTCAGGACACATCCATAGGAGTACCTGTTGCTGGATACCACTGCGAGGCCACCCTGGAGCTCTACTGACTCTGCACAGCAAGACACTACCTCTGGCACAATACAGGAAACTTATCTCAATGTCTTTGGACCATCTACCATTGCTGCTTGCTTTTTGTGGAGGACTGCTCTTTGTGTGCATTCTTTCATGCTGCAAGCATTTATTTGAGGAACCTGGGTTTGCTGAGGATGGAGATACACCTACCTCAAGCTCGGGTTAGTCTGTCATAGGCTGCTGGATGTGTGTTTATACCTGGGAACACACTGCTTACTGCGTTTAACATCCTTCCTGAAGTGAGTGTGCATTGACAGTTTGGACCTACCATATACCTGTTGTGACTTCGGGCAGGGGCTGGCTGTCATGTAAAGCGGCCCCACTGGCTCAGACTCACTCTAAAGGCCGGTGATTGGATATCCCCAATGGAAGTCTGAAGAGGACATATACTTATTATAAGAATTGTGTTTAAACTTTGAAAACTGACATTCTGATTTACTATCATGGAGGAACTTACAAGAGCCATGTCAGAAACACTCTCCACTATAAACTCTGTTCTTGCTGAAGTACGAGTAGACCGCTTGGAAAGGGACCAGGAGCAGAGGGAGAACAGGAGGATTCTATGTGCTATCGCCAAAGCAGTTGGTGCCAACATTGGTCCTGTGAGTGATTCCAGTGACATGGGGAAGCCCTCTGGCACCTGCCTGACTTCTGAAAGTGAGTTCGATTACTCTGTGTATGACTTTCTTACTTCAAAGTAGTTCAGACGCTGTGATAAATTTCCATATCATTGATGGAAGGAAGGTAATCGATGAAGCACCTAGTGATTACCATATACATGCGTGCTGGGGAAGTTGTCATTACAAGGTGAAACCATTTGATAAAAAGGAATGCAACTCTGCAGGGATTGACTATGGACTTTATCTCAGAAAGCTATCTAAAACATTTATCGGCAACCACATTCAGAATTGTAAAATGTCATTGTTTGTTGTAATAATACTCCAGGACTCTAGTAAAATACATGTGTGCACTGTGTGTGGGCAGATGTTTGATATGAAACAAGAAGTTGTGTGGCACCTACAGTTGTGCCACCCTCACCTGGGAGTTTATTGTCAAACGTGTAAAGTAGCCTATGCGACATCTTACAATCTTAAACACCACTACACATCATTGTCGCATTGCACCAGCCTATTGGGATTATTTTTTTTTACCTAATACAGTGTTGGTTGTGACAGAATAATCATGAGCAAGGACAGTTCTAGCATTACTATTCCCCTTAAGGCACCCTTAGACAAGTTTGACTATACATTCAAAAATGATCCCTTCCATGCGGAAATTATGGAGGATCTGCACCTCGTTGACACTAGTGATGATGAAGCTGATCACCCCACCTACCAGGAAGTACAGAACATGATGATAAGATTTATTCAGTCACAGAGGACAACCAGGAGTGGTAGAAAAGCATAGGTTGGATATGGCAGTTATTCCTGACAGAAAATTGTTTTTGCCAGGATGAAAGACACTGGTTTTTCCTACGGACCTATTCCTCTCATCATTGTAATAGCTGAGTCAGATGATGAGGATTGAGTATTAACATTCAATTACTGTTGCATTATAGTAGAGACTTTGGTACACCCATGCACCTGCCATGGAAACAATAATGAGTGCGACTGGCCCATGTGCCAATGCGGCCAATTTACATATTTATGATTTGGACAGTGCTCTTAGTATCTGTTATGTTCCTGTAATTACTGAGGGTCATATTTTTGCAGTTGGTGAACCCAGACCCACCACGGCTGGAATATACATTAACGTTTTTCCTATGGACAATGCCAGCAGAACAATTATTACCATCCCATACCACTGGCGAGGGCCATGTCCTGGGGCGCGCATGATATCATTGACTGATGTGTGCTGCTGTCCTGGTTGTGTATATGGAGTTGCGGCAGAGGCAGCCTCAAGGGGGTGGGATAGAATAGCCACCATTAAGGAGAAATTTGTTAAATCCCTACTCATTCTACCCACTCCCATTGGACACATACAGCTGGGAGCGAGCGGTGCACTATAATCACTAAAAAGGGAAGATGGGGAGTGAAATTTCTACCTGTTTTACACCCAGCCGCAGGGACCAGAATAGCCCTACAATTAAAATGTGTAGGGTGGACCTGGCTGCCCGCACAGGAAGGCGCTCAGTCTCCAGGAAACCCCTGCGGAGGGTGTATCTGGGGCCACAATATGTGCATGACAACAGAACCGTGGCTACACAGCCCCCACTACATCTCCTGAAGGAGCAAACAGCTAAGTGTTAATAATACAAAAAAAAAAAAAAAAAAAAAAAAAAAAAAAACTTTCTATGACAGTGGTATTGTGGGACTGCTGTGATTGACATGCCTTCCCTAAAAGTAGTAACATTTGCCATTGGTGAAAGGCATGTTGGTCTGTGATAATAAATATGCCACAGTTTGTGAGCTCTTCCTGTCATGGCAAAATTAGACATCTGCATGCAGGCTGTTCTGCTCCAGGGATACACACTGTTTCAACTCCGTTTGTGGCTCCCCGGTGTTATGAAAAATCCAGGTCTGGCATGTCTGGATAACAGTAGCTGGATGCATCGTTCATAAATGCCATCATGTCAGACGGAATATTCGATGAACCATCATTTGCTCCTTGATCATCATCAGACATGGTTATGTCGTCTGACAAAGGTGGATGGACTGGCATCATGGGGTCCCCTCTGATGTCATCCTGAACCATGCCGTCGCCGATGGCTCCCCTGGGCTGGTCTGTTGCCAAGGAGCCCTGCTCGCCTGAACCACCTGCGGCGGGTGGTGCGGCGGGGACATCATCGGCTGTGGGATCCTGGTGTGTAGATGCACGAGCCTGCGCAGGGGACCCTTCGGCGGCAGACGAGGCGACTGGGGCGTCGGTAGCTGCGGACGACTGGCAGGTGGCTGTGGGCTTCTGCGATCCTGAACTGGTAGTAGTGGGAGATGCAGCTGACATGTCGACAGCTACGGCAGGCTGGTGAGTGACTGCTGGCCGCTGTGGACCAGAACCGCCAGCAGGGGACGATGCTACACGAACATTGATGACTGCTGGATAGCTGCGCTTGCCAGTTCCTCCGTTTTTCCGAATGACGGATCCACTACCTGTTGGCAAGGCGGCTGTCATCGCAGCAGGAGGCTGAGATGGAGGCTTCGGCAATGAGCCTCCGTCCCCATGTGAGAACCTGGGGCCGGTGCAGCCAAGGGGACTCCGAGCCTGCAGCAGATCTCGTAAGGATGGTGCAGATGTGATGATTAGCGTACGGGATGCAGGTGTCGGCGCCCATGATGGAGATGTCGTTCGAGAATGAGAGTACAATGCGCCAGGGACATCCCGTCGGGTCTGCACCGCACCACCCATCTGTGGGGTGGTAAATGCGGGCATGGCTCTAGGTCTCACAGGAATAGACCTGGGCTGTAAGGATGCTGGCACCATTATGGTACGAACAATCCATGGAACCTTTGCCAGGGGTGGAGGTATAGACTGATACACTTTAGGACTTGGAGTAGCAGGCACTGCAGGATAGCTCCCTGTTTCCTTGTCAGATGGTGGAGACAATTTAGCTAGTTGAATGTGTTCCTCTGAGGCCCCTCCATGCATAAGGGCTGCGGTTAGAAGCCCATGTAGATATTCCCCATTCTCCTTGTATGGGCCTGCCTCCATCAAAGTACAGCCCGGACTATGGGAAGAGTTATTTGGTGAACTTTTCATAACTAGAACATATACCTGTCCAGATTTAAAGTGATCCTCTTGTATTAATAGCATTGCCTTACCAACTTTAAGCTGGGTATATTCCATTGTGAAATGGTACAGGAATCCAGTACCACAGGACTGCTGAAATCTTGACCTTTGACTGTGTCTGACCACTGCTAACTCTGTATCTGGCCAGAATATGCATCCCCTCACTGTACAAGTGCAGGGGAGCAGCTTGATATATTTTAATGCTAGATTCATGTTCTCATTAACAGGGTCAAGGTGCACATTATGATGGGCCATCAAGGTCCAGATGTCAAAATTCTGCAGCTGGGGTAGGATATTACTCACTCAGGGAGCTGCTATGTACTACTCACTGAGCTGCTCTGCAGAGGTCACTGAGCTGCTCTGCAGTACTCACTGAGGGAGCTGAAGGAAGTTTGCAGCATAGCTGTAGTGCCACCACCTAAAAGACCAAAAGTTCTTGGATCTGATGAATTTAAACTGACCAGGGAGACATTAGGAATTAAAGCTGGTCATAAGTGGTCGGGTCTCATGGAACTAAAACTGACAAAACATTGGCTAGTCTCATGGAACGAAAACTGACCAAACATTGGCTAATCTCATGGAATTAAAACTGTCCGAAGGTTGTTAGGTGGAGTTAAAAAAAATGAACAAAAGATCGTCAGATCTCAGGGAAATAATCCTGATCCAAGTATAGAGTCTTGTGGATCTGAAGTCTTGAGTGACTGCTGCTTCTGGGATTTAACCCTGATACCTTTCTTTGTCAGAATGGCTGGATGCAATGTTCTTTTGACAACAGTATTGATGGTGTATTGGTGCTGGCCTTTAACATCTGCCCAGGAGACAATTCACAGGGAAAAACTTGGGGTAGTGTTAAAGCCAGGGCGTGTAATCTCCATTGCAGACACTAGCCACGTGGTGCAACAGCTGACCGTCACCATCCCCCAAGATGTGGGATTAAAAGAAGATGTGAATGTCACTAGCATGTGCATAGGTCGGCTCAACCATGGTAGAGTCAGACTTGAGAATGGAACAAAGGAGTATGAGGCTGTCTGTGATCGAATCCATGTATTTGAACAGTGGCTGGACGAACTTATCTCCAAGCTTCGTGCTGAGCGCCATCTTATGATCTCCACAATGTTGGAAAGCGTGCCTGAAGACAGTAAGGGACATAACCGTACTGAACGAGCGGGAATACCGGTGCTAAATCTAATATCAGAATTCGGATATCATGTGTTCGGGACTGGCCGCGCCTCAGACATTGAGTACAATGCTAAGAATATCGAAGTTCTCACTGGAGCCCACAATGAACTTACGAACATAACGAAAGAATTAGTAATGCAGACAAACATTATGCTTACAAGGATAGAAGTGAAACTGTCAGGGCTAAAGGCAGCAGCGGACACCAATGCTCGCAACATTTTTAAGCTTAGTGCTGCTAGGAACCAGCTTAAGATAGAGGCAAACAGGGCTTATCTCATGTACCTGGGATACCTGAACAGGGTGAAATTAGGCTTGATTCTGCATTACGTGAACAATCTGAGGCACCTCGAGACCTTCACTTCAGAAATTCATCAGCTGACTCGCCATAGGCTGTCGCCAAAGATAATTCCGCCTCAGGCCATACTAAAGGCTGTGAGACGAACCGATGATTATCTGCGGCAGAAATATTCAAGGTTTAGAGCTGCCTTTAAATCACCAGCATTTTACTATGAGAATGCTCGCCCTCAGTGCACACGTGATGGCTCGTCAATAATTGTGACCCTACGCATTCCAGTCGTCTCGGAAGAACACCTGTTCAGGATGTACCAAGTGCTGAAATTTCCTGTACCAGTGAGGGTCGCAGGACAGAAGGCAGATGGCGCAATGGTCAGCAATGTGCCAAAAGCTATTGCGTTGTCTATAAGCCAAAGGTACTACATACCAAACCCCATCATCGACTGGGCTAGCTGCTACGGGAGCACAGTGACTTTATGTTCGGATGTACCCCACATGAAGAAAATCACCGACGACGAGTGCGTGGCTGCCTTAATCAGAAATGACGAATCTGCCATTGATAAACTGTGTATTGTTGACTACATCATAAAACCACACTTTGAGGAAATGGCAGTGCAATTGGACTCTGAAACGGTTCTTATTGTGACATCTGAAACTGAGGGACAGCTAATATGCGGAAATCGACCACCCGAAATTAAAACCATAAGTAACTATGCTGTGATAAGTCTGGGATGCGACTGTGCCTTTATGACTGAAAAGTCATGGATACCTTATAGCTTACAAGGATGTATGAAACACAAGCAGGGAGAGTCCATCACATACCCTACGAATGACCTGATAGTGAGGGGAATGACAATGGCTCGTTGGGTCACCACAGAGGTCCACGATGCAGAGTTGGATGTGGTGTATGATCCTATACCACGGGAATTACGTGAGTCAATAGAACAGGAAGCAGATGGCAAGCCCTACCACATGCCACTGAGGGACTTGGTGGACAGGATTAATAACAAAAACCTAATTCTTAAACCAACACGGCCCTACACCGGTGACCGGTACGGACAGTATGCTGCATGGGGAGTATCGGCTGTGACAACACTGCTCATAGTTGTACTGCTCTGTCTCTGTTGGAGGCACAAACGTGCCTTGGCGGCAACGGCACTGGCATCTAACACTTCATCTGCCACTGCGCAGACTGTCAGGTGTTACGGTCCTCCGCCAACCTGCCCGACGGAACAGCTGGTACACTCCACACCGGTGGCTGTCCTTGCCCTACTGCTGACCCTAGTGATGCTGCTCGCTCTGTACCTAGTGTGGAAACTGAGACATGCTAACCGACGTGCCACACCAGATGGAATTTATCTACAATTCTCCGCACCATTGGTACTCGAAACAATCTTTCTGGGTGAACTGACTATGCCATTTGATCACCTGTACACACAGGGAGAGGCACTAATAAGGGACCTATCAATCGACCACCTGTTCTTGAGTGCACGGGCCCGCATCACCTGGGGTATGAACATTTATGCCGCCGCAACCCGGCCCGGAGATGTGCCTAAGATAATACCCCTGCCAAACTCCCTAAAAGTGTCAAAAAGACTGGCGGCCACCCTGGTAGGAGAGGGGAAATTATCCATGATGGTACGGCTGCTCCGCTTCACTGGGGGACTAGCCACACCTGTTCCCTTCTCGCTGCCTAGACTAGCAGAAGCAGGGTGGACTCGCATTTGTGGTGATCTGGCTGATGAACGACTCCTTGATGATCTCGGTAGACAAGCACTGCGTATGCACAGAAGAACAAATGCTAGTGCTCCTCCGACAACTGTCCCTGGAGAAACTGTGGGGACAGGTCGGATAGGGGAAAACATCTATAATGACATTATGGAAGGATGATCTGTGTTTTGATCAAGCTGCACCTCGTGAGGATCTGTGGTGCAGAGTCGCATCATAGACAAGAACTGATAAAATTCACCAGAAAATTTTCGCTGGCACCAGCTGCCTAACTCTTTATTCTAAGGAAAAAGAGACAAAAACAAAGGAAAAGATATTTTATAAGTATCGAAGTACATATATAGGACTCATACCTAGGTGTACTTGATAAGTATTATCACGGTATGTCACATGACTTGCTTGGTTATAAGAACACTGGTAGACATCAATGAACACTGAAGACTACCATTGACTTGGGAATATCATGAACTATGGCTATGTAAATGCCAATATGAATTGCAAAATGAACCTGTGTAATGACGGTGCTATCAAATGGTTATATGGTTGATATTAACCATAACTGAAATCAGTCTTGGTAAAATTTAAAACATGGTGCTACTATGAACAATGATCACAAAGCAGGATTAGTAGAGTTAAACTACAAGTAATGTTATAGCATTGAGATCAAATACTTATTTACTCTACATTGTGTGTGTTGCATTTGTAAAGGTTTTACGGATTGTTTAGTTTAGTATGTGGTGTGGCGCTGTAGCACAGAGGTTCTTATTAATGAAATTGCTATTCCAAATTCCAAAAGTTAAAATTATCTCCAATTATTCTCAATTGGCTTCCCTAGCCCATCTTAAAAGGGTCTAGTCTTATCTTTTCTATCTCCTCCTTGCATCCACAGGGGGATGTGTAATGGGCACGAGTCAGGACTTTGGTCACTTATTCTAACACAATGACATTGATGCTCTGTTGGCTTCCTGAAAAGCCAATCTTTTCGGATAAGCCAATCTTTCCGGATAAGTCAATCTTCTGATCAATCGTTTTTTTGTCATATTTTTTCAGACTCATTACCATTCAATCTTCCTTAGGGACAGCCAAAAACTTCTAATCACGTCTTCCATGCTTTTCGGGGACTCATCACCATTGCTTTTTCTATACAAGGCTGTCCCACGGGATCAAAATGTCATTCTTACCTATTTCTGTCTCGTTGTCCCAATGGGTTAGGTCAGACCCTGGCAGACCATGCTTCTCAGTAACCAGTGATTCTTACTTACAAACTTGCTGGCAGTTATGAGGTCATTATGAAGTCACGGAAAGGCGTCTTGTATGCTAAAACTGTTGAGGACGCCAACTGAAGCGGTCGGCATCAGCCGTCCGTCAAATACTTACCTTGCCGAACTTGTCTTGTGCCAATCATATCGTGTTCCTCTTGCTCCTTCACTTTGCCACACCATAGGAGTGTATGGTTTATTATCTTATGTATTGACATTATTTATTCTTTTTATTACCTCGGGTGTTGAATTGTTATCGCAAAAACTCAGGGACGGTCGTCGAACCCGGGCATAATGTACACACAGTACAGTGTTTTAAAAAGAAGTCTACCTTGAGACTCAGGTATAACACAGTAGTTGTGAAATATTCATGTATATCATACATATTAACATGTTTTTGAAAATATAATTACTTGTGATTCTTTAGAAAAGAAATTGTTTCTCAATTTCTTTGTATGACCGCCCGCGGGTGTGCTGAAGCCACTTAGATATGAGACAGGAGACTGTACTTAGGTATTAAACAAGGTATGGGGCACCTCGGGAACAGGGATCCTTGGCATTGGCATTGGCCTTGAAGGTCCTTGGCCTTGGCATTGAAGGGAAAGCACCTTGACCTGGGACTGGCATAACCAGGCCATCCCATTGGACGGGTGTGACTTCTTGCCACTGATGGCCTTGACCTTTGGGCTGAGCTGAGCTGGGTCATGCACTTGGACTGGAAGGGAAAACACCTTGACCTAGGGGTGGCACAACCAAGCCACCTGATTGGACAAGTGTGACCTCTAGCCACAGAAGACATTGGCCTCTGGTCAACCCTCACCTTTAGTGACCTTCACCTTTGACGGGCCTTCCTTGACCTAGCTAGTAAGAAAACAAGGTCAGGGTCGGATCCTAGGGTCATGGATGTGAAATTAGTATAAAAGCTGGAGAGCTGGTCTGAGCCAACAAGAGATACAAGTGCTCTTCGCTGTGAGGACTACCTACTATACTTCTGGGAAGCACAGGATTGGACTGTGTAAGTGTATACTTTGGATTATTCTATCTGGCTGCAGCACACCTTGGGGCTTAGCTCCAGCATCTTTCATGGAGTTTTCGTATTTTGTTAGTACTCCAAGGAGACCTTAACCCACTGTTGTAACCTTGGAGATCTTATATTCACATGTATATTGACAATTGGGATTGACACTTTATTATTGGACTTATAATCATTTGCTTCATCATTTGTAAGAATGGACTTGGAGAATATCTACTGTAATAAAGCAATGAACTTTATGACGGCTTCGAGTGTTGTAAGGTCATTGGGAGATGAACTCCCCTCTGCCCTTCCTCTACCACTAGTTCTCTAGACAGACTCAAACACATCTCCCCAAGATTACATTGAGCTAGCTCCCTCAACCTACATTCGTTCACCCGCACCCCTTCCTCGACGCCCCCGGCTCAGGAAAGCTGCAAGAAACCTTCTCTGAGGAGTAGTCGCCCCAGGGCCGCAGCCCGTCCCCCTACGCACTGGACCGATACAGACGGGGAGGACGATGAATGTGATTTCATTGTGATATAAATATTGAATTGACCTGGTAATCCCAACGGCTGGGAGTTGGTACAGAGGCCAGCGGGTATGGGAACACCGTGTCCCGGGTTCCACAGGTTTCAACTATTAGGACTTATTTAAAAACCCCCGAGGTTATGAAAAATGTATATGAAACCCCTGGCTTATCACATGATTATATGAATGATAAATGGAAACTATAATGGAAATGCAATGAAAAGTAACAAGGATAATATGTACTACTAACGAAGAACGAAAAGGATACTTGTGGTATTTAATGAAGAATGAAAAGGATACTTATAAAATACTACAATGGAAAATACGTGCCTCGCACAATACGCGCTACAACTAGCCCATTACAATTAAACATGAAAGCAACGCGCTATAGTTATCATTGAACGTCACCACTAAGACGCTACACAAGCTATTATTGAAGGAGAGCAATGAATAATTATCCTCAGAGGATCAAGCATACTCTAAAACAAATATAGGAAGCAGAAGGCAGGACTAAAACGTGGACCACTCCACTCTATACTAACAGTAAAACAAGGCTGACACCTAGTGTGCGGATTAGGAACCACGCAGCAGGACGGTGCAGTGGCGCCGCCTGACGTGCATATTGGGTACTATACGTGACACAGGCACAGTGGCGCTGCCTGACGGCAAACAAAGGAACTAAAGACTGATACACGGCGCAGCAACGCCATCTGGTGTGAAATATTATGACTAGAGCATACAGCTCTGCATAGAGAAGGGAGAATGACCTCCGACTCCTACTAAACCTTACTGCACTGCATACGCGCTATCTAGTACGACATATTTACAAATGAACAGCTGTGATTATGATATCTTCAACCCCAAGAATATGGTTATAGGTGTGCAATCTGGAGTATGCACTACACATTTGAAATGGAATGATATGAACTGACTTATAATGCCAAAATGCACGTCGGAATCTATCTATGTATATATGAGCAGGTACAATACTGAGGAAAAGGCCTAGAAACACGGTTTTGGAATGTATATGCCATAAGGAAAACGAAAATATTGCTGGGCAAAGTACAGATACCCAGATAACATTTTTAGCAGAAAAGTACACGTTGTATGGATATGACTATAGTTATGAAAAGCACAATTTAAACTGATAGTATCATACTAAAATTTCCACGAAAATAACTATCTGTGAAAAATCTGTAAGCTCATAATAACCTGGAACAGAAGACAGTACTTACACTGAGTGCAATTTGGTGCATAAGGACGGCACCCCAAATGGTAACAGATCCAATGATTGTATTACAGTGAGCAGGGATCGTTGCTAGGGACGCTACTTATATAGGACCCGCTCGATCAGGATTGACTGAGTAAGGAGCCTGCTGGGCTGGGAGCCAACTTCCTGGCTGCACAGGAAACCAGCAGCACTCTGTTTATGCCAGAGAGAACTGTGGGAAGGCGCGCAATGTACTGTGGGACGGCTGCTCTGTGAGTAACTTCCGCCTGCCCCCTGTATATGTAGCAGCAATGGCGCTCCTCCCTCTGCAGTCTTGATGAAGACACCACTGGAGTACCATACCCTGCACCAGATCAATACTCAGCGAGCTGCTCTGCACCATACTATAACTCTACTCTACACAGGAGTCATGCCATCATTAGAATATTGCACTTACCTGTGAGTTAGCTGTCTCTGTCTAGTTTCTGCTAATATGCAGACAGAACGCTCTGCATACCTGGAATATTGTATTTTATTTGCAATCTTTGGAGGCCTTACTCTAGGATGTCTGCTTGCCTGCTGCAGACACACTTTTGAACAGTTACAAGCCGCTCATGAGGGAATAATACCACTACAGAGAGCATCTAACACTCACCCAGGATAACAAAAACATTAGTGCCTGGCACGCATTATTTATTCAAGTAAGTTTAGAAATTGTGACTATACTGTGATATGAGCATCTACACAAGAAGCGGCAGGAGAATATTGGATGAAAGTGTCAGCGATTACTCCACCGACTCTTGGTGGGGAAACTACTATTATAAAATAGAAACTTTTGATAAAACTAAAGCCACTTTACTGGGTTTGGCGGTAGATGCTGTTTCTAAATCTCACCTGAGGATTTACAAATTGCCTACATCAGTACAGACTCTAGTCAATCAGCATCACGCCACCTACACTGTTGGGAAACTAACTTCGCACCTTCCCTGGGACAATCTGTGTTTCTATTGTCATAGCAACGAGAAACCAGGCAGAGATTGTCGCACGTGTCTTAAAAGATATGAATTAAGATATCTGCATAACCTGGAAAAGCTCTTTGGGGGCAAACTGAAAAGTACATTTAATTTGAAGAAGGAAATTGGCAAAAAGTACTTATATGTTGCTGGACCCTCAGGTGAACCCTCACCTCCACCTTACCCTGATAAGTGGACAATAGAAATACTTAAGAAAATCTTAATGTAAAAAACTGGCGCGCTCAATGACCTATAATGACACCGCCGGTCAACACAACGAGACATTCACACATATGCAGTGTATGTGGAGACATATTTAATATTAGACAGGAAGTCGTGTGGCATCTTCAGTTATGCCACCCCTACCTAGGTACACACTGTGACACATGCAATGTAACATATGCTTCTACCATTAAATTGAAAATCCACTACGGCACCGCCGCACACCGCGTTGCCTTGATGCGCAGCAGATACGCTGATCTAGTCACGGAATAATATTCTAATTGGAAGAGATACAATCTTGAATATTGAAACTGTCATGATGAATGAGGACAGCCGGCCAACACGCGAGCCATTGGACACATTTGATTACACCTACGAAAATGATCCAATTACCGCAGAGATAATGGAAGACTTATCTGATGAAGAATATGACGATATCAGGGACGAGGATTACCCCACCCCTGAGGAAATACAGGAACTCCTAGCAAGATTCATCCAGGCCCAGCGCACATCTAGGAGAAATGCACGTGCCTAGTCATTTTGCCATTGTAATAGTAAATATGGCTGAGGGACCTGCTATGCCCATAATCGTCATAGTAATTGAGTCCGACGATGAGGAATGACTCATATAAAATTGCTATATTGCCACAGCTCATATATCGTTTGCACATGTTATTATAGACAATAGACTGTTGAGTTAATTCTGTGTTGGAAAAACAATACGACCAACATGGCTGCTACATTGGGCACTGCTGAACCATGTGCACATGCATAAGGGATTCACATTTATGATATCGACAGTTGCTTGAGTATTTGCTATATACCTGTGATAACAAGGGAATACTTTTTCGCTGTGCGAAATGGACAATGTAAAACAGCTGGTATTTATTTCAATGTGTTTCCCCTTGACTCTGTAGATCGCACCATCATCACCATCCCATTCTACTTCCGGAGACTGGACAACGTGACAAGGATGTATTCATTAACCAATTTGTGCTGCTGCCCTACCTGCATAAATGAGACAGCATCGGAGGCAAGTCATAAAGGCTGGGACAGAGTAGCTGCAATAAAAGATAAATACGTCACCAACGCCCTCGTCCTTCCCTCCCCCTTCAGTTCATCGGAAGTAGGAGCAAGTAGCGCACTCCAATAAGACACATTAAACTTGGGAAATACAATGGGTGCCTGTCTTGGAGCTAGGGCGCGCCCGCCCCCGGCCGTACAGATGCACAAGGTAGAACTAAGCCCTCGGTCCGCCAGGTACTCCACTACCAGGAGACCCCTACGCAAAGTATACCTGGGACCGCAGTATGTGCATGATAATAGGCCTCTGCCGGCACCACCACTCCCTCTGCCACGCCCTATTGGGACATGTGTGAATTAGGTGCATCTACCTCACAAAAGAAAGACTTCACACAGGATAACTACTAGTATCAAAATTATGCAATATTTTGAGGAAACTGTCAGATTCTAATATGTATAAATAGGGGATATATTGCTCATTGCGTAGTACATCGGGATCTACTCACTATACACCTTCACTGAGCCCAATAGACCTGAATAACCCCGCCAGCACCCGCCAGAGGGAGGCACTGACACTGATACTGTGTCCAGCCCTAACTGTGGAAATGGGCAACGTCTGCTGCAATACGACGTCCACTGCCTCATGGCATTACTCATCGTCTGACAACGATGGATCGGCGGATGGTTTAGGTATGTCCGGCCGATGCGGAGCCTTGCCAGACCTGATCCCTGTGGACGTGGACGGGGCACAGTCTATAATCGTGCCTGGTGGGAATATACTAAGGTCAAACTCCAAATCAGGATCATCAGCCGGTATCTGCACCGGTCCCTCCAACACCGAGCCTCCAGTGGCCGACATGGACGACATTGCTGCGGGACTTCCGGCGCCTACCGACCGACTAGAAGTCGCGCTATCCCTACGCGGTCGGCTGGAGGCTATGCTGTCCCTGCCGCCCATCGACACTAAGTCGAACGGACAGGCAGCAGAAAGAGGAGAGTTGCCGCTGTCCTGGCGGCCTACAGTGGAACTAACCACAGGGGTGGTCGAAGGGTTCGAACCTAGAGCCTGTCCACCGCTGTCTGACGACGAACCTACGGCGGCTGATGACGTGCAGTCGCTGGGACCGGATGTCTTGACCATCCCCCCGCCATCAGAACTCCGCACAGGAGACGAGCTCCTCGACGGAGAGGCGGACGACGACCGCGGCATACTGTCCAACTCGGTACTGATGGACCGAAGAATCGTCAGACCCGGGGTGGACGTCTTAACTAACGGGATGGCACGCGTCCTTGGCGACGGCGACGGCTGGCGCGCCGGAAGAGTCCGAACCACCCTACTCACTGCGACAACCCGCGGAGCAGGGGACGGCGACTCCCGACGTGGACTATGTAACCTAGTGCGTCCTGCTCCGGCTGCAACGTTGTCTCGAAGAATGGTTCGCGCAGCCGTGGGATTGACAACCGTCGTAGAGGATCGAGATGGCGAAGTCGCGGCCGCGAATCTGTTATACGGCCCGCCTCGCCGCCAGCCCGACCCGCCTTCTCCCATGGACCGCTGCATCGCAACGGGTGACATCATTGGAGGAGCGGTCGGCACCGCATGAACAGGACGATGACTTTGTGAAATGGCGCTAGCTTGTAGAGACAATACAGCATTCTGCCGATGACTGGGTGTCGCGCCCGCCCTCAATAATGATCCGCTCAGTAGATTCCGCAGGTATTGCTCCTGGGGCATATACGGCCCAGCCTGCACCAACAAACACGGTTGACCCTGTGACGGGTCATCTAACTCCTCCCCTCCAACCAATACATACACCATGCCTGGCTTAAAATACTTTCGTCTGACTAGGATGACTGATTGGCCGATGGAGCAAGGAATATATTCCATGATCGTGCAATCAAAAAACTCTTAAAAACTCCAAACAGGGTTATGTGTCTGAACTGGTGTGATGTACTCTAGTGACTGATTACCCTGATAGCAAATGTAAAACTGAGCTAAATTAGAGGCCTTCCCCTCCCCTAACACATGGAATTGGCTACAATTGTATATACTACAGGGACCTATGTTCTCATCTCTTGTAGGCCTGAGTGACTCGAATTTAAGTTTATGCCAGAGAGAACTGTGGGAAGGCGCGCAATGTACTGTGGGACGGCTGCTCTGTGAGTAACTTCCGCCTGCCCCCTGTATATGTAGCAGCAATGGCGCTCCTCCCTCTGCAGTCTTGATGAAGACACCACTGGAGTACCATACCCTGCACCAGATCAATACTCAGCGAGCTGCTCTGCACCATACTATAACTCTACTCTACACAGGAGTCATGCCATCATTAGAATATTGCACTTACCTGTGAGTTAGCTGTCTCTGTCTAGTTTCTGCTAATATGCAGACAGAACGCTCTGCATACCTGGAATATTGTATTTTATTTGCAATCTTTGGAGGCCTTACTCTAGGATGTCTGCTTGCCTGCTGCAGACACACTTTTGAACAGTTACAAGCCGCTCATGAGGGAATAATACCACTACAGAGAGCATCTAACACTCACCCAGGATAACAAAAACATTAGTGCCTGGCACGCATTATTTATTCAAGTAAGTTTAGAAATTGTGACTATACTGTGATATGAGCATCTACACAAGAAGCGGCAGGAGAATATTGGATGAAAGTGTCAGCGATTACTCCACCGACTCTTGGTGGGGAAACTACTATTATAAAATAGAAACTTTTGATAAAACTAAAGCCACTTTACTGGGTTTGGCGGTAGATGCTGTTTCTAAATCTCACCTGAGGATTTACAAATTGCCTACATCAGTACAGACTCTAGTCAATCAGCATCACGCCACCTACACTGTTGGGAAACTAACTTCGCACCTTCCCTGGGACAATCTGTGTTTCTATTGTCATAGCAACGAGAAACCAGGCAGAGATTGTCGCACGTGTCTTAAAAGATATGAATTAAGATATCTGCATAACCTGGAAAAGCTCTTTGGGGGCAAACTGAAAAGTACATTTAATTTGAAGAAGGAAATTGGCAAAAAGTACTTATATGTTGCTGGACCCTCAGGTGAACCCTCACCTCCACCTTACCCTGATAAGTGGACAATAGAAATACTTAAGAAAATCTTAATGTAAAAAACTGGCGCGCTCAATGACCTATAATGACACCGCCGGTCAACACAACGAGACATTCACACATATGCAGTGTATGTGGAGACATATTTAATATTAGACAGGAAGTTGTGTGGCATCTTCAGTTATGCCACCCCTACCTAGGTACACACTGTGACACATGCAATGTAACATATGCTTCTACCATTAAATTGAAAATCCACTACGGCACCGCCGCACACCGCGTTGCCTTGATGCGCAGCAGATACGCTGATCTAGTCACGGAATAATATTCTAATTGGAAGAGATACAATCTTGAATATTGAAACTGTCATGATGAATGAGGACAGCCGGCCAACACGCGAGCCATTGGACACATTTGATTACACCTACGAAAATGATCCAATTACCGCGGAGATAATGGAAGACTTATCTGATGAAGAATATGACGATATCAGGGACGAGGATTACCCCACCCCTGAGGAAATACAGGAACTCCTAGCAAGATTCATCCAGGCCCAGCGCACATCTAGGAGAAATGCACGTGCCTAGTCATTTTGCCATTGTAATAGTAAATATGGCTGAGGGACCTGCTATGCCCATAATCGTCATAGTAATTGAGTCCGACGATGAGGAATGACTCATATAAAATTGCTATATTGCCACAGCTCATATATCGTTTGCACATGTTATTATAGACAATAGACTGTTGAGTTAATTCTGTGTTGGAAAAACAATACGACCAACATGGCTGCTACATTGGGCACTGCTGAACCATGTGCACATGCATAAGGGATTCACATTTATGATATCGACAGTTGCTTGAGTATTTGCTATATACCTGTGATAACAAGGGAATACTTTTTCGCTGTGCGAAATGGACAATGTAAAACAGCTGGTATTTATTTCAATGTGTTTCCCCTTGACTCTGTAGATCGCACCATCATCACCATCCCATTCTACTTCCGGAGACTGGACAACGTGACAAGGATGTATTCATTAACCAATTTGTGCTGCTGCCCTACCTGCATAAATGAGACAGCATCGGAGGCAAGTCATAAAGGCTGGGACAGAGTAGCTGCAATAAAAGATAAATACGTCACCAACGCCCTCGTCCTTCCCTCCCCCTTCAGTTCATCGGAAGTAGGAGCAAGTAGCGCACTCCAATAAGACACATTAAACTTGGGAAATACAATGGGTGCCTGTCTTGGAGCTAGGGCACGCCCGCCCCCGGCCGTACAGATGCACAAGGTAGAACTAAGCCCTCGGTCCGCCAGGTACTCCACTACCAGGAGACCCCTACGCAAAGTATACCTGGGACCGCAGTATGTGCATGATAATAGGCCTCTGCCGGCACCACCACTCCCTCTGCCACGCCCTATTGGGACATGTGTGAATTAGGTGCATCTACCTCACAAAAGAAAGACTTCACACAGGATAACTACTAGTATCAAAATTATGCAATATTTTGAGGAAACTGTCAGATTCTAATATGTATAAATAGGGGATATATTGCTCATTGCGTAGTACATCGGGATCTACTCACTATACACCTTCACTGAGCCCAATAGACCTGAATAACCCCGCCAGCACCCGCCAGAGGGAGGCACTGACACTGATACTGTGTCCAGCCCTAACTGTGGAAATGGGCAACGTCTGCTGCAATACGACGTCCACTGCCTCATGGCATTACTCATCGTCTGACAACGATGGATCGGCGGATGGTTTAGGTATGTCCGGCCGATGCGGAGCCTTGCCAGACCTGATCCCTGTGGACGTGGACGGGGCACATTCTATAATCGTGCCTGGTGGGAATATACTAAGGTCAAACTCCAAATCAGGATCATCAGCCGGTATCTGCACCGGTCCCTCCAACACCGAGGCTCCAGTGGCCGACATGGACGACATTGCTGCGGGACTTCCGGCGCCTACCGACCGACTAGAAGTCGCGCTATCCCTACGCGGTCGGCTGGAGGCTATGCTGTCCCTGCCGCCCGTCGACACTAAGTCGAACGGACAGGCAGCAGAAAGAGGAGAGTTGCCGCTGTCCTGGCGGCCTACAGTGGAACTAACCACAGGGGTGGTTGAAGGGTTCGAACCTAGAGCCTGTCCACCGCTGTCTGACGACGAACCTACGGCGGCTGATGACGTGCAGTCGCTGGGACCGGATGTCTTGACCATCCCCCCGCCATCAGAACTCCGCACAGGAGACGAGCTCCTCGACGGAGAGGCGGACGACGACCGCGGCATACTGTCCAACTCGGTACTGATGGACCGAAGAATCGTCAGACCCGGGGTGGACGTCTTAACTAACGGGATGGCACGCGTCCTTGGCGATGGCGACGGATGGCGCGCCGGAAGAGTCCGAACCACCCTACTCACTGCGACAACCCGCGGAGCAGGGGACGGCGACTCCCGACGTGGACTATGTAACCTAGTGCGTCCTGCTCCGGCTGCAACGTTGTCTCGAAGAATGGTTCGCGCAGCCGTGGGATTGACAACCGTCGTAGAGGATCGAGATGGCGAAGTCGCGGCCGCGAATCTGTTATACGGCCCGCCTCGCCGCCAGCCCGACCCGCCTTCTCCCATGGACCGCTGCATCGCAACGGGTGACATCATTGGAGGAGCGGTCGGCACCGCATGAACAGGACGATGACTTTGTGAAATGGCGCTAGCTTGTAGAGACAATACAGCATTCTGCCGATGACTGGGTGTCGCGCCCGCCCTCAATAATGATCCGCTCAGTAGATTCCGCAGGTATTGCTCCTGGGGCATATACGGCCCAGCCTGCACCAACATACACGGTTGACCCTGTGACGGGTCATCTAACTCCTCCCCTCCAACCAATACATACACCATGCCTGGCTTAAAATACTTTCGTCTGACTAGGATGACTGATTGGCCGATGGAGCAAGGAATATATTCCATGATCGTGCAATCAAAAAACTCTTAAAAACTCCAAACAGGGTTATGTGTCTGAACTGGTGTGATGTACTCTAGTGACTGATTACCCTGATAGCAAATGTAAAACTGAGCTAAATTAGAGGCCTTCCCCTCCCCTAACACATGGAATTGGCTACAATTGTATATACTACAGGGACCTATGTTCTCATCTCTTGTAGGCCTGAGTGACTCGAATTTAAGTTTATGCCAGAGAGAACTGTGGGAAGGCGCGCAATGTACTGTGGGACGGCTGCTCTGTGAGTAACTTCCGCCTGCCCCCTGTATATGTAGCAGCAATGGCGCTCCTCCCTCTGCAGTCTTGATGAAGACACCACTGGAGTACCATACCCTGCACCAGATCAATACTCAGCGAGCTGCTCTGCACCATACTATAACTCTACTCTACACAGGAGTCATGCCATCATTAGAATATTGCACTTACCTGTGAGTTAGCTGTCTCTGTCTAGTTTCTGCTAATATGCAGACAGAACGCTCTGCATACCTGGAATATTGTATTTTATTTGCAATCTTTGGAGGCCTTACTCTAGGATGTCTGCTTGCCTGCTGCAGACACACTTTTGAACAGTTACAAGCCGCTCATGAGGGAATAATACCACTACAGAGAGCATCTAACACTCACCCAGGATAACAAAAACATTAGTGCCTGGCACGCATTATTTATTCAAGTAAGTTTAGAAATTGTGACTATACTGTGATATGAGCATCTACACAAGAAGCGGCAGGAGAATATTGGATGAAAGTGTCAGCGATTACTCCACCGACTCTTGGTGGGGAAACTACTATTATAAAATAGAAACTTTTGATAAAACTAAAGCCACTTTACTGGGTTTGGCGGTAGATGCTGTTTCTAAATCTCACCTGAGGATTTACAAATTGCCTACATCAGTACAGACTCTAGTCAATCAGCATCACGCCACCTACACTGTTGGGAAACTAACTTCGCACCTTCCCTGGGACAATCTGTGTTTCTATTGTCATAGCAACGAGAAACCAGGCAGAGATTGTCGCACGTGTCTTAAAAGATATGAATTAAGATATCTGCATAACCTGGAAAAGCTCTTTGGGGGCAAACTGAAAAGTACATTTAATTTGAAGAAGGAAATTGGCAAAAAGTACTTATATGTTGCTGGACCCTCAGGTGAACCCTCACCTCCACCTTACCCTGATAAGTGGACAATAGAAATACTTAAGAAAATCTTAATGTAAAAAACTGGCGCGCTCAATGACCTATAATGACACCGCCGGTCAACACAACGAGACATTCACACATATGCAGTGTATGTGGAGACATATTTAATATTAGACAGGAAGTCGTGTGGCATCTTCAGTTATGCCACCCCTACCTAGGTACACACTGTGACACATGCAATGTAACATATGCTTCTACCATTAAATTGAAAATCCACTACGGCACCGCCGCACACCGCGTTGCCTTGATGCGCAGCAGATACGCTGATCTAGTCACGGAATAATATTCTAATTGGAAGAGATACAATCTTGAATATTGAAACTGTCATGATGAATGAGGACAGCCGGCCAACACGCGAGCCATTGGACACATTTGATTACACCTACGAAAATGATCCAATTACCGCGGAGATAATGGAAGACTTATCTGATGAAGAATATGACGATATCAGGGACGAGGATTACCCCACCCCTGAGGAAATACAGGAACTCCTAGCAAGATTCATCCAGGCCCAGCGCACATCTAGGAGAAATGCACGTGCCTAGTCATTTTGCCATTGTAATAGTAAATATGGCTGAGGGACCTGCTATGCCCATAATCGTCATAGTAATTGAGTCCGACGATGAGGAATGACTCATATAAAATTGCTATATTGCCACAGCTCATATATCGTTTGCACATGTTATTATAGACAATAGACTGTTGAGTTAATTCTGTGTTGGAAAAACAATACGACCAACATGGCTGCTACATTGGGCACTGCTGAACCATGTGCACATGCATAAGGGATTCACATTTATGATATCGACAGTTGCTTGAGTATTTGCTATATACCTGTGATAACAAGGGAATACTTTTTCGCTGTGCGAAATGGACAATGTAAAACAGCTGGTATTTATTTCAATGTGTTTCCCCTTGACTCTGTAGATCGCACCATCATCACCATCCCATTCTACTTCCGGAGACTGGACAACGTGACAAGGATGTATTCATTAACCAATTTGTGCTGCTGCCCTACCTGCATAAATGAGACAGCATCGGAGGCAAGTCATAAAGGCTGGGACAGAGTAGCTGCAATAAAAGATAAATACGTCACCAACGCCCTCGTCCTTCCCTCCCCCTTCAGTTCATCGGAAGTAGGAGCAAGTAGCGCACTCCAATAAGACACATTAAACTTGGGAAATACAATGGGTGCCTGTCTTGGAGCTAGGGCGCGCCCGCCCCCGGCCGTACAGATGCACAAGGTAGAACTAAGCCCTCGGTCCGCCAGGTACTCCACTACCAGGAGACCCCTACGCAAAGTATACCTGGGACCGCAGTATGTGCATGATAATAGGCCTCTGCCGGCACCACCACTCCCTCTGCCACGCCCTATTGGGACATGTGTGAATTAGGTGCATCTACCTCACAAAAGAAAGACTTCACACAGGATAACTACTAGTATCAAAATTATGCAATATTTTGAGGAAACTGTCAGATTCTAATATGTATAAATAGGGGATATATTGCTCATTGCGTAGTACATCGGGATCTACTCACTATACACCTTCACTGAGCCCAATAGACCTGAATAACCCCGCCAGCACCCGCCAGAGGGAGGCACTGACACTGATACTGTGTCCAGCCCTAACTGTGGAAATGGGCAACGTCTGCTGCAATACGACGTCCACTGCCTCATGGCATTACTCATCGTCTGACAACGATGGATCGGCGGATGGTTTAGGTATGTCCGGCCGATGCGGAGCCTTGCCAGACCTGATCCCTGTGGACGTGGACGGGGCACAGTCTATAATCGTGCCTGGTGGGAATATACTAAGGTCAAACTCCAAATCAGGATCATCAGCCGGTATCTGCACCGGTCCCTCCAACACCGAGGCTCCAGTGGCCGACATGGACGACATTGCTGCGGGACTTCCGGCGCCTACCGACCGACTAGAAGTCGCGCTATCCCTACGCGGTCGGCTGGAGGCTATGCTGTCCCTGCCGCCCGTCGACACTAAGTCGAACGGACAGGCAGCAGAAAGAGGAGAGTTGCCGCTGTCCTGGCGGCCTACAGTGGAACTAACCACAGGGGTGGTCGAAGGGTTCGAACCTAGAGCCTGTCCACCGCTGTCTGACGACGAACCTACGGCGGCTGATGACGTGCAGTCGCTGGGACCGGATGTCTTGACCATCCCCCCGCCATCAGAACTCCGCACAGGAGACGAGCTCCTCGACGGAGAGGCGGACGACGACCGCGGCATACTGTCCAACTCGGTACTGATGGACCGAAGAATCGTCAGACCCGGGGTGGACGTCTTAACTAACGGGATGGCACGCGTCCTTGGCGACGGCGACGGATGGCGCGCCGGAAGAGTCCGAACCACCCTACTCACTGCGACAACCCGCGGAGCAGGGGACGGCGACTCCCGACGTGGACTATGTAACCTAGTGCGTCCTGCTCCGGCTGCAACGTTGTCTCGAAGAATGGTTCGCGCAGCCGTGGGATTGACAACCGTCGTAGAGGATCGAGATGGCGAAGTCGCGGCCGCGAATCTGTTATACGGCCCGCCTCGCCGCCAGCCCGACCCGCCTTCTCCCATGGACCGCTGCATCGCAACGGGTGACATCATTGGAGGAGCGGTCGGCACCGCATGAACAGGACGATGACTTTGTGAAATGGCGCTAGCTTGTAGAGACAATACAGCATTCTGCCGATGACTGGGTGTCGCGCCCGCCCTCAATAATGATCCGCTCAGTAGATTCCGCAGGTATTGCTCCTGGGGCATATACGGCCCAGCCTGCACCAACATACACGGTTGACCCTGTGACGGGTCATCTAACTCCTCCCCTCCAACCAATACATACACCATGCCTGGCTTAAAATACTTTCGTCTGACTAGGATGACTGATTGGCCGATGGAGCAAGGAATATATTCCATGATCGTGCAATCAAAAAACTCTTAAAAACTCCAAACAGGGTTATGTGTCTGAACTGGTGTGATGTACTCTAGTGACTGATTACCCTGATAGCAAATGTAAAACTGAGCTAAATTAGAGGCCTTCCCCTCCCCTAACACATGGAATTGGCTACAATTGTATATACTACAGGGACCTATGTTCTCATCTCTTGTAGGCCTGAGTGACTCGAATTTAAGTTTATGCCAGAGAGAACTGTGGGAAGGCGCGCAATGTACTGTGGGACGGCTGCTCTGTGAGTAACTTCCGCCTGCCCCCTGTATATGTAGCAGCAATGGCGCTCCTCCCTCTGCAGTCTTGATGAAGACACCACTGGAGTACCATACCCTGCACCAGATCAATACTCAGCAAGCTGCTCTGCACCATACTATAACTCTACTCTACACAGGAGTCATGCCATCATTAGAATATTGCACTTACCTGTGAGTTAGCTGTCTCTGTCTAGTTTCTGCTAATATGCAGACAGAACGCTCTGCATACCTGGAATATTGTATTTTATTTGCAATCTTTGGAGGCCTTACTCTAGGATGTCTGCTTGCCTGCTGCAGACACACTTTTGAACAGTTACAAGCCGCTCATGAGGGAATAATACCACTACAGAGAGCATCTAACACTCACCCAGGATAACAAAAACATTAGTGCCTGGCACGCATTATTTATTCAAGTAAGTTTAGAAATTGTGACTATACTGTGATATGAGCATCTACACAAGAAGCGGCAGGAGAATATTGGATGAAAGTGTCAGCGATTACTCCACCGACTCTTGGTGGGGAAACTACTATTATAAAATAGAAACTTTTGATAAAACTAAAGCCACTTTACTGGGTTTGGCGGTAGATGCTGTTTCTAAATCTCACCTGAGGATTTACAAATTGCCTACATCAGTACAGACTCTAGTCAATCAGCATCACGCCACCTACACTGTTGGGAAACTAACTTCGCACCTTCCCTGGGACAATCTGTGTTTCTATTGTCATAGCAACGAGAAACCAGGCAGAGATTGTCGCACGTGTCTTAAAAGATATGAATTAAGATATCTGCATAACCTGGAAAAGCTCTTTGGGGGCAAACTGAAAAGTACATTTAATTTGAAGAAGGAAATTGGCAAAAAGTACTTATATGTTGCTGGACCCTCAGGTGAACCCTCACCTCCACCTTACCCTGATAAGTGGACAATAGAAATACTTAAGAAAATCTTAATGTAAAAAACTGGCGCGCTCAATGACCTATAATGACACCGCCGGTCAACACAACGAGACATTCACACATATGCAGTGTATGTGGAGACATATTTAATATTAGACAGGAAGTCGTGTGGCATCTTCAGTTATGCCACCCCTACCTAGGTACACACTGTGACACATGCAATGTAACATATGCTTCTACCATTAAATTGAAAATCCACTACGGCACCGCCGCACACCGCGTTGCCTTGATGCGCAGCAGATACGCTGATCTAGTCACGGAATAATATTCTAATTGGAAGAGATACAATCTTGAATATTGAAACTGTCATGATGAATGAGGACAGCCGGCCAACACGCGAGCCATTGGACACATTTGATTACACCTACGAAAATGATCCAATTACCGCGGAGATAATGGAAGACTTATCTGATGAAGAATATGACGATATCAGGGACGAGGATTACCCCACCCCTGAGGAAATACAGGAACTCCTAGCAAGATTCATCCAGGCCCAGCGCACATCTAGGAGAAATGCACGTGCCTAGTCATTTTGCCATTGTAATAGTAAATATGGCTGAGGGACCTGCTATGCCCATAATCGTCATAGTAATTGAGTCCGACGATGAGGAATGACTCATATAAAATTGCTATATTGCCACAGCTCATATATCGTTTGCACATGTTATTATAGACAATAGACTGTTGAGTTAATTCTGTGTTGGAAAAACAATACGACCAACATGGCTGCTACATTGGGCACTGCTGAACCATGTGCACATGCATAAGGGATTCACATTTATGATATCGACAGTTGCTTGAGTATTTGCTATATACCTGTGATAACAAGGGAATACTTTTTCGCTGTGCGAAATGGACAATGTAAAACAGCTGGTATTTATTTCAATGTGTTTCCCCTTGACTCTGTAGATCGCACCATCATCACCATCCCATTCTACTTCCGGAGACTGGACAACGTGACAAGGATGTATTCATTAACCAATTTGTGCTGCTGCCCTACCTGCATAAATGAGACAGCATCGGAGGCAAGTCATAAAGGCTGGGACAGAGTAGCTGCAATAAAAGATAAATACGTCACCAACGCCCTCGTCCTTCCCTCCCCCTTCAGTTCATCGGAAGTAGGAGCAAGTAGCGCACTCCAATAAGACACATTAAACTTGGGAAATACAATGGGTGCCTGTCTTGGAGCTAGGGCGCGCCCGCCCCCGGCCGTACAGATGCACAAGGTAGAACTAAGCCCTCGGTCCGCCAGGTACTCCACTACCAGGAGACCCCTACGCAAAGTATACCTGGGACCGCAGTATGTGCATGATAATAGGCCTCTGCCGGCACCACCACTCCCTCTGCCACGCCCTATTGGGACATGTGTGAATTAGGTGCATCTACCTCACAAAAGAAAGACTTCACACAGGATAACTACTAGTATCAAAATTATGCAATATTTTGAGGAAACTGTCAGATTCTAATATGTATAAATAGGGGATATATTGCTCATTGCGTAGTACATCGGGATCTACTCACTATACACCTTCACTGAGCCCAATAGACCTGAATAACCCCGCCAGCACCCGCCAGAGGGAGGCACTGACACTGATACTGTGTCCAGCCCTAACTGTGGAAATGGGCAACGTCTGCTGCAATACGACGTCCACTGCCTCATGGCATTACTCATCGTCTGACAACGATGGATCGGCGGATGGTTTAGGTATGTCCGGCCGATGCGGAGCCTTGCCAGACCTGATCCCTGTGGACGTGGACGGGGCACAGTCTATAATCGTGCCTGGTGGGAATATACTAAGGTCAAACTCCAAATCAGGATCATCAGCCGGTATCTGCACCGGTCCCTCCAACACCGAGGCTCCAGTGGCCGACATGGACGACATTGCTGCGGGACTTCCGGCGCCTACCGACCGACTAGAAGTCGCGCTATCCCTACGCGGTCGGCTGGAGGCTATGCTGTCCCTGCCGCCCGTCGACACTAAGTCGAACGGACAGGCAGCAGAAAGAGGAGAGTTGCCGCTGTCCTGGCGGCCTACAGTGGAACTAACCACAGGGGTGGTCGAAGGGTTCGAACCTAGAGCCTGTCCACCGCTGTCTGACGACGAACCTACGGCGGCTGATGACGTGCAGTCGCTGGGACCGGATGTCTTGACCATCCCCCCGCCATCAGAACTCCGCACAGGAGACGAGCTCCTCGACGGAGAGGCGGACGACGACCGCGGCATACTGTCCAACTCGGTACTGATGGACCGAAGAATCGTCAGACCCGGGGTGGACGTCTTAACTAACGGGATGGCACGCGTCCTTGGCGACGGCGACGGATGGCGCGCCGGAAGAGTCCGAACCACCCTACTCACTGCGACAACCCGCGGAGCAGGGGACGGCGACTCCCGACGTGGACTATGTAACCTAGTGCGTCCTGCTCCGGCTGCAACGTTGTCTCGAAGAATGGTTCGCGCAGCCGTGGGATTGACAACCGTCGTAGAGGATCGAGATGGCGAAGTCGCGGCCGCGAATCTGTTATACGGCCCGCCTCGCCGCCAGCCCGACCCGCCTTCTCCCATGGACCGCTGCATCGCAACGGGTGACATCATTGGAGGAGCGGTCGGCACCGCATGAACAGGACGATGACTTTGTGAAATGGCGCTAGCTTGTAGAGACAATACAGCATTCTGCCGATGACTGGGTGTCGCGCCCGCCCTCAATAATGATCCGCTCAGTAGATTCCGCAGGTATTGCTCCTGGGGCATATACGGCCCAGCCTGCACCAACATACACGGTTGACCCTGTGACGGGTCATCTAACTCCTCCCCTCCAACCAATACATACACCATGCCTGGCTTAAAATACTTTCGTCTGACTAGGATGACTGATTGGCCGATGGAGCAAGGAATATATTCCATGATCGTGCAATCAAAAAACTCTTAAAAACTCCAAACAGGGTTATGTGTCTGAACTGGTGTGATGTACTCTAGTGACTGATTACCCTGATAGCAAATGTAAAACTGAGCTAAATTAGAGGCCTTCCCCTCCCCTAACACATGGAATTGGCTACAATTGTATATACTACAGGGACCTATGTTCTCATCTCTTGTAGGCCTGAGTGACTCGAATTTAAGTTTATGCCAGAGAGAACTGTGGGAAGGCGCGCAATGTACTGTGGGACGGCTGCTCTGTGAGTAACTTCCGCCTGCCCCCTGTATATGTAGCAGCAATGGCGCTCCTCCCTCTGCAGTCTTGATGAAGACACCACTGGAGTACCATACCCTGCACCAGATCAATACTCAGCAAGCTGCTCTGCACCATACTATAACTCTACTCTACACAGGAGTCATGCCATCATTAGAATATTGCACTTACCTGTGAGTTAGCTGTCTCTGTCTAGTTTCTGCTAATATGCAGACAGAACGCTCTGCATACCTGGAATATTGTATTTTATTTGCAATCTTTGGAGGCCTTACTCTAGGATGTCTGCTTGCCTGCTGCAGACACACTTTTGAACAGTTACAAGCCGCTCATGAGGGAATAATACCACTACAGAGAGCATCTAACACTCACCCAGGATAACAAAAACATTAGTGCCTGGCACGCATTATTTATTCAAGTAAGTTTAGAAATTGTGACTATACTGTGATATGAGCATCTACACAAGAAGCGGCAGGAGAATATTGGATGAAAGTGTCAGCGATTACTCCACCGACTCTTGGTGGGGAAACTACTATTATAAAATAGAAACTTTTGATAAAACTAAAGCCACTTTACTGGGTTTGGCGGTAGATGCTGTTTCTAAATCTCACCTGAGGATTTACAAATTGCCTACATCAGTACAGACTCTAGTCAATCAGCATCACGCCACCTACACTGTTGGGAAACTAACTTCGCACCTTCCCTGGGACAATCTGTGTTTCTATTGTCATAGCAACGAGAAACCAGGCAGAGATTGTCGCACGTGTCTTAAAAGATATGAATTAAGATATCTGCATAACCTGGAAAAGCTCTTTGGGGGCAAACTGAAAAGTACATTTAATTTGAAGAAGGAAATTGGCAAAAAGTACTTATATGTTGCTGGACCCTCAGGTGAACCCTCACCTCCACCTTACCCTGATAAGTGGACAATAGAAATACTTAAGAAAATCTTAATGTAAAAAACTGGCGCGCTCAATGACCTATAATGACACCGCCGGTCAACACAACGAGACATTCACACATATGCAGTGTATGTGGAGACATATTTAATATTAGACAGGAAGTCGTGTGGCATCTTCAGTTATGCCACCCCTACCTAGGTACACACTGTGACACATGCAATGTAACATATGCTTCTACCATTAAATTGAAAATCCACTACGGCACCGCCGCACACCGCGTTGCCTTGATGCGCAGCAGATACGCTGATCTAGTCACGGAATAATATTCTAATTGGAAGAGATACAATCTTGAATATTGAAACTGTCATGATGAATGAGGACAGCCGGCCAACACGCGAGCCATTGGACACATTTGATTACACCTACGAAAATGATCCAATTACCGCGGAGATAATGGAAGACTTATCTGATGAAGAATATGACGATATCAGGGACGAGGATTACCCCACCCCTGAGGAAATACAGGAACTCCTAGCAAGATTCATCCAGGCCCAGCGCACATCTAGGAGAAATGCACGTGCCTAGTCATTTTGCCATTGTAATAGTAAATATGGCTGAGGGACCTGCTATGCCCATAATCGTCATAGTAATTGAGTCCGACGATGAGGAATGACTCATATAAAATTGCTATATTGCCACAGCTCATATATCGTTTGCACATGTTATTATAGACAATAGACTGTTGAGTTAATTCTGTGTTGGAAAAACAATACGACCAACATGGCTGCTACATTGGGCACTGCTGAACCATGTGCACATGCATAAGGGATTCACATTTATGATATCGACAGTTGCTTGAGTATTTGCTATATACCTGTGATAACAAGGGAATACTTTTTCGCTGTGCGAAATGGACAATGTAAAACAGCTGGTATTTATTTCAATGTGTTTCCCCTTGACTCTGTAGATCGCACCATCATCACCATCCCATTCTACTTCCGGAGACTGGACAACGTGACAAGGATGTATTCATTAACCAATTTGTGCTGCTGCCCTACCTGCATAAATGAGACAGCATCGGAGGCAAGTCATAAAGGCTGGGACAGAGTAGCTGCAATAAAAGATAAATACGTCACCAACGCCCTCGTCCTTCCCTCCCCCTTCAGTTCATCGGAAGTAGGAGCAAGTAGCGCACTCCAATAAGACACATTAAACTTGGGAAATACAATGGGTGCCTGTCTTGGAGCTAGGGCGCGCCCGCCCCCGGCCGTACAGATGCACAAGGTAGAACTAAGCCCTCGGTCCGCCAGGTACTCCACTACCAGGAGACCCCTACGCAAAGTATACCTGGGACCGCAGTATGTGCATGATAATAGGCCTCTGCCGGCACCACCACTCCCTCTGCCACGCCCTATTGGGACATGTGTGAATTAGGTGCATCTACCTCACAAAAGAAAGACTTCACACAGGATAACTACTAGTATCAAAATTATGCAATATTTTGAGGAAACTGTCAGATTCTAATATGTATAAATAGGGGATATATTGCTCATTGCGTAGTACATCGGGATCTACTCACTATACACCTTCACTGAGCCCAATAGACCTGAATAACCCCGCCAGCACCCGCCAGAGGGAGGCACTGACACTGATACTGTGTCCAGCCCTAACTGTGGAAATGGGCAACGTCTGCTGCAATACGACGTCCACTGCCTCATGGCATTACTCATCGTCTGACAACGATGGATCGGCGGATGGTTTAGGTATGTCCGGCCGATGCGGAGCCTTGCCAGACCTGATCCCTGTGGACGTGGACGGGGCACAGTCTATAACCGTGCCTGGTGGGAATATACTAAGGTCAAACTCCAAATCAGGATCATCAGCCGGTATCTGCACCGGTCCCTCCAACACCGAGGCTCCAGTGGCCGACATGGACGACATTGCTGCGGGACTTCCGGCGCCTACCGACCGACTAGAAGTCGCGCTATCCCTACGCGGTCGGCTGGAGGCTATGCTGTCCCTGCCGCCCGTCGACACTAAGTCGAACGGACAGGCAGCAGAAAGAGGAGAGTTGCCGCTGTCCTGGCGGCCTACAGTGGAACTAACCACAGGGGTGGTCGAAGGGTTCGAACCTAGAGCCTGTCCACCGCTGTCTGACGACGAACCTACGGCGGCTGATGACGTGCAGTCGCTGGGACCGGATGTCTTGACCATCCCCCCGCCATCAGAACTCCGCACAGGAGACGAGCTCCTCGACGGAGAGGCGGACGACGACCGCGGCATACTGTCCAACTCGGTACTGATGGACCGAAGAATCGTCAGACCCGGGGTGGACGTCTTAACTAACGGGATGGCACGCGTCCTTGGCGACGGCGACGGCTGGCGCGCCGGAAGAGTCCAAACCACCCTACTCACTGCGACAACCCGCGGAGCAGGGGACGGCGACTCCCGACGTGGACTATGTAACCTAGTGCGTCCTGCTCCGGCTGCAACGTTGTCTCGAAGAATGGTTCGCGCAGCCGTGGGATTGACAACCGTCGTAGAGGATCGAGATGGCGAAGTCGCGGCCGCGAATCTGTTATACGGCCCGCCTCGCCGCCAGCCCGACCCGCCTTCTCCCATGGACCGCTGCATCGCAACGGGTGACATCATTGGAGGAGCGGTCGGCACCGCATGAACAGGACGATGACTTTGTGAAATGGCGCTAGCTTGTAGAGACAATACAGCATTCTGCCGATGACTGGGTGTCGCGCCCGCCCTCAATAATGATCCGCTCAGTAGATTCCGCAGGTATTGCTCCTGGGGCATATACGGCCCAGCCTGCACCAACATACACGGTTGACCCTGTGACGGGTCATCTAACTCCTCCCCTCCAACCAATACATACACCATGCCTGGCTTAAAATACTTTCGTCTGACTAGGATGACTGATTGGCCGATGGAGCAAGGAATATATTCCATGATCGTGCAATCAAAAAACTCTTAAAAACTCCAAACAGGGTTATGTGTCTGAACTGGTGTGATGTACTCTAGTGACTGATTACCCTGATAGCAAATGTAAAACTGAGCTAAATTAGAGGCCTTCCCCTCCCCTAACACATGGAATTGGCTACAATTGTATATACTACAGGGACCTATGTTCTCATCTCTTGTAGGCCTGAGTGACTCGAATTTAAGTTTATGCCAGAGAGAACTGTGGGAAGGCGCGCAATGTACTGTGGGACGGCTGCTCTGTGAGTAACTTCCGCCTGCCCCCTGTATATGTAGCAGCAATGGCGCTCCTCCCTCTGCAGTCTTGATGAAGACACCACTGGAGTACCATACCCTGCACCAGATCAATACTCAGCGAGCTGCTCTGCACCATACTATAACTCTACTCTACACAGGAGTCATGCCATCATTAGAATATTGCACTTACCTGTGAGTTAGCTGTCTCTGTCTAGTTTCTGCTAATATGCAGACAGAACGCTCTGCATACCTGGAATATTGTATTTTATTTGCAATCTTTGGAGGCCTTACTCTAGGATGTCTGCTTGCCTGCTGCAGACACACTTTTGAACAGTTACAAGCCGCTCATGAGGGAATAATACCACTACAGAGAGCATCTAACACTCACCCAGGATAACAAAAACATTAGTGCCTGGCACGCATTATTTATTCAAGTAAGTTTAGAAATTGTGACTATACTGTGATATGAGCATCTACACAAGAAGCGGCAGGAGAATATTGGATGAAAGTGTCAGCGATTACTCCACCGACTCTTGGTGGGGAAACTACTATTATAAAATAGAAACTTTTGATAAAACTAAAGCCACTTTACTGGGTTTGGCGGTAGATGCTGTTTCTAAATCTCACCTGAGGATTTACAAATTGCCTACATCAGTACAGACTCTAGTCAATCAGCATCACGCCACCTACACTGTTGGGAAACTAACTTCGCACCTTCCCTGGGACAATCTGTGTTTCTATTGTCATAGCAACGAGAAACCAGGCAGAGATTGTCGCACGTGTCTTAAAAGATATGAATTAAGATATCTGCATAACCTGGAAAAGCTCTTTGGGGGCAAACTGAAAAGTACATTTAATTTGAAGAAGGAAATTGGCAAAAAGTACTTATATGTTGCTGGACCCTCAGGTGAACCCTCACCTCCACCTTACCCTGATAAGTGGACAATAGAAATACTTAAGAAAATCTTAATGTAAAAAACTGGCGCGCTCAATGACCTATAATGACACCGCCGGTCAACACAACGAGACATTCACACATATGCAGTGTATGTGGAGACATATTTAATATTAGACAGGAAGTCGTGTGGCATCTTCAGTTATGCCACCCCTACCTAGGTACACACTGTGACACATGCAATGTAACATATGCTTCTACCATTAAATTGAAAATCCACTACGGCACCGCCGCACACCGCGTTGCCTTGATGCGCAGCAGATACGCTGATCTAGTCACGGAATAATATTCTAATTGGAAGAGATACAATCTTGAATATTGAAACTGTCATGATGAATGAGGACAGCCGGCCAACACGCGAGCCATTGGACACATTTGATTACACCTACGAAAATGATCCAATTACCGCGGAGATAATGGAAGACTTATCTGATGAAGAATATGACGATATCAGGGACGAGGATTACCCCACCCCTGAGGAAATACAGGAACTCCTAGCAAGATTCATCCAGGCCCAGCGCACATCTAGGAGAAATGCACGTGCCTAGTCATTTTGCCATTGTAATAGTAAATATGGCTGAGGGACCTGCTATGCCCATAATCGTCATAGTAATTGAGTCCGACGATGAGGAATGACTCATATAAAATTGCTATATTGCCACAGCTCATATATCGTTTGCACATGTTATTATAGACAATAGACTGTTGAGTTAATTCTGTGTTGGAAAAACAATACGACCAACATGGCTGCTACATTGGGCACTGCTGAACCATGTGCACATGCATAAGGGATTCACATTTATGATATCGACAGTTGCTTGAGTATTTGCTATATACCTGTGATAACAAGGGAATACTTTTTCGCTGTGCGAAATGGACAATGTAAAACAGCTGGTATTTATTTCAATGTGTTTCCCCTTGACTCTGTAGATCGCACCATCATCACCATCCCATTCTACTTCCGGAGACTGGACAACGTGACAAGGATGTATTCATTAACCAATTTGTGCTGCTGCCCTACCTGCATAAATGAGACAGCATCGGAGGCAAGTCATAAAGGCTGGGACAGAGTAGCTGCAATAAAAGATAAATACGTCACCAACGCCCTCGTCCTTCCCTCCCCCTTCAGTTCATCGGAAGTAGGAGCAAGTAGCGCACTCCAATAAGACACATTAAACTTGGGAAATACAATGGGTGCCTGTCTTGGAGCTAGGGCGCGCCCGCCCCCGGCCGTACAGATGCACAAGGTAGAACTAAGCCCTCGGTCCGCCAGGTACTCCACTACCAGGAGACCCCTACGCAAAGTATACCTGGGACCGCAGTATGTGCATGATAATAGGCCTCTGCCGGCACCACCACTCCCTCTGCCACGCCCTATTGGGACATGTGTGAATTAGGTGCATCTACCTCACAAAAGAAAGACTTCACACAGGATAACTACTAGTATCAAAATTATGCAATATTTTGAGGAAACTGTCAGATTCTAATATGTATAAATAGGGGATATATTGCTCATTGCGTAGTACATCGGGATCTACTCACTATACACCTTCACTGAGCCCAATAGACCTGAATAACCCCGCCAGCACCCGCCAGAGGGAGGCACTGACACTGATACTGTGTCCAGCCCTAACTGTGGAAATGGGCAACGTCTGCTGCAATACGACGTCCACTGCCTCATGGCATTACTCATCGTCTGACAACGATGGATCGGCGGATGGTTTAGGTATGTCCGGCCGATGCGGAGCCTTGCCAGACCTGATCCCTGTGGACGTGGACGGGGCACAGTCTATAACCGTGCCTGGTGGGAATATACTAAGGTCAAACTCCAAATCAGGATCATCAGCCGGTATCTGCACCGGTCCCTCCAACACCGAGGCTCCAGTGGCCGACATGGACGACATTGCTGCGGGACTTCCGGCGCCTACCGACCGACTAGAAGTCGCGCTATCCCTACGCGGTCGGCTGGAGGCTATGCTGTCCCTGCCGCCCGTCGACACTAAGTCGAACGGACAGGCAGCAGAAAGAGGAGAGTTGCCGCTGTCCTGGCGGCCTACAGTGGAACTAACCACAGGGGTGGTCGAAGGGTTCGAACCTAGAGCCTGTCCACCGCTGTCTGACGACGAACCTACGGCGGCTGATGACGTGCAGTCGCTGGGACCGGATGTCTTGACCATCCCCCCGCCATCAGAACTCCGCACAGGAGACGAGCTCCTCGACGGAGAGGCGGACGACGACCGCGGCATACTGTCCAACTCGGTACTGATGGACCGAAGAATCGTCAGACCCGGGGTGGACGTCTTAACTAACGGGATGGCACGCGTCCTTGGCGACGGCGACGGCTGGCGCGCCGGAAGAGTCCAAACCACCCTACTCACTGCGACAACCCGCGGAGCAGGGGACGGCGACTCCCGACGTGGACTATGTAACCTAGTGCGTCCTGCTCCAGCTGCAACGTTGTCTCGAAGAATGGTTCGCGCAGCCGTGGGATTGACAACCGTCGTAGAGGATCGAGATGGCGAAGTCGCGGCCGCGAATCTGTTATACGGCCCGCCTCGCCGCCAGCCCGACCCGCCTTCTCCCATGGACCGCTGCATCGCAACGGGTGACATCATTGGAGGAGCGGTCGGCACCGCATGAACAGGACGATGACTTTGTGAAATGGCGCTAGCTTGTAGAGACAATACAGCATTCTGCCGATGACTGGGTGTCGCGCCCGCCCTCAATAATGATCCGCTCAGTAGATTCCGCAGGTATTGCTCCTGGGGCATATACGGCCCAGCCTGCACCAACATACACGGTTGACCCTGTGACGGGTCATCTAACTCCTCCCCTCCAACCAATACATACACCATGCCTGGCTTAAAATACTTTCGTCTGACTAGGATGACTGATTGGCCGATGGAGCAAGGAATATATTCCATGATCGTGCAATCAAAAAACTCTTAAAAACTCCAAACAGGGTTATGTGTCTGAACTGGTGTGATGTACTCTAGTGACTGATTACCCTGATAGCAAATGTAAAACTGAGCTAAATTAGAGGCCTTCCCCTCCCCTAACACATGGAATTGGCTACAATTGTATATACTACAGGGACCTATGTTCTCATCTCTTGTAGGCCTGAGTGACTCGAATTTAAGTTTATGCCAGAGAGAACTGTGGGAAGGCGCGCAATGTACTGTGGGACGGCTGCTCTGTGAGTAACTTCCGCCTGCCCCCTGTATATGTAGCAGCAATGGCGCTCCTCCCTCTGCAGTCTTGATGAAGACACCACTGGAGTACCATACCCTGCACCAGATCAATACTCAGCGAGCTGCTCTGCACCATACTATAACTCTACTCTACACAGGAGTCATGCCATCATTAGAATATTGCACTTACCTGTGAGTTAGCTGTCTCTGTCTAGTTTCTGCTAATATGCAGACAGAACGCTCTGCATACCTGGAATATTGTATTTTATTTGCAATCTTTGGAGGCCTTACTCTAGGATGTCTGCTTGCCTGCTGCAGACACACTTTTGAACAGTTACAAGCCGCTCATGAGGGAATAATACCACTACAGAGAGCATCTAACACTCACCCAGGATAACAAAAACATTAGTGCCTGGCACGCATTATTTATTCAAGTAAGTTTAGAAATTGTGACTATACTGTGATATGAGCATCTACACAAGAAGCGGCAGGAGAATATTGGATGAAAGTGTCAGCGATTACTCCACCGACTCTTGGTGGGGAAACTACTATTATAAAATAGAAACTTTTGATAAAACTAAAGCCACTTTACTGGGTTTGGCGGTAGATGCTGTTTCTAAATCTCACCTGAGGATTTACAAATTGCCTACATCAGTACAGACTCTAGTCAATCAGCATCACGCCACCTACACTGTTGGGAAACTAACTTCGCACCTTCCCTGGGACAATCTGTGTTTCTATTGTCATAGCAACGAGAAACCAGGCAGAGATTGTCGCACGTGTCTTAAAAGATATGAATTAAGATATCTGCATAACCTGGAAAAGCTCTTTGGGGGCAAACTGAAAAGTACATTTAATTTGAAGAAGGAAATTGGCAAAAAGTACTTATATGTTGCTGGACCCTCAGGTGAACCCTCACCTCCACCTTACCCTGATAAGTGGACAATAGAAATACTTAAGAAAATCTTAATGTAAAAAACTGGCGCGCTCAATGACCTATAATGACACCGCCGGTCAACACAACGAGACATTCACACATATGCAGTGTATGTGGAGACATATTTAATATTAGACAGGAAGTCGTGTGGCATCTTCAGTTATGCCACCCCTACCTAGGTACACACTGTGACACATGCAATGTAACATATGCTTCTACCATTAAATTGAAAATCCACTACGGCACCGCCGCACACCGCGTTGCCTTGATGCGCAGCAGATACGCTGATCTAGTCACGGAATAATATTCTAATTGGAAGAGATACAATCTTGAATATTGAAACTGTCATGATGAATGAGGACAGCCGGCCAACACGCGAGCCATTGGACACATTTGATTACACCTACGAAAATGATCCAATTACCGCGGAGATAATGGAAGACTTATCTGATGAAGAATATGACGATATCAGGGACGAGGATTACCCCACCCCTGAGGAAATACAGGAACTCCTAGCAAGATTCATCCAGGCCCAGCGCACATCTAGGAGAAATGCACGTGCCTAGTCATTTTGCCATTGTAATAGTAAATATGGCTGAGGGACCTGCTATGCCCATAATCGTCATAGTAATTGAGTCCGACGATGAGGAATGACTCATATAAAATTGCTATATTGCCACAGCTCATATATCGTTTGCACATGTTATTATAGACAATAGACTGTTGAGTTAATTCTGTGTTGGAAAAACAATACGACCAACATGGCTGCTACATTGGGCACTGCTGAACCATGTGCACATGCATAAGGGATTCACATTTATGATATCGACAGTTGCTTGAGTATTTGCTATATACCTGTGATAACAAGGGAATACTTTTTCGCTGTGCGAAATGGACAATGTAAAACAGCTGGTATTTATTTCAATGTGTTTCCCCTTGACTCTGTAGATCGCACCATCATCACCATCCCATTCTACTTCCGGAGACTGGACAACGTGACAAGGATGTATTCATTAACCAATTTGTGCTGCTGCCCTACCTGCATAAATGAGACAGCATCGGAGGCAAGTCATAAAGGCTGGGACAGAGTAGCTGCAATAAAAGATAAATACGTCACCAACGCCCTCGTCCTTCCCTCCCCCTTCAGTTCATCGGAAGTAGGAGCAAGTAGCGCACTCCAATAAGACACATTAAACTTGGGAAATACAATGGGTGCCTGTCTTGGAGCTAGGGCGCGCCCGCCCCCGGCCGTACAGATGCACAAGGTAGAACTAAGCCCTCGGTCCGCCAGGTACTCCACTACCAGGAGACCCCTACGCAAAGTATACCTGGGACCGCAGTATGTGCATGATAATAGGCCTCTGCCGGCACCACCACTCCCTCTGCCACGCCCTATTGGGACATGTGTGAATTAGGTGCATCTACCTCACAAAAGAAAGACTTCACACAGGATAACTACTAGTATCAAAATTATGCAATATTTTGAGGAAACTGTCAGATTCTAATATGTATAAATAGGGGATATATTGCTCATTGCGTAGTACATCGGGATCTACTCACTATACACCTTCACTGAGCCCAATAGACCTGAATAACCCCGCCAGCACCCGCCAGAGGGAGGCACTGACACTGATACTGTGTCCAGCCCTAACTGTGGAAATGGGCAACGTCTGCTGCAATACGACGTCCACTGCCTCATGGCATTACTCATCGTCTGACAACGATGGATCGGCGGATGGTTTAGGTATGTCCGGCCGATGCGGAGCCTTGCCAGACCTGATCCCTGTGGACGTGGACGGGGCACAGTCTATAATCGTGCCTGGTGGGAATATACTAAGGTCAAACTCCAAATCAGGATCATCAGCCGGTATCTGCACCGGTCCCTCCAACACCGAGGCTCCAGTGGCCGACATGGACGACATTGCTGCGGGACTTCCGGCGCCTACCGACCGACTAGAAGTCGCGCTATCCCTACGCGGTCGGCTGGAGGCTATGCTGTCCCTGCCGCCCGTCGACACTAAGTCGAACGGACAGGCAGCAGAAAGAGGAGAGTTGCCGCTGTCCTGGCGGCCTACAGTGGAACTAACCACAGGGGTGGTCGAAGGGTTCGAACCTAGAGCCTGTCCACCGCTGTCTGACGACGAACCTACGGCGGCTGATGACGTGCAGTCGCTGGGACCGGATGTCTTGACCATCCCCCCGCCATCAGAACTCCGCACAGGAGACGAGCTCCTCGACGGAGAGGCGGACGACGACCGCGGCATACTGTCCAACTCGGTACTGATGGACCGAAGAATCGTCAGACCCGGGGTGGACGTCTTAACTAACGGGATGGCACGCGTCCTTGGCGACGGCGACGGATGGCGCGCCGGAAGAGTCCGAACCACCCTACTCACTGCGACAACCCGCGGAGCAGGGGACGGCGACTCCCGACGTGGACTATGTAACCTAGTGCGTCCTGCTCCGGCTGCAACGTTGTCTCGAAGAATGGTTCGCGCAGCCGTGGGATTGACAACCGTCGTAGAGGATCGAGATGGCGAAGTCGCGGCCGCGAATCTGTTATACGGCCCGCCTCGCCGCCAGCCCGACCCGCCTTCTCCCATGGACCGCTGCATCGCAACGGGTGACATCGTTGGAGGAGCGGTCGGCACCGCATGAACAGGACGATGACTTTGTGAAATGGCGCTAGCTTGTAGAGACAATACAGCATTCTGCCGATGACTGGGTGTCGCGCCCGCCCTCAATAATGATCCGCTCAGTAGATTCCGCAGGTATTGCTCCTGGGGCATATACGGCCCAGCCTGCACCAACATACACGGTTGACCCTGTGACGGGTCATCTAACTCCTCCCCTCCAACCAATACATACACCATGCCTGGCTTAAAATACTTTCGTCTGACTAGGATGACTGATTGGCCGATGGAGCAAGGAATATATTCCATGATCGTGCAATCAAAAAACTCTTAAAAACTCCAAACAGGGTTATGTGTCTGAACTGGTGTGATGTACTCTAGTGACTGATTACCCTGATAGCAAATGTAAAACTGAGCTAAATTAGAGGCCTTCCCCTCCCCTAACACATGGAATTGGCTACAATTGTATATACTACAGGGACCTATGTTCTCATCTCTTGTAGGCCTGAGTGACTCGAATTTAAGTTTATGCCAGAGAGAACTGTGGGAAGGCGCGCAATGTACTGTGGGACGGCTGCTCTGTGAGTAACTTCCGCCTGCCCCCTGTATATGTAGCAGCAATGGCGCTCCTCCCTCTGCAGTCTTGATGAAGACACCACTGGAGTACCATACCCTGCACCAGATCAATACTCAGCGAGCTGCTCTGCACCATACTATAACTCTACTCTACACAGGAGTCATGCCATCATTAGAATATTGCACTTACCTGTGAGTTAGCTGTCTCTGTCTAGTTTCTGCTAATATGCAGACAGAACGCTCTGCATACCTGGAATATTGTATTTTATTTGCAATCTTTGGAGGCCTTACTCTAGGATGTCTGCTTGCCTGCTGCAGACACACTTTTGAACAGTTACAAGCCGCTCATGAGGGAATAATACCACTACAGAGAGCATCTAACACTCACCCAGGATAACAAAAACATTAGTGCCTGGCACGCATTATTTATTCAAGTAAGTTTAGAAATTGTGACTATACTGTGATATGAGCATCTACACAAGAAGCGGCAGGAGAATATTGGATGAAAGTGTCAGCGATTACTCCACCGACTCTTGGTGGGGAAACTACTATTATAAAATAGAAACTTTTGATAAAACTAAAGCCACTTTACTGGGTTTGGCGGTAGATGCTGTTTCTAAATCTCACCTGAGGATTTACAAATTGCCTACATCAGTACAGACTCTAGTCAATCAGCATCACGCCACCTACACTGTTGGGAAACTAACTTCGCACCTTCCCTGGGACAATCTGTGTTTCTATTGTCATAGCAACGAGAAACCAGGCAGAGATTGTCGCACGTGTCTTAAAAGATATGAATTAAGATATCTGCATAACCTGGAAAAGCTCTTTGGGGGCAAACTGAAAAGTACATTTAATTTGAAGAAGGAAATTGGCAAAAAGTACTTATATGTTGCTGGACCCTCAGGTGAACCCTCACCTCCACCTTACCCTGATAAGTGGACAATAGAAATACTTAAGAAAATCTTAATGTAAAAAACTGGCGCGCTCAATGACCTATAATGACACCGCCGGTCAACACAACGAGACATTCACACATATGCAGTGTATGTGGAGATATATTTAATATTAGACAGGAAGTCGTGTGGCATCTTCAGTTATGCCACCCCTACCTAGGTACACACTGTGACACATGCAATGTAACATATGCTTCTACCATTAAATTGAAAATCCACTACGGCACCGCCGCACACCGCGTTGCCTTGATGCGCAGCAGATACGCTGATCTAGTCACGGAATAATATTCTAATTGGAAGAGATACAATCTTGAATATTGAAACTGTCATGATGAATGAGGACAGCCGGCCAACACGCGAGCCATTGGACACATTTGATTACACCTAAGAAAATGATTCAATTACCGCGGAGATAATGGAAGACTTATCTGATGAAGAATATGACGATATCAGGGACGAGGATTACCCCACCCCTGAGGAAATACAGGAACTCCTAGCAAGATTCATCCAGGCCCAGCGCACATCTAGGAGAAATGCACGTGCCTAGTCATTTTGCCATTGTAATAGTAAATATGGCTGAGGGACCTGCTATGCCCATAATCGTCATAGTAATTGAGTCCGACGATGAGGAATGACTCATATAAAATTGCTATATTGCCACAGCTCATATATCGTTTGCACATGTTATTATAGACAATAGACTGTTGAGTTAATTCTGTGTTGGAAAAACAATACGACCAACATGGCTGCTACATTGGGCACTGCTGAACCATGTGCACATGCATAAGGGATTCACATTTATGATATCGACAGTTGCTTGAGTATTTGCTATATACCTGTGATAACAAGGGAATACTTTTTCGCTGTGCGAAATGGACAATGTAAAACAGCTGGTATTTATTTCAATGTGTTTCCCCTTGACTCTGTAGATCGCACCATCATCACCATCCCATTCTACTTCCGGAGACTGGACAACGTGACAAGGATGTATTCATTAACCAATTTGTGCTGCTGCCCTACCTGCATAAATGAGACAGCATCGGAGGCAAGTCATAAAGGCTGGGACAGAGTAGCTGCAATAAAAGATAAATACGTCACCAACGCCCTCGTCCTTCCCTCCCCCTTCAGTTCATCGGAAGTAGGAGCAAGTAGCGCACTCCAATAAGACACATTAAACTTGGGAAATACAATGGGTGCCTGTCTTGGAGCTAGGGCGCGCCCGCCCCCGGCCGTACAGATGCACAAGGTAGAACTAAGCCCTCGGTCCGCCAGGTACTCCACTACCAGGAGACCCCTACGCAAAGTATACCTGGGACCGCAGTATGTGCATGATAATAGGCCTCTGCCGGCACCACCACTCCCTCTGCCACGCCCTATTGGGACATGTGTGAATTAGGTGCATCTACCTCACAAAAGAAAGACTTCACACAGGATAACTACTAGTATCAAAATTATGCAATATTTTGAGGAAACTGTCAGATTCTAATATGTATAAATAGGGGATATATTGCTCATTGCGTAGTACATCGGGATCTACTCACTATACACCTTCACTGAGCCCAATAGACCTGAATAACCCCGCCAGCACCCGCCAGAGGGAGGCACTGACACTGATACTGTGTCCAGCCCTAACTGTGGAAATGGGCAACGTCTGCTGCAATACGACGTCCACTGCCTCATGGCATTACTCATCGTCTGACAACGATGGATCGGCGGATGGTTTAGGTATGTCCGGCCGATGCGGAGCCTTGCCAGACCTGATCCCTGTGGACGTGGATGGGGCACAGTCTATAATCGTGCCTGGTGGGAATATACTAAGGTCAAACTCCAAATCAGGATCATCAGCCGGTATCTGCACCGGTCCCTCCAACACCGAGGCTCCAGTGGCCGACATGGACGACATTGCTGCGGGACTTCCGGCGCCTACCGACCGACTAGAAGTCGCGCTATCCCTACGCGGTCGGCTGGAGGCTATGCTGTCCCTGCCGCCCGTCGACACTAAGTCGAACGGACAGGCAGCAGAAAGAGGAGAGTTGCCGCTGTCCTGGCGGCCTACAGTGGAACTAACCACAGGGGTGGTCGAAGGGTTCGAACCTAGAGCCTGTCCACCGCTGTCTGATGACGAACCTACGGCGGCTGATGACGTGCAGTCGCTGGGACCGGATGTCTTGACCATCCCCCCGCCATCAGAACTCCGCACAGGAGACGAGCTCCTCGACGGAGAGGCGGACGACGACCGCGGCATACTGTCCAACTCGGTACTGATGGACCGAAGAATCGTCAGACCCGGGGTGGACGTCTTAACTAACGGGATGGCACGCGTCCTTGGCGACGGCGACGGCTGGCGCGCCGGAAGAGTCCGAACCACCCTACTCACTGCGACAACCCGCGGAGCAGGGGACGGCGACTCCCGACGTGGACTATGTAACCTAGTGCGTCCTGCTCCGGCTGCAACGTTGTCTCGAAGAATGGTTCGCGCAGCCGTGGGATTGACAACCGTCGTAGAGGATCGAGATGGCGAAGTCGCGGCCGCGAATCTGTTATACGGCCCGCCTCGCCGCCAGCCCGACCCGCCTTCTCCCATGGACCGCTGCATCGCAACGGGTGACATCGTTGGAGGAGCGGTCGGCACCGCATGAACAGGACGATGACTTTGTGAAATGGCGCTAGCTTGTAGAGACAATACAGCATTCTGCCGATGACTGGGTGTCGCGCCCGCCCTCAATAATGATCCGCTCAGTAGATTCCGCAGGTATTGCTCCTGGGGCATATACGGCCCAGCCTGCACCAACATACACGGTTGACCCTGTGACGGGTCATCTAACTCCTCCCCTCCAACCAATACATACACCATGCCTGGCTTAAAATACTTTCGTCTGACTAGGATGACTGATTGGCCGATGGAGCAAGGAATATATTCCATGATCGTGCAATCAAAAAACTCTTAAAAACTCCAAACAGGGTTATGTGTCTGAACTGGTGTGATGTACTCTAGTGACTGATTACCCTGATAGCAAATGTAAAACTGAGCTAAATTAGAGGCCTTCCCCTCCCCTAACACATGGAATTGGCTACAATTGTATATACTACAGGGACCTATGTTCTCATCTCTTGTAGGCCTGAGTGACTCGAATTTAAATAAAACACAGTGACCAGATGCTGACCAGATGCTACAGTGAGGCTACCAGTGAGCTGATCACCTTACTCCAGCGGGTGGCGCCATCTACACAGTAGTGGTGAAACCAACACCCCGGCGCCTACCCTAGCGCCCCTGTCGTGAGCGGGTGAACTAAACGTCCACTGCTCCAGCAGGGCCCCCTACAGCGCATTCTGGGAGCTATAATCTGGCAGTCACCCAGACGCCACCTGGATAACTATTAGCTGATCCACCCATAGAATGCAGTGTTGTTGTAATAGGCGACACGGACCAGCCTTTTAGTTTCCCTGCTGATTGTTTCCTGATGGGCCGCCTCGTGCTCTAGGTGCTTGTCCTGTCGCTCTCATTTCACCCATCTTATTTTGAAGCCAGCTACAGGCATCAGTACTGTGTCCATACATTTCATGCACTGAGCAATATTTGCGATTATCTTCTCCTATCTCTGCTCTATTACCTGGGCGATATTGATTTCCCTGTCCTGTTTTTCCTACATTCCTTTGTTGATTTGGCTGTTGTGTGGCAGGCTGTTGCATGTAGGGTCTCCCAGATTGAGGGTAAAAACGTGGGCGTTGGAAAGGCTGGTTTCTTGGACCGTTCTGCCATTGTCCTTTATTGGCCCATCCTTGGTACCCAAAGGACTGTTTATTTGGATAAAATGGTCGTGGTCCCTGGTTTCTTGGATTTCTATCTGCATTGTAGTTTCTGTTAGGCTGGTTGTAGTTCTGGTAGTTCTGGCATGGATGCATTTTGCTGTTGCTTGTCACCAGCAGCCTCCAGGGCGGCTAACAGTTGATCGAGACGATCATCTGGTTGTGCCGGTGGAGATGCTTCTAAAACGGCAGCTGAGGCTTTTGGTGTTTTCTTATCCAGAGATTCAAGCCGTGATGCTACTTTAATTGCATCCTCGATGGTTTTCACGTCTGTTCTGGCCAGTTCTCTTGATATTGCTGGAGAGGTACCACCAATAAAAACTGCTAACACTAGTTCTGGTGCCACATCGCCAGCGACTTGATGTTTTCTCAATATTCCAGCAAAATCCAATACAGATTGGTCCTTTTCTTGTTTGAGTGAGAAGAAATCCCTATGTTTCTGCCAAGATGTTCGTTTGTCTTCAAAGATGTCTATAACGGCAGCTTTCAAATGTGCATAAGTGTCTTTCTTGTCATTTGCTAGAGTTTTTACCCAATCAGCAGCTATGCCTTTTAATCCATGCTTTGCCATCAACAACTTTTTATCATCGTTCCATTCATACAGTGTGGCAACTGCATCTAGTTCGTCGAAATAGGTTTCAGGATTTTCTCCACTTGAACCATTGAAAACAGGGGGTTTTATGGGTGGTACTGCCGCCATATTGATTGGTGGGTTGATTGGTTGAGCAGGAGCTGGTGGATGTTGATTCTGAATATTCAACTGACCTTGATTTTGTAGATTTTGTTGATCCTGACTATGATCCTCTGGCTCTTTTTGTTCCTCTATATCTGATAAATCCTGTAGATGTCTGTCCAAATCCTGAGAGACAGATTTATGATATTCCAATTTTCTCCTGGTATTGTGTAAATCCTTAGAGTTTATAGAGTGATCCAATGGTGTTTCATCAAAATCAAAAGCAGACCGATCTGCAACCGCGGTTAAACTGGTATTTTCAGGGAGAAGGTTTACTTCATCCTGACAGCAATCTTCTCCATTGGTATCACTAGCTACATCGGGGTGTAGTCGTACTGTGAGGGCTGGTTCTGATGTAGCGCCACTGGGGCCCGCGACGTCGGTTGGAGACGCCACGCCAGGCTGGTCAGACCTCTCTGTCAAGGCCGCTGGATGGATTGATTCCTTGCCTGACCTGGCCGAGCTTAGAATTCCCGAATTGAGCGCTCGTGGGTCCTCTAAGTCGGTTTCACCTGTGCTTGACTCCTCAAACTGACTAGGCAATATGGAGTCAATGTCGCTGGGGGTGGTAAAATTCCACCTGTATGCACCATGTATCCTTTCGTTAATTATAGGTCTGTTACGATTGTCCAATGCTATAGGGTTAGCTTGCCCACGGGAGCGACTTGATCTGCCAGACCGGCCGAATCTAGTGAGCAAATCGTAGTCCCCGGCGTTTTCTAGTGATCCTTCTACAGCTTGTTGACTCGATGTATCAGTCCTACCTTGCAGCACACGGTGGAAGGTATCATCCAACTCATCCGGATTTTCAGATGTCGGCGGTGCCGGAGGAATGGGAAAAGGTACACCACTCATGAACTAAGTAGCATACACCACTGATATTCTCCACCAGGTGAACGGTAGTGATGGACGGTTGTGGTGGATGTATGTGAAAGGGTAGCTAGCTCAAATGGTTTGATTGTTGTGATGCTTGTTTGCTGGTTACTATGGTATTAATTCAGGGGGTTTAATTCGATGTTCTAAAGAAAGTGGTAGAGGAAGGGCAAGAAGGCGTTCATCTCTCCATGACCTTACAACACTCGCAATCCGCCGATCAAAGTTCCAGTATTTATTGTAATATCCACTTCAAATCACAGAAGTCTTGTTCACGGGTAGTTGGTTCAATTGAGCAAGGATGGTAATAGTCACAAGTACAAAGTAGAGTTCCAATCTAGCTGGTTACAAGTACAACTCCAATATGATGAGTATGAACCAAAGGTGTGTGCTGCAGCAAGATGACTAAGTCCAAAGGTTAATACTTACACAGTCCAACCCTGTGTATCCCAGCAGTAAGTATGGTCAGTCCTCACAGGAAGAGCATTACATTCTATCTCCTGCCTGCTTGGTCAGCTCATCTGCTTATATACAACTCAGACGCCTCCAACCACCAGTCCCGTGGCCTTAAAAGGCCACTTCCTGTGGAGCCTTCCCACAGTTCTTTGCACCCTTCCCACAAAGTATTGCAACAGGAACTGCAGCACTTCTAGACCAATCAGAAGGCAGCTTTTCAGCTGCATGATGGGAATGTTTACAATCAGGGTGCACTGTGGGAAGGTTTCCTCGCAGAGGCTGCTGGGAAGGGGATCCCTATGCCTTGTCTGGAGTATAGGTGGCTGGAGTAACTATGTTTCATGCAGAGACTAGGCGTCTACTGCAGAGTTGGAAAAAACGTGTTTTGACTCGATGTTTTGACTTGATTTAAAGTGGCTATAGCACAACATTATAAAAGGTCGTGTTATAAAAATCACCTATAAGATCATAAGAGTTCGCCAATCTATTGCAGGCATAAAAAAAGGTTGACCTTGTTTACAAAAATAAAGAGTCGGTCTTCTGTCCAAAAACAATTATCTTGGGTGGTTGTACGGGGGGTCGGGGGAAGTTTGTGTCTCCACAACATATTATAAAGTCCAAAGTTTATTATTGCTATTGGAATACTGTCACTTGTTTTTCCTGAAGTGCTTTCCAGCATGGACGCTGTTGGGTGGTAGGTTGTCATGCTGTTTGATGTTTGTTCTCATGAAACAACCCTCAGCCCTCCTTTTAGTCCTCTGCCTAACGGGCCTGTAGGAGAGGGAGAGGTCTGCAAAGTCCTCCTTTACTGAGGCTAGGTAGGGTGGGGTCTGATGGGGGGGATGGAGTTGGGGGTAATCCCCACATCAGCGTCTTCATGGCGTTATCCGCCATATTATCCGGCGTGTGTGAGGGGGTACCTGTCATCCCCACATAAGTGTGATGGTATCTTCCAAGCATTACTGACATACGGGTATAACCTTGGGACAGTCCTAAGTTATATGATGGTGGGGGTGGCCGGTAGTTAATAAGGGTGAGGCGGTAGGGGCCTTGGATGATTCTATCATGTACCGAAACCGGCCATGTTGGATATGTGAGTCGAAATTTTATCTACCATCAACTATGTCTGTGGCCCTCTCAGCCAGGTTTGGATTAAACATAAACAGGTCCTTGGGAGGCTGGGCCTCCTTGGGGTTTAGCAGAGCCAGCTCGATCGGGTCGTCCTTGCTTGAAGACGGCTGGGGCTCGCGCTTTCTCTTCTGATGTGTCCTCCTGGGTCGAAGGGGCGAAATCGGGGCGAAGCTCGCCGAGGACTCGTTAGCTGGTAGTCATGCTGTCCTTTTTCGTCAATGACCAGTGCTAGAATGTGTGGCTTGGATTTGAATATTAACGCCAGAGGAATTCTCCAGAACAGAGGTAACCTAGGGTACTGCTCTAGGCGGATGGTCCTCAGGCGGCTGGCAATGATCATGGTGACCTCGTTTCTCCATTCTGCATCCAGGTAGCGTCCCAGGGGCTTGGTTAGCCAGGGTGGGGTCAGTTTTGGTGCAATGATGGATGCAGGCCACAGATTTCTGCCGTACACCATGTTTGCAAGGGGGAAACTGAAGGTTCTCCCTTCCGAGTGTATCCTGAGCACAAATTAAGCTGTGTTATCTGATAGCTCCTGTCTCCAGTATGGCCAGTGCCGGAGGCACCTCCTGCAGACAGCTCAAAAGGACAGCAACTGATACCATGGTGTCATATCTACCTGGTAGTTGTACCCATATGTTGGTGTCTGTCTTCTCTGCAGGTGTGGTGGGCGATGGCCACTCTGAGTTGGTCTTCTTGATCATTTCCTTGAGTTTGGTCCAAGAAGTGACGTCTGCCATTGCTGGAGTGCCGTGGATACTGATTAAGTGCGCCAGGTGTGTGACTCTCATGTGAACATGGCACGTCAGGATGCAGCAGAGCAGTGCTACGATTGGTGACAGCAGGTGTAACCATGGTGAATACTCTAGATGATATCCAAGATATGCTATTGTGCTTATGGTCAGTATGGCGCCTCTGTGGGCATTGTGTAGTGCGTCAGAAAGATTAATAAGTCCCATTTTCATTGTGTCATGAGGGATTAAATTGGCAGGGGGCTCGCCTTCCATTAAGGAGTTGAGTGATTTTAATAGGGAATCTAAATCGGTTTGTGCATTGATGAGGGTTTCAATTTGTGAATTTGCTGCCGAAAATAACATGGAGTAGAATGTGTACTGTTTGGATTGTTGCTCCAGGTTTAACAGAATGCTTGAGATGTTATTGTTTAAATGCTGGAGTTTTGAGCCAATTTGGGTCAGTGCGTCGTCAGTATCATTTTGAATACTGGAGAAAACACTTAGGGACTTATAATTAAATTCAGATATATTTAGTAAGAAATGTGTGGCTATTTCAACTACGTGCATTTTTGTAGTCAATTTTTGCTTTAAGTCAGACATTTGTAGGGGCCGGTATCGTCGTATATATATTAGTGCCGTTCATCCGAGAGACGTGTTCGTATGGTGCCTGTTCCTTCTATGCCAGCTAGGTGTCGCTTTGTGATACCCCGTTGGTACAAGAGGGGGCGGCACCATGCCTCGCGTCCAGCTCCTACTAAGGAGCCGGACGAGCGGCAGAAGGTGACTGGACCTAGTCCAGTCCAGACGCGCAGCTTAACCTGTAGACTAGAGTGGAATAAAGTCCTACCCGAGAGGTAGGGGTTTCTGGGGCTTTGCCCAACCCGAACTACTTGTGTTGTGTTGGTGTTTCTAGTGGTAAGCGAGCCAAAGAGCCACCCAGCATATAAGTCAATACAAACCATTACACTGGTGCCGTGACCAGTTGGTTCGGGGGTGGTGCGCGGCCACATTGGCCGAAAGCCTCGGGAAACCCGAAGCGGATCCCCCCAGCCCTGGGCTAGAGGGATTCGAAGAGGATGACTTCACATCCCAGCATCTGTTGTTAGACTGGAAACCCAGTCAACAACAAATGTATAATCCAGCGGGTGTCCGAACTGTTTTCCCGACACCCGGTCTGATGGACGGTACCACGGGTGATGGTATCGTAAACTTGTATCCGGGTACACCACAAATGGGAGTACTGGATACGGGATTGTTTAAGGGAGTAATAAAACCCCCAACTTTAGACCTGAGTGATTGGTCCCAAGCTATAACTAGCAGACCCCAGCTGTGTCCTATCGTACCAGCAGGCTCGGCTAGTAACTTGGGTATGCCAGTAGCACAAAGCCCTGGAAAACGTACTGCAAACCCCCCAGAGGCAGTACCAGATGGTGCAAACGAGGTACCCCCATTAATGACATCGTCGGACCATGACAGCGACGATGGTAAAGCCATAAGGGACCCAATAGTCCCAGAAGTGAATGCGAAGATTAAGCCTAGGGGAACTGAACCGAAAAGCTCGGAAAGGCATCACCTAGGCCGATCGCTAGACGACTGCTTGTCTGACTCCATGTTTAATCCTGGAGGCAGCCGCAGGTCTATATACGGACGTCGGATGGGCCCCGGGTATAAAACTACCCCGGCCTATTTGAAAGCCAAAGAACAGGTGGAGTTACAAGCTAAGAGGCAACATGAACAATTCATGGCGGCCCAATTAAAAATAGAAGAAGAAGCTAAGACTCGGATCGGAAAATTACGGTCCGATGAGCAGGAGGCGATTCTGAAAGAATCTGACCTGAAATATCGTCTAACTTCGGTAACCCATCGTTTGGAAAGGAAGGAGAGAGACGAACGCGAGAAAGAGAAAAGATTGGCCGAGTTAGAACTCGAAGAAGCCAACAGACTTAGAGCAATCGAAAAGGCTAGAGCCGAAGAGGTTGCTAAGGCCCGGGATGTAAACAGATTACAATCCGAGTTGCATGCTATGGAGGAGAAGCTAAAGAAACTTCAACTCCGGAAGGCGGAGACAGAGGCCAAAATGGTCTCGGAACAAGCCGAGATAAGGAAAGAGACCAATGAGTACCAAAGGTCTCAGAAAGAAAAAGGTGAAAAGTACCGCTTACTAAAGGATACTTTTAAGCGAGAGGCTTTAGCCGCTCAGGAAGAACGAAACCGAGCTGTGACGGAAAATGAAAAGATTCGATCCGAAATCTTAGCAGAAAACGCACAGCTGAGGGAGGAACAGCGAAACCTGACCACAGATTTAGCTACCCTCACAATAAATAAGTCTGCCATGGAGAGTTATTTACAGGAGCAGGAGCAAGCGAATGCCCCTCCAGCGAGTAAGGATACAAACCCGAACTCGACTTTCGTTAAACAGGGTGACCCAGTCTCCTGTTCCACGCCGAAGCATCCGCCGTATAATCCTTTTGTCAATGATAATGCGACGCGGAATGTAGATCAAAGGGGAGTTTATATCAGAACCCAAGATAAACATGGCCGAACTAGTAGAGTCCGGATAAGTGAAGTCCCCATAGTCCACAACTTGGACCCGGATTATGTACCACGGGACGCCTCTGACAGTAGTACGGAGACTAATGGATTCCACATACATGTGGATCCGAGTGACAGTGTGGGGTTGGGAGCTGGTAATGACAGCAGCCAACCCAATCCATCAAACGATGGCAGTCATCCGGCAGGAAGTCAACCTTCCAGCGGCGGTTATCAAAGCGCACAAGGAGGGGGCGGTGCCCCGGGTACCGCAGGCTACAGTGGTACCTCGGGTCCCGGCACTAACCAGGGTGGTGCGGGTTATACGAACCACAGTGGTCCACAGTGGATGTATACACAGCCACCACCACCACCTCCACCGGGCAATACGAGCTTCGGTGGTATAGGGGGCAACCGAACCTTGATTGAAACAAAGGCGGTTGAATGGAGCAAACAGCAATGCACTAGATTGATGTATGCTCATAACTCTGCCCGAAGGGTAGCCGTTATTCCAAAAGAATATGACGGTACTCGACCATGGAAAGAGTGGTTTGAAGACTTCATCGATGTGATGAATTGTAATGGGTGGACCCCATACGAGGCCAAGCCGCATCTTGTAAGATGTTTGAAAGGCGGGCCGGGTCGCATGGCTGTAGAGCAATGGCGAACCTGGTACGGTCTCGTAGGGAGTTTTGAGCAGTTGGTAGAATCTGCTAGCGGACTGTTATGTAACATGGTCAAGGAGGACCCGATGGTCCGTTTTAAGAAACGTACTCAGAAGCCTCACGAAGCTTTCCGAGCATACGGTATGGAGCTCCATGCCCTGCTAAGCAAGGCCAGACCCGGTACTGAAAACCAGGACTGGTATATGGACGATTTGATTACACAATTCGTCAAGGGTCTGAGAGACCGAGATGAGCAGATTGCTGCCAGGGATGCCTGGAAAGAAGGCGTAACGCTTCACGACATATTTAATGGTATAGATATGGCTGTGAAGAAGCGAACGATGTTAGCTGGAGACATACCGAATGCCAGCAGCTCGGCTCCCCTGGTGTCAGTAGTCCAGCAGTCTGAGGTACAAGCTCCCTCAGACGATTTCGAATTGATTGAAATCGAACAGGAGGACGGTACCTTCTGTTCGGTTCAATTAAGGAAGAATACTACAGGCAGGAAGTATATTCCAAGGAAGGCGATCAATAAGCCAAGGGACTCTAGACCATCACCCGAGGTCAAGAGTGACCCGAAGGCCATTGAAAGGGCAGCCAAATCTCCCGTAAGCGCCGATAAAGTGAAGGGTCAGTCTCCAGACATGACCAAACTTATGGAGGACATGTGTAAGAAAATTACAGATGCCATCCAAGCCAGTCGGCAAAGACCCCGAGTGGATCGCCGAACTGTAAAGTGTTTCAGGTGCCAGCGCATGGGACACTATTCATCTGAATGTACCGCTGCTAAGCCGGTAATGGCTGCCTTCTATGAAGCCGAGGACAATGGTGAAGGAAGGGAGAACACTACGGATTCCACTGACGTGGAAAACTAGTGGGGGTTGTATCAACGGCATCTGATACGACCCCAAGGAAGAACGAATGCCAAAATGCTACCGGGGGTGACCCGGTGGAAGATTTCGAATCAATTACACCTGGAGGCCGGGTGGCCGGGGGTGCGCACCCCTGCACCTTGGCCGGGGCCGAGGACCCTAGTGCTTGTATGTATGGGAGTGAACATATGGAGGCGAGTGGCCGCACTAGGGGAGAGGAAGGTTGGATCAAAGAGTTGATCCGAGTGTGTGGGACACACCTTCCCCCAAGTCATCCGTGTCTGGAATTCCTGAGAGGACTCGGATTGAATCTTGGTGATTCGGGAGACTTTCACCAGTTTACCAGTAACCCCTCACCCTTAGGGGGGAGACGGTGGTATGTACCCATATCTGTGGAAGGCCGGGTAGGAGAATTCTTGGTGGATACCGGAGCTAGCCACTCCTGTGTGTCCAAAAGGTTTTTCGACTCGGTGGCCAGCAGCCATGAGAACCTCAAAACGGGGGTAAATGCTTGCACGGCCGACGGAAGCAGTATGCGTACATTTGGTAGGACGTTTATGCCTATCCGTATAGGAGGCAAAGAATTTGTTCTTTCGCCGACTATAGCAGAGGTTAGTGATGACGGAATCCTCGGACTGGATTTTGCAAGCTTATACGGGGCCGTCTTGGACCCGAGGGACGGTATTATGAGTATACGGAACCCGTATGGCTTGCATGTCCAATGCGTATTGAGACAGGTGTCTTCGGTCGCATCAGTGATACATACGGTGAAGATCCCACCGGTTACCACTTGCGATGTCCTTTGTGGCGGGTCCATGGCTCAAAGGAATGAAACTGGAGTCTATGAACCCGATACGGTGTACTTGTCGAGCATCGGGTTAGACTCAGTGGATACACTAGTGGCTAATGCAGCTTGGACTGTATTACCCATGACTAACCAAAGTGGTTCAGTGGTTTACTTGAAGCGAGGTGACAGTATTGGGAGAATGAGCTCGGTTGAACATGTCGCCGAGGCCAAATTCAATAAACCACTGAGCCCTGTAAGTAAGCATCCTTTGGATGAAGACTTTCAAAAGCTGATTGATCAGTCTGATTTAAAGAATACGGAGGATAAGGATTGCCTATCGAACCTCCTACAAAAGTACGAGAGTGCTTTTGGTAGGGAGGGAGGACCGGTGGGTAGATCCGATAAGGTGTTGCACACCATAGATGTGGGCAACGAGAAACCTTTTAAAATTCCGTATCGTAGACTTCCTCTAAAGAAGAAGTTAATTTGCGAAGAGGAAATACAAAAACAGTTGGACCTAGGGGTAATCGTGCCTAGCTCGAGTCCCTGGTCCAGCCCTGTTTGTATGACCACTAAGAAAGACGGTACAATCCACTTTTGTGTCGACTACCGGAAACTGAATGGTATAACAAAGAAGAACTCGTATCCTTTACCAAGGATAGACGAGACTTTAGATAGCTTGGGCGGAAACCAATGGTTCTGTACCTTGGATTTACAGTCCGGGTATTGGCAAATACCGATGCACCCCAATGACAAGGAGAAAACAGCGTTCTCCAGTCATATGGGGCTATTCGAGTATAATGTCTTACCCTTCGGATTGTGTAACGCCCCCGCTACATTCGAGGCTATGATGGAATCCTTACTGAGTGATCTTTTGTGGAAGAAATGCTTGGTCTACTTTGACGATGTGGTCGTGTTTGGCAAGTCGTTCAAGCAATGCCTGGCGAATCTGCAATTAGTCCTCGACCGGATACTATCAAACGGTCTTAAACTCAAACCCAAGAAGTGTAATTTGTTTAAGAAAACCATTACATACTTGGGAAGGATCATTACTCCTAACGGGGTGAGTGCAGATCCGGAAAAATTGGAAGCTGTTGAAAATTGGGAAAGACCTACGAGTGCTAAGGAGGTGAGATCATTTTTAGGATTCTGTTCCTATTATCGTGATTTCATACCAAATTACTCTCGTGTGAGCTTCCCCATGCAGTGCTTAGCTCACTGGACCCCGGGTAGGGCACGGGACCCATTCCCATGGACCAGCGAGCAGGAAGAATCTTTTAATAAAATAAAAGATTTGTTTAGGAATACACCCATGTTGAAATATCCCACTCCCGAGGGACATTTCATCTTAGACACCGATGCGAGCAATGATGCAATTGGGGCAGCTCTCTCTCAGGTCCAAGAGGGAGTCGAAGTGCCAATAGCATTTGCTAGCAACACGTTAAGCAAGACACAGCGAAATTATTGTACCACCAAGCGAGAACTCCTCGCTGTGGTGGTGTATACGAAGAAGTTCAAGCATTTCCTTTGGGGAAGTGACTTTACTTTAAGAACCGACCATTCGTCTCTTAGGTGGCTCCTTAACTTTAAGGACGCCGAGGGGATGATAGGACGATGGTTAGCTCACCTATCCGAATTCGGATTAGAGCATAAGCAAATAGAGCACCGACCCGGTGCTAAACATATTAATGCGGATGCCTTGTCAAGACGACCCATCCGAAGGTGCCAAAATGCCACTTGTGAAGACTGCGGGGCCCACAATGCTGTGGTAGCCGGGTTGGTATTTAATTATACCACCCCCCGTATCCCCTGGGAGGAGGCTGTGTGTAGCTATCTCGATTGGTCCCCAGAGATCATCAAGAAGTTCCAACAGTCGGATCCCACCACTGCGCGCATAATGGAGTACCTACGGTCAGGTATTAAACCGGCAAGGCCGCTAGTATCCCTAGAAGATAGGGAGGCAAGGCGGTTGCTAGCCCAATGGACCGAGCTAGAGATCCGAGACGGCATACTATGTAGGTGGAAGACAACTCCCACCAATGGTAGGCTGTTGCAAATAGTGATACCCACCCCGATGAGGAGGGATATCATGTATTATTGCCACGGCCATCAAACGAGTGGCCATTTCGGTAAGAAAAGGTCAATAGAGCGCCTACAAAGGCGTTACTACTGGCCCGGTATGAGAGGCGACCTGCTTCGGTGGATCGCCACTTGCCCGGATTGCTGTAAAAACAAGCCGGGACCCGGCCTGGGTAAGCAACCCCTATCCCAGGAATTGTTTGGTATCAGATTCGCTCGAGTGGCGATAGATAGCATCAGCGGAATTAAAACGACGCCCCGAGACAATACTTGTATGATGGTCGTAACCGACTATTATACCAAGTACACTCAGGTGTTCCCCCTTCCTAACCACAAAGCCGCCACGTGTGCGGAGGCATTTGTGAAAGGCTGGGTGCTACATTTGGGCGTTCCCCTTATGATGCACAGCGACCAAGGAAGGGAGTTCGAGTCGGAGCTATGGCAGGAAATGTGCCATTACCTAGCCATTTGCAAGACCCAAACAAATCCATACCGACCACAGTCGGATGGGCAGGTAGAGCGTTTCAACAGAACCCTCATACAAGTGCTAAAGCCCCTGGTTAATACCCACCAGGACGACTGGGATGAACAGTGCGAGTTTGTGGTACATGCCTACAACAACACTGTCCATTCATCCACTAATTGCACCCCCAACATGCTAGTGTTCGGCGAGGACATCATAATGCCCGCCGACTTAGTGTATGGAGTGGTTGGTATAGACCCGGAGGCGCCCTGCACCGTGTTGTTTGTGGAGTCATTAAGGGACAGGTTCAAACAGGCATACGAGGCCGTTCGTAAAGAACTGCTAAAGAGTGCGAAGTGGCAGAAGGTGGGCTATGACACCAATGCTAAACGAACTCGTTTTAATGTAGGGGACAAAGTCCTAAGGTATTACGAGCCGCTGGAGAAGCTAAAGCTCGTAACGCCTTGGGAAGGTCCGTTTAAAATAATTCGTGTCATCTCTGAGTCCACGGTGATGATGGAGGACTGCCTAACTGGTAGGAAATGGAAGACAAATGTCGGGAAACTTCGGCCCTGGAAGGGACGCGAAGAGGCGGAGAGGGAGTTCGGTTATAAACCACCTGTGTCTGTCCCTAGCGGACCGAGCGTGGTAGTACCGATGAAACGCCCTAGAGGCCGGCCGAGAAAGACGCCGGGAGACGAGGGTATGGTGAAAAAGAAGACGAAGGCCAGGAAACGACCTAATCGTAAGAAAAGGAAAAATGTCTCGCTGAGTGAAGGCATTACGTATGGGAAGGTGCCCGCAGTGGCTAAGCGGAATCCGGAAAAGGCCGTACGTAAAGCCGGGAAAAATAAAAGGCTAACCGAAGGCGTTAGACGCAGTCCCCGGTTGAGGTCTGCCGTAACCTAACTCAGTACACAACGAGCTGCTACGTGTTGTCCGCCATAGGCGGGTAACATACGTTCCATGGCTGGAGATGCCGAACGTGCCCTCCCCGGGTAGCTGTATCCCGTGAGCGGCGGTCGGATTAACCGGTACATTCGCTTTGAAGCGGTGTATACACCGCCAAACTCCAGCAGATAGCACTCGGGTGGTAGGCCGCGTCTCGCATGTCGAGTCGAATGTTAGTTCGGATCTAGTTCCCTAGGTGGCGCCGCGGGTGCGGCGGGAAAGCTCGGAACTAGGTCACCGGATAGCCACGGCGGGATCTCGCGAGACGAGATGTGTGACGTCATACTGGTCATAACTAGAGCGGACTCGTGGTGGTTAGACGCCACCCGTTTTTGCTCTGGTTAGTGTTGGCAGTTTACAGGCCCCTAGCTGTCGGTTAGCTTGCCTAACATATACCTTTTGTTGGACGAATCCTTCGGGAGAAGTCCAACACAAACGCCAAATAATTTGGAAGTCGCCCTCAGTGCCATGGCACAGGGGACGATCGACGCAGCGCGTCAGACTGCCAACGTTCTGTTGGAACTAGACGAGGACCCGAAGGTCCCGTCTCGGGTTGAGGAATCTATGGATTCTTCGACAGAGGAGGCCGACCGGACGCTCTCGGCTATGGCCTATGCCACCGACCGGGAGAGGATGCCACCTCCACCACCACCACGCCCGGAGCGCTCGTCTACAGCAGCCGCTTCGGGTGGCAAAGTGGATGTCCTGGACATTCCAATGTATCCTCCGGGATTCAAGACTCGGATCGAACGTATGGCACACGTCGATCGCGAGGCCGGTGTAGTTTACACTTCCTGGGGGACCTACATCCTCATGCACGCCTCCATGTTCGGATGCGGACCGATGGCGGTGGAGCAAGGCGTGCCCGAGCCCATACCAGATGATTTCAAGACTCTGGTAATGGACTCGTGCAGTGATGAGTTGGCTGACAATATGCCAGTCTCTTGGCTTCGCAACTACCTGAAGTTAGCGGAGAAGATGGCGGTCAACGAGAGTCTGGCCCGAGCTGTGCTGATCTCCGAGGGCATCACCCGAAAGGCCTCGGAGTTAAGAGAGTCTGAATCCGAGATGGATACAGACTCCACAGTCACTCTGTCCTCGGTGGAAACCGACCGGGTCAAGCGATTGACCCGCAAACCTGCGCCTAAGGGTCCTCTCACCGAGAGCGACCTGGAGGCTGAGGATGTTCGCATCGCCGTCGAGAGGTCCTTAACCGAGGCCGACCCAGCTGCCGACATTCCGGATGCACCTGGCGAGATCTCGGAAGAGGACATCTCGCGCCAGCAGGCTGCTGTGGAGGCCAAGCGAGCCGAGCTTGCCAAACAGCAGAAGCAGCTCACCGCAGCTCGCCGGGCCCATCGCAAGCAGCAGGCCCAACAAAAAGCTAAGGTCTCTTCCGACTCTGACTCCCCTGTCAGCGGAAGGAGGAGCCCTCGTACAGAGGACAGGAATCCACGGGAGTCGGATTCCAGTCCTGAGATGCCGGCGCAGCCAACCAAGGTTCAGCGCCGGAAGAAGAAGAACGGAGCGAAAGCGTCTCCGGCAGAGCCCACGCCCCCCACCAAGCCGAGGGGTAAGGGCCAGCCGAAGGCGCCCGCCTCCACCACCACAACCTCAACCACCACAGTAGCCACCTCGGCTGCAGCTTCCACTGCCAGTACCAGCGGAAAAGGTGCCAAGTCCTCTACCAAGGCTTCGGCTGGTACCACTACCACCAGCCGAGCCAGCCGTAGGGGAGCCGGTATCTACACGGACAGTGAGGATAGCGACAGCGATCCAGAACTGCCCGAGTCGGCCAAATCTGATTTGGAGTCCGTGCCAACGTGGGAAGAAATGACCACGGATGTCCCGAAGGACGACAATCAGAAATGGATGTGGAAGAATGCAGCCGAGGGGTTCAAAGAACGGACTCCTCGCTGCTTCGCGGACTGTGCCTACGACACGGTCCATTACATGTGTCCCGGCGCCGTCAATAAGGACGGTGACAGCGATGACGAGGAGTGGATGAAATCCGGCCCCTCGGATACGCCTGTAGGTAAATTCTACCTCATTTGGATTGATCAGCTGAAATCCAAATTGGGGTCGATTTACAGCTACGAGGCCCGGATGAAAGTCCAGTGGGCAATGACCCAATGGGGACCAACCGGCAACCGCCGACGGTGCCCATTCGAGTCATGCCAGCTGGCTCTCACAGGTGAGAAGATGTTCGAGACGAAGCCTCACTTCGCTCGCCACATCGTAGAACATCACATGCACCACAAGCCTGTGATGATGTGTGTGCTTGGAGACCGCCCGAGCAAACAGTGTGATGGCTCGTTTAGCACTCACCGGTGCCGGGACATGGCTCTGCACTTGCAGAAGGCCCATGGCACCGGCCTGGAGAAAACCAGGAAACGAGCCATCAAGTGCTTCAACGAGCTCCTAGCTAACTGGGCCTCGTTGAGCGTGAAAGACGTCAAGGAGCAGGCATTCGAGACCGGATTCTGCTCATGGAAGAGTGGCAACTTGTTGACCTTCTTCCAAATCAACTTCTCGTCCACGAAGTTCGGGATGCCCAGTGAGGTGCACCTGAAGTTGAAAAAGTGGCGAGGGGACGATAAGCGGGAGAAGGCCAAGGCCCGCTCGAAGGGTCCCGGCGGAGGCACAACAACAGCTACCGGTGCTTCCAAAAGGACCCGAGCAGACCGGTCCGTAAGCCCTTCGGGTAGCAAGGACCAGCCAAGACCAGCAAACCCAGCTGATCGTCGCGAGTCGGGACAACAAGTCTCGGCTCTGGATATGCCCAGCAACCAGGCCCGTAGGGCGGTTAGCCAGGCGGCTCCACCGGCGACACCAGCCACCTCTACACCTGCACCCGCGGAACAACGCCCGGGCGAAGCCTCTGGCAGCCAGGATGATGGGGGCGAACTCTTCGCTCCCCCATCCGGGTATTCATCTTGGTGGGCTGGAGAGTGATCTTCCGGCAAGCGCCCCACGTATAGTGAGTACGCGGCGAAGTTCCCTGCTATGGGACCAGCTGGACCCGAGTCGCAGGTCCTTACCTCCCTGGGCCGGACCAAACCCCGTGGTAGAGGCCGTGGTGGGCTGGAGTCCACCCGAGCTTCCCCGGGTGGTGGCCGAGGCCGGGGCGGGATAACGGTTGAGGGCCCGTCTGCTCCTCCAGCAGGTACTCCGCCTGCCTCAGTGGAAGCCACCGCGCCTCCACCAGTCATAGCTCCACCAACGGGCCCTTGGGCACCCCTGATGGAGCTAATTTCGGATACACTGTCAGGTCTTCAGGATCCGAACACGTTTGTTGACCACCGGGATGTCCAAACGGTTCATATCCAGAACGAACTGATGGCAGAGTGGCAGGCATTGCACCGCCAGAAGTCAGTCGACTACTGGCGGGTTATGACTGAAGCCACCCTCAATCTGGTATACGAAGTCCAGAAGAGAGAGGAAGATAAAATCAGGCAGCTGGAAAAGGATAGAGTCCAGGAGGCTCTCGAATCCTGCCGGCGTCAACAGATGGAAGCTGAAAAGCTTAAAGAGTTCCACCAAGCTGAGAACGCCAGGTACATTCACCGGTTCAAGGAGGCTGACCTCAAATTTTTCCTGGCATTCGGGAAACATCTGGAGGAGTGGGACGGCTTACCGTCGTCCCTTATCTTCATACCGGATGTCCCACCGGATGCCCCACCGGTCCCGGCTACTCCACCGGTTCCGGCCACTCCACCGGTCTCGGCTGCTCTGCCAGTTCCGGCAGCTCTCCTGCTCCCGCCCCCTTCTGTCACCCGGACTGCTCCAACTGCCACGGTTGCTTCACCTGCATCCGAGGCAATGGACAGTCCATCCGCGGTGATGAGGGCCTTGAGCTTGGGGAGCGATACGCCCAGCGAGGCTTCCGCGGCGCTCTCTGCGAGCAGCTATAGCAGCTCGGCTCCATCTGCCTCAGTGGAGTCGGCTGAGAAGATGGACACGGATCCGGAGGATCTTTAGGTGTCCATCTGACGGTGTCTTCCTTGTACCCGAGGGTAAAAGCATTTAATATGCCAGAGGCACTGTTCCTTATGCTGGACCCTTAAATCTGGAACGGAACCTGCAGTGAAGATGGACGCTAACCCAACACACCAAAAAGGATTACCACACCTACCCGGGGCTCCATCTTCCCATCTTCATCAGGGCACATCATAACAGCAACGTGGCTTGCCACCACACATATGTCGCCGGATGGAGCTGCAGAAACCAGTCGTTCCAGATTCGCAGGAAGTCCGGTATATTGTAAGGGTGATCCTGCTACCCTGGTAGGACACCTATATTTATCAGTATTATTATTATTTTTGTATAAATATATTCTTATACCATATCTATATTCTTGTAATTAAAACAAACAAAATTTTTCTCGGGTTATCTACCCCACCTCGGGTCGGTTAGTTAATACTGTAAAATTTTATTCATATCATATGATTACTCGTCTACAACTTTTAAATGCGTCTCGTTTATAATAATAACATTATTGTAACACTGTTACTATATATCACCATAGGTCGATGGTGCATAAGGCGCCACTTCCTCTTTGTTATTATTAATTATAATTACTTCGGGTTATATGCGACGATGCCTCAATATGTACATATTATTTATAATGCCCCTAGATGTTCTATATCCTATACGAACTGTATATATAGACTTACCTATTTGTGTATGATATTATTGTATAAAGCTAACAATAGGTATTTGTTAATTACACCTAACCCTAGGTATAGTCTAGTGGGGGTGGTGTAGGGGCCGGTATCGTCGTATATATATTAGTGCCGTTCATCCGAGAGACGTGTTCGTATGGTGCCTGTTCCTTCTATGCCAGCTAGGTGTCGCTTTGTGATACCCCGTTGGTACAAGAGGGGGCGGCACCATGCCTCGCGTCCAGCTCCTACTAAGGAGCCGGACGAGCGGCAGAAGGTGACTGGACCTAGTCCAGTCCAGACGCGCAGCTTAACCTGTAGACTAGAGTGGAATAAAGTCCTACCCAAGAGGTAGGGGTTTCTGGGGCTTTGCCCAACCCGAACTACTCGTGTTGTGTTGGTGTTTCTAGTGGTAAGCAAGCCAAAGAGCCACCCAGCGTATAAGTCAATACGAACCATTACACATTTCAGAATCAAGAATGTCTATTTCTGGCTGGGTCCTGAGCCCTATTGAGGCTCGTAAAATGTTGCCTATGATTTGTCCTGGGGCTCCCCTGGGTGTGCCGGGATTGGGTTTAGATAAGAGGTTAATTAATAATTTTAGAGAATTCTGCGATTTGGAGAATAAATTTTCTAGAATTAGGTCTGAAGACTGGGCTGTTTCTGTGATAAAACTTGGGGCGTTAGTTTTGATCAGGGGGGCCAATTTCTCAGGTTGCTGCAGGGTGTGATTAAACTCTATGTCCAAGGTGAACACTAGGGGGTAGTCCATGTATCCTGACAATAGTGTTTGTGGTAGTTCTGTAAAAAGAACGCCATAGTTGGGTCTAAAGATTGACCTTGTTTTTTCCATGTGTCCTTTTGCTTCTGAGGTCTGTATGTGTATCATACAAAGGATGAGGAGCACTGCCAAAGGGGCTTTAGGTCTATAGAAAAATAAAATTTGAGAATTTTGGTCAGTTTGCTTATGAAGGTAACATGTCATGTGCTTGGGGGGGGGTGGGTGGGGGATTTTGCTTGGCTTAGTTGAGAGATAAAGGTGTGTGAGGCACGGTTGTTTTTTTGGGGGGAAATCCATACAAATTTTGTTTGGGGGTTGCGCTTGTCTTGGGGTGGTGTGTTTGTCAATAGGACACTTGTAGGCATGATTCTCAAACAGACTAGGTTGCTAGGCTAATCTATGACTAGTAATTGATGTGCCCTACCTTGACCTTTTAGTGTGAAGGTTAGTGTCTATCTGAGACGGTTCAACTTAGTGGTGGGGGTGACTGGCCTGGTATTTGGAGCGAATTTGAACACTTTAAGGTTTGCTTGCTGTGCCTGAAGGTTGACATTTTCATCAAAATATTGCGTCTGCCCACACATGTGTAGTGACGTGGTAGTTCACGTGAAGGCTGCTCTAAGGCAGTAGGTGTGTGTGCACAAGGTAGTGCAATGTGACCGCAAGTTATATGCTGAGTCTGTCCCACAATGGGGCGTCGGGGTAGTCGCTACAAAGGGCTGTACGATGCCTTTGATAGCTGAGGACGCTGTGGGGTCCTGGAGTTTATCTCCTTTGGCGCTGTGCTAGACAGGTAAAATTTTCAGGTCTTTGCAGCTTATGTCAATAAATAAATGTTAGTGCTCCACGATAGGCAGTTCGATCCCAAACAGATCCATGGCCTTGCTTTTATTGCCATGTGGGCTTTAGAAGACTATGGATGGTCCACCCTGAGTTGAGTCCATGTTTAATCTCTGGTGCCTCAAGGTTAAATAATGTTAGGTGAAGGTTAGTCTAAGGTAGGGTAGGTTGTGTGGCGTGGGTGGGGTGTTGCTAAAAGGTTAATAAGTAAGACTTGAAGTGGTCAGGCCGTCATAGAAAGGCATGAAGTGGACTGCAAATTCAACTATTGCATTTTACAAAGCACTCTGGGTGCACACTACCATTGGCATGTAATGCGTATCTGGGTAACATGATGGCATAATCCATCATTGTCATGCTAGAACGATTGATCACGCTACTAAATGGACACATAAGACAAATCCTACCTGGGCTGGTTGCATGGCAGCTTCGGCATTTTGGGCCTGTGGTCTCCGGATACTTGCTCCATGTGGTTACTGGGTTTGGTAAGTTTGGTGTATTGTTGAGAAGTGGATAAGATTGGGGTGGGAGAAGGCTTATATGCTGATCATGAGGTGGCTATTTCTCAATCACGGGCATCCCTCAGGGGTATGTCTCTTCCCTAAAATGGCATAGAGCCTTTCTATTTGGTGGATGCTAGTGGACCCGTCGGCCTATGCAAATTATGATCCTGTAGCGATCAGGATGGAGTGGTCAGTTATGACACAATATTGTTGTGGTATGGGTGGGTGGGATGTGAAATACTGATGATGAAATCACGTCATATAGGACTCCTATCCTGGCCACCTGTGGTGCAGGAATTAAGGATGTTAATGTAATTATGTGTCTCACCAAACATTCGGTACCCAATGGTAAACAGAGGTATAAACACGGATCAGGATGCAAGAGAGCTGCTCTCCTACAGTAGGCTGTCATTTAGTAATGGTGTGCTGTAGCCACTTTAAATCAAGTCAAAACATCGAGTCAAAACACGTTTATCCCAACTCTGCAGCAGACGCCTAGTCTCTGCATGAAACATAGTTACTCCAGCCACCTATACTCCAGACAAGGCATAGGGATCCCCTTCCCAGCAGCCTCTGCGAGTAAACCTTCCCACAGTGCACCCTGATTGTAAACATTCCCATCATGCAGCTGAAAAGCTGCCTTCTGATTGGTCTAGAAGTGCTGCAGTTCCTGTTGCAATACTTTGTGGGAAGGGTGCGAAGAACTGTGGGAAGGCTCCACAGGAAGTGGCCTTTTAAGGCCACGGGACTGGTGGTTGGAGGCGTCTGAGTTGTATATAAGCAGATGAGCTGACCAAGCAGGCAGGAGATAGAATGTAATGCTCTTCCTGTGAGGACTGACCATACTTACTGCTGGGATACACAGGGTTGGACTGTGTAAGTATTAACCTTTGGACTTAGTCACCTCGCTGCAGCACACACCTAGGGTTGGTTCATACTCATCATATTGGAGTTGTACTTGTAACCAGCTAGATTGGAACTCTACTTTGTACTTGTGACTATTACCATCCTTGCTCAATTGAACCAACTACCTGTGAACAAGTCTTCTGTGATTTGAAGTGGATATTACAATAAATATTGGAACTTTAATCGGCGGACTGCGAGTGTTGTAAGGTCATGGAGAGATGAACGCCTTCTTGCCCTTCCTCTACCACTTTCTTTAGAACAACGAATTAAACCCCTGAATTAATACCATAGTAACCAGCAAACAAGCATCACAACCATCAAACAATTTGAGCTAGCTAACCCCCAACAACCTACAACATCCTTCCTTCCACAACCTTCATCCACATCCATTCACCAACTACCGTTCAATACCTTAGGGTATTGAGGAGCCCTGAGCTTGTATCAAACTGGCGCATGCATGTCCCAAAGGAATGGGATCACAAACCGAGAATACGCTGTGACTGTGGGTAATTTATGTGGCGTGCCAACCAGTTTCATCCAGTTTATGGCTGCCTGAGCAGGAAATTAAATAAAAAATTTTGGCAATGTCACCCACTAAATTGTGGTTGTAAAAGTTGGATGACTTGCAGTGATGTGTTGGTATGATAATTGGAAATTGTGAAAGGAGTGTAAAAAAAAAAATATAATAAAAAAGGTGAATTTTGGGTGTTCTAAATGAATGCTCTCCATTATATCATGAGAGAAGGAGAGAAAGTATCTATCACATGACGAAGCTATGCCTATAGTGTCAGGGTAGTCTTAGTACGTTTGTTTTGAGGATGGTAAAAAATTATTAGCGGTGTGGGGTTTGGGTTGGGGTGGGGGGGGGTCTGTACTCTGAATACAGATGTTGTAAGATATTTTTGGAGGGAAAAGGGGCCTCTATTTTCTTTTGGAGGGATTTTTCTTTGCCTTTTTGGTTGGTGATGTGGCAAAGGTTATTGTTTCCTTTTTTGCTGGTCTTCCTCTCTTTCTTTTGGTGACCGGTGACTTTAGGTCTCCAGTGAGGGTGGTGTCTAGGTCTGGGTCATAGAGTGAGCTTATGGGGCCAGACTGCAGTCTTTTAATGACGGCTTTGGCGCTCGCTCTAGTGATTGGCTTTCTCAGCCTAGATACATGTACTGACTTTTTCAGTACTTTACCATCCTGTAGCCTTTTTAATACTGCTGTGACCGGCGAGGTCATTCTCATGATGTATGGTCCACTGAAGTTGGGTTGCAGCTTTTTGGTGGTTTTCTTTACCAGTAGGTTTGGTATGTGCAGATACACAAGCTGACCAGTGTTGTAAGTGTTTTGAGAAGCTGTGGCATCATGTCTAGCTTTCATCTTTTTATGGTATTTAACCATGCTTTCAACAGCGTTCAATTGGATGTCATTCCTTAGACTGAGTAGGAAGGTTGTTAAACTTTCTTTGTCTGTTAGCTCCTTGGTTGATGTAACCAAAGATAGGGCGGATTGTGTGGGAAGGTGTGTCTGCTTTCCAAATACCAAAAGGTTTGGTGAATATCCTAATACACTGTACACAGTGTTGTTGATGCTGAATGCCACTGCTTGTAGGAAGGTTGACCAGTGTTTTTGAGATTTGGAGACGAAAGCTCGTAAAGAAGACTCTATTGTCTGATGTTGGTGCTCACAGAGGCCCTGAGATCTACTCCAGTGTGCCGATCCTGTGACGTGTTTTATGCGGAACTTTTCACAAAAGGCTGTGAAGTATTTGGAGAAATACTGTTGGGCATTGTCTGTATTCAGGACTGAAGGGGTGCCATAAATACAGATTACTCTTTGGAAAAATCCTAGCGCTACTTCAGCACTATTGTTTTCTTTTGTTGACCACACAGTTATGTGTCTAGTGGCATGATCTGTGACTACGTGGATGTATAGGGAACCATCTACAGCACGTGTAAAAGGGCCTATTGTGTCCATGGTCAAGTGAGTGTAGGCTGTTAATACAGGATCTCTCAATGTCATTGGTGTTTTCAGGTTTTTGGGTCTCTTTTTGGTCGTGAGGCAGGTGTGGCATGTTCCACAATAGTCAAACACTTGTTTGAACATTGTGTTCCAGTAATACCTGGACATGATGGCTGCATAGGTTTTTGTTAGACCGAGGTGTCCCTCTAGGGGTGAGCAGTGGGTGGCTTCGATTAATGAGTCAGCCCATTTTTCTGGTATTACAATTTGTAGTATACGTTCCAGACTGTCACCAAAGGTGGACTTGGTCATTCTGAATAAGACCTTATCCAGAATTATGAATTGGTCATGATTTAGCAGTATTTGTTTGCTGAGGCTTGAGTCATCTGGTAAATCACCCTCTGTGATGTATTGCAGCATGGAGAGGGCAAACATGTCCTCATGATGTGCCTGTATCAATGAGTTCCTAGATGGTGTTAGGGAGTGGTGTTTACATAGCTGGGAGATGGCTCTCTCGGCCATGGGTTGTATTCTGTGAGCTAGCTTGGCCCTCCTGGCGTTTGCTGCCTTCACTGATACTTTGGGTGACCTAGATTTGGGTTCGACCCCTAGGTTTTGGTTTGGTGGCCTTGACGTTTTGGGGGCGTGTCTGTTTACTCCTCTGTGGTTTGCTGGGTGCAGGGCATGTGTCAAGCTTGGCTTTCTGAGCCTTTGAATGTGTTAGTACACACATCTCGGGTTCAGAGGAAATGGTATTAATGCTCTCTCTCTCGGAGCTGCCCTTCTTGGCAATGATACCCCTTGGTTTCTTGCTGGTGCTACCCCAAATCTGTCCTCCTTTGAGTATAGACCTTGGGGGTCCCATGAGGACAGGATTGTTTGGAATTGGGTCGTTAGACTTGAAGACCTTTGTCATTGTGATATCCGAGAATTTGACTGACTTAGGTGGAAGTATGAAAACAAAAGCTTTTGCTGCTCTCTGATGACCTGGATCTCTGGTTGGATCTATCCCTGGATTTGTTTCTTCCGGGTGAGTTGTAGTCAGATCTGTTTCTTGAGCTCGACCTGTTATCCCTGGAGGCTGGTCTGTCAGAAGACTTAGAGTTCCCTTGGAAAACATTCTTGTATTTGTTTTCATACTGTTTGTTGTAATTTCCACTGGGCAGCCTATCTTCCTTCTTATGGTCATTGTGGAACTTGTCCCTTCTGGATCTGTTGTCCCTATGGCTGTTGTTGTTGTTGTTCTTGTTGTAGCCTACTGCGCATAACTCAGCTGAGCTGTCTTGGGCCTGGGCAAGTTTTACTGCTTGAATGCTCAGTTCTTGCTCAAGGGTAATTTCCTCAGCTTTTAGTAGTGTTTTTGGTGCTTTGGCGAGGACAACATTTTTCAGTTCAGGTCTGAGGCCATTGATCAGGTAGTCAATTTGTGATGCCTCATCTAAACTGCTATTGGACATTAGCAGGGTCATATCCGCCAGGTAGCCTCTTCATAAGCTGCCTTCCACCTAGATATTGCTGAGCCAATCCTCTGTCTCCAGTAATTGGCGTCTAGGGAAGTGTCAGAGTCTGATTCCACAACCACAGGGCTTTCCCAAGCTAAAGGTTGTTGGATAGTACCCCTGGTACTGGTAGTGATTGAACTGGTGCCTGCCTGTACTAGAGTGTTACTGGTAGGCACTGTATTGGCTTCTACAGGTGTTGGAGGTACAATATCTTCTAGGGTAGCCTGGAGATCCGAGTGTCTTTCCTCCAGGTGTGAATCCAGATGTAGGTGATCTGGTGTACCTGGTTCTGATGTCTCAGATGTGGAGCTTGTTATACCAGATAGCCTTATTCATGGTGAAGCAGCTTGTGAGTGTCCAGGTAAAGATATGTCCAATCCTGGTGCAGACAGAGACACTGGTGTAGTGGTTTGTGCTCTGGTATTATTATCTACAATTGTGGATGAAAATCGTTCAATGCTGGTACTCACAGTCTGTTTTGTGCGTGGTTGAAGGGCTCTTGGTATAACTGGATCAAGTTTGAGGGTGTCAGGTGACGAATTTTCTCTCTGGAAATGGTGTTCTGCAGCTGCAGGTGGGTTGGGCCCATCTAGCCCAGGTGATGCAAAGGTACGTTCAGAAACTGGCTCCTTGGGTGTGGTCTCACTATTACTCATGGCTATGAGAGGTTATGTAGTGGGATATTCTGAGGAGTTCTCCACCATTGTCAACGAACCGTTACAAGACGATGTTATAGTTATCATTGAACGTCACCACTAAGACGCTACACAAGCTATTATTGAAGGGGAGCAATGAATAATTATCCTCAGAGGATCTAGCATACTCTAAAAGAAATATAGGAAGCAGAAGGCAGGACTGAAACGTGGACCACTCCACTCTATACTAACAGTAAAACAAGGCTGACACCTAGTGTGCGGATTAGGAACCACGCAGCAGGACGGTGCAGTGGCGCCGCCTGACGTGCATATTGGGTACTATACGTGACACAGGCGCAGTGGCGCCGCCTGACGGCAAACAAAGGAACTAAAGACTGATACACGGCGCAGCAACACCATCTGGTGTGAAACATTATGACTAGAGCCTGCAGCTCTGCATAGAGAAGGGAGAACGCCCTCCCACTCCTACTAAGCCTTACTGCACTGCATACGCGCTATCTAGTACGACGTACTTACTGATGAACAGCTGCGACTATGATATCTTCAACCCTAATAATATGGTTATAGGTATGCAATCTGGAGTATGCACTATACATTAGAAATGGAATGATATGAACTGACTTATAATGCCAAAATGCACGGCGAAAATCTATCTATATGGGTCAGGTCGCCAGAAAGCAGTAGATTTTGTGTTTTGGGGTCATTTTGGACTCTTATGGTTCTAGAGAAAGAAGTTGCAAATCAATCTTGTTTTACATAGACTCATTTGATAGATAACACTTAGGGCTATCAGAAAGATGTAAATTTGTGGCCATCCATCCAAAACTCTCAGACTTATAGCTTGCCGAAGTAAGAAAAACAGTCAAATTTGTTCTTTTTTGATTTTTTGTACTTTTTACAAATGTTCTGTATTGAATAAAGAACAGCTGGAGTAACCCAAAGTTATTTTTTGTATTGTATATGATCATAGGTATCATTTCCATCAGGTTTGAACATGTTACTGAGTGAGGATTTTTCATTGTGTGTCTTTGAAAATGGAAATCTGTAATTTGTAACGTTCGATACCAAAATCTAAATCAGTTATAAAACATGGAAAAAATTAATCTTCATAATCTTTGTTATTACCAATATGAAGGGCTTTATTATCCCCTACTTTGGCGAAAAAATTGTGTGTCCAGCAGCATTTGTCTCCATGTGAGAGCAGCTTATGTGAAATAATTCTGATAAAAGTACCGGACGTTACGTAACGTCCGGTACTTTTATCATCATGTAGGAGGCAGTCTACTGTACATGCATAACTCAAATTCTGTTCCATTCTGTAATTGAAGTCAATAATAGACATATTGGCCTTGTTAATTAATGTGTTTGTTATGCATAATGGGACATTCTTATATTACTGAGAGCAACTTCAATTACCTCTATATTTCATTATTTTGGTACCGGACGTTACATGACACAAAACAAGCAATAAAAATAGAACCGGATGGGCTAGATCGGTATTTTTTGGTTTTCTGAGTTGAGCGGAAGTCCCTTCACAGTTGTGTTAAGGTTATATAAAGGAATTAGAAAATTAATTTTAAAGGCCCTTCAAGGGCAGAATCTTACACTTTCTGACGACCTGACCCATATATATGAGCAGGTACAATACTGAGGAAAAGGCCTAGAAACACGGTTTTGGAATGTATATGCCATAAGGAAAACGAAAATATTACTGGGCAAACTACAGATACCCAGATAACATTTTTTGCAGAAAAGTACACGTTGTATGGATATGACTATAGCTATGAAAAGCACAATTCAAACTGACAGTATCATACTAAAATTCCCACGAAAATAGCTATCTGTGAAAATCTGTAAGCTCATAATAACCTGGAACAAAAGACAGTACTTACACTGAGTGCAATTTGGTGCATAAGGAAGGCGCCCCAATGGTAACAGATCCAATGATTGTATTACAGTGAGCAGGGATCGTTGCTAGGGACGCTACTTATATAGGAGGTGCTCGATCAGGATTGGCTGAGTAAGGAGCCTGCTGGGCTAGGAGCCGACTTCCTGGCTGCACAGGAAGCCAGCAGCGCTCTGTTTATGCCAGAGAGAACTGTGGGAAGGCGCGCTATGCACTGTGGGACGGCTGTATTGTGAGTGACTTCCGCCTGCCCCCTGTATATATAGCAGCAATGGCGCTCCTCCCCCTGCAGTCTTGATGAAGACACCACTGGAGTACCATACCCTGCACCAGATCACTACTCAGCGAGCTGCTCTGCACCATACTATAACTCTACTCTACACAGGAGTCATGCCATCATTGGAATATTGCACCTACCTGCGAGTTTGCTGTCTCTGTCTAAGTTTCTGCTAATATGCAGACAGAACGCTCTGCATACCTGGAATATTGTATTTTATTTGCAATCTTTGGAGGCCTTACTCTTGGATGTCTGCTTGCCTGCTGCAGACACACTTTTGAACAGTTACAAGCCGCTCGTGAGGAAATAATACCACTACAGAGAGCATCTAACACTCACCCAGGATAACAAAAACATTAGTGCCTGGCACGCATTATTTATTCAAGTAAGTTTAGAAATTGTGACTATACTGTGATATGAGCATCTACACAAGAAGCGGCAGGGGAATATTGGATGAAAGTGTCAGCGATTACTCCACCGACTCCTGGTGGGGAAACTACTATTATAAAATAGATACTTTTGATAAAACTAAAGCCACTTTACTGGGTTTGGCGGTAGATGCTGTTTCTAAATCTCACCTGAGGATTTACAAATTGCCTACATCACTACAGACTCTAGTCAATCAGCATCAGGCCACCTACACTGTTGGAAAATTAACTTCGCACCTTCCCTGGGACAATCTGTGTTTCTATTGCCATAGCAACGAGAAACCAGGCAGAGATTGTCGCACGTGTCTTAAAAGATATGAATTAAGATATCTGCACAACCTGGAAAAGCTCTTTGGGGACAAACTGAAAAGTACATTTAATTTGAAGAAGGAAATTGGCGAAAAGTACTTATATGTTGCTGGACCCTTGGGTGAACCCTCACCTCCACCTTACCCTGATAAGTGGACAATAGAAATACTTAAGAAAATCTTAATGTAAAAAACTGGCGCGCTCAATGACCTATAATGACACCGCCGGTCAACACAACGAGACATTCACACATATGCAGTGTATGTGGAGACATATTTAATATTAGACAGGAAGTCGTGTGGCACCTTCAGTTATGCCACCCCTACCTAGGTACACACTGTGACACATGCAATGTAACATATGCTTCTACCATTAAATTGAAAATCCACTACGGCACCGCCGCACACCGCGTTGCCTTGATGCGCAGCAGATACGCTGATCTAGTCACGGAATAATATTCTAATTGGAAGAAATACAATCATGAGTATTGAAACTGTCATGATGAATGAGGACAGCCGGCCAACACGCGAGCCATTGGACACATTTGATTACACCTACGAAAATGATCCAATTACCGCGGAGATAATGGGAGACTTACTTGATGAAGAATATGACGATATCAGGGACGAGGATTACCCCACCCCTGAGGAAATACAGGAACTCCTAGCAAGATTCATCCAGGCCCAGCGCACATCTAGGAGAAATGCACGTGCCTAGTCATTTTGCCATTGTGACAGTAAATATGGCTGAGGGACCTGCTATGCCCATAATCGTCATAGTAATTGAGTCCGACGATGAGGAATGACTCATATAAAATTGCTATATTGCCACAGGTCATATATCGTTTGCACATGTTATTATAGACAATAGACTGTTGAGTTAATTCTGTGTTGGAAAAACAATAAGACCAACATGGCTGCTACATTGGGCACTGCTGAACCATGTGCACATGCAGCAGGGATTCACATTTATGATATCGACAGTTGTTTGAGTATTTGCTATATTCCTGTGATAACAAGGGAATACTTTTTCGCTGTGCGAAATGGACAATGTAAAACAGCTGGTATTTATTTCAATGTGTTTCCCCTTGACTCTGTAGATCGCACCATCATCACCATCCCATTCTACTGCGGGAGACTGGACAATGTGACAAGGATGTATTCATTAACCAATTTGTGCTGCTGCCCTACCTGCATAAATGAGACAGCATCGGAGGCAAGTCATAAAGGCTGGGACAGAGTAGCTGCAATAAAAGATAAATACGTCACCAACGCCCTCGTCCTTCCCTCCCCCTTCAGTTCATCGGAAGTAGGAGCAAGTAGTGCACTCTAATAAGACACATTAAACTTGGGAAATACAATGGGTGCCTGTCTTGGAGCTAGGGCACGCCCGCCCCCGGCCGTACAGATGCACAAGGTGGAACTAAGCCCTCGGTCCGCCAGGTACTCCACTACCAGGAGACCCCTATGCAAAGTATACCTGGGACCGCAGTATGTGCATGATAATAGGCCTCTGCCGGCGCCACCACTCCCTCTGCCACGCCCTATTGGGACACGTGTGAATTAGGCGCATCTACCTCACAAAAGAAAGACTTCACACAGGATAACTACTAGTATCAAAATTATGCAATATTTTGAGGAAACTGTCAGATTCTAATATGTATAAATAGGGGATATATTGCTCATTGCTTAGTGCATCAGGATCTACTCACTATACACCTTCACTGGACCAAATAGACCTGAATAACCCCGCCAGCACCCGACAGATGGAGGCACTGGTAGAGAGGTATACTGTGTCCAGCCCTAACTGGAAATGGGCAATGTCTGCTGCAATACAACGTCCACTACCTCATGGCATTACTCATCGTCTGACAACGATGGATCAGCGGATGGTTTAGGTATGTCCGGCCGATGCGGAGCCTTGCCAGACCTGATCCCTGTGGACGTGGACGGGGCACAGTCTATAATCGTGCCTGGTGGGAATATACTAAGGTCAAACTCCAAATCAGGATCATCAGCCGGTATCTGCATCAGTCCCTCCAACGCCGAGGCTCCAGTGGCCGACATGGACGACATTGCTGCGGGACTTCCGGCGCCTCCCGACCGACTAGAAGTCGCGCTATCCCTACGCGGTCGGCTGGAGGCTATGCTGTCCCTGCTGCCCGTCGACACTAAGTCAGACGGACAGGCAGCAGAACGAGGAGAGTTGCCGCTCTCCTGGCGGCCTACAGTGGAACTACCGACAGGGGTGGTCGAAGGGTTCGAACCTAGAGCCTGTCCACCGCTGTCTGACGACGAACCTATGGCGGCTGATGACGTGCAGTCGCTGGGACCGGATGTCTTGACCATTCCCCCGCCATCAGAACTCCGCACAGGAGACGAGCTCCTCGACGGACAGGCGGACGACGACCGTGGCATACTGTCCAACTCGGTACTGATGGACCGAAGAATCGTCAGAACCGGGGTGGACGTCTTAACTAACAAAATGGCACGCGCCCTTGGCGACGGCGATGGCTGGCGCACCGGAAGAGTCCGAACCACCTTACTCACTGCGACAACCCGCGGAGCAGGGGACGGCGACTCCAGACGTGGACTATGTAACCTAGTGCCTCCCGTTCCGGCTGCAACGTTGTCTCGAAGAATGGTTCGCGCAGCCGTGGGATTGACAACCGTCGTAGAGGATCGAGATGGCGAAGTCGCGGCCGCGAATCTGTTATACGGCCCGCCTCGCCGCCAGCCCGACCCGCCTTCTCCCATGGACCGCTGCATCGCAACGGGCGACATCATCGGAGGAGCAGTCGGCACCGCATGAACAGGACGATGACTTTGTGAAATGGCACCAGCTTGTAGAGACAATACAGCATTCTGCCGATGACTGGGTGTCGCGCCCGCCCTCAATAGTGATCCGCTCAGTAGATTCCGCAGGTATTGCTCCTGGGGCATATACGGCCCAGCCTGCACCAACATACACGGTTGACCCTGTGACGGGTCATCTAACTCCTCCCCTCCAACCAATACATACACCATGCCTGGCTTAAAATACTTTCGTCTGACTAGGACGACTGATTGGCCGATGGAGCAAGGAATATATTCCATGATCGTGCAATCAAAAACTCTTAAAAATTCCAAACAGGGTTATGTGTCTGAACTGGTGTGATGTACTCTAGTGACTGATTACCCTGATAGCAAATGTAAAACTGAGCTAAATTAGAGGCCTTCCCCTCCCCTAACACATGGAATTGGCTACAATTGTATATACTACAGGGACCTATGTTCTCATCTCTTGTAGGCCTGAGTGACTCGAACTTAAATAAAACACAGTGACCAGATGCTGACCAGACGCAACAGTGAGGCTACCAGTGAGCTGATCACCTTACTCCAGCGGGTGGCGCCATCTACACAGTAGTGGTGAAACCAACGCCCCGGCACCTACCCTACCACCCCCGCAGTGAGTGGGTGAACTAAAACGTCCACTGCTCCAGCAGGGCCCCCTACAGCGCATTCTGGGAGCTATAATCTGGCAGTCACCCAGACGCCACCTGGATAACTATATACGAACTATAAAGAAATACTAGTCACCCTGTGCTGTAGCCACTTTAAATCAAGTCAAAACATCGAGTCAAAACACGTTTATCCCAACTCTGCAGCAGACGCCTAGTCTCTGCATGAAACATAGTTACTCCAGCCACCTATACTCCAGACAAGGCATAGGGATCCCCTTCCCAGCAGCCTCTGCGAGTAAACCTTCCCACAGTGCACCCTGATTGTAAACATTCCCATCATGCAGCTGAAAAGCTGCCTTCTGATTGGTCTAGAAGTGCTGCAGTTCCTGTTGCAATACTTTGTGGGAAGGGTGCAAAGAACTGTGGGAAGGCTCCACAGGAAGTGGCCTTTAAAGGCCACGGGACTGGTGGTTGGAGGCGTCTGAGTTGTATATAAGCAGACGAGCTGACCAAGCAGGCAGGAGATAGAATGTAATGCTCTTCCTGTGAGGACTGACCATACTTACTGCTGGGATACACAGGGTTGGACTGTGTAAGTATTAACCTTTGGACTTAGTCATCTTGCTGCAGCACACACCTAGGGTTGGTTCATACTCATCATATTGGAGTTGTACTTGTGACCAGTTAGATTGGAATTCTACTTTGTACTTGTGACTATTACCATCCTTGCTCAATTGAACCAACTACCTGTGAACAAGACTTCTGTGATTCGAAGTGGATATTACAATAAATACTGGAACTTTGATCGGCAGATTGCGAGTGTTGTAAGGTCATGGAGAGATGAACGCCTTCTTGCCCTTCCTCTACCACTTTCTTTAGAACAACGAATTAAAACCCCTGAATTAATACCATGGTAACCAGCAAACAAGCATCACAACCATCAAAACATTTGAGCTAGCTAACCCACTACAACCTACAACATCCTTCCTTCCACAAACCTTCATCCACACCCATTCACCCAACAACCGTTCACCTGGTGGAGAATACACAGCATGAACCTTCCGATTTAAGCAACTTTAAGCAAAGATTAAAGTTGAGTAATGGCCTTATTTCCAAAGCTTTAATCAACTTTAATTTTTCTCCTGCTTAAATTTGATTAAAGCATTGGAAATAAGGCCATTACCCAACTTTAATCTTTGCTTAAAGTTGCTTAAATCGGGAGGTTCATGCTGTGATATCAGTGGTGTATGCTGCTTAGTTCATGAGTGGTGTACCTTTTCCCATTCCTCCGGCACCGCCGACATCTGAAAATCCGGATGAGTTGGATGATACCTCCCATCGTGTGCTGCAAGGTAGGACTGATACATCGAGTCAACAAGCTGTAGAAGGATCACTAGAAAACGCCGGGGACTACGATTTGCTCACTAGATTTGGCCAGTCTGGCAGATCAAGTCGCTCCCGTGGGCAAGCTGACCCTATAGCATTGGACAATCGTAACAGACCTATAATTAACGAAAGGATACATGGTGCATACAGGTGGAATTTTACCACCCCCAGCGACATTGACTCCATATTTCCTAGTCAGTTTGAGGAGTCAAGCACAGGTGAAACCGACTTAGAGGACCCACGAGCGCTCAATTCGGGAAATCTAAGCTCGGCCAGGTCAGGCAAGGAATCAATCCATCCAGCGGCCTTGACAGAGAGGTCTGACCAGCCTGGTGTGGCGTCTCCAACCGACGTCGCGGGCCCCAGTGGCGCTACATCGGAACCAGCCCTCACAGTACGACTACACCCCGATGTAGCTAGTGATACCAATGGAGAAGATTGCAGTCAGGATGAAGTAAACCTTCTCCCTGAAAATACCAGTTTAACCGCGGTTGCAGATCGGTCTGCTATTGATTTTGATGAAACACCATTGGATCACTCTATAAACTCTCAGGATTTACACAATACCAGGAGGAAATTGGAATATCATAAATCTGTCTCTCAGGATTTGGACAGACATCTACAGGATTTATCAGATATAGAGGAACAAAAAGAGTCAGAGGATCATAGTCAGGATCAACAAAATCTACAAAATCAAGGTCAGTTGAATATTCAGAATCAACATCCACCAGCTCCTGCTCAACCAATCAACCTACCAATCAATATGGCGGCAGTACCACCCATAAAACCCCCTGTTTTCAATGGTTCAAGTGGAGAAAATCCTGAAACCTATTTCGACGAACTAGATGCAGTTGCCACACTGTATGAATGGAACGATGATAAAAAGTTGTTGATGGCAAAGCATGGATTAAAAGGCATAGCTGCTGATTGGGTAAAAACTCTAGCAAACGGCAAGAAAGACACTTATGCACATTTGAAAGCTGCCATTATAGACATCTTTGAAGACAAACGGACATCTTGGCAGAAACATAGGGATTTCTTCTCACTCAAACAAGAAAAGGACCAACCTGTATTGGACTTTGCTGGAATATTGAGAAAACATCAAGTAGCTGGCGATGTGGCACCAGAACTAGTGTTAGCAGTTTTTATTGGTGGAACCTCTCCGGCAATATCAAGAGAACTGGCCAGAACAGACGTAAAAACCATCGAGGATGCAATTAAAGTAGCATCACGGCTTGAATCCCTGGATAAGAAAACAGCAAAAGCCTCAGCTGCTGTTATAGAAGCATCTCCACCGGCACATCCAGATGATCGTCTCGATCAACTGTTAGCCGCCCTGGAGGCTGCTGGTGACAAGCAACAGCAAAATGCACCCATGCGCCAGAACTACCAGAACTACAACCAGCCTAACAGAAACTACAATGCAGATAGAAATCCAAGAAACCAGGGACCACGACCGTTTTATCCAAATAAACAGTCCTTTGGGTACCAAGGATGGGCCAATAAAGGACAATGGCAGAACGGTCCAAGAAACCAGCCTTTCCAACGCCCACGTTTTTACCCTCAATCTGGGAGACCCTACATGCAACAGCCTGCCACACAACAGCCAAATCAACAAAGGAATGTAGGAAAAACAGGACAGGGAAATCAATATCGCCCAGGTAATAGAGCAGAGATAGGAGAAGATAATCGCAAATATTGCTCAGTGCATGAAATGTATGGACACAGTACTGATGCCTGTAGCTGGCTTCAAAATAAGATGGGTGAAATGAGAGCGACAGGACAAGCACCTGGAGCACGAGGCGGCCCGTCGTGAAACAATCAGCAGGGAAACTAAAAGGCTGGTCCGTGCCGCCTATTACAACACTGCATTCTATGGGCGGATCAGCTAATGACAAACTTAGCAGTGAACCATTATTTCTGACCATCAACTTATGTGGAAGAGAGAAATCAGCATTTCTCGACACAGGAGCCAGTGACTGTTTCATCTCAAAAACGTACAAACAATTGTAATGGTTCGTCTCGTTAAGTTAAGATTAAATCATAACGAAGAGAGAGAAAAGTTTCCGGGTAGGCAACCGAGCTTTTATTTCTTAGCTTGCGTTACATACGATCACAGCCTCAGAGGACTACATGCTACTAGGGCATTCGGTTACCCTTTCGGGTAACAACCTGGTTGAGCAGTGGGTAAACCACTACTGAGGAACCTAGGGCTAGGACCAGCCTTATATAGGGGAAAAGCCCGCAAAACTCAGACCGGCCACGTGACGTGTGGCGGACGAGTGGTAGGCCCCCTGGTGTAATGGATACGAACCCAGAGGCAGGTGCTGCCACCTGCCATCCGGATTCCCCCACTACACCCGAAGGACCTAGGTCTGAGTCTCACGGGTACATGAACGTTAAAGTGTAAAATACCATACCCCTACACTGCCCCCCTTAGACAATAACTTGGGGGTGATTAAACCGCAGTGTATTAATAACCTAGCAAGTAATTGTTTACAATACTAAAAAGGGGTATTAATTACACTTGCTTGATGTGAAATAGGCTATAGTATAAGACTATCCTATTTCTGAAAAATTATACAATAATAGCATCGAGTGTCGTTCATGTCACTTCCACTAGTAGCTTATAACAACCACAAATGATAAATATATCACAGATTTATAATAACATTTTGACAACAGTAGGGTCCTGAAAAGGACCGGTGGTTGTAAATAATGACCGTATTACAGTTATTGAACCCAGAAAAAAAATTCAACTTTTTAAATTAACAACTCTGTCCACTTTACAAAGTGAATTGAATATTAATGATCAGATATGAACAATTAATCTGATACTATATGAACACAATTAGGTATTAACCTGAGTAATACAGTACTAACTTTAGAGAAATCCGTTGGACCTTCTCTTATTTTATGGAAAAATATTTATACTTTTTGAGACGCAGCTCAGTTTATACCTTAGTGTTTTATATTTACAGGTTACAGAAGAAATATAGTCTCTTTATATATTGAGACCAAGAATGACCTATCTAGACAGTTATAGGTCTAGGATTACCATAAACAACTTTTAGGATTCGCAGATCCAGTATATTTATAGACATTCTATAATAATATATCTTTATAAAAGATATTATATAGTTATAAATACAATTTTACACACATTATAATATTATCAACGAAGTTACTTGTTTTCATGATTGGAGGATGTAACAGGAGTCGGATGCTGCTGATGTCTTGGTATGGGCGAGCTGAACCCTGATGCCTGAAGTGCTATAGTAAAACTTGCTGGTGGGTGTAGCTAAACCCTGATGCCTGTAGTGCTAGCTAACTGGAGGTAATAGTAGATCCAGTTGTAGACTGTTGATGGACTTTATGGGCGTAGCTAAACCCTGATGCCTGTAGTGCTAGCTCACGAGTAGTAGTGGTGTAGTAATAAATCCGGTTTGTAGTTCAAAAGTCCATATTAGTGTAAATTGTCCATGATTTTATAATAGGCACAGTCATTATATTATGGCACAGTACAATTATGGTGTTTACAGCATTCGTACTCCTCCTCCAGAGTGACTTGTTTGTTTCTCCTTCTGTTTTCAGTTTCCGGATTAGGGTACAGCTTGGTACCCGAATCAATACGGGTTGGATAAAAAAATGGTTTCTTATCCAACAATACATAGGAAATAGCACCCCGGGACACACAATTATGTCCGGTCTTCATGCAACAGTTTTCACTGTTCCATGTTCTCCTCGGGTGGCTGGTTTGGACCCGGTTGTTGAGCCTGTGGCTGAACGGGGGTGTCCACACCGGTTCCATCCGTAGGTGCCAATGCGGGGACAGCAGGTGTTAGTTTCACCTTCTGGCGTGCCTCGAACAGGTTCAAAGCATGCTCAGGTGTGCCGTCCCAGTTATCCATGATAACTCCGAAAACCTTGAAGAACTTTTGCTGGTTCTTCATGTTCATTGCTCGTTCCAGGTCGAGCATCTGAGAAGCTGTTTCCTTCTCGGATAGGGCCTCCTGCCGCAGATTAGCAGCTTCCTGCTTATCTTTGGCAACATCCGTCTTTATCTGAGTCGAGATCCGGTTGATCTCTGACTTCTGGATCGCGTCAATGCACTGGAGAGTGCTCGACACGGTCCGACGATACATATCCAGGTGGAGGTTTTCCAGATGGTGCTGTAACATCTCAAACTGCTTGCTCTGAATATTGCAAGACAATTTGTCCTCCTTCTTGAAGAAGGTCTCCACGGTCTGGATCAGCTTAGGCCGATGAACCACAGCACCAGGTGGGGGTACCTGACCCTGAGGCTTCGGCTGTGCTCCAGACCCACTCGCAGTGACAGCTACCTGCGTGTGCGAAGAGGCAACCGCAGTAGTAGCCGCACTAGCAGTGGTCGAAGAAGGGCCTTGCTTTAGTGATCCCTGTGCCAGGGGCAACCGCGACAATTCCCTTCTAAGGTCTTTGGCCGTCAACAATGGCACGGGTGGACGTTGTCTCACCACAGCACTCATTGGCCGCTCCCTCTGGACTGATATCGGGTTTCCCCTCTGTGTTCTTCTGCCGGTTCTTGACACCTGGTGTACTATCAGTCTCCCCAGCCTCATGAGTAAGGAACTGATCAGGCTCCTTAGCTTCACTGCTGGGCGAAATCGCTAGAGGATTCTCACCAGTACCGCAAGCGGCGATAGGCTGGCAGTCATGGCAATCACTCATTCGGGGGGTAATCCGGTTGCCTTCATGGACACCCCCTCTCAGTTTTCCTTCTTCACTGAGTCCTCCTTACCCGGATTGTTCCGGTAACGAGTGTTTCTATAAACTGGCTTGTCTGCCTCACACTCGGCAGCATAATGCCCAGTTTCCTGACATCGAAAGCATGTCACAACACTCCTATCAGGCTTAGGCCTCCTAAGATTTTCAGTAATCTTCTTTACCAAATTGTTAACCAGGTCCTCTGATAAAGACGGACCGGTAGTAGGTTTGGTATCGGGTTGAGTCACAGGAGGTTTAGAAGTAATCATTTTCTCCTTGACGTAACCCGGCTTCTTTCCCCAGTTCCAGTTATACCGGGGGTTCCCTTGGCCAATGGCCCCAACGTTTTCATCTTCGTCAGGTTCCCCTGATTTGGATGAATCGGTTTCGGGTATTCCTTCCGGGATTATCATTGCTGACATCCGTTGGGGTACCTTCCCGGCAAAGATACAGGCCTTCCGATCATAATGATCTAAGGACTGGAACAAATCTGTCAGAGAGGCATCATTCTTCCAAGCTTCACAGGCTACTGTCCTGTGTTCTTGATTCCGCAATCCTTCAATGAATTGTTTAAACATTTCATCTAGGAAGCATTCATCATCTAGTCTCCATTTGAGGTCTGGCTTTATGTAACAGTCGCTGACATTCCAAGCCGAACACTTTGGCAGATTCCTTAGGCTTCTGTGTTCTTTTAGTGAACGTCAGCCAAGGATCTTCTCCAACTATTTTCCCATATAGATATGAAGCAATCTCTATGAGTTCATCATATTTCATATGGGCTGAGAGTCCTACTATTTGAGAATCTCTCCATTGTTCCACGTCTCCTTTTCCGTCGCCTTCCTTTAACCAGCATACTAGATAGGGGAGAGCTTCCGCTTTACCCCATCCATTGCAGTTAAAGACATCCGCGCAGCCTTGATACTCCTCCTTCCAAGGGTTCTTGGCGTTAAAGGGGGTAGGTATCTTAGCTACTCTACGAGCCGGTTTCGTGGATCCAGTAAGGGATAAACCCTTACTCCATTCCATGATCTCCGTATCGTCCAGACCTTGATTGTAGCAATCAACACCTAAGTTAGCAATCGCTGCATTAGAGTCATGCAGCGCTTGTAACCCTGGAGAAAGAGATACCCGGCGACTGAGTCTCTTTTTCCTTGGAGGATTCGTACCATAAGTACTTTCAGGGCCTCCAGGCGGTGGTCCTCCTCCGCCTCCTGATCCTCCTGCTCCATATGGAGGCACCTGTAAAAAGGTGTATCCGCTGGTTTGAGGAGTTGGCCCAGGATTGTTGATGGACTGTGTATTTCCACCAAAGCTAAAGAAACCACTATTGAGATTAGTGTTTCCTCCTGTTCCATCTAACTGATTTCCATTATTGGAACCAGTCCTACCAGCAGAGGATCTGCTTCTGGAACGATCTCCTGGAGGTCCGGATCCTTGGTCACATCCGGATTGCCCTCCAGCTGGACTGGAATTCCCGGATGGTTGTCCGGTTGTTCCTCCGGACATGTTCCGGGTGCTACCTTTGGACGGATTCGCTCCTGTTTGGGATTGACTCCATCCATACTGGGCATACGGGCCATTTGGTCCCCCTAGAGGTGACTGTTGTGGCCATCCGCCGTCAAAGGTGGAGGTGTTTGCCGAGTGGTTTTGTTTAGTTCCACTCGCAGAGCCAGCCCCACCATTTCCCGTACCTAAACCAAGAGGCTTGAAGGTATTGTCTGTAAATCTAACCTGATGACTCTTTATTCCTTCATAACGAGGTACAGTTGTCTCTGTTACCCCGTCATCGCCCCTCAAAGAGTTCATCCGGTTACTCGTCGTGTTTAGGGCAATTCCTGAAACAGTGAAGTCTGATTCAAGAGTGCCTACTGCACGACCAGTATCTTCTAGATACTTTGACATCTGGATAGCTTTAGCTTCCAGTTCGGAATAATCATCCATCATCTTTGTCTGTTTGGCAGCCAAATCTGTGGATTCACGTATCCATTGACCTTTGAGTTTTTCATGTTCATCGGTTTGTTTTTGATACGTTTTCTGTGCATCCTTGAAGGCTGATTCAATTCTCATCAGCCCTTCTTGGTACTTGCCATAGGCCGTTTGAGTTGAATTTAACTCTTGTTTAGTTCTATTCAACTCATCACACGAGGCTCTGTATTCCAGATCCGCCGTGTATAGTGCATCACGATACTGTTCGTGTTGGAGTTGAAAATCTTGTTTTTCTTTCTCCATCTGATCCAATAACAATTGTTGTTGGCGTCTACAACTTTGATCGTAATCAAGACGTTCTGATATCAACTGTTTGTTTTCAGTCAGAATCTTGTCTCGGGTTCCGGTCAGTGTAATAAGATCCTTCTGAATCTTCTCGTATTCAGCTCTCATGTCTTCAAGCTCGTCCATTTTGTTCCTTTCGAATCCACATTTCTGGTGTTTAATTCGAGAACTATATGGAGTTTCAAACATACCTGCACTAGGCTTTGGTACCTCAAATGGTAGTTTACCAAATTGAGCAGTACTTTTATGCATTGGTGCAGGTTTCGATGTGCCTCCTGGCATGAATAAGGTGTCTCCAAATTCATCCAGTTCATCATGTAAGTTTTTTCTTACATCCTCTAACCCATCAGGGTAGTGTTCCAGTGGATTTCTCCACTCTGTACCTTGGGGTGGTGATTTGATTTCACCATCCTCCATCGGGGAGTTTAGCTCATTATTTGGGCCATTTCCCCTGACTGGGCTCAGCTCAGTCATTTCTGACTGCGCTTACCCGAAGACCAACTGGTCACGGCACCAGTGTAATGGTTCGTCTCGTTAAGTTAAGATTAAATCATAACGAAGAGAGAGAAAAGTTTCCGGGTAGGCAACTGAGCTTTTATTTCTTAGCTTGCGTTACATACGATCACAGCCTCAGAGGACTACATGCTACTAGGGCATTCGGTTACCCTTTCGGGTAACAACCTGGTTGAGCAGTGGGTAAACCACTACTGAGGAACCTAGGGCTAGGACCAGCCTTATATAGGGGAAAAGCCCGCGAAACTCAGACCGGCCACGTGACGTGTGGCGCACGAGTGGTAGGCCCCCTGGTGTAATGGATACGAACCCAGAGGCAGGTGCTGCCACCTGCCATCCGGATTCCCCCACTACACCCGAAGGACCTAGGTCTGAGTCTCACGGGTACATGAACGTTAAAGTGTAAAATACCATACCCCTACACAATCACTACCAGAAGAATGCAAAGTAGAAACTTTTGATGCAAATCTGAAGGTAAATATGGCAGATGGTAACAGCAAAATTATCTCAGAAACTGCAAGATTAAAATTCATGGTGGAAGGAGCACGACTATATTTCAACTTCCATGTCATGGAAAATCTTTGCCATGATGTCATGATTGGTAGGAATCTACTAGAAGCACTTCAAGCAGATATGAAAATGGGAGACAGAAAAGTGGAAATCTTCAAAGGAAATCCAATATCAAGCACAGAAAACGAGAAATTGCTCCCTATGCAGGAGAAAATTATATCAGTCTCGCCATGGAGACAGGTACAAGGAGAACAAGGAGATACTGTACTCTGTGAACCATCAGGACTTGCACCACTATGTGTAGAAAGCAGTGTCAACCAACTAGGAAAAACATGGTGGATAAAAATCATGAATTACTCAGATAAACCTATCATTCTGGGAAAGAATGATGTCCTAGCATATGCCAGTAAAGGTGAAGCACCTGGACTGGACCCTGAAGATCTAACAGACTTCCTTAGAGTAGACCATCAACAGAAAATGGGAATACCAGCCGAAGTGTGTCAAATGGCAATAGATTTTGTAAAATCATTGACAGCTGACCAGTTTGAAGAACGAAGGAAAACAACACCAAAGGAAGAAAAGATAAAACAGATCGACCTAAGTGAATCTTGTCTGGATGAAACACAAAAGGAAGTATTCATAAAGATGCTATTGGACAATCAAGACAGTCTTGCATTTGACATGTCTGAGCTCGGTCATTGCAAAATTTCACCAATGAAAATTAGAGTGGATGAATCTAAAGGAATAGCCTGCACAAGACCCTACAGATACTCACCACAGAAAATGGAAGTAATAGATGAGCAAGTGAAACAGCTTCTGGACATAGGAGTGATAGAACCAAGTGAATCAGCATGGCGAAGCCCTCTTGTAGTGGCTTATAAAAAGAATGGAAAACCCAGGCTCTGCACAGACTACAGATGGCTTAATTCCATCACGTACAAGGACAAGTTCCCCATGCCTACAGCAAGATCTCTATTCCTCTTCATGGCATACAAGAAACCCACTATGTTCACAGCACTCGATCTTCTCAGTGGATACCATCAAGTTGAGATAGACAAGGATTCAAGACAGTTCACTGCATTTGAAACACCTACAGGAGTCTACCAATATCGACGTGTAGCATTTGGCCTTTGTGGAGCGCCATGGCAGTTTACCAAGGTAATGTCTACTGCTTTAAATGGCCTCATACCAAGGACATGTCTGGCATACCTAGATGATGTAATAATCTACGACCAGACATTTGAGGATCACCTGAAAAACGTTCAACTTGTTCTGAAAGCACTAGCCAAAGCGGACTTAAAAATCAAGCCCGAAAAATGTGATTGGTGTAAAGACAGAATCAACTACTTGGGACATATTATCAGCAAGGAAGGTCTTGAAACCCAACCTAGGATCATAAAAAAGGTCAAGGCAGTGAAAAGACCAAAGAATGCGAAAGCTGTCAAATCGTTCCTGGGACTGTGCAATTACTACCGTTCCTTCATCCCGGGATTCGCCAAGGCAGCTGTTCCTCTGAACAAGTTGCTACAAAAATATGCAACGTTTGAATGGACTGACAAGTGTGAAGCATCATTCCAGGAGATTCAGACAAAACTGACTTCACCACCATTGCTGATACACCCAGAGATAGGTGGACATTTCATAGTGCTAACAGATGCATCAGATCGTGCTTGTGGCGCTGCAATCTGCCACAAAATCGACGATCTATACAGACCTATCCTGTACTTTGGGTACACAATGAATGGAGCAGAACTCAACTACACTGTGACTGAAAAGGAAGCCCTGGCCGTAGTAAAAGCACTGAAAACATATGAAGATATGTTACAAGGAGGAAAAGTGACTGTGGTAACAGACCACAAGCCATTAGTATCATTACTGATGCAAGCTCACAAGGCGCCCTCGAAACGTCTGAAAAGATGGGCGTTATCATTATAGGACTTTGATCTGGAAATAACGTATGAACCAGGAGCTACTCATTACCTACCAGACTATCTGTCTCGTGTACAAGAAGACGAGGAAAACAGTGACGAGGAGGAATTCGAACCAGACGTGGGATGTGAAATATTCAACATTGAACCCAACCAGGAGATAAGCACTGAGAGAATGATGAAAGCTCAGCGCGACGATCCAAACTGCAATCAGATGATTGAATACCTGGAAGACGAAGTATTCCCAGATGATTGGGAAGAAGCCAAAGCTGTCATGATTAAATCAGAATTCATGGGAATGATAGAACCAGGACTCTTGGTAAAATTCTCAGCTCCACGTAGAAAGAAAAGAGGACAATTCACTGAGGTGAGTGGCAAAATCTTCGTGCCAAAGGAATTACAGCAAAGGGTACTGAAGATTCTACATGACGATATAATAACTGGCGGACATGTAGGCACAGCTGCTCTATGCAGCAAAGTGACGTCCAAGTACTACTGGAAGAACCTACACGAGGACATTGCAGAATATGTCAGGAAATGTGAAACCTGTGCTCTGAGAAAGAGAGCTCCTCACTTCAAAGCAGCTGCCAAAAGCTGGGATACACCGGATTACCCGTGGCAGCAAGTACAAGTGGACTTCATAGGACCGTTGAAACCAGCAGCAGACAAGTCAAAATATATAATGACATTTGTGGATTTGCTGACAGGATACCCAGAAGCATTTTGCACAGAAGATTCGACAGCAGCAACAGGAGCAGACCTCTTTCTGAAGAACATCATATGCAGATATGGAAAAGTGGAACGCATACACTCGGACAGAGGCCCGACTTTCATATCAAAAATCTTCCACGAAATAACAACTAGACTTAATTGTCGCCACAGCATGACAAGTGTGAGAATGCCTACCGGGAATGCAAGAGTTGAGAGGATGCACAAAAGCCTCGAAAACATTATTGCATGCTACATCGATGACGGACATGACATGTGGCCAGATTTGGTCCCAATAGCCCTATGGACGATCCGATCCACTATCAGTGGTAGAACGGGATTTTCCCCCTACGCACTGTTGTTTGGACGTGACACAAAAGCCATGGGCCTACCTGACAACCGACCAACGCCTACAACTCTCTCAGAATCAGAATGGTTCCTAAGAACAAAGGACAACATAGAACAATTCAAGAAACTGGCTAAAACATACACAGACGAATACGAGGAAAATCTTAGGAAAAGATTGAATGCAGGAAAACGACCTGTAGACTTCAATGAAGGAGATCTCGTGTACGTGTATGACCCTACGTGTTCTGCAAACCGAGTCTCGAAATTCTCGGACCGCTACAAAGGGCCCTACCGCATAGAAGAAGTGAAGGATGACCACCTAGTGCGCGTGGCATCTGTAGCAACCGGTGTTAAAATACCACACTTCGTGAACATACAGAAACTCAAAAGGTGTTACACAACTTGGGCACCAGCGATAGCAGAGGAAGACGATGTAGATGAAGAAGAAAATGAAAATCCTGATGAAGAAGTAGATGAAGAAAACGAAAATTATGAAGAAGAAGAAAGAAATGAAGAAATTCCTGAAGAAATTGAAGAAGGAAATGAAATACATGAAGAAACTATAGAAGAAAATAAGGTCCCGACACAAGAGGACCCTCCTGGGACAAAGAATCAGGACGCTGACGTGCTTCGGGCACTAGGCAAGGTGGGCAAAAATGACAAAGAAAATGCTGACACGCTTCGGGCACTAGGCTTGGTGGGAAAGAATAAGAAAAGTAAAGAAAAGGCTAGCCTGGACAGACAGTCTGCCAGTGACGACGCCACTAAAAAGAAGCAATCAGCGGCGCATGCCCGCACCCCTTCCTCGACGCCCCCGGCTCAGGAAAGCTGCAAGAAACCTTCTCTGAGGAGTAGTCGCCCCAGGGCCGCAGCCCGTCCCCCTACGCACTGGACCGATACAGACGGGGAGGACGATGAATGTGATTTTATTGTGATATAAATATTGAATTGACCTGGTAATCCCAACGGCTGGGAGTTGGTACAGAGGCCAGCGGGTATGGGAACACCGTGTCCCGGGTTCCACAGGTTTCAACTATTAGGACTTATTTAAAACCTCCGAGGTTATGAAAAATGTATATGAAACCCATGGCTTATCACATGATAATATGAATGATAAATGGAAACTATAATGAAAATACAATGAAAAGTAACAAGGATAATATGTACTACTAACGAAGAATGAAAAGGATACTTGTAGTATTTAACAAAGAATGAAAAGGATACTTATAAAATACTACAATGGAAAATACGTGCCTCGCACAATACGCGCTACAACTAGCCCATTACACATTAAACATGAAAGCAACGCACTACAGTTATCATAGTACGTCACCACTAAGACACTACACAAGCTATTATTGAAGGAGAGCAATGAATAATTATCCTCAGAGGATCAAGCATAGTCTAAAAGAAATATAGGAAGCAGAAGGCAGGACTAAAACGTGGACCACTCCACTCTATACTAACAGTAAAACAAGGCTGACACTTAGTGTGCGGATTAGGAACAACGCAGCAGGACGGTGCAGTAGCGCCGCCTGACGTGCATATTGGGTACTATACGTGACACAGGCGCAGTGGCGCCACCTGACGGCAAACAAAGGAACTAAAGACTGATACACGGCGCAGCAACGCCATCTGGTGTGAAACATTATGACTAGAGCCTGCAGCTCTGCATAGGGAAGGGAGAACGCCTCCCACTCCTACTAAGCCTTACTGCACTGCATATGCACTATACATAAGGAATGGAATGATATGAACTGACTTATAATGCCAAAATGCACGACGAAATCTATCTATATATATATGAGCAGGTACAATACTGAGGAAAAGGCCTAGAAACACGATTTTGGAATGTATATGCCATAAGGAAAACGAAAATATTACTTGGCGAACTGCAGATACCCAGATAACATTTTTAGCAGAAAAGTACACGTTGTATGGATATGACTATAGCTATGAAAAGCACAGTTTAAACTGACAGTATCATACTAAAATTCCCACGAAAATAGCTATCTGTAAAAATCTGTGAGCTCATAATAACCTGGAACAAAGGACAGTACTTACACTAAGTGCAATTTGGTGCATAAGGACGGCACCCCAATGGTAACAGATCCAATGATTGTATTACAGTGAGCAGGGATCGTTGCTAGGGACGCTACTTATATAGGAGCCGCTCGATCAGGATTGGCTGAGTAAGGAGCCTGCTGGGCTAGGAGCCGACTTCCTGGCTGCACAGGAAGCCAGCAACGCTCTGTTTATGCCAGAGAGAACTGTGGGAAGGCGTGCTATGCACTGTGGGACAGCTGTATTGTGAGTAACTTCTGCCTGCCCCCTGTATATATAGCAGCAATGGCGCTCCTCCCCCTGCAGTCTTGATTAAGACACCACTGGAGTACCATACCCTGCACCAGATCACTACTCAGCGAGCTGCTCTGCACCATACTATAACTCTACTCTACACAGGAGTCATGCCATCATTAGAATATTGGACTTACCTGTGAGTTAGCCGTCTCTGTCTGGTTTCTGCTAATATGCAGACAGAACGCTCTGCATACCTGGAATATTGTATTTTATTTGCAATCTTTGGAGGCCTTACTCTGGGATGTCTGCTTGCCTGCTGCAGACACACTTTTGAACAGTTACAAGCCGCTCGTGAGGAAATAATACCACTACAGAGAGCATCTAACACTCACCCAGGATAACAAAAACATTAGTGCCTGGCACGCATTATTTATTCAAGTAAGTTTAGAAATTGTGACTATACTGTGATATGAGCATCTACACAAGAAGCGGCAGGAGAATATTGGATGAAAGTGTCAGCGATTACTCCACCGACTCTTGGTGGGGAAACTACTATTATAAAATAGAAACTTTTGATAAAACTAAAGCCACTTTACTGGGTTTGGCGGTAGATGCTGTTTCTAAATCTCACCTGAGGATTTACAAATTGCCTACATCACTACAGACTCTAGTCAACCAGCAACACGCCACTTACACTGTTGGAAAATTAACTTCGCACCTTCCCTGGGACAATCTGTGTTTCTATTGTCATAGCAACGAGAAACCAGGCAGAGATTGTCGCACGTGTCTTAAACGATATGAATTAAGATATCTGCACAACCTGGAAAAGCTCTTTGGGGACAAAGTGGAAAGTACATTTAATTTGAAGAAGAAAATTGGTAAAAAGTACTTATATGTTGCTGGACCCTTGGGTGAACCCTCACCTCCACCTTACCCCGATAAGTGGACAATAGAAATACTTAAGAAAATCTTAATGTAAAAAAACTGGCGCGCTCAATGACTTATAATGACACCGCCGGTCAACACAACGAGACATTCATACATATGCAGTGTATGTGGAGACATATTTAATGTTAGACAGGAAGTCGTGTGGCATCTTCAGTTATGCCACCCCTACCTAGGTACACACTGTGACACATGCAATGTAACATATGCTTCAACCATTAAATTGAAAATCCACTACGGCACCGCCGCACACCGCGTTGCCTTGATGCGCAGCAGATACGCTGATCTAGTCACGGAATAATATTCTAATTGGAAGAAATACAATCATGAATATTGAAACTGTCATGATGAATGAGGACAGCCGGCCAACACGCGAGCCATTGGACACATTTGATTACACTTACGAAAATGATCCAATTACCGCGGAGATAATGGAAGACTTATCTGATAAAGAATATGACGATATCAGGGACGAGGATTACCCCACCCCTGAGGAAATACAGGAACTCCTAGCAAGATTCATCCAGGCCCAGCGCACATCTAGGAGAAATGCACGTGCCTAGTCATTTTGCCATTGTGATAGTAAATATGGCTGAGAGACCTGCTATGCCCATAATCGTCATAGTAATTGAATCCGACGATGAGGAATGACTCATATAAAATTGCTATATCGCTACAGCTCATATATCGTTTGCACATGTTATTATAGACAATAGACTGTTGAGTTAATTCTGTGTTGGAAAAACAATACGACCAACATGGCTGCTACATTGGGCACTGCTGAACCATGTGCACATGCTTCAGGGATTCACTTTTATGATATCGACAGTTGTTTGAGTATTTGCTATATTCCTGTGATAACAAGGGAATACTTTTTCGCTGTGCGAAATGGAAAATGTAAAACAGCTGGTATTTATTTCAATGTGTTTTCCCTTGACTCTGTAGATTGCACCATCATCACCATCCCATTCTACTTCGGGAGACTGGACAACGTGACAAGGATGTATTCATTAACCAATTTGTGCTGCTGCCCTACCTGCATAAATGAGACAGCATCGGAGGCAAGTCATAAAGGCTGGGACAGAGTAGCTGCAATAAAAGATAAATACGTCACCAACGCCCTCGTCCTTCCCTCCCCCTTCAGTTCATCGGAAGTAGGAGCAAGTAGCGCACTCCAATAAGACACATTAAACTTGGGAAATACAATGGGTGCCTGTCTTGGAGCTAGGGCGCGCCCGCCCCCGGCCGTACAGATGCACAAGGTAGAACTAAGCCCTCGGTCCGCCAGGTACTCCACTACCAGGAGACCCCTATGCAAAGTATACCTGGGACCGCAGTATGTGCATGATAATAGGCCTCTGCCGGCGCCACCACTCCCTCTGCCACGCCCTGTTGGGACATGTGTGAATTAGGTGCATCTACCTCACAAAAGAAAGACTTCACACAGGATAACTACTAGTATCAAAATTATGCAATATTTTGAGGAAACTGTCAGATTCTAATATGTATAAATAGGGGATATATTGCTCATTGCGTAGTACATCAGGATCTACTCACTATACACCTTCACTGAGCCCAATAGACCTGAATAACCCCGCCAGCACCCAGCAGATGGAGGCACTGACAGAGAGGTATACTGTGTCCAGCCCTAACTGTGGAAATGGGCAACGTCTGCTGCAATATGACATCCACTGCCTCATGGCATTACTCATCGTCTGACAACGATGGATCAGCGGATGGTTTAGGTATGTCCGGCCGATGCGGAGCCTTGCCAGACCTGATCCCTGTGGACGTGGACGGGACACAGTCTATAATCGTGCCTGGTGGGAATATACTAAGGTCAAACTCCAAATCAGGATCATCAGCCGGTATCTGCACCGGTCCCTCCAACGCCGAGGCTCCAGTGGCCGACATGGACGACATTGCTGCGGGACTTCCGGCGCCTCCCGACCGACTAGAAGTCGCGCTATCCCTACGCGGTCGGCTGGAGGCTATGCTGTCCCTGCCGCCCGTCAACACTAAGTCGAACGGACAGGCAGCAGAACGAGGAGAGTTGCCACTGTCCTGGCGGCCTACAGTGGAACTACCGACAGGGGTCGTCGAAGGGCTCGAATCTAGAGCCTGTCCACCGCTGTCTGACGACGAACCTACGGCAGCTGATGACGTGCAGTCGCTGGGACCGGATGTCTTGACCATCCCCCCGCCATCAGAACTCCGCACAGGAGACGAGCTCCTCGACGGAGAGGCGGACGACGACCGCGGCATACTGTCCAACTCGGTACTGATGGACCGAAGAATCGTCAGACCCGGGGTGGACGTCTTAACTAACGGGATGGCACGCGTCCTTGGCGACAGCGACGGCTGGCGCGCCGGAAGAGTCCGAACCACCCTACTCACTGCGACAACCTGCGGAGCAGGGGACGGCGACTCCCGATGTGGACTATGTAACCTAGTGCGTCCCGCTCCGGCTGCAACGTTGTCTCGAAGAATGGTTCGCACAGCCGTGGGATTGACAACCGTCGTAGAGGATCGAGATGGCGAAGTCGCGGCCGCGAATCTGTTATACGGCCCGCCTCGCCGCCAGCCTGACCCGCCTTCTCCCATGGACCGCTGCATCGCAACGGGCGACATCATTGGAGGAGCAGTCGGCACCGCATGAACAGGACGATGACTTTGTGAAATGGCGCTAGCTTGTAGAGACAATACAGCATTCTGCCGATGACTGGGTGTCGCGCCCGCCCTCAATAATGATCCGCTCAGTAGATTCCGCAGGTATTGCTCCTGGGGCATATACGGCCCAGCCTGCACCAACATACATGGTTGACCCTGTGACGGGTCATCTAACTCCTCCCCTCCAACCAATACGTACACCATGCCTGGCTTAAAATACTTTCGTCTGACTAGGATGACTGATTGGCCGATGGAGCAAGGAATATATTCCATGATTGTGCAATCAAAAACTCTTAAAAACTCCAAACAGGGTTATGTGTCTGAATTGGTGTGATGTACTCTAGTGACTGATTACCCTAATAGCAAATGTAAAACTGAACTAAATTAGAGGCCTTCCCCTCCCCTAACACATGGAATTGGCTACAATTGTATATACTACAGGGACCTATGTTCTGATCTCTTGTAGGCCTGAGTGACTCGAATTTAAATAAAACACAGTGACCAGATGCTGACCAGACGCTACAGTGAGGCTACCAGTGAGCTGATCACCTTAATCCAGCGGGTGGCGCCATCTACACAGTAGTGGTGAAACCAACGCCCCGGCGCCTACCCTAGCGCCCCTGTGGTGAGCAGGTGAACTAAACGTCCACTGCTCCAGCAGGGCCCCCTACAGCGCATTCTGGGAGCTATAATCTGGCAGTCACCCAGACGCCACCTGGATAACTATATACGAACTATAAAGAAATACTAGTCACCCTACCAACATCTAGGAAACTTTAAAACGGGCAACGTCGCCCGATTCACTACACCAAAATGATTGTCGGGATACCTGTTGCACAAGTTGCAACCCTGACAATACTGCTGATAGTTTACACGCTCCATCACGTGACTACCCAAGAGACTATACACAGGGAAAAGCTCGGGGTCGTCCTAAAACCCGGACGTGTGATATCAATAGCAGACACCAGCCACGTGGTGCAACAGCTGACTGTCACCATCCCTCCTGATGTTGGATTAAACCAAGATGTAAACGTTACGAACATGTGCAGAAGTCGACTCAACCATGAAAAAGTAAGAATAGGTAATGGAACAGAAGAGTATGAAGCAGTGTGCAATCAGATTTACGTGTTTGAACAATGGCTGGACGAGCTCATTGCCAAGCTCTGTACTGAACGTCATCAGATGATAGCTAAGCTATTGGAAAGTGTACCTCAAGACAACGGACTTAATCGCACCATACGTGCAGGAATACCTGTGCTAAATCTGATATCTGAATTTGGATATCATGTGTTCGGAACCGGCCGTGCTTCGGACATTGAATACAATGCAAAAAAATATAGAAGTCCTGACCGAAGCACATAATGAACTTACTGACATTACAAAGGACCTAGTGCTGAAAACAAACGTCATGTTGACAAGTATAGAACTCAAATTATCAGGACTTAAAGCTGTAGCTGGCTCTACCAACTTCAAAATGTTGAACCTTAGCAAACGCTCTGTCAGAAATCGTCTAAGGATAGAAGCAAACAGGGCCTATCTCACATACCTTGGTTACCTAAATAGGGTAAAACTAGGCCTGATATTACACTACGTGAACAATTTAAGACACCTTGAGACTTTTACATCTGAAATACACCAGCTAACACGTCATAGACTATCACCTAAGATTATTCCACCTCAAGCCATAATAAAGGCTGTGAGACGGACGGACGTATACCTGAGGCAGAAATACTCAAGGTTCAGGTCTGCCTTTAAATCACCAGCATTTTACTACGAGAATGCTCGCCCTCAGTGCACTCGCGACGGCTCATCAATAGTTGTGACCCTGCGCATTCCAGTCGTCTCAGAAGAACACCTGTTCAGGATGTACCAGGTCCTGAAATTCCCTGTACCAGTCAGAGTCGCAGGACAGAAGGCAGACGGTGCGATGGTCAGCAACGTACCAAATGCTATCGCGTTGTCTATAAGCCAAAGGTACTACATACCGAACCCAATCATCGACTGGGCTAGTTGCTACGGGAGCACAGTGACTTTATGTTCGGACGTACCTCACATGAAGAAAATCACCGATGACGAGTGCGTGGCAGCCCTAATCAGAGATGACAAATCTGCCATTGATAAACTGTGTATCGTCGATTATACCATAAAGCCACACTTTGAAGAAATGGCAGTGCAACTGGACTCTGAAACCGTCCTTATTGTAACATCTGAAACTGAGGGACAGCTGATTTGCGGAAATCGACCACCTGAAATTAAAACCATAAGTAACTATGCTGTGATAAGTCTGGGATGCGACTGTGCCTTCATGACGGAAAAAGTCATGGATACCATACAGTCTTCAAGGATGCGCAAAGCACAGGGACCGAGAGCCCATCACATATCCTACTAATGACCTGATCGTAAGGGGAATGCAAATGGCTCATTGGGTCACCACGGAGGTCCATGATACTAAATTGGACGTTGTATACGACCCTATCCCACAAGAACTACGGCAATCAATGGAACAGGAAGCGGACGGGAAGCCGTTTCACATGCCATTAAAAGACTTGGTTTACAGGATTAACAAGAAGAAGCTCATTCTGAGACCGGTGGCCTACAAAAATGAACTCTATGGATAGTATGCAGCGTGGGGTTCGTCGGCTCTCTCGGTGGTGCTCATTATTGCACTGATTGTTCTCTGTTGGAGACACAGACGTGCTCTAGCTACGTCAGCCCTGGCATCTCAGACATCGGCTGCTACAGCACAAACCATCAGGTGCTACGGCCCCCCACCAGAGTGCCCGACCGAACGGCTGGCTTGCTCGACACCTACTGCCATCCTTGCCCTGCTGCTAACGATTGTGATGCTGTTCGCGCTCTACCTAGTGTGGAGACTAAGACAGGCCGCTCGAAGGTCTACACCGGACGGGATCTACCTACAGTTCTCGGCACCGTTGGTCCTGGAAACCATCTTCCTGGGTGAGCTGACTATGCCATTCGACCATCTGTACACCCAGGGAGAGGCACTGATAAGAGACCTATCAATCGATCACCTGTTCCTGAGTGCACGAGCCCGCATCACCTGGGGCATGAGCGTCTATGCAGCCGCAACCCGCCCTGGTCAAGTGCCCAAGATTATCCCCCTCCCGAACTTGCTGAAAGTGTCGAAAAGACTGGCGGCCACCCTCGTAGGAGAAGGGAAGTCATCGACAATGACTCGGCTCCTCTGCTTCTCTGGCGGATTAGCCACACCTGTTCCATTCTCCATGTAACGTCGCCCGATTCACTACACCAAAATGATTGTCGGGATACCTGTTGCACAAGTTGCAACCCTGACAATACTGCTGATAGTTTACACGCTCCATCACGTGACTACCCAAGAGACTATACACAGGGAAAAGCTCGGGGTCGTCCTAAAACCCGGACGTGTGATATCAATAGCAGACACCAGCCACGTGGTGCAACAGCTGACCTGTCACCATCCCTCCTGATGTTGGATTAAACCAAGATGTAAACGTTACGAACATGTGCAGAAGTCGACTCAACCATGAAAAAGTAAGAATAGGTAATGGAACAGAAGAGTATGAAGCAGTGTGCAATCAGATTTACGTGTTTGAACAATGGCTGGACGAGCTCATTGCCAAGCTCCGTACTGAACGTCATCAGATGATAGCTAAGCTATTGGAAAGTGTACCTCAAGACAACGGACTTAATCGCACCATACGTGCAGGAATACCTGTGCTAAATCTGATATCTGAATTTGGATATCATGTTTTCGGAACCGGCCGTGCTTCGGACATTGAATACAATGCAAAAAATATAGAAGTCCTGACCGAAGCACATAATGAACTTACTGACATTACAAAGGACCTAGTGCTGAAAACAAACGTCATGTTGACAAGTATAGAACTCAAATTATCAGGACTTAAAGCTGTAGCTGACTCTACCAACTTCAAAATGTTGAACCTTAGCAAACGCTCTGTCAGAAATCGTCTAAGGATAGAAGCAAACAGGGCCTATCTCACATACCTTGGTTACCTAAATAGGGTAAAACTAGGCCTGATATTACACTACGTGAACAATTTAAGACACCTTGAGACTTTTACATCTGAAATACACCAGCTAACACGTCATAGACTATCACCTAAGATTATTCCACCTCAAGCCATAATAAAGGCTGTGAGACGGACGGACGTATACCTGAGGCAGAAATACTCAAGGTTCAGGTCTGCCTTTAAATCACCAGCATTTTACTACGAGAATGCTCGCCCTCAGTGCACTCGCGACGGCTCATCAATAGTTGTGACCCTGCGCATTCCAGTCGTCTCAGAAGAACACCTGTTCAGGATGTACCAGGTCCTGAAATTCCCTGTACCAGTCAGAGTCGCAGGACAGAAGGCAGACGGCGCGATGGTCAGCAACGTACCAAATGCTATCGCGTTGTCTATAAGCCAAAGGTACTACATACCGAACCCAATCATCGACTGGGCTAGTTGCTACGGGAGCACAGTGACTTTATGTTCGGACGTACCTCACATGAAGAAAATCACCGATGACGAGTGCGTGGCAGCCCTAATCAGAGATGACAAATCTGCCATTGATAAACTGTGTATCGTCGATTATACCATAAAGCCACACTTTGAAGAAATGGCAGTGCAACTGGACTCTGAAACCGTCCTTATTGTAACATCTGAAACTGAGGGACAGCTGATTTGCGGAAATCGACCACCTGAAATTAAAACCATAAGTAACTATGCTGTGATAAGTCTGGGATGCGACTGTGCCTTCATGACGGAAAAAGTCATGGATACCATACAGTCTTCAAGGATGCGCAAAGCACAGGGACCGAGAGCCCATCACATATCCTACTAATGACCTGATCGTAAGGGGAATGCAAATGGCTCATTGGGTCACCACGGAGGTCCATGATACTAAATTGGACGTTGTATACGACCCTATCCCACAAGAACTACGGCAATCAATGGAACAGGAAGCGGACGGGAAGCCATTTCACATGCCATTAAAAGACTTGGTTGACAGGATTAACAAGAAGAAGCTCATTCTGAGACCGGTGGCCTACAAAAATGAACTCTATGGACAGTATGCAGCGTGGGGTTCGTCGGCTCTCTCGGTGGTGCTCGTTATTGCACTGATTGTTCTCTGTTGGAGACACAGACGTGCTCTAGCTACGTCAGCCCTGGCATCTCAGACATCGGCTGCTACAGCACAAACCATCAGGTGCTACGGCCCCCCACCAGAGTGCCCGACCAAACGGCTGGCTTGCTCGACACCTACCGCCATCCTGGCCCTGCTGCTAACGATTGTGATGCTGTTCGCGCTCTACCTAGTGTGGAGACTAAGACAGGCCGCTTGAAGGTCTACACCGGACGGGATCTACCTACAGTTCTCGGCACCGTTGGTCCTGGAAACCATCTTCCTGGGTGAGCTGACTATGCCATTCGACCATCTGTACACCCAGGGAGAGGCACTGATAAGAGACCTATCAATCGATCACCTGTTCCTGAGTGCACGAGCCCGCATCACCTGGGGCATGAGCGTCTATGCAGCCGCAACCCGCCCTGGTCAAGTGCCCAAGATTATCCCCCTCCCGAACTCGCTGAAAGTGTCGAAAAGACTGGCGGCCACCCTCGTAGGAGAAGGGAAGTCATCGACAATGACTCGGCTCCTCCGCTTCTCTGGCGGATTAGCCACACCTGTTCCATTCTCCATGCAACGTCGCCCGATTCACTACACCAAAATGATTGTCGGGATACCTGTTGCACAAGTTGCAACCCTGACAATACTGCTGATAGTTTACACGTGACTACCCAAGAGACTATACACAGGGAAAAGCTCGGGGTCGTCCTAAAACCCGGACGTGTGATATCAATAGCAGACAACAGCCACGTGGTGCAACAGCTGACTGTCACCATCCCTCCTGATGTTGGATTAAACCAAGATGTAAACGTTACGAACATGTGCAGAAGTCGACTCAACCATGAAAAAGTAAGAATAGGTAATGGAACAGAAGAGTATGAAGCAGTGTGCAATCAGATTTACGTGTTTGAACAATGGCTGGACGAGCTCATTGCCAAGCTCCGTACTGAACGTCATCAGATGATAGCTAAGCTATTGGAAAGTGTACCTCAAGACAACGGACTTAATCGCACCATACGTGCAGGAATACCTGTGCTAAATCTGATATCTGAATTTGGATATCATGTTTTCGGAACCGGCCGTGCTTCGGACATTGAATACAATGCAAAAAATATAGAAGTCCTGACCGAAGCACATAATGAACTTACTGACATTACAAAGGACCTAGTGCTGAAAACAAACGTCATGTTGACAAGTATAGAACTCAAATTATCAGGACTTAAAGCTGTAGCTGACTCTACCAACTTCAAAATGTTGAACCTTAGCAAACGCTCTGTCAGAAATCGTCTAAGGATAGAAGCAAACAGGGCCTATCTCACATACCTTGGTTACCTAAATAGGGTAAAACTAGGCCTGATATTACACTATGTGAACAATTTAAGACACCTTGAGACTTTTACATCTGAAATACACCAGCTAACACGTCATAGACTATCACCTAAGATTATTCCACCTCAAGCCATAATAAAGGCTGTGAGACGGACGGACGTATACCTGAGGCAGAAATACTCAAGGTTCAGGTCTGCCTTTAAATCACCAGCATTTTACTACGAGAATGCTCGCCCTCAGTGCACTCGCGACGGCTCATCAATAGTTGTGACCCTGCGCATTCCAGTCGTCTCAGAAGAACACCTGTTCAGGATGTACCAGGTCCTGAAATTCCCTGTACCAGTCAGAGTCGCAGGACAGAAGGCAGACGGCGCGATGGTCAGCAACGTACCAAATGCTATCGCGTTGTCTATAAGCCAAAGGTACTACATACCGAACCCAATCATCGACTGGGCTAGTTGCTACGGGAGCACAGTGACTTTATGTTCGGACGTACCTCACATGAAGAAAATCACCGATGTACGAGAATGCTCGCCCTCAGTGCACTCGCGACGGCTCATCAATAGTTGTGACCCTGCGCATTCCAGTCGTCTCAGAAGAACACCTGTTCAGGATGTACCAGGTCCTGAAATTCCCTGTACCAGTCAGAGTCGCAGGACAGAAGGCAGACGGCGCGATGGTCAGCAACGTACCAAATGCTATCGCGTTGTCTATAAGCCAAAGGTACTACATACCGAACCCAATCATCGACTGGGCTAGTTGCTACGGGAGCACAGTGACTTTATGTTCGGACGTACCTCACATGAAGAAAATCACCGATGACGAGTGCGTGGCAGCCCTAATCAGAGATGACAAATCTGCCATTGATAAACTGTGTATCGTCGATTATACCATAAAGCCACACTTTGAAGAAATGGCAGTGCAACTGGACTCTGAAACCGTCCTTATTGTAACATCTGAAACTGAGGGACAGCTGATTTGCGGAAATCGACCACCTGAAATTAAAACCATAAGTAACTATGCTGTGATAAGTCTGGGATGCGACTGTGCCTTCATGACGGAAAAAGTCATGGATACCATACAGTCTTCAAGGATGCGCAAAGCACAGGGACCGAGAGCCCATCACATATCCTACTAATGACCTGATCGTAAGGGGAATGCAAATGGTTCATTGGGTCACCACGGAGGTCCATGATACTAAATTGGACGTTGTATACGACCCTATCCCACAAGAACTACGGCAATCAATGGAACAGGAAGCGGACGGGAAGCCGTTTCACATGCCATTAAAAGACTTGGTTGACAGGATTAACAAGAAGAAGCTCATTCTGAGACCGGTGGCCTACAAAAATGAACTCTATGGACAGTATGCAGCGTGGGGTTCGTCGGCTCTCTCGGTGGTGCTCATTATTGCACTGATTGTTCTCTGTTGGAGACACAGACGTGCTCTAGCTACGTCAGCCCTGGCATCTCAGACATCGGCTGCTACAGCACAAACCATCAGGTGCTACGGCCCCCCACCAGAGTGCCCGACCAAACGGCTGGCTTGCTCGACACCTACCGCCATCCTTGCCCTGCTGCTAACGATTGTGATGCTGTTCGCGCTCTACCTAGTGTGGAGACTAAGACAGGCCGCTCGAAGGTCTACACCGGACGGGATCTACCTACAGTTCTCGGCACCGTTGGTCCTGGAAACCATCTTCCTGGGTGAGCTGACTATGCCATTCGACCATCTGTACACCCAGGGAGAGGCACTGATAAGAGACCTATCAATCGATCACCTGTTCCTGAGTGCACGAGCCCGCATCACCTGGGGCATGAGCGTCTATGCAGCCGCAACCCGCCCTGGTCAAGTGCCCAAGATTATCCCCCTCCCGAACTTGCTGAAAGTGTCGAAAAGACTGGCGGCCACCCTTGTAGGAGAAGGGAAGTCATCGACAATGACTCGGCTCCTCTGCTTCTCTGGCGGATTAGCCACACCTGTTCCATTCTCCATGTAACGTCGCCCGATTCACTACACCAAAATGATTGTCGGGATACCTGTTGCACAAGTTGCAACCCTGACAATACTGCTGATAGTTTACACGCTCCATCACGTGACTACCCAAGAGACTATACACAGGGAAAAGCTCGGGGTCGTCCTAAAACCCGGACGTGTGATATCAATAGCAGACACCAGCCACGTGGTGCAACAGCTGACCTGTCACCATCCCTCCTGATGTTGGATTAAACCAAGATGTAAACGTTACGAACATGTGCAGAAGTCGACTCAACCATGAAAAAGTAAGAATAGGTAATGGAACAGAAGAGTATGAAGCAGTGTGCAATCAGATTTACGTGTTTGAACAATGGCTGGACGAGCTCATTGCCAAGCTCCGTACTGAACGTCATCAGATGATAGCTAAGCTATTGGAAAGTGTACCTCAAGACAACGGACTTAATCGCACCATACGTGCAGGAATACCTGTGCTAAATCTGATATCTGAATTTGGATATCATGTGTTCGGAACCGGCCGTGCTTCGGACATTGAATACAATGCAAAAAATATAGAAGTCCTGACCGAAGCACATAATGAACTTACTGACATTACAAAGGACCTAGTGCTGAAAACAAACGTCATGTTGACAAGTATAGAACTCAAATTATCAGGACTTAAAGCTGTAGCTGACTCTACCAACTTCAAAATGTTGAACCTTAGCAAACGCTCTGTCAGAAATCGTCTAAGGATAGAAGCAAACAGGGCCTATCTCACATACCTTGGTTACCTAAATAGGGTAAAACTAGGCCTGATATTACACTACGTGAACAATTTAAGACACCTTGAGACTTTTACATCTGAAATACACCAGCTAACACGTCATAGACTATCACCTAAGATTATTCCACCTCAAGCCATAATAAAGGCTGTGAGACGGACGGACGTATACCTGAGGCAGAAATACTCAAGGTTCAGGTCTGCCTTTAAATCACCAGCATTTTACTACGAGAATGCTCGCCCTCAGTGCACTCGCGACGGCTCATCAATAGTTGTGACCCTGCGCATTCCAGTCGTCTCAGAAGAACACCTGTTCAGGATGTACCAGGTCCTGAAATTCCCTGTACCAGTCAGAGTCGCAGGACAGAAGGCAGACGGCGCGATGGTCAGCAACGTACCAAATGCTATCGCGTTGTCTATAAGCCAAAGGTACTACATACCGAACCCAATCATCGACTGGGCTAGTTGCTACGGGAGCACAGTGACTTTATGTTCGGACGTACCTCACATGAAGAAAATCACCGATGACGAGTGCGTGGCAGCCCTAATCAGAGATGACAAATCTGCCATTGATAAACTGTGTATCGTCGATTATACCATAAAGCCACACTTTGAAGAAATGGCAGTGCAACTGGACTCTGAAACCGTCCTTATTGTAACATCTGAAACTGAGGGACAGCTGATTTGCGGAAATCGACCACCTGAAATTAAAACCATAAGTAACTATGCTGTGATAAGTCTGGGATGCGACTGTGCCTTCATGACGGAAAAAGTCATGGATACCATACAGTCTTCAAGGATGCGCAAAGCACAGGGACCGAGAGCCCATCACATATCCTACTAATGACCTGATCGTAAGGGGAATGCAAATGGTTCATTGGGTCACCACGGAGGTCCATGATACTAAATTGGACGTTGTATACGACCCTATCCCACAAGAACTACGGCAATCAATGGAACAGGAAGCGGACGGGAAGCCGTTTCACATGCCATTAAAAGACTTGGTTGACAGGATTAACAAGAAGAAGCTCATTCTGAGACCGGTGGCCTACAAAAATGAACTCTATGGACCGTATGCAGCGTGGGGTTCGTCGGCTCTCTCGGTGGTGCTCATTATTGCACTGATTGTTCTCTGTTGGAGACACAGACGTGCTCTAGCTACGTCAGCCCTGGCATCTCAGACATCGGCTGCTACAGCACAAACCATCAGGTGCTACGGCCCCCCACCAGAGTGCCCGACCGAACGGCTGGCTTGCTCGACACCTACCGCCATCCTTGCCCTGCTGCTAATGATTGTGATGCTGTTCGCGCTCTACCTAGTGTGGAGACTAAGACAGGCCGCTCGAAGGTCTACACCGGACGGGATCTACCTACAGTTCTCGGCACCGTTGGTCCTGGAAACCATCTTCCTGGGTGAGCTGACTATGCCATTCGACCATCTGTACACCCAGGGAGAGGCACTGATAAGAGACCTATCAATCGATCACCTGTTCCTGAGTGCACGAGCCCGCATCACCTGGGGCATGAGCGTCTATGCAGCCGCAACCCGCCCTGGTCAAGTGCCCAAGATTATCCCCCTCCCGAACTTGCTGAAAGTGTCGAAAAGACTGGCGGCCACCCTCGTAGGAGAAGGGAAGTCATCGACAATGACTCGGCTCCTCTGCTTCTCTGGCGGATTAGCCACACCTGTTCCATTCTCCATGTAACGTCGCCCGATTCACTACACCAAAATGATTGTCGGGATACCTGTTGCACAAGTTGCAACCCTGACAATACTGCTGATAGTTTACACGCTCCATCACGTGACTACCCAAGAGACTATACACAGGGAAAAGCTCGGGGTCGTCCTAAAACCCGGACGTGTGATATCAATAGCAGACACCAGCCACGTGGTGCAACAGCTGACCTGTCACCATCCCTCCTGATGTTGGATTAAACCAAGATGTAAACGTTACGAACATGTGCAGAAGTCGACTCAACCATGAAAAAGTAAGAATAGGTAATGGAACAGAAGAGTATGAAGCAGTGTGCAATCAGATTTACGTGTTTGAACAATGGCTGGACGAGCTCATTGCCAAGCTCCGTACTGAACGTCATCAGATGATAGCTAAGCTATTGGAAAGTGTACCTCAAGACAACGGACTTAATCGCACCATACGTGCAGGAATACCTGTGCTAAATCTGATATCTGAATTTGGATATCATGTGTTCGGAACCGGCCGTGCTTCGGACATTGAATACAATGCAAAAAATATAGAAGTCCTGACCGAAGCACATAATGAACTTACTGACATTACAAAGGACCTAGTGCTGAAAACAAACGTCATGTTGACAAGTATAGAACTCAAATTATCAGGACTTAAAGCTGTAGCTGACTCTACCAACTTCAAAATGTTGAACCTTAGCAAACGCTCTGTCAGAAATCGTCTAAGGATAGAAGCAAACAGGGCCTATCTCACATACCTTGGTTACCTAAATAGGGTAAAACTAGGCCTGATATTACACTACGTGAACAATTTAAGACACCTTGAGACTTTTACATCTGAAATACACCAGCTAACACGTCATAGACTATCACCTAAGATTATTCCACCTCAAGCCATAATAAAGGCTGTGAGACGGACGGACGTATACCTGAGGCAGAAATACTCAAGGTTCAGGTCTGCCTTTAAATCACCAGCATTTTACTACGAGAATGCTCGCCCTCAGTGCACTCGCGACGGCTCATCAATAGTTGTGACCCTGCGCATTCCAGTCGTCTCAGAAGAACACCTGTTCAGGATGTACCAGGTCCTGAAATTCCCTGTACCAGTCAGAGTCGCAGGACAGAAGGCAGACGGCGCGATGGTCAGCAACGTACCAAATGCTATCGCGTTGTCTATAAGCCAAAGGTACTACATACCGAACCCAATCATCGACTGGGCTAGTTGCTACGGGAGCACAGTGACTTTATGTTCGGACGTACCTCACATGAAGAAAATCACCGATGACGAGTGCGTGGCAGCCCTAATCAGAGATGACAAATCTGCCATTGATAAACTGTGTATCGTCGATTATACCATAAAGCCACACTTTGAAGAAATGGCAGTGCAACTGGACTCTGAAACCGTCCTTATTGTAACATCTGAAACTGAGGGACAGCTGATTTGCGGAAATCGACCACCTGAAATTAAAACCATAAGTAACTATGCTGTGATAAGTCTGGGATGCGACTGTGCCTTCATGACGGAAAAAGTCATGGATACCATACAGTCTTCAAGGATGCGCAAAGCACAGGGACCGAGAGCCCATCACATATCCTACTAATGACCTGATCGTAAGGGGAATGCAAATGGTTCATTGGGTCACCACGGAGGTCCATGATACTAAATTGGACGTTGTATACGACCCTATCCCACAAGAACTACGGCAATCAATGGAACAGGAAGCGGACGGGAAGCCGTTTCACATGCCATTAAAAGACTTGGTTGACAGGATTAACAAGAAGAAGCTCATTCTGAGACCGGTGGCCTACAAAAATGAACTCTATGGACCGTATGCAGCGTGGGGTTCGTCGGCTCTCTCGGTGGTGCTCATTATTGCACTGATTGTTCTCTGTTGGAGACACAGACGTGCTCTAGCTACGTCAGCCCTGGCATCTCAGACATCGGCTGCTACAGCACAAACCATCAGGTGCTACGGCCCCCCACCAGAGTGCCCGACCGAACGGCTGGCTTGCTCGACACCTACCGCCATCCTTGCCCTGCTGCTAATGATTGTGATGCTGTTCGCGCTCTACCTAGTGTGGAGACTAAGACAGGCCGCTCGAAGGTCTACACCGGACGGGATCTACCTACAGTTCTCGGCACCGTTGGTCCTGGAAACCATCTTCCTGGGTGAGCTGACTATGCCATTCGACCATCTGTACACCCAGGGAGAGGCACTGATAAGAGACCTATCAATCGATCACCTGTTCCTGAGTGCACGAGCCCGCATCACCTGGGGCATGAGCGTCTATGCAGCCGCAACCCGCCCTGGTCAAGTGCCCAAGATTATCCCCCTCCCGAACTTGCTGAAAGTGTCGAAAAGACTGGCGGCCACCCTCGTAGGAGAAGGGAAGTCATCGACAATGACTCGGCTCCTCTGCTTCTCTGGCGGATTAGCCACACCTGTTCCATTCTCCATGTAACGTCGCCCGATTCACTACACCAAAATGATTGTCGGGATACCTGTTGCACAAGTTGCAACCCTGACAATACTGCTGATAGTTTACACGCTCCATCACGTGACTACCCAAGAGACTATACACAGGGAAAAGCTCGGGGTCGTCCTAAAACCCGGACGTGTGATATCAATAGCAGACACCAGCCACGTGGTGCAACAGCTGACCTGTCACCATCCCTCCTGATGTTGGATTAAACCAAGATGTAAACGTTACGAACATGTGCAGAAGTCGACTCAACCATGAAAAAGTAAGAATAGGTAATGGAACAGAAGAGTATGAAGCAGTGTGCAATCAGATTTACGTGTTTGAACAATGGCTGGACGAGCTCATTGCCAAGCTCCGTACTGAACGTCATCAGATGATAGCTAAGCTATTGGAAAGTGTACCTCAAGACAACGGACTTAATCGCACCATACGTGCAGGAATACCTGTGCTAAATCTGATATCTGAATTTGGATATCATGTGTTCGGAACCGGCCGTGCTTCGGACATTGAATACAATGCAAAAAATATAGAAGTCCTGACCGAAGCACATAATGAACTTACTGACATTACAAAGGACCTAGTGCTGAAAACAAACGTCATGTTGACAAGTATAGAACTCAAATTATCAGGACTTAAAGCTGTAGCTGACTCTACCAACTTCAAAATGTTGAACCTTAGCAAACGCTCTGTCAGAAATCGTCTAAGGATAGAAGCAAACAGGGCCTATCTCACATACCTTGGTTACCTAAATAGGGTAAAACTAGGCCTGATATTACACTACGTGAACAATTTAAGACACCTTGAGACTTTTACATCTGAAATACACCAGCTAACACGTCATAGACTATCACCTAAGATTATTCCACCTCAAGCCATAATAAAGGCTGTGAGACGGACGGACGTATACCTGAGGCAGAAATACTCAAGGTTCAGGTCTGCCTTTAAATCACCAGCATTTTACTACGAGAATGCTCGCCCTCAGTGCACTCGCGACGGCTCATCAATAGTTGTGACCCTGCGCATTCCAGTCGTCTCAGAAGAACACCTGTTCAGGATGTACCAGGTCCTGAAATTCCCTGTACCAGTCAGAGTCGCAGGACAGAAGGCAGACGGCGCGATGGTCAGCAACGTACCAAATGCTATCGCGTTGTCTATAAGCCAAAGGTACTACATACCGAACCCAATCATCGACTGGGCTAGTTGCTACGGGAGCACAGTGACTTTATGTTCGGACGTACCTCACATGAAGAAAATCACCGATGACGAGTGCGTGGCAGCCCTAATCAGAGATGACAAATCTGCCATTGATAAACTGTGTATCGTCGATTATACCATAAAGCCACACTTTGAAGAAATGGCAGTGCAACTGGACTCTGAAACCGTCCTTATTGTAACATCTGAAACTGAGGGACAGCTGATTTGCGGAAATCGACCACCTGAAATTAAAACCATAAGTAACTATGCTGTGATAAGTCTGGGATGCGACTGTGCCTTCATGACGGAAAAAGTCATGGATACCATACAGTCTTCAAGGATGCGCAAAGCACAGGGACCGAGAGCCCATCACATATCCTACTAATGACCTGATCGTAAGGGGAATGCAAATGGCTCATTGGGTCACCACGGAGGTCCATGATACTAAATTGGACGTTGTATACGACCCTATCCCACAAGAACTACGGCAATCAATGGAACAGGAAGCGGACGGGAAGCCATTTCACATGCCATTAAAAGACTTGGTTGACAGGATTAACAAGAAGAAGCTCATTCTGAGACCGGTGGCCTACAAAAATGAACTCTATGGACAGTATGCAGCGTGGGGTTCGTCGGCTCTCTCGGTGGTGCTCGTTATTGCACTGATTGTTCTCTGTTGGAGACACAGACGTGCTCTAGCTACGTCAGCCCTGGCATCTCAGACATCGGCTGCTACAGCACAAACCATCAGGTGCTACGGCCCCCCACCAGAGTGCCCGACCAAACGGCTGGCTTGCTCGACACCTACCGCCATCCTTGCCCTGCTGCTAACGATTGTGATGCTGTTCGCGCTCTACCTAGTGTGGAGACTAAGACAGGCCGCTTGAAGGTCTACACCGGACGGGATCTACCTACAGTTCTCGGCACCGTTGGTCCTGGAAACCATCTTCCTGGGTGAGCTGACTATGCCATTCGACCATCTGTACACCCAGGGAGAGGCACTGATAAGAGACCTATCAATCGATCACCTGTTCCTGAGTGCACGAGCCCGCATCACCTGGGGCATGAGCGTCTATGCAGCCGCAACCCGCCCTGGTCAAGTGCCCAAGATTATCCCCCTCCCGAACTCGCTGAAAGTGTCGAAAAGACTGGCGGCCACCCTCGTAGGAGAAGGGAAGTCATCGACAATGACTCGGCTCCTCCGCTTCTCTGGCGGATTAGCCACACCTGTTCCATTCTCCATGCAACGTCGCCCGATTCACTACACCAAAATGATTGTCGGGATACCTGTTGCACAAGTTGCAACCCTGACAATACTGCTGATAGTTTACACGTGACTACCCAAGAGACTATACACAGGGAAAAGCTCGGGGTCGTCCTAAAACCCGGACGTGTGATATCAATAGTAGACAACAGCCACGTGGTGCAACAGCTGACTGTCACCATCCCTCCTGATGTTGGATTAAACCAAGATGTAAACGTTACGAACATGTGCAGAAGTCGACTCAACCATGAAAAAGTAAGAATAGGTAATGGAACAGAAGAGTATGAAGCAGTGTGCAATCAGATTTACGTGTTTGAACAATGGCTGGACGAGCTCATTGCCAAGCTCCGTACTGAACGTCATCAGATGATAGCTAAGCTATTGGAAAGTGTACCTCAAGACAACGGACTTAATCGCACCATACGTGCAGGAATACCTGTGCTAAATCTGATATCTGAATTTGGATATCATGTTTTCGGAACCGGCCGTGCTTCGGACATTGAATACAATGCAAAAAATATAGAAGTCCTGACCGAAGCACATAATGAACTTACTGACATTACAAAGGACCTAGTGCTGAAAACAAACGTCATGTTGACAAGTATAGAACTCAAATTATCAGGACTTAAAGCTGTAGCTGACTCTACCAACTTCAAAATGTTGAACCTTAGCAAACGCTCTGTCAGAAATCGTCTAAGGATAGAAGCAAAAAGGGCCTATCTCACATACCTTGGTTACCTAAATAGGGTAAAACTAGGCCTGATATTACACTATGTGAACAATTTAAGACACCTTGAGACTTTTACATCTGAAATACACCAGCTAACACGTCATAGACTATCACCTAAGATTATTCCACCTCAAGCCATAATAAAGGCTGTGAGACGGACGGGCGTATACCTGAGGCAGAAATACTCAAGGTTCAGGTCTGCCTTTAAATCACCAGCATTTTACTACGAGAATGCTCGCCCTCAGTGCACTCGCGACGGCTCATCAATAGTTGTGACCCTGCGCATTCCAGTCGTCTCAGAAGAACACCTGTTCAGGATGTACCAGGTCCTGAAATTCCCTGTACCAGTCAGAGTCGCAGGACAGAAGGCAGACGGCGCGATGGTCAGCAACGTACCAAATGCTATCGCGTTGTCTATAAGCCAAAGGTACTACATACCGAACCCAATCATCGACTGGGCTAGTTGCTACGGGAGCACAGTGACTTTATGTTCGGACGTACCTCACATGAAGAAAATCACCGATGACGAGTGCGTGGCAGCCCTAATCAGAGATGACAAATCTGCCATTGATAAACTGTGTATCGTCGATTATACCATAAAGCCACACTTTGAAGAAATGGCAGTGCAACTGGACTCTGAAACCGTCCTTATTGTAACATCTGAAACTGAGGGACAGCTGATTTGCGGAAATCGACCACCTGAAATTAAAACCATAAGTAACTATGCTGTGATAAGTCTGGGATGCGACTGTGCCTTCATGACGGAAAAAGTCATGGATACCATACAGTCTTCAAGGATGCGCAAAGCACAGGGACCGAGAGCCCATCACATATCCTACTAATGACCTGATCGTAAGGGGAATGCAAATGGTTCATTGGGTCACCACGGAGGTCCATGATACTAAATTGGACGTTGTATACGACCCTATCCCACAAGAACTACGGCAATCAATGGAACAGGAAGCGGACGGGAAGCCGTTTCACATGCCATTAAAAGACTTGGTTGACAGGATTAACAAGAAGAAGCTCATTCTGAGACCGGTGGCCTACAAAAATGAACTCTATGGACAGTATGCAGCGTGGGGTTCGTCGGCTCTCTCGGTGGTGCTCATTATTGCACTGATTGTTCTCTGTTGGAGACACAGACGTGCTCTAGCTACGTCAGCCCTGGCATCTCAGACATCGGCTGCTACAGCACAAACCATCAGGTGCTACGGCCCCCCACCAGAGTGCCCGACCGAACGGCTGGCTTGCTCGACACCTACCGCCATCCTTGCCCTGCTGCTAACGATTGTGATGCTGTTCGCGCTCTACCTAGTGTGGAGACTAAGACAGGCCGCTCGAAGGTCTACACCGGACGGGATCTACCTACAGTTCTCGGCACCGTTGGTCCTGGAAACCATCTTCCTGGGTGAGCTGACTATGCCATTCGACCATCTGTACACCCAGGGAGAGGCACTGATAAGAGACCTATCAATCGATCACCTGTTCCTGAGTGCACGAGCCCGCATCACCTGGGGCATGAGCGTCTATGCAGCCGCAACCCGCCCTGGTCAAGTGCCCAAGATTATCCCCCTCCCGAACTCGCTGAAAGTGTCGAAAAGACTGGCGGCCACCCTCGTAGGAGAAGGGAAGTCATCGACAATGACTGGGCTCCTCCGCTTCTCTGGCGGATTAGCCACACCTGTTCCATTCTCCATGCCTAGACTGGCTGAGGCCGGGTGGACCCGCATCGGGGGAGATCTAGCCGACGAATGATTGCTTGATGACCTCGGCAGACAGGCACTACGCATGCACAGACGGACAACCGACGCCAGCGCCCCTCCGGCCGTTGTCCCCATTGAAGTAGGGACAGGTTGGATGAACGAAAACATCTACAATGACATTACGGAAGGATGAAGTGTTCTGATTGGCTGCACCTCGTGAAGTTCTGTGGCGCACAGGCGCATCACAGACAGAAGTTGATAAAAACTTTACCAGAAAACTTTCGTTGGCACCAGCTGCCTAACTCTTTATTCTCGTGGAAAAAGAGACAAAAACAAAAAAAAATATATGTAAACATACGTAGGACTGACGTGTGATATATAGCAGTATACCTGTACTGATTGATATGAAAAACTCGTCGACGCCCAAGCGCGATCACAGCGAGAGTACAAATGAACTGGTGTAAAATGATAAACATTGATCAACGGACATTGATTATGAGAATATGAGAGAAGAATAACACTAATAGGAACTAACCACGAAGAAAGTAACTTCTAAATTGTTTTCGGGAAAAGACGTTGATAGGAACTTGCCCAAAATGACATGTATTCTAAACAATGGCAAGAAACTTGTACTATCTTATCGAAGTATAGGTAGCTGTGAGTGGTGTTTTGTAAGAATAGGGTTTGACGACCTAATACTTAGAAAAAGTGTGACAAACTACTGTTTCTTTGATACCAAAGAGAAGAGAGATATTCAAAATTGTCCCCCCCCACTTTAATGAAAATTCAATATTCAAATTCAAAATTCAAAATTGGCTTCCCTAGCCGTCTTCAAAGGGTCTATTTCTCCGCTGTACTATCCACTCCACCACATCCAGATGTGGACAACCAGCCATGAGTTGGTACTCGAAGACTCTTATTCTAATTCACTGACATTGATGCTCTGACGGCTTCTGATAAGCCTGATCTCTGGGACGTCTGTCTCATTCGTGATTATTCACTACCGCCCATATACTACCACTAAGGCCGACGTGCCAATCTTCTTGTCTTGTATTCTTTTTCCATTCATGGTCATTTGGCCTTTTCTGGCTGATCCCCAGCCCATTCTGCGCTCCATCAATGACGCACGGGCAAATCCTTCAAATTCCAATTCCAATTCTTTTTTTTACTTACCTGCTATGTGGAACGTTTGGGCATTTTGCACATCTATGTTTCTGTCCTCAGACGGACAAACCCTCATGACTCCGCATTAGCGACCATCAGATCATCGTCTCATGGAATATGCATACTACTTACCTCCGACTTGAACTTGCTTACAGTTATAAGTCGATTATGAAATCTCTGTAGATGTCTTCCATGTCCAGTTATGGAATAACGTGATCTCTCTCTCTCTCCAATTGTCACACACGAAGTCGTGATTTGATAAGTTACCATAATAAAATGAGCATGTACGACTCTACGCCCTCATAATTGAACAAGGGGTAGTTGTCGAAACCGGGTAACAATTCACACTATTTTATGTAGAAACCTGACATAACCAGTTTATGATGAAAATACCTCAGGTTTAAGATGAAAATACTGCAGATATAGTCAAATGTAACCAAAAACAGTATGTTTGTGTTAGAAACAAAATATAAGTATTCATAATTTTCGAAGTAAAGAAATTGCTTCTCAATTTCTTTAAATAACCGCCCGCGGGTGTGCTGTAGCCACTTTAAATCAAGTCAAAACATCGAGTCAAAACACGTTTATCCCAACTCTGCAGCAGACGCCTAGTCTCTGCATGAAACATAGTTACTCCAGCCACCTATACTCCACACAAGGCATAGGGATCCCCTTCCCAGCAGCCTCTGCGAGTAAACCTTCCCACAGTGCACCCTGATTGTAAACATTCCCATCATGCAGCTGAAAAGCTGCCTTCTGATTGGTCTAGAAGTGCTGCAGTTCCTGTTGCAATACTTTGTGGGAAGGGTGCAAAGAACTGTGGGAAGGCTCCACAGGAAGTGGCCTTTTAAGGCCACGGGACTGGTGGTTGGAGGCGTCTGAGTTGTATATAAGCAGACGAGCTGACCAAGCAGGCAGGAGATAGAATGTAATGCTCTTCCTGTGAGGACTGACCATACTTACTGCTGGGATACACAGGGTTGGACTGTGTAAGTATTAACCTTTGGACTTAGTCATCTTGCTGCAGCACACACCTAGGGTTGGTTCATACTCATCATATTGGAGTTGTACTTGTGACCAGTTAGATTGGAACTCTACTTTGTACTTGTGACTATTACCATCCTTGCTCAATTGAACCAACTACCTGTGAACAAGACTTCTGTGATTTGAAGTGGATATTACAATAAATACTGGAACTTTGATCGGCGGATTGCGAGTGTTGTAAGGTCATGGAGAGATGAACGCCTTCTTGCCCTTCCTCTACCACTTTCTTTAGAACAACGAATTAAAACCCCTGAATTAATACCATGGTAACCAGCAAACAAGCATCACAACCATCAAAACATTTGAGCTAGCTAACCCACAACAACCTACAACATCCTTCCTTCCACAAACCTTCATCCACACCCATTCACCCAACAACCGTTCACCATTGTTTTTCCAACACAGAATTAACTCAACAGTCTATTGTCTATAATAACATGTGCAAACGATATATGACCTGTGGCAATATAGCAATTTTATATGAGTCATTCCTCTTCGTCGGACTCAATTACTATGACGATTATGGGCATAGCAGGTCCCTCAGCCATATTTACTGTCACAATGGCAAAATGACTAGGCACGTGCATTTCTCCTAGATGTGCGCTGGGCCTGGATGAATCTTGCTAGGAGTTCCTGTATTTCCTCAGGGGTGGGGTAATCCTCGTCCCTGATATCGTCATATTCTTCATCAGATAAGTCTCCCATTATCTCCGCGGTAATTGGATCATTTTCGTAGGTGTAATCAAATGTGTCCAATGGCTCGCGTGTTGGCCGGCTGTCCTCATTCATCATGACAGTTTCAATACTCATGATTGTATTTCTTCCAATTAGAATATTATTCCGTGACTAGATCAGCGTATCTGCTGCGCATCAAGGCAACGCGGTGTGCGGCGGTGCCGTAGTGGATTTTCAATTTAATGGTAGAAGCATATGTTACATTGCATGTGTCACAGTGTGTACCTAGGTAGGGGTGGCATAACTGAAGGTGCCACACGACTTCCTGTCTAATATTAAATATATCTCCACATACACTGCATATGTGTGAATGTCTCGTTGTGTTGACCGGCGGTGTCATTATAGGTCATTGAGCGCGCCAGTTTTTTACATTAAGATTTTCTTAAGTATTTCTATTGTCCACTTATCAGGGTAAGGTGGAGGTGAGGGTTCACCCAAGGGTCCAGCAACATATAAGTACTTTTCGCCAATTTCCTTCTTCAAATTAAATGTACTTTTCAGTTTGTCCCCAAAGAGCTTTTCCAGGTTGTGCAGATATCTTAATTCATATCTTTTAAGACACGTGCGACAATCTCTGCCTGGTTTCTCGTTGCTATGGCAATAGAAACACAGATTGTCCCAGGGAAGGTGCGAAGTTAATTTTCCAACAGTGTAGATGGCGTGATGCTGATTGACTAGAGTCTGTAGTGATGTAGGCAATTTGTAAATCCTCAGGTGAGATTTAGAAACAGCATCTACCGCCAAACCCAGTAAAGTGGCTTTAGTTTTATCAAAAGTTTCTATTTTATAAAAGTAGTTTCCCCACCAGGAGTCGGTGGAGTAATCGCTGACACTTTCATCCAATATTCTCCTGCCGCTTCTTGTGTAGATGCTCATATCACAATATAGTCACAATTTCTAAACTTACTTGAATAAATAATGCGTGCCAGGCACTAATGTTTTTGTTATCCTGGGTGAGTGTTAGATGCTCTCTGTAGTGGTATTATTTCCTCACGAGCGGCTTGTAACTGTTCAAAAGTGTGTCTGCAGCAGGCAAGCAGACATCCAAGAGTAAGGCCTCCAAAGATTGCAAATAAAATACAATATTCCAGGTATGCAGAGCGTTCTGTCTGCATATTAGCAGAAACTTAGACAGAGACAGCAAACTCGCAGGTAGGTGCAATATTCCAATGATGGCATGACTCCTGTGTAGAGTAGAGTTATAGTATGGTGCAGAGCAGCTCGCTGAGTAGTGATCTGGTGCAGGGTATGGTACTCCAGTGGTGTCTTCATCAAGACTGCAGGGGGAGGAGCGCCATTGCTGCTATATATACAGGGGGCAGGCGGAAGTCACTCACAATACAGCCGTCCCACAGTGCATAGCGCGCCTTCCCACAGATCTCTCTGGCATAAACAGAGCGCTGCTGGCTTCCTGTGCAGCCAGGAAGTCGGCTCCTAGCCCAGCAGGCTCCTTACTCAGCCAATCCTGATCGAGCACCTCCTATATAAGTAGCGTCCCTAGCAACGATCCCTGCTCACTGTAATACAATCATTGGATCTGTTACCATTGGGGCGCCTTCCTTATGCACCAAATTGCACTCAGTGTAAGTACTGTCTTTTGTTCCAGGTTATTATGAGCTTACAGATTTTCACAGATAGCTATTTTCGTGGGAATTTTAGTATGATACTGTCAGTTTAAACTGTGCTTTTCGTAGCTATAGTCATATCCATACGTGTACTTTTCTGCTAAAAATGTTATCTGGGTATCTGCAGTTTGCCCAGTAATATTTTCGTTTTCCTTATGGCATATACATTCCAAAACCGTGTTTCTAGGCCTTTTCCTCAGTATTGTACCTGCTCATATATATATAGATAGATTTCGTCGTGCATTTTGGCATTATAAGTCAGTTCTTATCATTCCATTTCTTATGTATAGTGCATACTCCAGATTGCACACCTATAACCATATTATTAGGGTTGAAGATATCATAGTCACAGCTGTTCATTTGTATGTATGTCGTACTAGATAGCGCATATGCAGTGCAGTAAGGCTTAGTAGGAGTGGGAGGGCGTTCTCCCTTCCCTATGCAGAGCTGCAGGCTCTAGTCATAATGTTTCACACCAGATAGCATTGCTGTGCCGTGTATCAGTCTTTAGTTCCTTTGTTTGCCGTCAGGCGGCGCCACTGCGCCTGTGTCACGTATAGTACCCAATATGCACGTCAGGCGGCGCCATTGCGCCGTCCTGCTGCGTGGTTCCTAATTCGCACACTAGGTGTCAGCCTTGTTTTACTGTTAGTATAGAGTGGAGTGGTCCACGTTTTAGTCCTGCCTTCTGCTTCCTATATTTCTTTCCGAGAATGCTTGATCCTCTGAGGATAATTATTCATTGCTCTCCTTCAATAATAGCTTGTGTAGTGTCTTAGTGGTGACGTACTATGATAACTGTAGTGCGTTGCTTTCATGTTTAATGTGTAATGGGCTAGTTGTAGCGCGTATTGTGCGAGGCACGTATTTTCCCTTGTAGTATTTTATAAGTATCCTTTTCATTCTTTGTTAGTAGTACATATTATCCTTGTTACTTTTCATTGCATTTCCATTATAGTTTCCATTTATCATTCATATAATCATGTGATAAGCCAGGGGTTTCATATACATTTTTCATAACCTCGGAGGTTTTAAATAGTAATAAGTCCTAATAGTTGAAACCTGTGGAACCCCGGACACGGTGTTCCCATACCCGCTGGCCTCTGTACCAACTCCCAGCCGTTGGGATTACCAGGTCAATTCAATATTTATATCACAATGAAATCACATTCATCGTCCTCCCTGTCTGTATCGGTCCAGTGCGTAAGGGGACGGGCTGCGGCCCTGGGGCGACTACTCCTCAGAGAAGGTTTCTTGCAGCTTTCCTGAGCCGGGGGCGTCGAGGAAGGGGTGCGGACATGCGCCGCTGATTGCTTCTTTTCAGTGGCGTCGTCACTGGCAGACCGTCTGTCGAGGCTAGCCTTTTCTTTACTTTTCTTATTCTTTCCCACCAAGCCTAGCGCCCGAAGCGCGTCAGCATTTTCTTTGTCATTTTTGCCCACCTTGCCTAGTGCCCGGAGCACGTCAGCGTCCTGATTCTTTGTCCCAGGAGGGTCCTCTTGTGTCGGGACCTTATTTTCTTCTATAGTTTCTTCATGTATTTCATTTCCTTCTTCCATTTCTTCAGGAATTCCTCCATTTCTTTCTTCTTCTTCATAATTTTTGTTTTCTTCATCTACTTCTTCATCAGGATTTTCATTTTCTTCTTCACCTACATCGTCTTCCTCTGCTATCGCTGGTGCCCATGTTGTGTAACACCTTTTGAGTTTTTGTATGTTCACAAAGTGTGGTATTTGAACACCAGTTGCTACAGATGCCACACGCACTAGGTGGTCATCCTTCACTTCTTCTATGCGGTAGGGCCCTTTGTAGCGGTCCGAGAATTTCGAGACTCGGTTTGCAGAACACATAGGGTCATACACGTACACGAGCTCTCCTTCATTGAAGTCTACAGGTCGTTTTCCTGCATCCAATCTTTTCCTAAGATTTTCCTCGTATTCGTCTGTGTATGTTTTAGGCAGTTTCTTGAATTGTTCTATGTTGTCCTTTGTTCTTAGGAACCATTCTGATTCTGAGAGAGTTGTAGGCGTTGGTCGGTTGTCAGGTAGGCCCATGGCTTTTGTGTCACGTCCAAACAACAGTGTGTAGGGGGAAAATCCCGTTCTACCACTGATAGTGGATCGGATCGTCCATAGGGCTATTGGGACCAAATCTGGCCACATGTCATGTCCATCATCGATGTAGCATGCAATAATGTTTTCGAGGCTTTTGTGCATCCTCTCAACTCTCGCATTCCCGGTAGGCATTCTCGCACTTGTCATGCTGTGGCGACAATTAAGTCTAGTTGTTATTTCATGGAAGATTTTTGATATGAAAGTCGGGCCTCTGTCCGAGTGTATGCGTTCCACTTTTCCATATCTGCATATGATGTTCTTCAGAAACAGGTCTGCTCCTGTTGCTGCTGTCGAATCTTCTGTGCAAAATGCTTCTGGGTATCCTGTCAGCAAATCCACAAATGTCATTATATATTTTGACTTGTCTGCTGCTGGTTTCAACGGTCCTATGAAGTCCACTTGTACTTGCTGCCACGGGTAATCCGGTGTATCCCAGCTTTTGGCAGCTGCTTTGAAGTGAGGAACTCTTTTTCTCAGAGCGCAGGTTTCGCATTTCCTGACATATTCTGCAATGTCCTCGTGTAGGTTCTTCCAGTAGTACTTGGACGTCACTTTGCTGCATAGAGCAGCTGTGCCTACATGTCCGCCAGTTATTATATCATCATGTAGAATCTTCAGTACCCTTTGCTGTAATTCCTTTGGCACGACGATTTTGCCACTCACCTCAGTGAATCGTCCTCTTTTCTTTCTACGTGGAGCTGAGAATTTTACCAAGAGTCCTGGTTCTATCATTCCCATGAATTCTGATTTAATCATGACAGCTTTGGCTTCTTCCCAATCATCTGGGAATACTTCGTCTTCCAGGTATTCAATCATCTGATTGCAGGTTGGATCGTCGCGCTGAGCTCTCATCATTCTCTCAGTGCTTATCTCCTGGTTGGGTTCAATGTTGAATATTTCACATCCCACGTCTGGTTCGAATTCTTCCTCGTCACTGTTTTCCTCATCTTCTTGTACACGAGACAGATAGTCTGGTAGGTAATGAGTGGCTCCTGGTTCATATGTTATTTCGAGATCAAAGTCCGATAATGATAACGTCCATCTTTTCAGAAATTTCGAGGGCGCCTTGTGAGCTTGCATCAGTAATGATACTAATGGCTTGTGGTCTGTTACCACAGTCACTTTTCCTCCTTGCAACATATCTTCATATGTTTTCAGTGCTTTTACTACGGCCAGGGCTTCCTTTTCAGTCACAGTGTAGTTGAGTTCTGCTCCATTCATTGTGTACCCAAAGTACAGGATAGGTCTGTATAGATCGTCGATTTTGTGGCAGATTGCAGCGCCACAAGCTGTGACTATTACCATCCTTGCTCAATTGAGCCAACTACCTGTGAACAAGTCTTCTGTGATTTGAAGTGGATATTACAATAAATATTGGAACTTTAATCGGCGGACTGCGAGTGTTGTAAGGTCATGGAGAGATGAACGCCTTCTTGCCCTTCCTCTACCACTTCCTTTAGAACAACGAATTAAACCCCTGAATTAATACCATAGTAACCAGCAAACAAGCATCACAACCATCAAAACATTTGAGCTAGCTAACCCACAACAACCTACAACATCCTTCCTTCCACAACCATTCACCCACATCCGTTCACCCCAACAACCGTTCACCGATCTGATGCATCTGTTAGCACTATGAAATGTCCACCTATCTCTGGGTGTATCAGCAATGGTGGTGAAGTCAGTTTTGTCTGGATCTCCTGGAATGATGCTTCACACTTGTCAGTCCATTCAAACGTTGCATATTTTTGTAGCAACTTGTTCACAGGAACAGCTGCCTTGGCGAATCCCGGGATGAAGGAACGGTAGTAATTGCACAGTCCCAGGAACGATTTGACAGCTTTCACATTCTTTGGTCTTTTCACTGCCTTGACCTTTTTAATGATCCTGGGTTGGGTTTCAAGACCTTCCTTGCTGATAATATGTCCCAAGTAGTTGATTCTGTCTTTACACCAATCACATTTTTCGGGCTTGATTTTTAAGTCCGCTTTGGTTAGTGCTTTCAGAACAAGTTGAACGTTTTTCAGGTGATCCTCAAATGTCTGGTCGTAGATTATTACATCATCTAGGTATGCCAGACATGTCCTTGGTATGAGGCCATTTAAAGCAGTGGACATTACCTTGGTAAACTGCAATGGCGCTCCACAAAGGCCAAATACTACACGTCGATATTGGTAGACTCCTGTAGGTGTTTCAAATGCTGTGTACTGTCTTGAATCCTTGTCTATCTCAACTTGATGGTATCCACTGAGAAGATCGAGTGCTGTGAACATAGTGGGTTTCTTGTATGCCATGAAGAGGAATAGAGATCTTGCTGTAGGCATGGGGAACTTGTCCTTGTACGTGATGGAATTAAGCCATCTGTAGTCTGTGCAGAGCCTGGGTTTTCCATTCTTTTTAAAAGCCACTACAAGAGGGCTTCGCCATGCTGATTCACTTGGTTCTATCACTCCTATGTCCAGAAGCTGTTTCACTTGCTCATCTATTACTTCCATTTTCTGTGGTGAGTATCTGTAGGGTCTTGTGCAGGCTATTCCTTTAGATTCATCCACTCTAATTTTCATTGGTGAAATTTTGCAATGACCGAGCTCAGACATGTCAAATGCAAGACTGTCTTGATTGTCCAATAGCATCTTTATGAATACTTCCTTTTGTGTTTCATCCAGACAAGATTCACTTAGGTCGATCTGTTTTATCTTTTCTTCCTTTGGTGTTGTTTTCCTTCGTTCTTCAAACTGGTCAGCTGTCAATGATTTTACAAAATCTATTGCCATTTGACACACTTCGGCTGGTATTCCCATTTTCTGTTGATGGTCTACTCTAAGGAAGTCTGTTAGATCTTCAGGGTCCAGTCCAGGTGCTTCACCTTTACTGGCATATGCTAGGACATCATTCTTTCCCAGAATGATAGGTTTATCTGAGCAATTCATGATTTTTATCCACCATGTTTTTCCTAGTTGGTTGACACTGCTTTCTACACATAGTGGTGCAAGTCCTGATGGTTCACAGAGTACAGTATCTCCTTGTTCTCCTTGTACCTGTCTCCATGGTGAGACTGATATAATTTTCTCCTGCATAGGGAGCAATTTCTCGTTTTCTGTGCTTGATATTGGATTTCCTTTGAAGATTTCCACTTTTCTGTCTCCCATTTTCATATCTGCTTGAAGTGCTTCTAGTAGATTCCTACCAATCATGACATCATGGCAAAGATTTTCCATGACATGGAAGTTGAAATATAGTCGTGCTCCTTCCACCATGAATTTTAATCTTGCAGTTTCTGAAATAATTTTGCTGTTACCATCTGCCATATTTACCTTCAGATTTGCATCAAAAGTTTCTACTATGCATTCTTCTGGTAGTGATTGTTTGTACGTTTTTGAGATGAAACAGTCACTGGCTCCTGTGTCGAGAAATGCTGATTTCTCTTTTCCACATAAGTTGATGGTCAGAAATAATGGTTCACTGCTAAGTTTGTCATTAGCTGATCCGCCCATAGAATGCAGTGTTGTTGTAATAGGCGGCACGGACCAGCCTTTTAGTTTCCCTGGTGATTGTTTCCTGACGGGCCGCCTCGTGCTCCAAGTGCTTGTCCTGTCGCTCTCATTTCACCCATCTTATTTTGAAGCCAGCTACAGGCATCAGTACTGTGTCCATACATTTCATGCACTGAGCAATATTTGCGATTATCTTCTCCTATCTCTCCTCTATTACCTGGGCGATATTGATTTCCCTGTCCTGTTTTTCCTTTGTTGATTTGGCTGTTGTGTGGCAGGCTGTTGCATGTAGGGTCTCCCAGATTGAGGGTAAAAACGTGGGCGTTGGAAAGGCTGGTTTCTTGGACTGTTCTGCCATTGTCCTTTATTGGCCCATCCTTGGTACCCAAAGGACTGTTTATTTGGATAAAATGGTCGTGGTCCCTGGTTTCTTGGATTTCTATCTGCATTGTAGTTTCTGTTAGGCTGGTTGTAGTTCTGGTAGTTCTGGCGCATGGGTGCATTTTGCTGTTGCTTGTCACCAGCAGCCTCCAGGGCGGCTAACAGTTGATCGAGACGATCATCTGGATGTGCCGGTGGAGATGCTTCTATAACAGCAGCTAAGGCTTTTGGTGTTTTCTTATCCAGAGATTCAAGCCGTGATGCTACTTTAATTGCATCCTCGATGGTTTTCACGTCTGTTCTGGCCAGTTCTCTTGATATAGCCGGAGAGGTTCCATCAATAAAAACTGCTAACACTAGTTCTGGTGCCACATCGCCAGCTACTTGATGTTTTCTCAATATTCCAGCAAAGTCCAATACAGATTGGTCTTTTTCTTGTTTGAGTGAGAAGAAATCCCTATGTTTCTGCCAAGATGTCCGTTTGTCTTCAAAGATGTCTATAACGGCAGCTTTCAAATGTGCATAAGTGTCTTTCTTGTCGTTTGCTAGAGTTTTTACCCAATCAGCAGCTATGCCTTTTAATCCATGCTTTGCCATCAACAACTTTTTATCATCGTTCCATTCATACAGTGTGGCAACTGCATCTAGTTCGTCGAAATAGGTTTCAGGATTTTCTCCAATTGAACCATTGAAAACAGGGGGTTTTATGGGTGGTACTGCCGCCATATTGATTGGTAGGTTGATTGGTTGAGCAGGAGCTGGTGGATGTTGATTCTGAATATTCAACTGACCTTGATTTTGTAGATTTTGTTGATCCTGACTATGATCCTCTGGCTCTTTTTGTTCCTCTATATCTGATAAATCCCGTAGATGTCTGTCCAAATCCTGAGAGACAGATTTATGATATTCCAATTTTCTCCTGGTATTGTGTAAATCCTGAGAGTTTATAGAGTGATCCAATGGTGTTTCATCAAAATCAATAGCAGACCGATCTGCAACCGCGGTTAAACTGATATTTTCAGGGAGAAGGTTTACTTCATCCTGACTGCAATCTTCTCCATTGGTATCACTGGCTACATCGGGGTGTAGTCGTACTGTGAGGGCTGGTTCCGATGTAGCGCCACTGGGGCCCGCGACGTCGGTTGGAGACGCCACACCAGGCTGGTCAGACCTCTCTGTCAAGGCCGCTGGATGGATTGATTCCTTGCCTGACCTGGCCGAGCTTAGAATTCCCGAATTGAGCGCTCGTGGGTCCTCTAAGTCGGTTTCACCTGTGCTTGACTCCTCAAACTGACTAGGTAATATGGAGTCAATGTCGCTGGGGGTGGTAAAATTCCACCTGTATGCACCATGTATCCTTTCGTTAATTATAGGTCTGTTACGATTGTCCAATGCTATAGGGTCAGCTTGCCCACGGGAGCGACTTGATCTGCCAGACTGGCCAAATCTAGCGAGCAAATTGTAGTCCCCGGCATTTTCTAGTGATCCTTCTACAGCTTGTTGACTCGATGTATCCGTCCTACCTTGCAGCACACGATGGGAGGTATCATCCAACTCATCCGGATTTTCAGATGTCGGCGGTGCCAGAGGAATGGGAAAAGGTACACCACTCATGAACTAAGCAGCATACACCACTGATATTCTCCACCAGGTGAACGAATGTTGATGAAGGAATGTTGAAAATGGTTGTGGAAGGAAGGATGTTGTAGGTTGTTGTGGGTTAGCTAGTTCAAATGATTTGATGGTTGTGATGCTTGTTTGCTGGTTACTATGGTATTAATTCAGGGGTTTAATTCGTTGTTCTAAAGAAAGTGGTAGAGGAAGGGCAAGAAGGCGTTCATCTCTCCATGACCTTACAACACTCGCAGTCCGCCGATTAAAGTTCCAATATTTATTGCAATATCCACTTCAAGTCACAGAAGTCCTGCTGACAGGTAGTTGGTTCAATTGAGCAAGGATGGTAATAATCAGAAGTACAAAGTAGAGTTCCAATCTAACTGGTCGCAAGTACAACTCCAATATGATGAGTATGAACCAACCCTAGGTGTGTGCTGCAGCAAGATGACTAAGTCCAAAGGTTAATACTTACACAGTCCAACCCTGTGTATCCCAGCAGTAAGTATGGTCAGTCCTCACAGGAAGAGCATTACGTTCTATCTCCTGCCTGCTTGGTCAGCTCATCTGCTTATATACAACTCAGACGCCTCCAACTGTGCTGTAGCCACTTTAAATCAAGTCAAAACATCGAGTCAAAACACGTTTATCCCAACTCTGCAGCAGACGCCTAGTCTCTGCATGAAACATAGTTGCTCCAGCCACCTATACTCCAGACAAGGCATAGGGATCCCCTTCCCAGCAGCCTCTGCGAGTAAACCTTCCCACAGTGCACCCTGATTGTAAACATTCCCATCATGCAGCTGAAAAGCTGCCTTCTGATTGGTCTAGAAGTGCTGCAGTTCCTGTTGCAATACTTTGTGGGAAGGGTGCAAAGAACTGTGGGAAGGCTCCACAGGAAGTGGCCTTTTAAGGCCACGGTGTGCTGTAGCCACTTTAAATCAAGTCAAAACATCGAGTCAAAACACGTTTATCCCAACTCTGCAGCAGACGCCTAGTCTCTGCATGAAACATAGTTACTCCAGCCACCTATACTCCAGACAAGGCATAGGGATCCCCTTCCCAGCAGCCTCTGCGAGTAAACCTTCCCACAGTGCACCCTGATTGTAAACATTCCCATCATGCAGCTGAAAAGCTGCGTTCTGATTGGTCTAGAAGTGCTGCAGTTCCTGTTGCAATACTTTGTGGGAAGGGTGCAAAGAACTGTGGGAAGGCTCCACAGGAAGTGGCCTTTTAAGGCCACGGGACTGGTGGTTGGAGGCGTCTGAGTTGTATATAAGCAGATGAGCTGACCAAGCAGGCAGGAGATAGAATGTAATGCTCTTCCTGTGAGGACTGACCATACTTACTGCTGGGATACACAGGGTTGGACTGTGTAAGTATTAACCTTTGGACTTAGTCATCTTGCTGCAGCACACACCTAGGGTTGGTTCATACTCATCATATTGGAGTTGTACTTGTAACCAGTTAGATTGGAACTCTACTTTGCACTTGTGACTATTACCATCCTTGCTCAATTGAACCAACTACCCGTGAACAAGACTTCTGTGATTTGAAGTGGATATTACAATAAATATTGGAACTTTAATCGGCGGATTGCGAGTGTTGTAAGGTCATGGAGAGATGAACGCCTTCTTGCCCTTCCTCTACCACTTTCTTTAGAACAACGAATTAAACCCCTGAATTAATACCATGGGAACCAGCAAACAAGCATCACAACCATCAAATCATTTGAGCTAGCTAACCCACAACAACCTACAAATATCCTTCCTTCCACAACCGTTCACCCACATTCGTTCACCTGGTGGAGAATATCAGTGGTGTATGCTGCTTAGTTCATGAGTGGTGTACCCTTTCCCATTCCTCCGGCACCGCCGACATCTGAAAATCCGGATGAGTTGAATGATACCTCCCATCGTGTGCTGCAAGGTAGGACTGATACATCGAGTCAACAAGCTGTAGAAGGATCACTAGAAAACGCCGGGGACTACGATTTGCTCGCTAGATTTGGCCAGTCTGGCAGATCAAGTCGCTCCCGTGGGCAAGCTGACCCTATAGCATTGGACAATCGTAACAGACCTATAATTAACGAAAGGATACATGGTGCATACAGGTGGAATTTTACCACCCCCAGCGACATTGACTCCATATTACCTAGTCAGTTTGAGGAGTCAAGCACAGGTGAAACCGACTTAGAGGACCCACGAGCGCTCAATTCGGGAATTCTAAGCTCGGCCAGGTCAGGCAAGGAATCAATCCATCCAGCGGCCTTGACAGAGAGGTCTGACCAGCCTGGCGTGGCGTCTCCAACCGACGTCGCGGGCCCCAGTGGCGCTACATCGGAACCAGCCCTCACAGTACGACTACACCCCGATGTAGCCAGTGATACCAATGGAGAAGATTGCAGTCAGGATGAAGTAAACCTTCTCCCTGAAAATACCAGTTTAACCGCGGTTGCAGATCGGTCTGCTATTGATTTTGATGAAACACCATTGGATCACTCTATAAACTCTCAGGATTTACACAATACCAGGAGGAAATTGGAATATCATAAATCTGTCTCTCAGGATTTGGACAGACATCTACAGGATTTATCAGATATAGAGGAACAAAAAGAGCCAGAGGATCATAGTCAGGATCAACAAAATCTACAAAATCAAGGTCAGTTGAATATTCAGAATCAACATCCACCATCTCCTGCTCAACCAATCAACCCACCAATCAATATGGCGGCAGTACCACCCATAAAACCCCCTGTTTTCAATGGTTCAAGTGGAGAAAATCCTGAAACCTATTTCGACGAACTAGATGCAGTTGCCACACTGTATGAATGGAACGATGATAAAAAGTTGTTGATGGCAAAGCATGGATTAAAAGGCATAGCTGCTGATTGGGTAAAAACTCTAGCAAACGACAAGAAAGACACTTATGCACATTTGAAAGCTGCCGTTATAGACATCTTTGAAGACAAACGGACATCTAAGCAGAAACATAGGGATTTCTTCTCACTCAAACAAGAAAAAGACCAATCTGTATTGGACTTTGCTGGAATATTGAGAAAACATCAAGTAGCTGGCGATGTGGCACCAGAACTAGTGTTAGCAGTTTTTATTGGTGGAACCTCTCCGGCAATATCAAGAGAACTGGCCAGAACAGACGTGAAAACCATTGAGGATGCAATTAAAGTAGCATCACGGCTTGAATCTCTGGATAAGAAAACACCAAAAGCCTCAGCTGCTGTTATAGAAGCATCTCCACCGGCACATCCAGATGATCGTCTCGATCAACTGTTAGCCGCCCTGGAGGCTGCTGGTGACAAGCAACAGCAAAATGCACCCATGCGCCAGAACTACCAGAACTACAACCAGCCTAACAGAAACTACAATGCAGATAGAAATCCAAGAAACCAGGGACCACGACCGTTTTATCCAAATAAACAGTCCTTTGGGTACCAAGGATGGGCCAATAAAGGACAATGGCAGAACGGTCCAAGAAACCAGCCTTTCCAACGGCCACGTTTTTACCCCCAATCTGGGAGACCCTACATGCAACAGCCTGCCACACAACAGCCAAATCAACAAAGGAATGTAGGAAAAACAGGACAGGGAAATCAATATCGCCCAGGTAATAGAGCAGAGATAGGAGAAGATAATCGCAAATATTGCTCAGTGCATGAAATGTATGGACACAGTACTGATGCCTGTAGCTGGCTTTAAAATAAGATGGGTGAAATGAGAGCGACAGGACAAGCACCTGGAGCACGAGGCGGCCCGTCAGGAAACAATCACCAGGGAAACTAAAAGGCTGGTCCGTGCCGCCTATTACAACAACACTGCATTCTATGGGCGGATCAGCTAATGACAAACTTAGCAGTGAACCATTATTTCTGACCATCAACTTATGTGGAAAAGAGAAATCAGCATTTCTCGACACAGGAGCCAGTGACTGTTTCATCTCAAAAACGTACAAACAATCACTACCAGAAGAATGCATAGTAGAAACTTTTGATGCAAATCTGAAGGTAAATATGGCAGATGGTAACAGCAAAATTATTTCAGAAACTGCAAGATTAAAATTCATGGTGGAAGGAGCACGACTATATTTCAACTTCCATGTCATGGAAAATCTTTGCCATGATGTCATGATTGGTAGGAATCTACTAGAAGCACTTCAAGCAGATATGAAAATGGGAGACAGAAAAGTGGAAATCTTCAAAGGAAATCCAATATCAAGCACAGAAAACGAGAAATTGCTCCCTATGCAGGAGAAAATTATATCAGTCTTGCCATGGAGACAGGTACAAGGAGAACAAGGAGATACTGTACTCTGTGAACCATCAGGACTTGCACCACTATGTGTAGAAAGCAGTGTCAACCAACTAGGAAAAACATGGTGGATAAAAATCATGAATTGCTCAGATAAACCTATCATTCTGGGAAAGAATGATGTCCTAGCATATGCCAGTAAAGGTGAAGCACCTGGACTGGACCCGGAAGATCTAACAGACTTCCTTAGAGTAGACCATCAACAGAAAATGGGAATACCAGCCGAAGTGTGTCAAATGGCAATAGATTTTGTAAAATCATTGACAGCTGACCAGTTTGAAGAACGAAGAAAAACAACACCAAAGGAAGAAAAGATAAAACAGATCGACCTAAGTGAATCTTGTCTGGATGAAACACAAAAGGAAGAATTCATAAAGATGCTATTGGACAATCAAGACAGCCTTGCATTTGACATGTCTGAGCTTGGTCATTGCAAAATTTCACCAATGAAAATTAGAGTGGATGAATCTAAAGGAATAGCCTGCACAAGACCCTACAGATACTCACCACAGAAAATGGAAGTAATAGATGAGCAAGTGAAACAGCTTCTGGATATAGGAGTGATAGAACCAAGTGAATCAGCATGGCGAAGCCCTCTTGTAGTGGCTTATAAAAAGAATGGAAAACCCAGGCTCTGCACAGACTACAGATGGCTTAATTCCATCACGTACAAGGACAAGTTCCCCATGCCTACAGCAAGATCTCTATTCCTCTTCATGGCATACAAGAAACCCACTATGTTCACAGCACTCGATCTTCTCAGTGGATACCATCAAGTTGAGATAGACAAGGATTCAAGACAGTTCACAGCATTTGAGACATCTACAGGAGTCTACCAATATCGACGTGTAGCATTTGGCCTTTGTGGAGCGCCATGGCAGTTTACCAAGGTAATGTCTACTGCTTTAAATGGCCTCATACCAAGGACATGTCTGGCATACTTAGATGATGTAATAATCTACGACCAGACATTTGAGGATCACCTGAAAAACGTTCAACTTGTTCTGAAAGCACTAGCCAAAGCGGACTTAAAAATCAAGCCCGAAAAATGTGATTGGTGTAAAAACAGAATCAACTACTTGGAACATATTATTAGCAAGGAAGGTCTTGAAACCCAACCCAGGATAATTAAAAAGGTCAAGGCAGTGAAAAGACCAAAGAATGTGAAAGCTGTCAAATCGTTCCTGGGACTGTGCAATTACTACCGTTCCTTCATCCCGGGATTCGCCAAGGTAGCTGTTCCTCTGAACAAGTTGCTACAAAAATATGCAACGTTTGAATGGACTGACAAGTGTGAAGCATCATTCCAGGAGATCCAGACAAAACTGACTTCACCACCATTGCTGATACACCCAGAGATAGGTGGACATTTCATAGTGCTAACAGATGCATCAGATCGCGCTTGTGGCGCTGCAATCTGCCACAAAATCGACGATCTATACAGACCTATCCTGTACTTCGGGTACACAATGAATGGAGCAGAACTCAACTACACTGTGACTGAAAAGGAAGCCCTGGCCGTAGTAAAAGCACTGAAAACATATGAAGATATGTTGCAAGGAGGAAAAGTGACTGTGGTAACAGACCACAAGCCATTAGTATCATTACTGATGCAAGCTCACAAGGCGCCCTCGAAACGTCTGAAAAGATGGGCGTTATCATTATCGGACTTTGATCTGGAAATAACGTATGAACCAGGAGCCACTCATTACCTACCAGACTATCTGTCTCGTGTACAAGAAGACGAGGAAAACAGTGACGAGGAGGAATTCGAACCAGACGTGGGATGTGAAATATTCAACATTGAACCCAACCAGGAGATAAGCACTGAGAGAATGATGAGAGCTCAGCGCGACGATCCAACCTGCAATCAGATGATTGAATACCTGGAAGACGAAGTATTCCCAGATGATTGGGAAGAAGCCAAAGCTGTCATGATTAAATCAGAATTCATGGGAATGATAGAACCAGGACTCTTGGTAAAATTCTCAGCTCCACGTAGAAAGAAAAGAGGACAATTCACTGAGGTGAGTGGCAAAATCGTCGTGCCAAAGGAATTACAGCAAAGGGTACTGAAGATTCTACATGACTATATAATAACTGGCGGACATGTAGGCACAGCTGCTCTATGCAGCAAAGTGACGTCCAAGTACTACTGGAAGAACCTACACGAGGACATTGCAGAATATGTCAGGAAATGTGAAACCTGTGCTCTGAGAAAAAGAGCTCCTCACTTCAAAGCAGCTGCCAAAAGCTGGGATACACCGGATTACCCGTGGCAGCAAGTACAAGTGGACTTCATAGGACCGTTGAAACCAGCAGCAGACAAGTCAAAATATATAATGACATTTGTGGATTTGCTGACAGGATACCCAGAAGCATTTTGCACAGAAGATTCGACAGCAGCAACAGGAGCAGACCTGTTTCTGAAGAACATCATATGCAGATATGGAAAAGTGGAACGCATACACTCGGACAGAGGCCCGACTTTCATATCATAACAACTAGACTTAATTGTCGCCACAGCATGACAAGTGCGAGAATGCCTACCGGGAATGCGAGAGTTGAGAGGATGCACAAAAGCCTCGAAAACATTATTGCATGCTACATCGATGATGGACATGACATGTGGCCAGATTTGGTCCCAATAGCCCTATGGACGATCCGATCCAGTATCAGTGGTAGAACGGGATTTTCCCCCTACGCACTATTGTTTGGACGTGACACAAAAGCCATGGGCCTACCTGACAACCGACCAACGCCTACAACTCTCTCAGAATCAGAATGGTTCCTAAGAACAAAGGACAACATAGAACAATTCAAGAAACTGGCTAAAACATACACAGACGAATACGAGGAAAATCTTAGGAAAAGATTGGATGCAGGAAAACGACCTGTAGACTTCAATGAAGGAGATCTCGTGTACGTGTATGACCCTATGTGTTCTGCAAACCGAGTCTCGAAATTCTCGGACCGCTACAAAGGGCCCTACCGCATAGAAGAAGTGAAGGATGACCACCTAGTGCGCGTGGCATCTGTAGCAACTGGTGTTAAAATACCACACTTCGTGAACATACAGAAACTCAAAAGGTGTTACACAACTTGGGCACCAGCGATAGCAGAGGAAGACGATGTAGATGAAGAAGTAAATGAAAATCTTGATGAAGAAGTAGATGAAGAAAACGAAAATTATGAACAAGAAGAAAGAAATGAAGAAATTCCTGAAGAAATGGAAGAAGGAAATGAAAAACATGAAGAAACTATAGAAGAAAATAAGGTCCCGACACAAGAGGACCCTCCTGGGACAAAGAATCAGGACGCTGACGTGCTTCGGGCACTAGGCAAGGTGGGCAAAAATGACAAAGAAAATGCTGACGCGCTTCGGGCGCTAGGCTTGGTGGGAAAGAATAAGAAAAGTAAAGAAAAGGCTAGCCTGGACAGACGGTCTGCCAGTGACGACGCCACTAAAAAGAAGCAATCAGCGGCGCATGCCCGCACCCCTTCCTCGACGCCCCCGGCTCAGGAAAGCTGCAAGAAACCTTCTCTGAGGAGTAGTCGCCCCAGGGCCGCAGCCCGTCCCCCTACGCACTGGACCGATACAGACGGGGAGGACGATGAATGTGATTTTATTGTGATATAAATATTGAATTGACCTGGTAATCCCAACGGCTGGGAGTTGGTACAGAGGCCAGCTGGTATGGGAACACCATGTCCCGGGTTCCACAGGTTTCAACTATTAGGACTTATTACTATTTAAAACCTCCGAGGTTATGAAAAATGTATATGAAACCCCTGGCTTATCACATGATTATATGAATGATAAATGGAAACTATAATGGAAATGCAATGAAAAGTAACAAGGATAATATGTACTACTAACAAAGAATGAGAAGGATACTTATAAAATACTACAAGGGAAAATACGTGCCTCGCACAATACGCGCTACAACTAGCCCATTACACATTAAACATGAAAGCAGCGCACTACAGTTATCATAGTACGTCACCACTAAGACACTACACAAGCTATTATCGAAGGAGAGCAATGAATAATTATCCTCAGAGGATCTAGCATACTCTAAAAGAAATATAGGAAGCAGAAGGTAGGACTAAAAAGTGGACCACTCCACTCTATACTAACAGTAAAACAAGGCTGACACCTAGTGTGCGGATTAGGAACCACGCAGCAGGACGGTGCAGTGGAGCCGCCTGACGTGCATATTGGGTACTATACGTGACACAGGCGCAGTGGCGCCGCCTGACTGCAAACAAAGGAACTAAAGACTGATACACGGCGCAGCAACGCCATCTGGTGTGAAACATTATGACTAGAGCCTGCAGCTCTGCATAGGGAAGTGAGAACGCCCTCCCACTCCTACTAAGCCTTACTGCACTGCATATGCGCTATCTAGTACGACATACTTACAAATGAACAGCTGTGACTATGATATCTTCAACCCTAATAATATGGTTATAGGTGTGCAATCTGGAGTATGCACTATACATTAGAAATGGAATGATATGAACTGACTTATAATGCCAAAATGCACGGCAAAAATCTATCTATATATATGTAGGGGCCGGTATCGTCGTATATATATTAGTGCCGTTCATCCGAGAGACGTGTTCGTGTGGTGCCTGTTCCTTCTATGCCAGCTAGGTGTCGCTTTGTGATACCCCGTTGGTACAAGAGGGGGCGGCACCATGCCTCGCGTCCAGCTCCTACTAAGGAGCCGGACGAGCGGCAGAAGGTCACTGGACCTAGTCCAGTCCAGACGCGCAGTTTAACCTGTAGAGTAGAGTGCAATAAAGTCCTACCCGAGAGGTAGGGGTTTCTGGGGCTTTGCCCAACCCGAACTACTCGTGTTGTGTTGGTATTTCTAGTGGTAAGCGAGCCAAAGAGCCACCCAACATATAAGTCAATACGAACCATTACACTGGTGCCGTGACCAGTTGGTTCGGGGGTGGTGCGCGGCCACATTGGCCGAAAGCCTCGGGACACCCGAAGCGGATCCCCCCAGCCCCGGGCTAGAGGGATTCGAAGAGGATGACTTCACATCCCAGCATCTGTTGTTAGACTGGAAACCCAGTCAACAACAAATGTATAATCCAGCGGGTGTCCGAACTGTTTCCTCGACACCTGGTCTGATGGACGGTGCCACGGGTGATGGTATCGTAAACTTGTATCCGGGTACACCCCAAATGGGAGTACCGGATACGGGATTGTTCAAGGGAATAATAAAACCCTCAACTTTAGACCTGAGTGATTGGTCCCAAGCTATGACTAGCAGACGCCAGCTGTGTCCTATTGTACCAGCAGGCTCGGCTAGTAACTTGGGTATGCCAGTGGCACCGAGCCCTGGAAAACGTACTGCGACCCCCCCAGAAGCAGTACCAGATGGTCCAAACGAGGTACCCCCATTAATGACATCGTCGGACCATGACAGCGATGATGGCAAAGCCATAAGGGACGCAATAGTCCCAGGCGTGAATGCGAAGAATAAGCCTAGGGGTACTGAACCGAAAAGCTCGGAAAGGCATCACCTAGGCCGATCGCTAGACGAAGGCTTGTCTGACTCCATGTTTAATCCTGGAGGCAGTCGAAGGTCTATATACGGACGTCGGATGGGCCCCGGGTATAAAACTACCCCGGCCTATTTGAAAGCCAAAGAACAGGTAGAGTTACAAGCTAAGCGGCAACATGAACAATTCATGGCGGCCCAATTAAAAATAGAAGAGGAAACTAAGTCTCGGATCGGAAAATTACGTTCCGATGAGCAGGAGGCGATTCTAAAAGAATCTGACCTAAAGTATCGTCTAACTTCGGCAACCCATCGTTTGGAAAGGAAGGAGAGAGACGAACGCGAGAAAGAGAAAAGATTGGCCGAGTTGGAACTCGAAGAAGGCAATAAACTTAGAGCAATCGAAAAGGCTAGAGCCGAAGAAATTGCTAAGGCCCGGGATGTAAACAGATTACAGTCCGAGTTGCATGCTATGGAGGAGAAGCTAAAGAAACTTCAACTCCGAAAGGCGGAGACAGAGGCCAAAATGGTCTCGGAACAAGCCGAGATAAGGAAGGAGACCAACGAGTACCAAAGGTCTCAGAAAGAAAAAGGTGAAAAGTACCGCTTATTAAAGGATACTTTTAAGCGAGAGGCTTTAGCCGCGCAGGAAGAACGAAACCGAGCTGTGTCGGAAAATGAAAAGATTCGATCCGAAATCTTAGCAGAAAACGCACAGCTGAGGGAGGAACAGCGAAACCTGACCACAGATCTAGCTACCCTCACAATAAATAAGTCTGCCATGGAGAGTTATTTACAAGAGCAGGAGCAAGCGAATGCCCCTCCGGCGAGTAAGGACACAAACCCGAACTTGACTTTCGTTAAACAGGGCGACCCGGTCTCCTGTTCTACGCCGAAGCATCCGCCGTATAATCCTTTTGTCAATGATAATGCGACGCGGAATGTAGATCAAGGGGGAGTTTATATTAGAACCCAAGATAAACATGGCCGAACTAGTAGAGTCCGGATAAGTGAAGTCCCCATAGTCCACAATTTGGACCCGGACTATGTACCACGGGAAGCCTCTGACAGTAGTGCAGAGACTAAGGGATTCCACATACATGTGGATCCGAGTGACAGTGTGGGGTTGGGAGCTGGTTATGACAGCAACCAACCCAATCCATCAAACGATGGCAGTCATCCGACGGGTAACCAGCCTTCAAGCGGCGGTTATCAAAGCACCCAAGGAGGGGGCGGTACCACGGGTCCCACAGGCTACAGTGGTACCTCGGGTCCCGGCCCTAACCAGGGTGGCGCGGGTTATACGAACCACAGTGTGCCACAGTGGACGTATACGCAGCCACCACCACCACCTCCACCGGGCAATACGAGCTTCGGTGGTATAGGGGGCAACCGAACCTTGAATGAAACAAAGGCGGTTGAATGGAGCAAACAGCAATGCACTAGATTGATGTATGCTCATAATTCTGCCCGAAGGGTAGCCGTTATTCCAAAAGAATATGACGGTACTCGACCTTGGAAAGAGTGGTTTGAAGACTTCATCGATGTGATGAATTGTAATGGGTGGACCCCATACTAAGCCAAGCCACATCTGGTAAGATGTTTGAAGGGCGGTCCAGGTCGCATGGCTGTAGAGCAATGGCGGACCTGGTATGGTCTCGTTGGAAGTTTTGAGCAGTTGGTAGAATCTGCTAGTGGACTGTTATGCAACATGGTCAAGGAGGACCCGATGGTCCGTTTCAAGAAACGTACACAGAAGCCTAACGAAGCTTTCCGAGCATACGGTATGGAGCTCCATGCTCTGCTAAGCAAGGCCAGACCCGGTACTGAAAACCAGGACTGGTATATGGACGATTTGATCACACAATTCGTCAAGGGTCTGAGAGACCGAGATGAGCAGATTGCTACCAGGGATGCCTGGAAAGAAGGCGTAACGCTTCACGACATATTTAATGGTATAGATATGGCCGTGAAGAAGCGAACGATGTTAGCCGGAGACATACCGAATGCCAGCAGCTTGGCTCCCCTGGTGTCAGTAGTCCAGCAGTCTGGGGCACAAGTCCCCTCAGACGATTTCGAATTGATTGAAATCGAACAGGAGGACGGAACCTTCTGTTCGGTTCAATTAAGGAAGAATACTACGGGTAGGAAGTATATTCCAAGGAAAGCTCTCAATAAGCCAAGGGACTCTAGACCACCACCCGAGGTCAAGAGTGACCCGAAGGCCAGTGAGAAGGCATCCAAACCTTTCGTAAGCGCCGATAAAGTGAAGGGTCAGTCCCCGGACATGACCAAACTTATGGAGGACATGTGTAAGAAAATTACAGATGCCATCCAAGCCAGTCGGCAGAGACCCCGAGTGGATCGCCGAACTGTAAAGTGTTTCAGGTGCCAGCGCATGGGACACTATTCATCTGAGTGTACCGCTGCTAAACCGGTAATGGCTGCCTTCTATGAAGCCGAAGACAATGGCGAAGGAAGGGAGAACACTACGGATTCCACTGACGTGGAAAACTAGTGGGGGTTGTATCAACGGCATCTGATACGACCCCAAGGAAGAACGAATGCCAAAATGCTACCGGGGGTAACCCGGTGGAAGATTTCGAATCAATTACACCTGGAGGCCGGGTGGCCGGGGGTGCGCACCCCTGCACCTTGGCCGGGGCCGGGGACCCTAGTGTTTGTATGTATGAGAGTGAATATATGGAGGCGAGTGGCCACACTAGGGGAGAGGAAGGATGGATCAAAGAGTTGATCCGAGTGTGTGGGACACGCCTTCCCCCAAGTCATCCGTGTCTGGAATTCCTGAGAGGACTCGGATTGAATCTTGGTGATTCGGGAGACTTTCGCCAGTTTACCAGTAACCCCTCACCCTTAGGGGGGAGACGGTGGTATGTACCCATATCTGTGGAAGGCCGGGTAGGAGAATTCTTGGTGGATACCGGAGCTAGCCACTCCTGTGTGTCCAAAAGGTTTTTCGACTCGGTGGCCAGCAGCCATGAGAACCTCAAAACGGGAGTAAATGCTTGCACGGCCGACGGAAGCAGCATGCGTACATTTGGTAGGACGTTTATGCCTATCCGTATAGGAGGCAAAGAATTTGTTCTTTCGCCAACTATAGCAGAGGTTAGTGATGACGGAATCCTCGGACTGGATTTTGCAAGCTTATACGGGGCCGTCTTGGACCCGAGGGACGGTATGATGAGTATACGGAACCCGTATGGCTTGCATGTCCAATGCGTATTGAGACAGGTGTCTTCGGTCGCATCAGTGATACATACGGTGAAGATCCCACCGGGTACCACTTGCGATGTCCTTTGTGGCGGGTCCATGGCTCAAAGGGATGAAACTGGAGTCTATGAACCCGATACGGTGTACTTGTCGAGCGTTGGGTTAGACTCAGTGGATACATTAGTGGCTAATGCAGCTTGGACTGTATTACCCATGACTAACCGAAGTGGTTCAGTAGTCTATTTGAGGCGAGGCGACTGTATTGGGAGGATGAGCTCGGTAGAACATGTCGCCGAGGCCAAATTCAATAAACCACTGAACCCTGTTAGTAAGCATCCTTTGGATGAAGAATTCCAAAAGCTGATTGATCAGTCTGATTTAGAAAATACGGAGGATAAGGGTTGCCTGGCGAAACTCCTACAGAAGTACGAGAGTGCTTTCGGTAGGGAGGGAGGACCGGTGGGTAGATCCGATAAGGTGTTGCACACCACAGATGTGGGCAACGAGAAACCTTTTAAAATTCCGTATCGTAGACTTCCTCTAAAGAAGAAGTTAATTTGCGAAGAGGAAATACAAAAACAGTTAGACCTAGGGGTAATCGTGCCCAGCTCGAGTCCCTGGTCCAGCCCTGTTTGTATGACCACTAAGAAAGACAGTACAATCCGCTTTTGTGTCGACTACCGGAAACTGAATGGTATAACTAAGAAGAACTCGTATCCTTTACCAAGGATAGACGAGACTTTAGATAGCTTGGGCGGAAACCAATGGTTCTGTACCTTGGATTTACAGTCCGGGTATTGGCAAATACCGATGCACCCCGATGACAAGGAGAAGACAGCATTCTCCAGTCATATGGGGCTATTCGAGTATAATGTCTTACCCTTCGGATTGTGTAATGCCCCCGCTACATTTGAGGCTATGATGGAATCCTTACTGAGTGATCTTTTGTGGAAGAAATGCCTGGTTTACTTGGATGATGTGGTCGTGTTCGGCAAATCGTTCAAGCAATGCCTGGCGAATCTGCAATTAGTCCTCGACCGGATACTATCAAACGGTCTTAAACTTAAACCCAAGAAGTGTAATTTGTTTAAGAAAACCATTACATACTTGGGAAGGATCATTACTCCTAACGGGGTGAGTGCGGATCCGGAGAAATTAGAAGCTGTAGACAATTGGGAAAGACCTACGAGTGCTAAGGAGGTGAGATCATTTTTAGGATTCTGTTCCTATTATCGTGATATTATACCAAATTACTCTCGTGTGAGCTTCCCCATGCAGTGTTTAGCTCACTGGACTCCGGGTAGGGCACGGGACCCTTTCCCATGGACCAGCGAGCAAGAAGAATCTTTTAATAAAATAAAAGATTTGTTTAGGAATACACCCGTGTTGAAATATCCCACTCCCGAGGGACATTTCATCTTAGACACCGATGCGAGCAATGATGCAATTGGGGCAGCTCTCTCTCAGGTCCAAGGGGGAGTCGAAGTGCCAATAGCATTTGCTAGCAACACGTTAAGCAAGACACAGCGAAATTATTGTACCACCAAGCGAGAACTCCTCGCTGTGGTGGTGTATACGAAGAAGTTCAAGCATTTCCTTTGGGGAAGTGACTTTACCTTAAGAACCGACCATTCGTCTCTTAGGTGGCTCCTTAATTTTAAGGACGCCGAGGGGATGATAGGACGATGGTTAGCTCACCTATCCGAATTCAGATTAGAGCATAAGCAAATAGAGCACCGACCCGGTACTAAACATATCAATGCGGATGCCCTGTCGAGACGACCCATCCGAAGGTGCCAAAATGCCACTTGTGATGACTGCGGAGCCCACAATGCTGTGGTAGCCGGGTTGGTATTTAATCATACCACCCCCCGTATCCCCTGGGAGGAGGCTGTGTGTAGCTATCTTGATTGGTCCCCGGAGACCATAAAGAAGTTCCAACAGTCGGATCCCACCACTGCGCGCATAATGGAATACCTACGGTCAGGTATTAAACCGGCAAGGCCGCTAGTATCCCTAGAAGATAGGGAGGCGAGGCGGTTGCTAGCCCAATGGACCGAGCTAGAGATCCGAGACGGCATACTGTGCAGGTGGAAGACAACTCCCACCAACGGTAAGCTGTTGCAAATAGTGATACCCACCCCGATGAGGAGGGACATCATGTATTATTGCCATGGCCATCAAACAAGTGGCCATTTCGGTAAGAAAAGGTCAATAGAACGCCTACAAAGGCGTTACTACTGGCCCGGTATGAGAGGCGACCTGCTTCGGTGGATCGCCACTTGCCCGGATTGCTGTAAAAACAAGCCGGGACCCGGCCTGGGTAAGCAACCCCTATCCCAGGAATTGTTTGGTATCAGATTCGCTCGAGTGGCGATAGATATCATCAGTGGAATTAAAACGACGCCCCGAGATAATACTTGTATGATGGTCGTAACCGACTATTATACCAAGTACACTCGGGTGTTCCCCCTTCCTAACCACAAAGCCGCCACGTGTGCGGAGGCATTTGTGAAAGGCTGGGTCCTACATTTGGGTGTTCCCCTTATGATGCACAGCGACCAAGGAAGGGAGTTCGAGTCGGAGCTATGGCAGGAAATGTGCCATTACCTAGCCATTTGCAAGACCCGAACAAACCCATACCGACCACAGTCGGATGGGCAGGTAGAGCGTTTCAACAGAACCCTCATACAAGTGCTAAAGCCCCTGGTCAATACCCACCAGGACGACTGGGATGAACAGTGTGAGTTTGTGGTACATGCCTACAACAACACTGTCCATTCATCCACTAATTGCACTCCCAACTTGCTAGTCTTCGGCGAGGACATCATAATGCCCGCCGACTTAGTGTATGGAGTGGTTGGTATAGACCCGGAGGCGCCCTGCACTGTGTTGTTTGTGGAGTCATTAAGGGACAGGTTCAAACAGGCATACGAGGCCGTTCGTAAAGAACTGCTGAAGAGTGCGAAGTGGCAGAAGGTGGGTTATGACACCAATGCTAAACGAACTCGTTTTAATGTAGGGGACAAAGTCCTAAGGTATTATGAGCCGCTGGAGAAGCTGAAGCTCGTAACGCCTTGGGAAGGTCCGTTTAAAATAATTCGTGTCATCTCCGAATCCACGGTGATGATGGAGGACTGCCTAACTGGTAGGAAATGGAAGACAAATGTCGGAAAACTTCGGCCCTGGAAGGGACGCGAAGAGGCGGAGAGGGAGTTCGGCTACAAACCACCCGTATCTGTCCCTAGTGGACCGAGCGTGGTAGTACCGACGAAACGCCCTAGAGGCCGGCCGAGAAAGACGCCGGGAGACGAGGGTATGGTGAAAAAGAAGACGAAGGCCAGGAAACGACCTAATCGTAAGAAAAGGAAAAATGTCTCGCTGAGTGAAGGCATTACGTATGGGAAGGTGCCCGCAGTGGCTAAGCGGAATCCGGAAAGGGCCGTACGTAAAGCCGGGAAAAATAAAAGGCTAACCGAAGGCGTTAGACGCAGTCCCCGGTTGAGGTCTGCCGTAACCTAACTCAGTACACAACGAGCTGCTGCGTGTTGTCCGCCATAGGCGGGTAACATACGTTCCACGGCTGGAGATGTCGAACGTGCCCTCCCCGGGGAGCTGTATCCCGTGAGCGGCGGTCGGATTAACCGGTACATTCGCTTTGAAGCGTTGTATAATCCGCCAAACTCCAGCAGATAGCACTCGGGTGATAGGCCACGTCTCGCATGTCGAGTCAAATGTTAGTTCGGATCTAGTTCCCTAGGTGGCGCCGCGGGTGCGGCGGGAAAGCTTGGAACTAGGTCACCGGATAGCCACGGCGGGATCTCGCGAGGCGAGATGTGTGACGTCATACTGGTCATAACTAGAGCGGACTCGTGGTGGTTAGACGCCACCCGTTTTTGCTCTAGTTAGTGTTGGTAGTTTACAGGCCCCTAGCTGTCGGTTAGCTTGCCTAACATCAACCTTTTGTTGGACGAATCCTTCGGGAGGAGTCCAACACAGACGCCAATTCATTTGGAAGTTGTCCTCAGTGCCATGGCACAGGGGACGATTGACGCCGCGCGTCAAACTGCCAACGTTCTGTTGGAACTAGGCGAGGACCCGAAGGTCCCGTCTCGGGTCGAGGAATCTATGGATTCTTCGACAGAGGAGGCCGCCCGGACGCTGTCGGCTATGGCCGAGGCCACCGACCGGGAGAGGATGCCACCTCCACCACCACCACGCCCGGAGCGCTCGTCTGCAGCAGCCGCTTCGGGTAGCAAAGTGGATGTCTTGGACATTCCAATGTATCCTCCGGGATTTAAGACTCGGATCGAACGTATGGCACACGTCGATCGCGAGGCCGGTGTTGTGTACACCTCCTGGGGGACCTACATCCCCATGCACGCCTCCGTGTTCGGATGCGGACCATTGGCGGTGGAGCAGGGCGTGCCCGAGCCCATACCAGATGATTTCAAGACTCTGGTAATGGACTCGTGCAGTGACGAGTTGGCTGACAATATGCCAGTCTCTTGGCTTCGCAACTACCTGAAGTTAGCGGAGAAGATGGCGGTCAACGAGAGTCTGGCCCGAGCTGTGTTGATCTCCGAGGGCATCACCCGAAAGGCCTCGGAGTTAAGGGAGTCCGAATCCGACATGGATACAGACTCCACAGTCACCTTGTCGTCGGTGGAAACCGACCGGGTCAAGCGATTGACCCGTAAACCTGCGCCTAAGGGTCCTCTCACCGAGAGCGATCTGGAGGCTGAGGATGTCCGCATCGCCGTCGAGAGGTCCACAACCGAGACCGACCAAGCTGCCGACATCCCGGAGGCACCTGGCGAGATCTCGGAAGAGGACATCTCGCGCCAGCAGGCTGCTGTAGAGGCAAAGCGAGCCGAGCTTGCCAAACAGCAGAAGGAGCTCACCGCAGCTCGCCGGGCCCATCGCAAGCAGCAGGCCCAACAGAAAGCCAAGGTCTCTTCCGACTCTGACTCCCCGGTCAGCGGAAGGAGGAGCCCTCGTACAGAGGACAGGAATCCACGGGAGTCGGATTCCAGTCCTGAGATGCCGGCGCAGCCCACCAAGGTTCAGCGCCGGAAGAAGAAGAGCGGAGCGAAAGCGTCTCCGGCAGAGCCCACGCCCCCCACCAAGCCGAGGGGTAAGGGTCAGCCGAAGGCGCCCGCTTCCACCACCACACCCTCAACCACCACAGTAGCCACCTCGGCTGTAGCTTCCACTGCCAGCACCAGCGGAAAAAGCGCCAAATCCTCTGCCAAGGCTTCGGCTGGTACCACCACCACCAGCCGAGCGAGCAGGGGAGCTGGTATCTACACGGACAGTGAGGATAGCGACAGCGATCCAGAACTGCCCGAGTCGGCCAAATCTGATTTGGAGTCCGTGACAACGTGGGAAGAGATGACCACGGATGTCCCGAAGGACGACAATCAGAAATGGATGTGGAAGAATGCAGCCGAGGGGTTCAAAGAACGGACTCCTCGCTGCTTCGCGGACTGTGCCTATGACACGGTCCACTACATGTGTCCCGGCGCCGTCAATAAGGACGGTGATAGCGATGACGAGGAGTGGATGAAGTCCGGCCCCTCAGATACTCCTGTAGGTAAATTCTACCTCATTTGGATTGACCAGCTGAAATCCAAATTGGGGTCGATTTACAGCTACGAGGCCCGGACGAAAGTTCAGTGGGCAATGACCCAATGGGGACCAACCGGCAGCCGCCGACGGTGCCCATTCGAGTCATGCCAGCTGGCTCTCACGGGTGAGAAGATGTTCGAGACGAAGCCTCGCTTCGCTCGCCACATTGTTGAACATCACATGCACCACAAGCCTGTGATGATGTGTGTGCTTGGGGACCGCCCGAGCAAACATTGTGATGGCACGTTCAGCACTCACCAGCGCCGAGACATGGCTCTGCACTTGCAGAAGGCCCATGGCATCGGCCTGGAGAAAACCAGGAAATGAGCCATCAAGTGCTTCAACGAGCTCCTAGCTAACTGGGCCTCGTTGAGCGCCAAAGACGTCAAGGAGCAGGCATTCGAGACCGGATTCTGCTCGTGGAAGAGCGCCAACTTGTTGACCTTCTTCCAAATCAACTTCTCGTCCACGAAATTCGGGATGCCCAGTAAGGTGCACCTGAAGGTGAAAAAGTGGCGAGGGGATGATAAGCGAGAGAAGGCCAAGGCCCGCTCGAAGGGTCCCGGCGGAGGCACAACAACAACTACCGGTGCTTCCAAGAGGACCCGAGCAGACCGGTCCGTGAGCCCTTCGGGTGGCAAGGACCAGCCAAGACCAGCTAACCAAGCTGATCGTCGCGAGTCGGGACAACAAGTCTCGGCTCTGGATATGCCCAGCAACCAGGCCCGTAGGGCGGTTAGCCAGGCAACCACACCGGCGACTCCAGCCACCACCACTACACCTGCACCCGCGGAACAACGCCCGGGCGAAGCCTCTGGCAGCCAGGATGATGGGGGCGAAATCCTCGCTCCCCCATCCGGGTATTCGTCCTATTGGGCCGGAGAGGGATCTTCCGGCAAGCGCCCCACGTATAGTGAGTACGCGGCGAAGTTCCCCGCAGTGGGGCCAGCTGGACCCAAGTCGCAGGTCCTTACCTCCCTGGGCCGGACCAAACCCCGTGGTAGAGGCCGTGGTGGGCTGGAGTCCACCCGAGCTTCCCCGGGTGGTGGCCGAGGCCGGGGCGGTCTAACGGTTGAGGGCCCGTCTGCTCCTCCAGCAGGTACTCCGCCTGCCTCAGTGGAAGCCACCGCGCCTCCACCAGTCATAGTTCCACCAACGGGCCCTCGGGTACCCCTGATGGAGCTAATTTTGGATACGCTGTCAGGTCTTCAGGATCCGAACACGTTTGTTGACCACCGAGATGTCCAAACGGTTCACATCCAGAATGAACTGATGGCGGAGTGGCAGGCATTGCACCGCCAGAATTTTTTGACTACTGGCGGGCAATGACTGAAGCCACCCTCAATCTGGTATATGAAATCCAGAAGAGGGAGGAAGACAAGATCAGGCAGCTGGAGAAGGACAGAGTCCAAGAGGCTCTCGAATCCTGCCGGCGTCAACAGAAGGAAGCTGAAAAGCTTAAGGAGTTTCACCAAGCTGAAAACGCCAGATACATACATAGGTTCAAGGAGGCTGACCTCAAGTTTTTCCTGGCATTCGGGAAACATCTGGAGGAGTGGGACGGCTTACCGTCGTCCCTTATCTTCATACCGGATGTACCCCCGGATGCCCCACCGGTCCCGGTTACTCCACCGGTTCCGGCCACTCCACCGGTCCCGGCTGCCCCGCCAGTTCCGGCAGCTCTCCTGCTCCCGCCCCCTACTGTCACCCGGACTGTTCCAACTGCCACGGTTGCTCCACCAGCATCCGAGGCAATGGACAGTCCATCCGCGGTGATGAGGGCCTTGAGCTTGGAGAGCGATACGCCCAGCGAGGCTTCCGCGGCACTCTCTGTGAGCAGCTGTAGCAGCTCGGCTCCACCTGCCTCAGTGGAGTCGGCTGAGAAGATGGACACGGATCCGGAAGATCTTTAAGTGTCCATCTGACGGTGTCTCCTTTGTACCCGAGGGTAAAAGCATTTAATATGCCAGAGGCACTGTTCCTTACGCTGACTCCTAATATCTGGAACGTAACCTGCAGCGAAGATGGACGCTAAACCCGACATGCCAAAAGGGATTACCACACCTACCCGGGGCTCCATCTTCCCATCTTCATCAGGGCACATCACAACAGCAACGTGGCTTGTCACCACACATATGTCGCCGGATGGAGCTGCAGAAACCAGTCGTTCCAGATTCGCCGGAAGTCCGGTATATTGTAAGGGTGATCCTGCTACCCTGGTAGGACACCTATATTTATCAGTATTATTATTTTTGTATAAATATATTTTCATACCAAATCTATATTCTTGTAATTAAAACGAACAAAATTTTCTCTCGGGTTATCTACCCCACCTCGGGTCGGTTAGTTAATACTGTAAAATTTTATTCATATCATCTGATTACTCGTCTACCACTTTTTAATGCGTCTCGTTTATAATAATAACACTATTGTAACACTGTTACTACATATCACCATAGGTCGATGGTGCATAAGGCGCCACTTCCTATTCGTTATTATTAATTATCGTATATATAGACTTACTTATTTGTGTATGATATTACTGTATAAAGCTAAAACAATAGGTATTTGTTAATCACACCTAACCCTAGGTATAGTCTAGTGGGGGTGGTGTAGGGGCCGGTATCGTCGTATATATATTAGTGCCGTTCATCCGAGAGACGTGTTCGTGTGGTGCCTGTTCCTTCTATGCCAGCTAGGTGTCGCATTGTGATACCCCGTTGGTACAAGACGGGGCGGCACCATGCCTCGCGTCCAGCTCCTACTAAGGAGCCGGACGAGCGGCAGAAGGTGACTGGACCTAGTCCAGTCCAGATGCGCAGTTTAACCTGTAGACTAGAGTGCAATAAAGTCCTACCCGAGAGGTAGGGGTTTCTGGGGCTTTGCCCAACCCGAACTACTCGTGTTGTGTTGGTATTTCTAGTGGTAAGCGAGCCAAAGAGCCACCCAACATATAAGTCAATACGAACCATTACATATATATGAGCAGGTACAATACTGAGGAAAAGGCCTAGAAACACGGTTTTGGAATGTATATGCCATAAGGAAAATGAAAATATTACTGGGCAAACTACAGATACCCAGATAACATTTTTAGCAGAAAAGTACACGTTGTATGGATATGACTATAGCTATGAAAAGCACAGTTTAAACTGACAGTATCATACTAAAATTCCCACGAAAATAGCTATCTGTGAAAATCTGTAAGCTCATAATAACCTGGAACAAGAGACAGTACTTACACTGAGTGCAGTTTGGTGCATAAGGAAGGCGCCCCAATGGTAACAGATCCAATGATTGTATTACAGTGAGCAGGGATCGTTGCTAGGGTCGCTACTTATATAGGAGGTGCCCGATCAGGATTGGCTGAGTAAGGAGCCTGCTGGGCTAGGAGCTGACTTCCTGGCTGCACAGGAAGCCAGCAGCGCTCTGTTTATGCCAGAGAGAACTGTGGGAAGGCGTGCTATGCACTGTGGGACGGCTGTATTGAGAGTAACTTCCGCCTGCCCCCTGTATATATAGCAGCAATGGCGCTCCTCCCCCTGCAGTCTTGATGGAGACACCACTGGAGTACCATACCCTGCGCCAGATCACTACTCAGCGAGCTGCTCTGCACCATACTATAACTCTACTCTACACAGGAGTCATGCCATCATTAGAATATTGCACTTACCTGTGAGTTAGCTGTCTCTCTCTAAGTTTCTGCTAATATGCAGACAGAACGCTCTGCATACCTGGAATATTGTATTTTATTTGCAATTTTTGGAGGCCTTACTCTAGGATGTCTGCTTGCCTGCTGCAGACACACTTTTGAACAGTTACAAGCCGCTCATGAGGAAATAATGTGCTGTAGCCACTTTAAATCAAGTCAAAACATCGAGTCAAAACACGTTTATCCCAACTCTGCAGCAGACGCCTAGTCTCTGCATGAAACATAGTTACTCCAGCCACCTATACTCCAGACAAGGCATAGGGATCCCCTTCCCAGCAGCCTCTGCGAGTAAACCTTCCCACAGTGCACCCTGATTGTAAACATTCCCATCATGCAGCTGAAAAGCTGCGTTCTGATTGGTCTAGAAGTGCTGCAGTTCCTGTTGCAATACTTTGTGGGAAGGGTGCAAAGAACTGTGGGAAGGCTCCACAGGAAGTGGCCTTTTAAGGCCACGGGACTGGTGGTTGGAGGCGTCTGAGTTGTATATAAGCAGATGAGCTGACCAAGCAGGCAGGAGATAGAATGTAATGCTCTTCCTGTGAGGACTGACCATACTTACTGCTGGGATACACAGGGTTGGACTGTGTAAGTATTAACCTTGGGACTTAGTCATCTTGCTGCAGCACACACCTAGGGTTGGTTCATACTCATCATATTGGAGTTGTACTTGTAACCAGTTAGATTGGAACTCTACTTTGTACTTGTGACTATTACCATCCTTGCTCAATCGAAACCAACTACCTGTGAGCAGGACTTCTGTGACTTGAAGTGGATATTGCAATAAATATTGGAACTTTAATCGGCGGACTGCGAGTGTTGTAAGGTCATGGAGAGATGAACGCCTTCTTGCCCTTCCTCTACCATGGATGTGGATGAAGGTTTGTGGAAGGAAGGATGTTGTAGGTTGTTGTGGGTTAGCTAGCTCAAATGTTTTGATGGTTGTGATGCTTGTTTGCCGGTTACTATGGTATTAATTCAGGGGTTTAATTCGTTGTTCTAAAGGAAGTGGTAGAGGAAGGGCAAGAAGGCGTTCATCTCTCCATGACCTTACAACACTCGCAGTCCGCCGATTAAAGTTCCAATATTTATTGCAATATCCACTTCAAGTCACAGAAGTCCTGCTCACAGGTAGTTGGTTCGATTGAGCAAGGATGGTAATAGTCACAAGTACAAAGTAGAGTTCCAATCTAACTGGTTACAAGTACAACTCCAATATGATGAGTATGAACCAACCCTAGGTGTGTGCTGCAGCAAGATGACTAAGTCCAAAGGTTAATACTTACACAGTCCAACCCTGTGTATCCCAGCAGTAAGTATGGTCAGTCCTCACAGGAAGAGCATTACATTCTATCTCCTGCCTGCTTGGTCAGCTCATCTGCTTATATACAACTCAGACGCCTCCAACCACCAGTCCCGTGGCCTTAAAAGGCCACTTCCTGTGGAGCCTTCCCACAGTTCTTTGCACCCTTCCCACAAAGTATTGCAACAGGAACTGCAGCACTTCTAGACCAATCAGAACGCAGCTTTTCAGCTGCATGATGGGAATGTTTACAATCAGGGTGCACTGTGGGAAGGTTTACTCGCAGAGGCTGCTGGGAAGGGGATCCCTATGCCTTGTCTGGAGTATAGGTGGCTGGAGTAACTATGTTTCATGCAGAGACTAGGCGTCTGCTGCAGAGTTGGGATAAACATGTTTTGACTCGATGTTTTGACTTGATTTAAAGTGGCTACAGCACAACGCCACCTACACTGTTGGAAAATTAACTTCGCACCTTCCCTGGGACAATCTGTGTTTCTATTGTCATAGCAACGAGAAACCAGGCAGGGATTGTCACACGTGTCTTAAAAGATATGAATTAAGATATCTGCACAACCTGGAAAAGCTCTTTGGGGACAAACTGAAAAGTACATTTAATTTGAAGAAGGAAATTGGCAAAAAGTACTTATATGTTGCTGGACCCTTGGGTGAACCCTCACCTCCACCTTACCCTGATAAGTGGACAATAGAAATACTTAAGAAAATCTTAATGTAAAAAACTGGCGCGCTCAATGACCTATAATGACACCGCCGGTCAACACAACGAGACATTCACACATATGCAGTGTATGTGGAGACATATTTAATATTAGACAGGAAGTCGTGTGGCATCTTCAGTTATGCCACCCCTACCTAGGTACACACTGTGACACATGCAATGTAACATATGCTTCTACCATTAAATTGAAAATCCACTACGGCACCGCCGCACACTGCGTTGCCTTGATGCGCAGCAGATACGCTGATCTAGTCACGGAATAATATTCTAATTGGAAGAAATACAATCATGAATATTGAAACTGTCATGATGAATGAGGACAGCCGGCCAACAAGCGAGCCATTGGACACATTTGATTACACCTACGAAAATGATCCAATTACCGCAGAGATAATGGAAGACTTATCTGATGAAGAATATGAAGATATCAGGGACGAGGATTACCCCACCCCTGAGGAAATACAGGAACTCCTAGCAAGATTCATCCAGGCCCAGCGCACATCTAGGAGAAATGCACGTGCCTAGTCATTTTGCCATTGTGATAGTAAATATGGCTGAGGGACCTGCTATGCCCATAATCGTCATAGTAATTGAGTCCGACGATGAGGAATGACTCATATAAAATTGCTATATTGCCACAGCTCATATATCGTTTGCACATGTTATTATAGACAATAGACCGTTGAGTTAATTCTGTGTTGGAAAAACAATACGACCGACATGGCTGCTACATTGGGCACTGCTGAACCATGTGCACATGCAGCAGGGATTCACATTTATGATATCGACAGTTGTTTGAGTATTTGCTATATTCCTGTGATAACAAAGGAATACTTTTTCGCTGTGCGAAATGGACAATGTAAAACAGCTGGTATTTATTTCAATGTGTTTCCCCTTGACTCTGTAGATCGCACCATCATCACCATCCCATTCTACTTCGGGAGACTGGACAACGTGACAAGGATGTATTCATTAACCAATTTGTGCTGCTGCCCTACCTGCATAAATGAGACAGCATCGGAGGCAAGTCATAAAGGCTGGGACAGAGTAGCTGCAATAAAAGATAAATACGTCACCAACGCCCTCGTCCTTCCCTCCCCCTTCAGTTCATCGGAAGTAGGAGCAAGTAGTGCACTCTAATAAGACACATTAAACTTGGGAAATACAATGGGTGCCTGTCTTGGAGCTAGGGCACGCCCACCCCCGGCCGTACAGATGCACAAGGTGGAACTAAGCCCTCGGTCCGCCAGGTACTCCACTACCAGGAGACCCCTACGCAAAGTATACCTGGGACCGCAGTATGTGCATGATAATAGGCCTCTGCCGGCGCCACCACTCCCTCTGCCACGCCCTATTGGGACACGTGTGAATTAGGCGCATCTACCTCACAAAAGAAAGACTTCACACAGGATAACTACTAGTATCAAAATTATGCAATATTTTGAGGAAACTGTCAGATTCTAATATGTATAAATAGGGGATATATTGCTCATTGCGTAGTGCATCAGGATCTACTCACTATACACCTTCACTGGACCAAATAGACCTGAATAACCCCGCCAGCACCCGGCAGATGGAGGCACTGGTAGAGAGGTATACTGTGTCCAGCCCTAACTGGAAATGGGCAATGTCTGCTGCAATACGACGTCCACTGCCTCATGGCATTACTCATCGTCTGACAACGATGGATCAGCAGATGGTTTAGGTATGTCCGGCCGATGCGGAGCTTTGCCAGACCTGATCCCTGTGGACGTGGACGGGGCACAGTCTATAATCGTGCCTGGTGGGAATATACTAAGGTCAAACTCCAAATCAGGATCATCAGCCGGTATCTGCATCAGTCCCTCCAACGCCGAGGCTCCAGTGGCCGACATGGACGACATTGCTGCGGGACTTCCGGCGCCTCCCGACCGACTAGAAGTCGCGCTATCCCTACGCGGTCGGCTGGAGGCTATGCTGTCCCTGCCGCCCGTCGACACTAAGTCAGACGGACAGGCAGCAGAACGAGGAGAGTTGCCGCTCTCCTGGCGGCCTACAGTGGAACTACCGACAGGGGTGGTCGAAGGGTTCGAACCTAGAGCCTGTCCACCGCTGTCTGACGACGAACCTACGGCGGCTGATGACGTGCAGTCGCTGGGACCGGATGTCTTGACCATTCCCCCGCCATCAGAACTCCGCACAGGAGACGAGCTCCTCGACGGAGAGGCGGACGACGACCGCGGCATACTGTCCAACCCGGTACTGATGGACCGAAGAATCGTCAGACCCAGGGTGGACGTCTTAACTAACGGAATGGCACGCGCCCTTGGCGACGGCGACGGCTGGCGCACCGGAAGAGTCCGAACCACCTAACTCACTGCGACAACCCGCAGAGCAGGGGACGGCGACTCCGGACGTGGACTATGTAACCTAGTGCGTCCCGCTCCGGCTGCAACGTTGTCTCGAAGAATGGTTCGCGCAGCCGTGGGATTGACAACCGTCGTAGAGGATCGAGATGGCGAAGTCGCGGCCGCGAATCTGTTATACGGCCCGCCTCGCCGCCAGCCCGACCCACCTTCTCCCATGGACCGCTGCATCGCAACGGGCGACATCATCGGAGGAGCAGTCGGCACCGCATGAACAGGACGATGACTTTGTGGAATGGCGCCAGCTTGTAGAGACAATACAGCATTCTGCCGATGACTGGGTGTCGCGCCCGCCCTCAATAATGATCCGCTCAGTAGATTCCGCAGGTATTGCTCCTGGGGCATATACGGCCCAGCCTGCACCAACATATACGGTTGACCCTGTGACGGGTCATCTAACTCCTCCCCTCCAACCAATACGTACACCATGCCTGGCTTAAAATACTTTCGTCTGACTAGGACGACTGATTGGCCGATGGAGCAAGGAATATATTCCATGATCGTGCAATCAAAAACTCTTAAAAACTCCAAACAGGGTTATGTGTCTGAACTGGTGTGATGTACTCTAATGACTGATTACCCTGATAGCAAATGTAAAACTGAGCTAAATTAGAGGCCTTCCCCTCCCCTAACACATGGAATTGGCTACAATTGTATATACTACAGGGACCCATGTTCTCATCTCTTGTAGGCCTGAGTGACTCGAATTTAAATAAAACACAGTGACCAGATGCTGACCAGACGCTACAGTGAGGCTACCAGTGAGCTGATCACCTTACTCCAGCGGGTGGTGCCATCTACACAGTAGTGGTGAAACCAACGCCCCGGCGCCTACCCTAGCGCCCCTGTGGTGAGCGGGTGAACTAAACGTCCACTGCTCCAGCAGGGCCCCCTACAGCGCATTCTGGGAGCTATAATCTGGCAGTCACCCAGACGTCACCTGGATAACTATTTACGAACTATAAAGAAATACTAGTCACCCTACCAACATCTAGGAAACTTTAAAACGGGCAACGTCGCCCGATTCACTACACCAAAATGATTGTCGGGATACCTGTTGCACAAGTTGCAACCCTGACAATACTGCTGATAGTTTACACGCTCCATCACGTGACTACCCAAGAGACTATACACAGGGAAAAGCTCGGGGTCGTCCTAAAACCCGGACGTGTGATATCAATAGCAGACACCAGCCACATGGTGCAACAGCTGACTGTCACCATCCCTCCTGATGTTGGATTAAACCAAGATGTAAACGTTACGAACATGTGCAGAAGTCGACTCAACCGTGAAAAAGTAAGAATAGGCAATGGAACAGAAGAGTATGAAGCAGTGTGCAATCAAATTTATGTGTTTGAACAATGGCTGGACGAGCTCATTGCCAAGCTCCGTACTGAACGTCATCAGATGATAGCTAAGCTATTGGAAAGTGTACCTCAAGACAACGGACTTAATCGCACCATACGTGCAGGAATACCTGTGCTAAATCTAATATCTGAATTTGGATATCATGTGTTCGGAACCGGCCGTGCTTCGGACATTGAATACAATGCAAAAAATATAGAAGTCCTGACCGAAGCACATAATGAACTTACTGACATTACAAAGGACCTAGTGCTGAAAACAAACGTCATGTTGACAAGTATAGAACTCAAATTATCAGGACTTAAAGCTGTAGCTGACTCTACCAACTTCAAAATGTTGAACCTTAGCAAACGCTCTGTCAGAAATCATCTAAGGATAGAAGCAAACAGGGCCTATCTCACATACCTTGGTTACCTAAATAGGGTAAAACTAGGCCTGATATTACACTACGTGAACAATTTAAGACACCTTGAGACTTTTACATCTGAAATACACCAGCTAACACGTTGTAGAGGTACACTTTACTAAACCATAGGAGTTGGGTACCGTCTGACGTGGCGGGTGAGTCGAGTCGTCGGACGTTCCTCAGGTTCCGGATAGGTGGCAGCACCGATCCGGGTCTGTGGGGACATCTGACGACGAACACCTGGGTCCGTATATAAAGCCCAGGGCTCAGCCGCTATGTCAGAGGCCCTTCTGGCCTCCACACTATGTAAACCACTGTCTTTTAATATTAGCTGCCTCTTTGATATCATCCGGCAGCCGTGAGTGTGCATTAAGTAATAAACCTAACCGTTGGCATACACTTGGAATACTGTCTTACTCTTTCTTTCCGAACCGTAAGACCCGAACCCCCCAGGTCCGTAAGGCCACAAACCCTTACAACGTCATAGACTATCACCTAAGATTATTCCACCTCAAGCCATAATAAAGGCTGTGAGACGGACGGACGTATACCTGAGGCAGAAATACTCAAGGTTCAGGTCTGCCTTTAAATCACCAGCATTTTACTACGAGAATGCTCGCCCTCAGTGCACTCGCGACAGCTCATCAATAGTTGTGACCCTGCGCATTCCAGTCGTCTCAGAAGAACACCTGTTCAGGATGTACCAGGTCCTGAAATTCCCTGTACCAGTCAGAGTCGCAGGACAGAAGGCAGCAACGTACCAAATGCTATCGCGTTGTCTATAAGCCAAAGGTACTACATACCGAACCCAATCATCGACTGGGCTAGTTGCTACGGGAGCACAGTGACTTTATGTTTGGACGTACCTCACATGAAGAAAATCACCGATGACGAGTGCGTGGCAGCCCTAATCAGAGATGACAAATCTGCCATTGATAAACTGTGTATCGTCGATTATATCATAAAGCCACACTTTGAAGAAATGGCAGTGCAACTGGACTCTGAAACCATCCTTATTGTAACATCTGAAACTGAGGGACAGCTGATTTGCGGAAATCGACCACCTGAAATTAAAACCATAAGTAACTATGCTGTGATAAGTCTGGGGTGCGACTGTGCCTTCATGACGGAAAAGTCATGGATACCATACAGTCTTCAAGGATGCGCAAAGCACAGGGACCGAGAGCCCATCACATATCCTACCAATGACCTGATCGTAAGGGGAATGCAAATGGCTCATTGGGTCACCACGGAGGTCCATGATACTAAATTGGACGTTGTATACGACCCTATCCCACAAGAACTATGGCAATCAATGGAACAGGAAGCGGACGGGAAACCGTTTCACATGCCATTAAAAGACTTGGTTGACAGGATTAACAAGAAGAAGCTCATTCTGAGACCGGTGGCCTACAAAAATGAACTCTATGGACAGTATGCAGCGTGGGGTTCGTCGGCCCTCTCGGTGGTGCTCATTATTGCACTGATTGTTCTCTGTTGGAGACACAGACGTGCTCTAGCTACGTCAGCCCTGGCGTCTCAGACATCGGCTGCTACAGCACAAACCATCAGGTGCTACGGCCCCCCACCAGAGTGCCCGACCGAATGGCTGGCTTGCTCGACACCTACCGCCGTCCTTGCCCTGTTGCTAACGATCGTGATGCTGTTCGCGCTCTACCTAGTGTAGAGACTAAGACAGGCCGCTCGAAGGTCTACACCGGACAGGATCTACCTACAGTTCTCGGCACCGTTGGTCCTGGAAACCATCTTCCTGGGTGAACTGACTATGCCATTCGACCATCTGTACACCCAGGGAGAGGCACTGATAAGAGACCTATCAATCGATCACCTGTTCCTGAGTGCACGAGGCCGCATCACCTGGGGCATGAGCGTCTACGCAGCCGCAACCCGCCCTGGTCAAGTGCCTAAGATTATCCCCCTCCCGAACTCGCTGAAAGTGTCGAAAAGACTGGCGGCCACCCTCGTAGGAGAAGGGAAGTCATCGACAATGACTCGGCTCCTCCGCTTCACTGGGGGATTAGCCACACCTGTCCCATTCTCCATGCCTAGACTGGCTGAGGCCGTGTGGACCCGCATCGGGGGAGATCTAGCCGACGAACGATTGCTTGATGACCTCGGCAGACAGGCACTACGCATGCACAGACGGACAACCGACGCCAGCGCCCCTCCGGCCACTGTCCCCGTTGAAGTAGGGACAGGTCGGATGAACGAAAACATCTACAATGACATTACTGAAGGATGAAGTGTTCTGATTGGCTGCACTTCGTGAAGTTCTGTGGCGCACAGGCGCATCACAGACGGAAGTTGATAAAAATTTTACCAGAAAACTTTCGTTGGCACCAGCTGCCTAACTCTTTATTCTCGTGGAAAAAGAGACAAAAACAAAAAGAAATATATATAAAACATATGTAGGACTGACGTGTGATATATAGCAGTATGCCTGTACTGATTGATATGAAAAACTCGTCGACGCTCAAGCGCGATCACAGCGAGAGTACAAATGAACTGGTGTAAAATGATAAACATTGATCAAGGGACATTGATTATGAGAATATAAGAGAAGAATAACACTTATAGGAACTGACCACGAAGAAAGTAACTTCTAAATTGTTTTCGGGAAAAGACGTTGATAGAAGCTTGCCCAAAGTGACATGTATTCTAAACAATGGCAAGAAACTTGTACTATCTTATCGAAGTATAGATAACTATGTGTGGTGTTTTGTAAGAATAGGGTTTGACAGCATAATACTTAGAAAAAGTGTGACAAACTACTGTTTCTTTGATACCAAAGAGAAGAGACATATTCAAAATTGTCCCCCCCCCACTTTAATGAAAATTCAATATTCAAATTCAAAATTCAAAATTGGCTTCCCTAGCCGTCTTCAAAGGGTCTATTTCTCCGCTGTACTATCCACTCCACCACATCCAGATGTGGACATCCAGCCATGAGTTGGTACTCAAAAACTCTTATTCTAATTCACTGACATTGACGCTCCGACGGCTTTTGATAAGCCTGATCTCTGGGACGTCTGTCTCATTCGTGATTATTCACTACCGTCCATATACTACCACTTAGGCCGACGTGCCAATCTTCTTGTCTTGTGTTCTTTTTCCATTCATGATCATTTGGCCTTTTCTGGCTGATCCCCAGCCCATTCTGCGCTCCATCAATGACACACAGGCAAATCCTTCAAATTCCAATTCCAATTCTTTTTTTTACTTACCTGCTATGTGGAGCGTTTGGGCATTTTGCACATCTATGCTTCTGTCCTCAGACGGACAACCCTCATGACTCCGCATTAGCGACCATCAGATCATCATCTCATGGAATATGCATACTACTTACCTCCGACTTGAACTTGCTTACAGTTATAAGTCGATTATGAAATCTCTGTAGATGTCTTCCATGTCCAGTTATGGAATAACGTGATCTCTCTCTCTCTCTCCAATTGTCACACACGAAGTCGTGATTTGATAAGTTACCATAATAAAATGAGCATGTACGACTCTACGCCCTCATAATTGAACAAGGGGTAGTTGTCGAAACCGGGTAACAATTCACACTATTTTATGTAGAAACCTGACATAACCAGTTTATGATGAAAATACCTCAGGTTTAAGATGAAAATACTGCAGATATAATCAAATGTAACCAAAAACAGCATGTTTGTGTTAGAAACAAAATATAAGTATTCATAATTTTCGAAGTCAAAACACGTTTATCCCAACTCTGCAGCAGACGCCTAGTCTCTGCATGAAACATAGTTACTCCAGCCACCTATACTCAAGACAAGGCATAGGGATCCCCTTCCCAGCAGCCTCTGCGAGTAAACCTTCCCACAGTGCACCCTGATTGTAAACATTCCCATCATGCAGCTGAAAAGCTGCGTTCTGATTGGTCTAGAAGTGCTGCAGTTCCTGTTGCAATACTTTGTGGGAAGGGTGCAAAGAACTATGGGAAGGCTCCACAGGAAGTGGCCTTTTAAGGCCACGGGACTGGTGGTTGGAGGCGTCTGAGTTGTATATAAGCAGATGAGCTGACCAAGCAGGCAGGAGATAGAATGTAATGCTCTTCCTGTGAGGACTGACCATACTTACTGCTGGGATACACAGGGTTGGACTGTGTAAGTATTAACCTTTGGACTTAGTCATCTTGCTGCAGCACACACCTAGGGTTGGTTCCTACTCATCATATTGGAGTTGTACTTGTGACCAGTTAGATTGGAACTCTACTTTGTACTTGAGATTAATACCATCCTTGCTCAATTGAACCAACTACCTGTGAGCAAGACTTCTGTTACTTGAAGTGGATATTACAATAAATATTGGAACTTTAATCGGCGGACTGCGAGTGTTGTAAGGTCATGGAGAGATGAACGCCTTCTTGCCCTTCCTCTACCACTTTCTTTAGAACATCGAATTAAAACCCCTGAATTAATACCATAGTAACCAGCAAACAAGCATCACAACCATCAAACCATTTGAGCTAGCTAACCCACAACAACCTACCACATCCTTCCTTCCACAACCGTCCATCACCATTCCTTCATCGACATCCGTTAAATGGAGTGTTAGAAGTTACATATCTGTGCCAGTAAGAAAAGGTTTTATGCAATTTTTGTGACTTTTCGCTGTTGACTGCTATACTTTCTGCATTGTGTCATATCATTATTAAAAGAGAAATGAGTTGTTGGGATACTTTTGCCCAAATAGAAATTGTATTTCACAGCTGACACAACAATCCAATATAGGTACACAAACCTCTTGTGGAGACAAACACAAAAATGGCAGAGGAAATGTACAAGCAACAGTTGACAAAGTCTCTCAAAACATGGATGAATGAAGTAGTAATGAATCTACAGTCATGCGTAGCACGTCTCGAGAGGCTGATTCACTCTAGTGGGAATATCCAGGAAATTGAGAACCATATCAACAAACAAGAAGAGATGATATCGCTTCTGGAGGCACAGCTCGAGATCAATGTAATGAAGTCATCATGAATTTGATTGTGTGGAAATAAAAAAAAAAAGGAAAAAAATGAACTCCTTGATTTTTCAATTCATTTAGTGGTGTAGGTGCACGATGTCTTATTAATGCAGAGTAAACGAGTAAAACGAATAAAAATGGATCTGCTACAAGAAAATATTGTGCTTGCCAAAATGAAAGCTGAAAACCCTGATGCAAACCCAGAGTATTCCTTTCCCAATCTTTGCTTTTGGCAATACTGTTATAGTGATAAAGCAGCTGGAAAACAGAAAAACACAAATCGACAGCACTGTCCATGTCAGACATGCAAGAAAGAAAAGTGAACCCTTAGTCGATAATTGTTCAAAGTCTTTCAGATCAAATCAAATTGCAATGGAAACTTTCATATTTTTGGCATTTCAAAAGAAATTGGTGGTGTTGCATGTGTGGGGTGAATAGATGTCAATGAGGTTTTCTATAGTATATACAATAAGGAAAAAACCAAAAAGGATTGAATAAAAATCAGAAAAAAAAAGATATTTGCATCGTTTTTTATTCATCTTTATTGAAATGATACTATCAGCATTTAGCACATGGACAACAAAACATTTTTCAAGAATTTTGTTTGTGAATAGTTGAGCAGAATTTTCTGGCCGACATAACACATGGCTAACATAACATTCTTCAAGAATTTTGTTGGTGAATATTTCACCAGAATGTTCTGGCCAATATAACAGATGGAGGACATAACACTTTTCAAGAATTCCTTTTGTCACTATTTGAGCAGAGCTTTCTGCCTGACATAACATTTGGTAAGAATTTCTGGTCATCATACATGTGAAACATAAAATTTGGCAAGAGATTTCTTAGGAAAACTTGATTAGAAAAAAGACTCCTGTAGGTCTACACTCCTCATCTCTTTATATACCCTATTTTATTCATCTATTTCTACATATCATAATCTTCAATCAAAGAAACAATGAGATTCTCTTTGTTTTTGATTCAAGTTTATTTACTGAGCAATGGTTTAGTCATGCAGTTGGCATAATAAAAAGAGGTTTAGGTCATGCAGTCAGCATAGTCAAAGAGGCACTTCTTTATATCTACAGCCTTTTTAGCATTGGTTAACTGCCTAGTTTCATTCATGTTTACAAAAGCCAGAGAATTACAAAAGTTTTCCATGATCAATCTTTCAGTGTCTCCTTCTGTTGTCGATATTTCCAGTTTCTGACAATACTCTTTGTCCTTCAGGTCTGATAGTCTTCGATAGAGAATCACCAATCCAGAAATGGAATCTATTTTCAATTCCACAGCAAAGCGAACCAACAAGTCCAATGAAAATCTCTCTTTTTCTCGAGAGAAAATTGTGCTCCAATCTTCTACTTTGAATCCTTTAGCTATGAGAAGGAATTCATTCAGTTTGCTGAAGGATGACTGCTTCACGACCTTTCCAATCAGGCCTGATGTTTCATTGAAGAGTGATTACAATTGAGAAAACTTGCAGTCAAATTTGAGAGCAAGGAGAACAATCTGCTGATCATATCTTTCGACAGGATAAACAAAGTGCTGTGTTGCTTCTTCATATCCATGGGTAGCAGGGACAGTTTTTAACAACTCTTCTACTGATTTTGCATCAGACTCAAAGTAGAGAAGCCAGCTTTCTGCATGGGTGTTAGCATTAACAGCAGTCTTAGAAAGGAAACGCTGAAGGGTGTGGAATGCATCTGCCATTATGCCAGAAAGAATATCATGCATGAGCCTCTGAAGTACCAATGACTGAGGTTTACAAAATACAATTTCAATCTTGTCATATTGCTTGCATAATAAGCTTTGATCTATTAGACATGCAGAAGAAACTTGAGGGGTGAAAAAGCTAAATCAGAATGGTGAAAGCTTCATTGAAACAAAACCATTCATAGAAAGGTGATATTTGCCTTGATCTTTCCACATGGATTACTTGAGACTACCATCTCTCTTGAAGTGAACAAAATTTTGATTAAAGATTCAAGCATAAAGGATGGCATGACACTGGTGATCCAAGAAGGAAGTGGAAAATGACTTGCAATTTAACCTCTTTATTTTCAACACAAAAACAATTGACATTGATGCTTGGATATCTAGGAGAACCATTCCGGGTATTTCTCACCATATATCGCTCGTTTTGTAAAAAATAAATGATTCGTATCTTTCTTTTTACAATCTGTGCAATCTTTCTGCTCTATGTCTTTGCCCAGCTTGAGCTTAACAGCATTTAGCTTCTGAAGTCTATGCCAATTGGCCATGTCACAACGCCTAGTCTTTCGTTTCCACTCCCTTTTTTCTTCTTTCTCTACTTTGGCTAATGGCATCCAACTATCAACCCTATGGGAAAGCATTTCTTCTCTCTTTCGTTTCACCATGTAATCTGGGGCTCTGTAAATGAACTTCATCTCATTCTTCTTATACATTGGTGTACAGCCACTATGATTGGCATAATTTTCGTTGAACTCAGGATCATTCACATACTGTACCATCCATTCCACACTGGTGACTGGCCAATATTCATTTGTTTCTTCTTTTGTCTGCTGGATCCGTTGGACATATCTGCAGTCATACTTTGCCTCGAGCCATACCAATAAGGGATCATATACCCAGTCGTACCACTTTGGTGCATCTGGTGCATACAATATCTCCTGATGGCTTAATTTGAATCTCTCTTCTAAAAATTTCTCATCCTGTTTTGTGTCAACCTGTATTTGATTTGGTTTGGTACATTCCATGTCACCTTCTGATGTTCTTTTTGCATTTTCTTCTTGTATCTCAACCCAGCAGCGATCGATATCTTCATACCTCATCTTCTTAAGAAAATCATACTCCTCTGGATCTGTCCAACTTAAACTATCTCTATCTATGTCATTTTCATTGTTCAGCCTAGTGAAAAGCATATCTCTTCTATATGCCTTGATAACATACTCTGGGACAACTCTTCGAATTTTATCAGTCACCTGCTTCTTGTACATGGGTGTATAAAATGGATTGTCATAGTTTGCATTGAAGTTTGGATCACGCACATACCTTGACATCCATTCAACACTAGTGACTGGCCAATATTCATTGGTTTCTTCTTCAGTGGGATAAATCTTTGGGTTCTTCAGATACATATGCTTGTAATCACGTGGGAAATAGAACCTAAATGTGTCTCTCACCCAAATAATCATATACTCATCTGACAAAAATGTGTGATACAGATCGTCATCATTTCGGTCAGTGCTATCACCTGGCTCATTTGCACCATCTGCACCCTCTTTTGCTGCAGTATCACATAGATCCCCTTCTTTCACCGGGTGAAGTTTCGTTTCATCTTCCATTTTCAATTTGTCATCATCGTTCACTGTGTTTCCACTCATATCTGCACATTCAGAATTGTCATCAATTGTTACCCCATGGGAACCCTCTATGCCTTTAGATTCCACTTCTGTTATTTCACCTCCCTCACTTTCATATCCCATATCTTCCAATTGTGATGGATCACGGATCTCCACTGATGTCAACCCATCCACAACAGCATGCTTCATAGGTTCTTTATTTTCTTCAGTCACAATTTTGCCATCTGAACAATAGCCATTTTTGAATTTCTTCGGCAGAAATAGTGAATCACAATTGTTTTGAACTACTGTTGTTCCATCATGTTCCATATGTTCTCCTATCATTGCAACATCAGAACATTCCTTACTTCCATTGTCAATCACCATGCCTTCATTTCTCTCCCTCCCAATATCCATATTTTTGGCTTGCTTTGGCAGATTTGATGTATCACATATGTTTTCATCTACAACTGAACAATCATGGTCCATCGGTTCTGCTGAATGATCTGCCATTTCAACTTCAGAAGATTCCAAACCTCCAATATCAATGATCATGCCCTCATGACTCTTATATTTTTTTCCACCTACTGCTGAACCATCTGCAGGAGTATGTTTCATGGGTGTTTTCAGTTTGATGTCTACTGTTGGCTCATATGGATGTTCCACTACAATTTTGTTTCCCACTACATTACTTTTAGCATTTTTCAAATCACATTTCTCCTTCAACGTCCTCATTCTGTATTTGCGTTGATACTGATACTCCTTGTCTCTGATTTTCTTTTTAGTTAGTGGGTCAGCACAGAACCTCCTATATCGTTCCCTTTTTCTTTTATTATCATTTTCATGAAAGTTGGGACCATTTAGCTTCCTTCGTTGGTACCTTGTTAGAGAAGAAATGAAATCAGACATTCTTTAAGGGATCATTTCATCATCATGTTAATACACTAAAATGAAATGTACTTTAATATGAAACAGTTAAGCATTTTTGATTCTTTCACTTTGCAACCAGTTTTGATATAAGGACTTTCAAAACAAAATTCCATCTAGATTTTTAAAACAAATTTCACTGGAGGACTTTCAATAGAAGATGATAGCAGAATTTTAATGGAAGAAGTTGGTGGATTTGAAATTGAAAATCATTTCACAAAGTCCTTCATCTTCTTGATGGAGGACTTTCTGATCCAAAATTTGACGGAGGCAATTCTCCCTATTTCCATTCATCTGAATGAGTGAGTGAAACAATCATCTTTGGAAGTTCTCTTTATTTCATAATATTAAATACAGAAAAAAAAACACTTCATTCTATGGATTCAGTGGACTTTCCTTCTGATGTGTCACACATTTCTCAATGTGGTTTGTCATTGCTGTAACAACTTCTAAAGCAACATCTGTGTTGCCATAAGGAGGTCGACTGCATAGCTTGCATCCTCATGAGCACAAGAACAATGGAGAAATGATTGCTTCATCAGATCTGTTGAATCAATTGTTTTTTCATCCACAGAAGAATGTTTGATAGATATTTGACCCATCCCTTCAGATACATGGTTTTCCATATCTTTCATATCCTTTTTTCCCTTCAACTTCCTAGCCCTATATTCCCTTTGATAACGATTCTCCTTGGTTCTTAAATCTTTTCTGGTCATTGGGTCTGATATCAGTTTTCTGTATTGTTCTCTTTTCTTTTTACTATATTTCTCCTGAAACATGGGATCTTTCAGCTTCCTTTCCATGTGCCTTGTGAGAGTAGAATTCTTGTCAGACATTTCCTCTTTAAGGAACCATTTCATGATCAGGATAATACATGAAATATATTTTTTTATGATGTAATTGATTCAAGTTCATTTTGATTCCAATTGCATGCATCCTTCACTGTCCGATGATAGACTTCTCATGAAAAGTCATTTGCTGTACTTGGTCATATTGAATGATCACCATCACTGTGAAATAAAGAGACACCATGAGAGTTCTCTTGGGCTTCATGTCATATCACGGTGTGCTGTAGCCACTTTAAATCAAGTCAAAACATCGAGTCAAAACACGTTTATCCCAACTCTGCAGCAGACGCCTAGTCTCTGCATGAAACATAGTTACTCCAGCCACCTATACTCCAGACAAGGCATAGGGATCCCCTTCCCAGCAGCCTCTGCGAGTAAACCTTCCCACAGTGCACCCTGATTGTAAACATTCCCATCATGCAGCTGAAAAGCTGCGTTCTGATTGGTCTAGAAGTGCTGCAGTTCCTGTTGCAATACTTTGTGGGAAGGGTGCAAAGAACTGTGGGAAGGCTCCACAGGAAGTGGCCTTTTAAGGCCACGGGACTGGTGGTTGGAGGCGTCTGAGTTGTATATAAGCAGATGAGCTGACCAAGCAGGCAGGAGATAGAATGTAATGCTCTTCCTGTGAGGACTGACCATACATACTGCTGGGATACACAGGGTTGGACTGTGTAAGTATTAACCTTTGGACTTAGTCATCTTGCTGCAGCACACACCTAGGGTTGGTTCATACTCATCATATTGGAGTTGTACTTGTGACCAGTTAGATTGGAACTCTACCTTGTACTTGTGATTATTACCATCCTTGCTCAATTGAACCAACTACCTGTGAGCAAGACTTCTGTGACTTGAAGTGGATATTACAATAAATATTGGAACTTTAAACGGCGGACTGCGAGTGTTGTAAGGTCATGGAGAGATGAACGCCTTCTTGCCCTTCCTCTACCACTTCCTTTAGAACATCGAATTAAAAAAAAACCTGAATTAATACCATAGTAATCAGCAAACAAGCATCACAACCATCAAACCATTTGAGCTAGCTAACCCACAACAACCTACAAACATCCTTTCTTCCACAACCGTTTATCAACATTCCTTCATCCACATCCGTTCACCTGGTGGAGAATATCAGTGGTGTATGCTGCTTAGTTCATGAGTGGTGTACCTTTTCCCATTCCTCCGGCACCGCCGACATCTGAAAATCCGGATGAGTTGGATGATACCTCCCATCGTGTGCTGCAAGGTAGGACTGATACATCGAGTCAACAAGCTGTAGAAGGATCACTAGAAAACGCCGGGGACTACGATTTGCTCACTAGATTTGGCCAGTCTGGCAGATCAAGTGGCTCCCGTGGGCAAGCTGACCCTATAGCATTGGACAATCGTAACAGACCTATAATTAACGAAAGGATACATGGTGCATACAGGTGGAATTTTACCACCCCCAGCGACATTGACTCCATATTACCTAGTCAGTTTGAGGAGTCAAGCACAGGTGAAACCGACTTAGAGGACCCACGAGCGCTCAATTCGGGAATTCTAAGCTCGGCCAGGTCAGGCAAGGAATCAATCCATCCAGCGGCCTTGACAGAGAGGTCTGACCAGCCTGGCGTGGCGTCTCCAACCGACGTCGCGGGCCCCAGTGGCACTACATCGGAACCAGCCCTCACAGTACGACTAAACCCCGATGTAGCTAGTGATACCAATGGAGAAGATTGCAGTCAGGATCAACAAAATCTACAATATCAAGGTCAGTTGAATATTCAGAATCAACATCCACCATCTCCTGCTCAACCAATCAACCCACCAATCAATATGGCGGCAGTACCACCCATAAAACCCCCTGTTTTCAATGGTTCAAGTGGAGAAAATCCTGAAACCTATTTCGACGAACTAGATGCAGTTGCCACACTGTATGAATGGAACGATGATAAAAAGTTGTTGATGGCAAAGCATGGATTAAAAGGCATAGCTGCTGATTGGGTAAAAACTCTAGCAAACGACAAGAAAGACACTTATGCACATTTGAAAGCTGCCGTTATAGACATCTTTGAAGACAAACGGACATCTTGGCAGAAACATAGGGATTTCTTCTCACTCAAACAAGAAAAGGACCAATCTGTATTGGACTTTGCTGGAATATTGAGAAAACATCAAGTAGCTGGCGATGTGGCACCAGAACTAGTGTTAGCAGTTTTTATTGGTGGAACCTCTCCGGCAATATCAAGAGAACTGGCCAGAACAGACGTGAAAACGATCGAGGACGTAATTAAAGTAGCATCACGGCTTGAATCCCTGGATAAGAAAACACCAAAAGCCTCAGCTGCTGTTATAGAAGCATCTCCACCGGCACATCCAGATGATCGTCTCGATCAACTGTTAGCCGCCCTGGAGGCTGCTGGCGACAAGCAACAGCAAAATGCACCCATGCGCCAGAACTACCAGAACTACAACCAGCCTAACAGAAACTACAATGCAGATAGAAATCCAAGAAACCAGGGACCACGACCATTTTATCCAAATAAACAGTCCTTTGGGTACCAAGGATGGGCCAATAAAGGACAATGGCAGAACGGTCCAAGAAACCAGCCTTTCCAACGGCCACGTTTTTACCCTCAATCTGGGAGACCCTACATGCAACAGCCTGCCACACAACAGCCAAATCAACAAAGGAATGTAGGAAAAACAGGACAGGGAAATCAATATCGCCCAGGTAATAGAGCAGAGATAGGAGAAGATAATCGCAAATATTGCTCAGTGCATGAAATGTATGGACACAGCACCGATGCCTGTAGCTGGCTTCAAAATAAGATGGGTGAAATGAGAGCGACAGGACAAGCACCTGGAGCACGAGGCGGCCCGTCAGGAAACAATCAGCAGGGAAACTAAAAGGCTGGTCCGTGCCGCCTATTACAACAACACTGCATTCTATGGGCGGATCAGCTAATGACAAACTTAGCAGTGAACCATTATTTCTGACCATCAACTTATGTGGAAAAGAGAAATCAGCATTTCTCGACACAGGAGCCAGTGACTGCTTCATCTCAAAAACGTACAAACAATCACTACCAGAAGAATGCATAGTAGAAACTTTTGATGCAAATCTGAAGGTAAATATGGCAGATGGTAACAGCAAAATTATTTGCAAGATTAAAATTCATGGTGGAAGGAGCACGACTATATTTCAACTTCCATGTCATGGAAAATCTTTGCCATGATGTCATGATTGGTAGGAATCTACTAGAAGCACTTCAAGCAGATATGAAAATGGGAGACAGAAAAGTGGAAATCTTCAAAGGAAATCCAATATCAAGCACAGAAAACGAGAAATTGCTCCCTATGCAGGAGAAAATTATATCAGTCTCACCATGGAGACAGGTACAAGGAGAACAAGGAGATACTGTACTCTGTGAACCATCAGGACTTGCACCACTATGTGTAGAAAGCAGTATCAACCAACTAGGAAAAACATGGTGGATAAAAATCATGAATTGCTCAGATAAACCTATCATTCTGGGAAAGAATGATGTCCTAGCATATGCCAGTAAAGGTGAAGCACCTGGACTGGACCCTGAAGATCTAACAGACTTCCTTAGAGTAGACCATCAACAGAAAATGGGAATACCAGCCGAAGTGTGTCAAATGGCAATAGATTTTGTAAAATCATTGACAGCTGACCAGTTTGAAGAACGAAGGAAAACAACACCAAAGGAAGAAAAGATAAAACAGATCGACCTAAGTGAATCTTGTCTGGATGAAACACAAAAGGAAGAATTCATAAAGATGCTATTGGACAATCAAGACAGTCTTGCATTTGACATGTCTGAGCTCGGTCATTGCAAAATTTCACCAATGAAAATTAGAGTGGATGAATCTAAAGGAATAGCCTGCACAAGACCCTACAGATACTCACCACAGAAAATGGAAGTAATAGATGAGCAAGTGAAACAGCTTCTGGACATAGGAGTGATAGAACCAAGTGAATCAGCATGGCGAAGCCCTCTTGTAGTGGCTTATAAAAAGAATGGAAAACCCAGGCTCTGCACAGACTACAGATGGCTTAATTCCATCACGTACAAGGACAAGTTCCCCATGCCTACAGCAAGATCTCTATTCCTCTTCATGGCATACAAGAAACCCACTATGTTCACAGCACTCGATCTTCTCAGTGGATACCATCAAGTTGAGATAGACAAGGATTCAAGACAGTTCACGGCATTTGAAACACCTACAGGAGTCTACCAATATCGACGTGTAGCATTTGGCCTTTGTGGAGCGCCATGGCAGTTTACCAAGGTAATGTCCACTGCTTTAAATGGCCTCATACCAAGGACATGTCTGGCATACCTAGATGATGTAATAATCTACGACCAGACATTTGAGGATCACCTGAAAAACGTTCAACTTGTTCTGAAAGCACTAGCCAAAGCGGACTTAAAAATCAAGCCCGAAAAATGTGATTGGTGTAAAGACAGAATCAACTACTTGGGACATATTATCAGCAAGGAAGGTCTTGAAACCCAACCCAGGATCATTAAAAAGGTCAAGGCAGTGAAAAGACCAAAGAATGTGAAAGCTGTCAAATCGTTCCTGGGACTGTGCAATTACTACCGTTCCTTCATCCCGGGATTCGCCAAGGCAGCTGTTCCTCTGAACAAGTTGCTACAAAAATATGCAACGTTTGAATGGACTGACAAGTGTGAAGCATCATTCCAGGAGATCCAGACAAAACTGACTTCACCACCATTGCTGATACACGCAGAGATAGGTGGACATTTCATAGTGCTAACAGATGCATCAGATCGTGCTTGTGGCGCTGCAATCTGCCACAAAATCGACGATCTATACAGACCTATCCTGTACTTTGGGTACACAATGAATGGAGCAGAACTCAACTACACTGTGACTGAAAAGGAAGCCCTGGCCGTAGTAAAAGCACTGAAAACATATGAAGATATGTTGCAAGGAGGAAAAGTAACTGTGGTAACAGACCACAAGCCATTAGTATCATTACTGATGCAAGCTCACAAGGCGCCCTCGAAATGTCTGAAAAGATGGGCGTTATCATTATCGGACTTTGATCTGGAAATAACGTATGAACCAGGAGCTACTCATTACCTACCAGACTATCTGTCTCGTGTACAAGAAGACGAGGAAAACAGTGACGAGGAAGAATTCGAACCAGACGTGGGATGTGAAATATTCAACATTGAACCCAACCAGGAGATAAGCACTGAGAGAATGATGAGAGCTCAGCGCGACAATCCAACCTGCAATCAGATGATTGAATACCTGGAAGACGAAGTATTCCCAGATGATTGGGAAGAAGCCAAAGCTGTCATGATTAAATCAGAATTCATAGGAATGATAGAACCAGGACTCTTAATAAAATTCTCAGCTCCACGTAGAAAGAAAAGAGGACAATTCACTGAGGTGAGTGGCAAAATCGTCGTGCCAAAGGAATTACAGCAAAGGGTACTGAAGATTCTACATGACGATATAATAACTGGCGGACATGTAGGCACAGCTGCTCTATGCAGCAAAGTGACGTCCAAGTACTACTGGAAGAACCTACACGAGGACATTGCAGAATATGTCAGGAAATGTGAAACGTGTGCTCTGAGAAAAAGAGCCCCTCACTTCAAAGCAGCTGCCAAAAGCTGGGATACACCGGATTACCCATGGCAGCAAGTACAAGTGGACTTCATAGGACCGTTGAAACCAGCAGCAGACAAGTCAAAATATATAATGACATTTGTGGATTTGCTGACAGGATACCCAGAAGCATTTTGCACAGAAGATTCGACAGCAGCAACAGGAGCAGACCTGTTTCTGAAGAACATCATATGCAGATATGGAAAAGTGGAACGCATACACTCGGACAGAGGCCCGACTTTCATATCAAAAATCTTCCATGAAATAACAACTAGACTTAATTGTCGCCACAGCATGACAAGTGCGAGAATGCCTACCGGGAATGCGAGAGTTGAGAGGATGCACAAAAGCCTCGAAAACATTATTGCATGCTACATCGATGATGGACATGACATGTGGCCAGATTTGGTCCCAATAGCCCTATGGACGATCCGATCCACTATCAGTGGTAGAACGAGATTTTCCCCCTACGCACTATTGTTTGGACGTGACACAAAAGCCATGGGCCTACCTGACAACCGACCAACGCCTACAACTCTCTCAGAATCAGAATGGTTCCTAAGAACAAAGGACAACATAGAACAATTCAAGAAACTGGCTAAAACATACACAGACGAATACGAGGAAAATCTTAGGAAAAGATTGGATGCAGGAAAACGACCGCTACAAAGGGCCCTACCGCATAGAAGAAGTGAAGGATGACCACCTAGTGCATGTGGCATCTGTAGCAACTGGTGTTGAAATACCACACTTCGTGAACATACAAAAACTCAAAAGGTGTTACACAACATGGGCACCAGCGATAGCAGAGGAAGACGATGTAGATGAAGAAGAAAATGAAAATCCTGATGAAGAAGTAGATGAAGAAAACGAAAATTATGAGGAAGAAGAAAGAAATGAAGAAATTCCTGAAGAAATGGAAGAAGGAAATGAAATACATGAAGAAACTATAGAAGAAAATAAGGTCCCGACACAAGAGGACCCTCCTGGGACAAAGAATCAGGACGCTGACGTGCTTCGGGCACTAGGCAAGGTGGGCAAAAATGACAAAGAAAATGCTGACGCGCTTCGGGCGCTAGGCTTGGTGGGAAAGAATAAGAAAAGTAAAGAAAAGGCTAGCCTGGACAGACGGTCTGCCAGTGATGACGCCACTAAAAAGAAGCAATCAGCGGCGCATGCCCGCACCCCTTCCTCGACGCCCCCGGCTCAGGAAAGCTGCAAGAAACCTTCTCTGAGGAGTAGTCGCCCCAGGGCCCCAGCCCGTCCCCCTACGCACTGGACCGATACAGACGGGGAGGATGATGAATGTGATTTTATTGTGATATAAATATTGAATTGACCTGGTAATCCCAACGGCTGGGAGTTGGTACAGAGGCCAGCGGGTATGCGAACACCGTGTCCCGGGTTCCACAGGTTTCAACTATTAGGACTTATTACTATTTAAACCCCCGAGGTTATGAAAAATGTATATGAAACCCCTGGCTTATCACATGATTATATGAATGATAAATGGAAACTATAATGAAAATACAATGAAAAGTAACAAGGATAATATGTACTACTAACGAAGAATGAAAAGGATACTTGTAGTATTTAACAAAGAATGAAAAGGATACTTATAAAATACTACAATGGAAAATACGTGCCTCGCACAATATGCGCTACAACTAGCCCATTACACATTAAACATGAAAGCAACGCGCTATAGTTATCATTGAACGTCACCACTAAGACGCTACACAAGCTATTATTGAAGGGGAGCAATGAATAATTATCCTCAGAGGATCTAGCATACTCTAAAAGAAATATAGGAAGCAGAAGGCAGGACTAAAACGTGGACCACTCCACTCTATACTAACAGTAAAACAAGGCTGACACCTAGTGTGCGGATTAGGAACCACGCAGCAGGACGGTGCAGTGGCGCCGCCTGACGTGCATATTGGGTACTATACGTGACACAGGCGCAGTGGCGCCGCCTGACGGCAAACAAAGGAACAAAAGACTCATACACGGCGCAGCAACGCCATCTGGTGTGAAACATTATGACTAGAGCCTGCAGCTCTGCATAGGGAAGGGAGAACGCCCTACCACTCCTACTAAGCCTTACTGCACTGCATATGCGCTATCTAGTACGACATACTTACAAATAAACAGCTGTGACTATGATATCTTCAACCCTAGTAATATGGTTATAGGTGTGCAATCTGGAGTATGCACTATACATAAGAAATGGAATGATAAGAACTGACTTATAATGCCAAAATGCACGACGAAATCTATCTATATATATATGAGCAGGTACAATACTGAGGAAAAGGCCTAGAAACACGGTTTTGGAATGTATATGCCATAAGGAAAATGAAAATATTACTGGGCGAACTACAAATACCCAGATAACATTTTTAGCAGAAAAAAATACACGTTGTATGGATATGACTATAGCTATGAAAAGCACAGTTTAAACTGACTATCATACTAAAATTTCCACGAAAATAGCTATCTGTGAAAATCTGTAAGCTCATAATAACCTGGAACAAAAGACAGTACTTACACTGAGTGCAGTTTGGTGCATAAGGACAGCGCCCCAATGGTAACAGATCCAATGATTGTATTACAGTGAGCAGGGATCGTTGCTAGGGACGCTACTTATATAGGAGGTGCTCGATCAGGATTGGCTGAGTAAGAAGCCTGCTGGGCTAGGAACCGACTTCCTGGCTGCACAGGAAGCCAGCAGCGCTCTGTTTATGCCAGAGAGAACTGTGGGAAGGCGCGCTATGCACTGTGGGACGGCTGTGTTGCGAGTAACTTCCGCCTGCCCCCTGTATATATAGCAGCAATGGCGCTCCTCCCCCTGCAGTCTTGATGAAGACACCACTGGAGTACCATACCCTGCACCAGATCACTACTCAGCGAGCTGCTCTGCACCATACTATAACTCTACTCTACACAGGAGTCATGCCATCATTAGAATATTGGACTTACCTGTGAGTTAGCCATCTCTGTCTAGTTTCTGCTAATATGCAGACAGAACGCTCTGCATACCTGGAATATTGTATTTTATTTGCAATCTTTGGAGGCCTTACTCTAGGATGTCTGCTTGCCTGCTGCAGACACACTTTTGAACAGTTACAAGCCGCTCGTGAGGAAATAATACCACTACAGAGAGCATCTAACACTCACCCAGGATAACAAAAACATTAGTGCCTGGCACACATTATTTATTCAAGTAAGTTTAGAAATTGTGACTATACTGTGATATGAACATCTACACAAGAAGCGGCAGGAGAATATTGGATGAAAGTGTCAGCGATTACTCCACCGACTCTTGGTGGGGAAACTACTATTATAAAATAGAAACTTTTGATAAAACTAAAGCCACTTTACTGGGTTTGGCGGTAGATGCTGTTTCTAAATCTCACCTGAGGATTTACAAATTGCCTACATCACTACAGACTCTAGTCAATCAGCATCACGCCACCTACACTGTTGGAAAATTAACTTCGCACCTTCCCTGGGACAATCTGTGTTTCTATTGTCATAGCAACGAGAAACCAGGCAGAGATTGTCGTACGTGTCTTAAAAGATATGAATTAAGATATCTGCACAACCTGGAAAAGCTCTTTGGGGACAAAGTGAAAAGTACATTTAATTTGAAGAGGGAAATTGGCAAAAAGTACTTATACGAGGCTGGACCCTTGGGTGAACCCTCACCTCCACCTTACCCTGATAAGTGGACAATAGAAATACTTAAGAAAATCTTAATGTAAAAAACTGGCGCGCTCAATGACTTATAATGACACCGCCGGTCAACACAACGAGACATTCACACATATGCAGTGTATGTGGAGACATATTTAATGTTAGACAGGAAGTCGTGTGGCATCTTCAGTTATGCCACCCCTACCTAGGTACACACTGTGACACATGCAATGTAACATATGCTTCTACCATTAAATTGAAAATCCACTATGGCACCGCCGCACACCGCGTTGCCTTGATGCGCAGCAGATACGCTGATCTAGTCACAGAATAATATTCTAATTGGAAGAAATACAATCATGAATATTGAAACTGTCATGATGAATGAGGACAGCCGGCCAACACGCGAGCAATTGGACACATTTGATTACACTTACGAAAATGATCCAATTACCGCGGAGATAATGGAAGACTTATCTGATGAAGAATATGACGATATCAGGGACGAGGATTACCCCACCCCTGAGGAAATACAGGAACTCCTAGCAAGATTCATCCAGGCCCAGCGCACATCTAGTAGAAATGCACGTGCCTAGTCATTTTGCCATTGTGATAGTAAATATGGCTGAGGGACCTGCTATGCCCATAATCGTCATAATAATAGAGTGCGACGATGAGGAATGACTCATATAAAATTGCTATATTGCCACGGCTCATATAACGTTTGCACATGTTATTATAGACAATAGACTGTTGAGTTAATTCTGTGTTGGAAAAACAATACGACCAACATGGCTGCTACATTGGGCACAACTGAACCATGTGCACATGCATCAGGGATTCACATTTATGATATCGACAGTAGTTTGAGTATTTGCTATATACCTGTGATAACAAGGGAATACTTCTTCGCTGTACGAAATGGACAATGTAAAACAGCTGGTATTTATTTCAATGTGTTCCCCCTTGACTCTGTAGACCGCACCATCATCACCATCCCATTCTACTTCGGGAGACTGGACAACGTGACAAGGATGTATTCATTAACCATTTTGTGCTGCTGCCCTACCTGCATAAATGAGACAGCATCGGAGGCAAGTCATAAAGGCTGGGACAGAGTAGCTGCAATAAAAGATAAATACGTCACCAACGCCCTCGTCCTTCCCTCCCCCTTCAGTTCATCGGAGGTAGGAGCAAGTAGTGCACTCTAATAAGACACATTAAACTTGGGAAATACAATGGGTGCCTGTCTTGGAGCTAGGGCACGCCCGCCCCCGGCCGTACAGATGCACAAGGTAGAACTGAGCCCTCGGTCTGCCAGGTACTCCACTACCAGGAGACCCCTACGCAAAGTATACCTGGGACCGCAGTATGTGCATGATAATAGGCCTCTGCCGGCGCCACCACTCCCTCTGCCACGCCCTATTGGGACACGTGTGAATTAGGTGCATCTACCTCCGGAAGAACGACGTTACACAGGATAACTACTAGTATCAAAATTATGCAATATTTTGAGGAAACTGTCAGACTCTAATATGTATAAATAGGAAATATATTGCTCATTGCGTAGTGCATCAGGATCTACTCACTAGACACCTTCACTGGGCCCAATAGACCTGAATAACCCCGCCAGTACCCGGCAGATGGAGGCAGTGGTAGAGAGGTATACCGTGTCCAGCCCTAACTGGAAATGGGCAATGTCTGCTGCAATACGACGCCCACTGCCTCATGGCATTACTCATCGTCTGACAACGATGGATCAGCGGATGGTTTAGGTATGTCCGGCCGATGCGGAGCCTTGCCAGACCTGATCCCTGTGGACGTGGACGGGACACAGTCTATAATCGTGCCTGGTGGGAATATACTAAGGTCAAACTCCAAATCAGGATCATCAGCCGGTATCTGCACCGGTCCCTCCAACGCCGAGGCTCCAGTGGCCGACATGGACGACATTGCTGCGGGACTTCCGGCGGCTCCCGACCGACTAGAAGTCGCGCTATCCCTACGCGGTCGGCTGGAGGCTATGCTGTCCCTGCCGCCCGTCGACACTAAGTCGGACGGACAGGCAGCAGAACGAGGAGAGTTACCGCTGTCCTGGCGGCCTACAGTGGAACTACCGACAGGGGTGGTCGAAGGGTTCGAACCTAGAGCCTGTCCACCGCTGTCTGACGACGAACCTACGGCGGCTGATGACGTGCAGTCGCTGGGACCGGATGTCTTGACCATCCCCCCGCCATCAGAACTCCGCACAGGAGACGAGCTCCTCGACGGAGAGGCGGACGACGACCGCGGCATACTGTCCAACTCGGTACTGATGGACCGAAGAATCGTCAGACCCGGGGTGGACGTCTTAACTAACGGGATGGCATGCGTCCTTGACGACGGCGACGGCTGGCGCGCCAGAAGAGTCCGAACCACCCTACTCACTGCGACAACCCGCGGAGCAGGGGACGGGGACTACCGACGTGGACTATGTAACCTAGTGCGTCCTGCTCCGGCTGCAACATTGTCTCGAAGAATGGTTCGCGCAGCCGTGGGATTGACAACTGTCGTAGAGGATCGAGATGGCGAAGTCGCGGCCGCGAATCTGTTATACGACCCGCCTCGCCGCCAGCCCGACCCACCTTCTCCCATGGACCGCTGCATCGCAACGGGTGACATCATCGGAGGAGCGGTCGGCGCCGCATGAACAGGACGATGACTTTGCGCTAGCTTGTAGAGACAATACAGCATTCTGCTGATGACTGGGTGTCGCGCCCGCCCTCAATAATAATCCGCTCAGTAGATTCCGCAGGTATTGCTCCTGGGGCATATACGGCCCAGCCTGCACCAACATACACGGTTGACCCTGTGACGGGTCATCTAACTCCTCCCCTCCATCCAATACGTACACCATGCCTGGCTTAAAATACTTTCGTCTGACTAGGACGACTGATTGGCCGATGGAGCAAGGAATATATTCCATGATCGTGCAATCAAAAACTCTTAAAAACTCCAAACAGGGTTATGTGTCTGAACTGGTGTGATGTACTCTAGTGACTGATTACCCTGATAGCAAATGTAAAACTGAGCTAAATTAGAGGCCTTCCCCCCCCTAACACATGGAATTGGCTACAATTGTATATACTACAGGGACCTATGTTCTCATCTCTTGTAGGCCTGAGTGACTCGAATTTAAATAAAACACAGTGACCAGATGCTGACCAGACGCTACAGTGAGGCTACCAGTGAGCTGGTCACCTTACTCCAGCGGGTGGCGCCATCTACACAGTAGTGGTGAAACCAACGCCCCGGCGCCTACCCTAGCGCCCCTGTGGTGAGCGGGTGAACTAAACGTCCACTGCTCCAGCAGGGCCCCCTACAGCGCATTCTGGGAGCTATAATCTGGCAGTCACCCAGACGCCACCTGGATAACTATATACGAACTATAAAGAGATACTAGTCACCCTACCAACATCTAGGAAACTTTAAAACGGGCAACGTCGCCCGATTCACTACACCAAAATGATTGTCGGGATACCTGTTGCACAAGTTGCAACCCTGACAATACTGCTGATAGTTTACACGCTCCATCACGTGACTACCCAAGAGACTATACACAGGGAAAAGCTCGGGGTCGTCCTAAAACCCAGACGTGTGATATCAATAGCAGACACCAGCCACGTGGTGCAACAGCTGACTGTCACCATCCCTCCTGATGTTGGATTAAACCAAGATGTAAACGTTACAAACATGTGCATAAGTCGACTCAACCGTGAAAAAGTAAGAATAGGCAATGGAACAGAAGAGTATGAAGCAGTGTGCAATCAGATTTATGTGTTTGAACAATGGCTGGACGAGCTCATTGCCGAGCTCCGTATTGAACGTCATCAGATGATAGCTAAGCTATTGGAAAGTGTACCTCAAGACAACGGACTTAATCGCACCATACGTGCAGGAATACCTGTGCTAAATCTAATATCTGAATTTGGATATCATGTTTTCGGAACCGGCCGTGCTTCGGACATTGAATACAATGCAAAAAATATAGAAGTCCTGACCGAAGCACATAATGATCTTACTGACATTACAAAGGACCTAGTGCTGAAAACAAACGTCATGTTGACAAGTATAGAACTCAAATTATCAGGACTTAAAGCTGTAGCTGACTCTACCAACTTCAAAATGTTGAACCTTAGCAAACGCTCTGTCAGAAATCGTCTAAGGATAGAAGCAAACAGGGCCTATCTCACATACCTTGGTTACCTAAATAGGGTAAAACTAGGCCTGATATTACACTATGTGAACAATTTAAGACACCTTGAGACTTTTACATCTGAAATACACCAGCTAACATGTCACAGACTATCACCTAAGATTATTCCACCTCAAGCCATAATAAAGGCTGTGAGACGGACGGACGTATACCTGAGGCAGAAATACTCAAGGTTCAGGTCTGCCTTTAAATCACCAGCATTTTACTACGAGAATGCTCGACCTCAGTGCACTCGCGACGGCTCATCAATAGTTGTGACCCTGCGCATTCCAGTCGTCTCAGAAGAACACCTGTTCAGGATGTACCAGGTCCTGAAATTCCCTGTACCAGTCCTGTCAGAGTCGCAGGACAGAAGGCTGATGGCGCGATGGTCAGCAACGTACCAAATGATATCGCGTTGTCTATAAGCCAAAGGTACTACATACCGAACCCAATCATCGACTGGGCTAGTTGCTACGGGAGCACAGTGACTTTATGTTCGGACGTACCTCACATGAAGAAAATCACCGATGACGAGTGCGTGGCAGCCCTAATCAGAGATGACAAATCTGCCATTGATAAACTGTGTATCGTCGATTATATCATAAAGCCACACTTTGAAGAAATGGCAGTGCAACTGGACTCTGAAACCGTCCTTATTGTAACATCTGAAACTGAGGGACAGCTGATTTGCGGAAATCGACCACCTGAAATTAAAACCATAAGTAACTATGCCGTGATAAGTCTGGGGTGCGACTGTGCCTTCATGACGGAAAAGTCATGGATACCATACAGTCTTCAAGGATGCGCAAAGCACAGGGACCGAGAGCCCATCACATATCCTACCAATGACCTGATCGTAAGGGGAATGCAAATGGCTCATTGGGTCACCACGGAGGTCCATGATACTAAATTGGACGTTGTATACGACCCTATCCCACAAAGAACTACGGCAATCAATGGAACAGGAAGCGGACGGGAAGCCGTTTCACATGCCATTAAAAGACTTGGTTGACAGGATTAACAAGAAGAAGCTCATTCTGAGACCTGTGGCCTACAAAAATGAACTCTATGGACAGTATGCAGTGTGGGGTTCGGCGGCTCTCTCGGTGGTGCTCATCATTGCACTGATTGTTCTCTGTTGGAGACACAGACGTGCTCTAGCTACGTCAGCCCTGGCTGCTACAGCACAAACCATCAGGTGCTACGGCCCCCCACCAGAGTGCTCGACCGAACGGCTGGCTTGCTCGACACCTGCTGCCGTCCTTGCCCTGTTGCTAACGATTGTGATGCTGTTCGCGCTCTACCTAGTGTGGAGACTACGACAGGCCGCTCGAAGGTCTACACCGGACGGGATCTACCTACAGTTCTCGGCACCGTTGGTCCTGGAAACCATCTTCCTGGGTGAACTGACTATGCCATTCGACCATCTGTACACCCAGGGAGAGGCACTGATAAGAGACCTATCAATCGATCACCTGTTCCTGAGTGCACGAGCCCGCATCACCTGGGGCATGAGCGTCTATGCAGCCGCAACCCGCCCTGGTCAAGTGCCTAAGATTATCCCCCTCCCGAACTCGCTGAAAGTGTCGAAAAGACTGGCGGCCACCCTCGTAGGAGAAGGGAAGTCATCGACAATGACTCGGCTACTCCGCTTCACTGGCGGATTAGCCACACCTGTTCCATTCTCCATGCCTAGACTGGCTGAGGCCGGGTGGACCCGCATCGGGGGAGACCTAGCCGACGAACGATTGCTTGATGACCTCGGCAGACAGGCACTACGCATGCACAGACGGACAACCGACGCCAGCGCCCCTCCGGCCACTGTCCCCGTTGAAGTAGGGACAGGTCGGATGAACGAAAACATCTACAATGACATTAAGGATGAAGTGTTCTGATTGGCTGCACCTCGTGAAGTTCTGTGGCGCACAGGCGCATCACAGACAGAAGTTGATAAAAACTTTACCAGAAAACTTTCGTTGGCACCAGCTGCCTAACTCTTTATTCTCGTGGAAAAAGAGACAAAAACAAAAAGAAATATATGTAACATATGTAGGACTGACGTGTGATATATAGCAGTATACCTGTACTGATTGATATGAAAAACTCGTCGACACCCAAGCGCGATCACAGCGAGAGTACAAATGAACTGGTGTAAAATGATAGACACTAATCAACGGACATTGATGATGAGAATATAAGAGAAGAATAAACACTTATAGGAACTAACCACGAAGAAAGTAACTTCTAAATTGTTTTCGGGAAAAGACGTTGATAGAAACTTGCCCAAAATGACATGTATTCTAAACAATGGCAAGAAACTTGTACTATCTTATCGAAGTATAGGTAACTATGAGTGGTGTTTTGTAAGAATAGGGTTTGACGACCTAATACTTAGAAAAAGTGTGACAAACTACTGTTTCTTTGATACCAAAGAGAAGAGAGATATTCAAAATTGTCCCCCCCCACTTTAATGAAAATTCAATATTCAAATTCAAAATTCAAAATTGGCTTCCCTAGCCGTCTTCAAAGGGTCTATTTCTCCGCTGTACTATCCCCTCCACCACATCCAGATGTGGACATCCAGCCATGAGTTGGTACTCGAAAACTCTTATTCTAATTCACTGACATTGACGCTCTGACGGCTTTTGATAGGCCTGATCTCTGGGACGTCTGTCTCATTCGTGATTATTCACTACCGCCCATATACTACCACTAAGGCCGACGTGCCAATCTTCTTGTCTTGTGTTCTTTTTCCATTCATGATCATTTGGCCTTTTCTGGCTGATCCCCAGCCCATTCTGCGCTCCATCAATGACGCACGGGCAAATCCTTCAAATTCCTATTCCAATTCTTTTTTTAATTACCTGCTATGTGGAGCGTTTGGGCATTTTGCACATCTATGCTTCTGTCCTCAGACGGACAACCCTCATGACTCCGCATTAGCGACCATCAGATCATCATCTCATGGAATATGCATACTACTTACCTCCGACTTGAACTTGCTTACAGTTATAAGTCGATTATGAAATCTCTGTAGATGTCTTCCATGTCCAGTTATGGAATAACGTGATCTCTCTCTCTCTCCAATTGTCACACACGAAGTCGTGATTTGATAAGTTACCATAATAAAATGAGCATGTACGACTCTACGCCCTCATAATTGAACAAGGGGTAGTTGTCGAAACCAGGTAACAATTCACACTATTTTATGTAGAAACCTGACATAACCAGTTTATGATGAAAATACCTCAGGTTTAAGATGAAAATACTGCAGATATAATCAAATGTAACCAAAAACAGCATGTTTGTGTTAGAAACAAAATATAAGTATTCATAATTTTCGAAGTAAAGAAATTGCTTCTCAATTTCTTTAAATAACCGCCTGCGGGTGTGCTGTAGCCACTTTAAATCAAGTCAAAACATCGAGTCAAAACACGTTTATCCCAACTCTGCAGCAGACGCCTAGTCTCTGCATGAAACATAGTTACTCCAGCCACCTATACTCCAGACAAGGCATAGGGATCCCCTTCTCAGCAGCCTCTGCGAGTAAACCTTCCCACAGTGCACCCTGATTGTAAACATTCCCATCATGCAGCTGAAAAGCTGCGTTCTGATTGGTCTAGAAGTGCTGCAGTTCCTGTTGCAATACTTTGTGGGAAGGGTGCAAAGAACTGTGGGAAGGCTCCACAGGAAGTGGCCTTTTGAGGCCACGGGACTGGTGGTTGGAGGCGTCTGAGTTGTATATAAGCAGATGAGCTGACCAAGCAGGCAGGAGATAGAATGTAATGCTCTTCCTGTGAGGACTGACCATACATACTGCTGGGATACACAGGGTTGGACTGTGTAAGTATTAACCTTTGGACTTAGTCATTTTGCTGCAGCACACACCTAGGGTTGGTTCATACTCATCATATTGGAGTTGTACTTGTGACCAGTTAGATTGGAACTCTACCTTGTACTTGTGATTATTACCATCCTTGCTCAATTGAACCAACTACCTGTGAGCAAGACTTCTGTGACTTGAAGTGGATATTACAATAAATATTGGAACTTTAATCGGCGGACTGCGAGTGTTGTAAGGTCATGGAGAGATGAACGCCTTCTTGCCCTTCCTCTACCACTTCCTTTAGAACATCGAATTAAAAAAACCCTGAATTAATACCATAGTAACCAGCAAACAAGCATCACAACCATCAAACCATTTGAGCTAGCTAACCCACAACAACCTACAAACATCCTTTCTTCCACAACCGTTTATCAACATTCCTTCATCGACATCCGTTCACCGGTATGCTATTCCTTAACTTCCAGAATCAGCAAAGACAGAGAAGCGGATGCCTTCGACAACAATATTGTTCGCACCCAACACATCAATATTCACCCAGTTGGATGGTTCTATTTTCTTGGTTTTCTCTAGGGGAAAGTATTTCACCTTTGATGTAGGATGAGCATCATGGAATGATATCCTTGCTTGTCTCCTGAGTTTGTTCTTACCGTTCTTGGAAACAAACACTCTGCATGCATAATGGTTCATCACACCACACATAAAAAGAGTTCTCCTCAGTTTCCGAAAAGCTTGAGGTCTTCTCCTCATCCCATAGTCTGACACTCTGATATGTGGAGGTCCATGGGCAGATCTTGAAACAATGCTGCCACATATGTTTAACACTGTTTGAATGTATGCTTTAGCATGATCTTGGTCATTTGTTGTATCACAGATGGAGCCTTCTAAGGCACATGTAGGAATCCTGATCATACAGTACCTCTTCCCCATTGGAACAATAGACGCTTCTACTGGTAGCCACGGTCGCAGACGTCTCAGTCTACTACTAGGAATCTTACAATATGTGTGAGCATTCTTGATGTGACTGGAAATGCAAAAGTCATATACAGCTAACAGGACATGTTTGCCTCTAGCACAAGAACCCACTGTATGTCTTGTTTGTTTGTTGCTTATGGCATTCCATTGAAAATCAATGAACACCTGGAGGTTACTTCCTACAAAAGTGACAGAATCAGCTTTGTATACTTCATTTGGAATGGCATTGCAGGGGTAGATGACAACTGGAACAAAGCTTGTGCCATCCCAACATTCAAAGCGATTTGTTGTAGAATTTGCCAGAACCCTAGCACTGACCCATTTGTCATGGCACCTTGAATATAGGCAATAGGTTTCAGGAATAACAAACATGACACACTTTTCTTTTTTGATTTCATAACTTTAATACAACAATCAATAGGCAGAGACAATTGGTGACAACTGATTGGCAGACCCATTTACAAGTTGAAATAAATCATCACACAGCAATGGCCCGAAATCTATGTCGGGCAGCTCAGCAATGGGAATTTCCTGATCCAATTCCTCAATCATTCGGTTCAGCCTTTCTCCCATGTTGTTATCATTGTTCAGTCTCTCTTCCAGTTCAGATATTCACTGGCCAATCTTTTCTTCCATGTTGTCAAACTTGTCAGTCAGCTCCTTATTCAGACCTCTCAGATGCTCTATGTCCGAAGTAAGCATTTTCAGTTTTTCCTCCATCTCAACTTTCTCCTGTAGCAAATTGTCACGTTCTTTCGTGATGGCCTCCAGTTCAGCTTGGAGTAACACCACATCTACAAGTTCCTTCATCAACCTATCTATCTCTGCCTGCTTTTCCTGGATTTCTTTGTCCCTTTGTGCCAGTTCCTGTTTTACGATCTTGCACCTGATGTAAACCTTGTTGTAGAGAGCCCCGGCAACTTCATTTTCCATCTTAGGGTAGACACAGTCTAAGTCACACCAAGTAAACTTTCCAAGGGGAAGAAGTTTCACAAGATGTGGAATTCCATCTCCATCTAGTACGGTGGCTTCTCCTTGCGAGACAAAGTTGTACACAAGACCAGATATCATGGTCGCTCCAAATCGGATAAAGTTGTTTTCTCTCTTCTCCCATTTGGGTTTCTCCCAATAGTTGGTGCTAGAGTACATGTTAGTTTCAATGTTCAGACGTTGGTCAGGTTGTCTCATGTTATTGAGTCGCTCTGGTTGCTGCACGACAATGCTGGTCTCTTGTTTTTCAATGTGTCCATCTGTGTTTCTTGTTTGCACACCGATTCTCTTACATGACTGTAGGTTAGGGAAGTGCACTGTGACAGTCACATTGCCTGTTTCCTTCTCTTGCACTTGTACACTATCTCCTAGATGAACAGTGCCGAGTTTCAAATGTTCTACATGTTCCTCTTTGACCTTGGCATTCAGTGTTCTGTTGCATGCAAAACTAAGCTTCAGCCTTGTACACATTATCGGAATCACATGTTCCTTGTTACCAAAGAAAACATGCATGTTGACCACATTTTCCGCATCTGGCATGAGTTCCTCCACTTCTAGTCCTGCAGCTTGGAGCTCTGCTCTCATTTCTTTTGCAGTTTGACGGGATGAAAATGCAACAGGGATGAATATGGTTGTGCAGATCGCCTTTGACTTTTGGTTCTTTCTCTTTGCGTCCTGGCGTAAGTGAAGTTGCAAGTTTGTTCCATTGGTGAACTCACAGACATGTTCATATCTGGCTAGGTGACTCTTTGATGCCACTCCAGTTGGTAGCTTATGACCAGTTTTCTTACTCCAGCCAGCATTGTATTAGAGTTGTCTTGTGGTACCTGGATCCAGCATCATCCTTGTGGTGCCCTCTTTCATGAGAAAACAAGACTTGTTGATGACATTTTTGCCACATGATATGCAGGCCACCCCTTCTAGCCACCCAGGATTAGCTGCCTCTATTCCTGGCTCCCACATGTTGTTGTGTGACAAGTAACATGACGAACATGCCACATCTACAGAGTAAAGCATGACACTGGACCTGGTTAAGTGCATGTCAACACTGACAGTATCCTTATCACTCAGCTGATACAATGAATGGCTTTCGTCCAGAGGTTTTGGGTCCAAGTTGATGCAACCGAAGCTGTACATGAGCTCCAAATACTGGAGGTGAATCCTACTCATGATTTCTGTGCAGGTGGTGAGAAACAAAGGGACCAAAGGCTGACCCATTTTTTTTGTCTCGTTGAAAAAGTCTATGACATGGGTCCTGCCTTCCAAATGCATCACTCTCTGTGTGTCTATGGCTGCTAGAACTGGGAAGTCATTACATTTCCGACCTTTTGGCTTTTCTTTCAAAGTTCCATGGAGAATTTTCTTCATCATTCCATTGCATGCTTCTGCATAGGAAAGAGAACCATTTAGATGTTCTGTGATGGCTTCTGGTAATCCCAATACCACAGCACGAACTCCAGGGGTCAGCTGTGGGAAGGAAGTGTCCTGTTCCGTCTGGCTGGTGTTGGAAAGTGCAGTGTCCACCTGGAACACATCCTTTGGATCAGAAACTTCAGTTTTCTCTGTCACCCACTTCACTGGATGGAGAAGAAAGTGTGCAAGCACAAGAGATGGGCATGCCTTAATCTCAAGTATAAGTTGGTTTGGTTCACACTGTCCAAGAATCCTAGCCCATAGGCTGTAGTTGAAAATCAAATGTGTCAGGTTGGTGAATCTAACAAACCTTGTCTGAAAGGGGAATAATCCATCCATGTCATTCCTTGAAATGAAATTTGGATTCTTCTTATCTACGCTGATGACAACCCTGTTTTTCCTCAGAGCATTTGCTGTCCTCGTGTTTAACTTCCTTCTCTTAATGACGTTCTCTACAGGCTCCACAGTGATTGGTTCTGAAGACTGTAACACTGGGAACAATTCTCCTTCACCTGTGACCTCCTGAACTGCCTGTATTTTGCAGCTTCATCTTCTGCTAGTTCTCTCTTTCTCCCCTTGGTAGTTCTCTTCTCCTTCCTTTTCTGAATCACAACCTTGAACTTAGGCTTTGGTATATCCTCCATGGTTCATGTGTGCAACTTTGACTTACTCTTCTCTTATATACTCATCTTTTGAATGCAAATGTGGGTCACATGAGTGATTATTTTTGCATATTGACTTACAGAAACATCTAAAGCAGGCATGTGACTTGAAGTTATCCAATGACTGAGCTTCAATGAATGATATATGCAAGTTCCAGTCACATGACCACTCTCTTGTTTGCATGTAGAGATAACACTATAATAGCATAGGAGAGTGGCCATCTAGCACAGAAATTCTCATCATGTCTCAATCACCTGCAACAGATATTCTATTGTACATAATGGATGAGAGGAACAAACTGAAGAAGGGGTTACGACTGGCTGTGGACCAGGTCATGCACAAGCATGCCTTGACATTCAATGTGACTATAAGGAAATTGCCAGAGAAAGGAAAGTCTCTGGAGGCTGCTTTCTTCTGCCAGACAAATGTTCTCAGACAATGTGTGTAACTGGAGTCGAATACTCACAGTCTACATCTTCGGAGCCTGTTTGGCTAAGATATACAGAGTAGAGTGTTCATATATCAACATCAGCCAAATTTTCACCAGGGGTCAACTCTTCATCAAGCTTTCATATTTTCTTGAAAGTAATCCATGATTGTAATCCATGAATGTAATCCATGAATGTAATCCATTTCTTGAAAGTAATCCATGAATGTAATCCATTTCTTGAGTCTAGTTTTTTTCCCTGGATATTTCTGTTTGACAATTTCTTAAGAATTCATTTTTTTCAACTAGACTCAAATTTTCACCAGGGGTCAACTCTTCATCAAGCTTTCATATTTTCTTGAAAGTAATCCATGAATGTAATCCATGAATGTAATCCATGAATGTAATCCATTTCTTGAAAGTAATCCATGAATGTAATCCATTTCTTGAGTCTACTTTTTTCCACTGGATGTTTCTGTTTGACAATTTCTTTTCAAATTTCTTTTTTTTTTTCAACTAGACTCAAATTTTCATCAGGGGTTAACTCTGCATCAAGCTTTCATATTTCATTGAAAGTAATACATGAATGTAATCCATTTCTTGAAAGTAACCCATGAATGTAATACATTTCTTGAGTATATTCCTTCCCGATTCTTTTTTCCATTTAAATACTTCACTTGCTGTGTGAAGAACAAAGGAAGCACACCAAACAGAAAAAAAGTTCACAAATTCTCTGACAAAAATGTCTCTCATGGATACGGGCTTCCCTAGCCCACTTACAAGGGTCTATATCTCCTCTTTTCTATCCCCTCAGGATGTGTGTGGTGCACATATGCGCGGGCACTGACACATTCCTCTGTTAAATTATCAACCTGTAAAGCACAGGATAGCCACTTAGTGCCGCTAAAGTGCTGTAAAACACAAATCAATCAATCTCTCATGGATAGTATTTTACTTTGCACATTGAATTATGAAGAAATATATGAGCATCACTACAAAGCTCAGAGGGGAACTTCAGTTGGATAGACCATTGTTTTGATGTATTCTTTTTATATGTGAAAACAGCTATTAAATATAAAACAAGACAATCACATTCAGTTTGTTTTGATTTATTCATTCATTGCTTCTTCTTCAACAGCAGCTGTCAAACATTCACAGCTCTGACCCAGCTTCAGGCACTTCCTGTGGACTTCGGTGTTGCAGTGTTCACATTTGACCAACTGATGCTTTGTAGACAGCTTGCTGAGATGCAGTCTTCCCTTGCACATGAAACACTTCACGGTTGATTTGACCTCCTGTTTTGACTGCTCCTCAGAAGCTTGTGCAGTAGTAGTGTCATCCACGGAGGCTTGTTCATGCATGTCCAAAACCGAGTTGAGAATGTTCAGTTGCCCAGCTCGTCTCTGCAGCAGGGTCTGTGATATTTGACCATGATTGGAAAGTGAATCTTCCATCCTCTCTATCCAGCGCTTAGCTCCGGTAAGAACCAATATACTTAGCTCTCTATTGGACCTGTTCATGTTGCAATGTGAGTAAGAAATGGGTCATCATTCCTTTTTAAATTGGATCCTGATATGCAAAACAGTATTTTATCATGTGGCAGAATTGCCCGATAAGTGAGCACATCAGACAGTCACATGATTAGGAACCGTATTGCTTTATCATCTACAAATTGCATGAGTGGCACAAGTGCTCACACATGGATTTGCATATTTAATCCATGAGACTGGATCCATGAGACTTACTCATTGGGTGGATCTGTCATGTGACCAGAACACCCATTTGCATGTTATGATTCCCTTATATATACAAGAAACTGCCTGGGATAGACATCATAACCATGGCTTCTGCATTCACTAGACAAACAGCTGCCGCGAGAGTATTCAATGCTCTCAGTGGACTAGAGTCTTGGACAGTATACATGAAGCGACAGTTGTGTGATGGTCAACTGGACAGTGACTCCCAGCAAGTTGGGATAGGATTAATGCTTGAAACCATAGAAGCTATTGCTCCCATCATGAACACGACAGATCGGTTAGAGTTAGACTGGTTAGCACTTGAACTGCATGCACGGAACCTTGTTCAAGCACCTACAGAGTCATCAGCCAGTCCTGATCCAGTGAGAGATGTGAGAGATGATGTGCAGTATGAAACAGATGGTAGTGAAGATGACCTTCCCCTGTTTGTAATGCAACACAGTGCATCTACAGAAGAAAGGGAAGTCATTGTCTTATCAGATGATGAGGAAGATGATCTACCTGACATACAACAGGTCAGAGAGACTGTTGAAAGGAGTGCTGAAGATGAGCTACCAGACATTCCACCTCAGGTTGAAGACATCACAGCTGCTGAACCATCTACAAGCAGTGGCAGGAGAGGGCACAAGAGACAGGCAGAAGATGAAGAAGATGTGTGCGTTGTCTGCTTCAAGCCATTGACAGAATCGTCAGGATGCCGGGGGAGACTAATGAAGATAGGCAATTATCGTCTCTCAACATCAAAGCTGACAGGAATGACAGAATGCAAACACACATTTCATGGAAACTGTCTGAGGAAATGGGACAAGGAGCGCGGAAACTGTCCTGTGTGCAGAAGAGACTTGTATAACATATTTATCGGACCATTAAAAGAAAAGAAAAATTATAAACTTGTTCATTCCTGTTCTTTCACACAAGTTAGCATTTCACCATAGTTTATGGCCTCTTCCCATTCGCAAGCACACATCTGAGAGCAGAAAGTATCTCCTTTTCCAGATCCCAAACTGCAGCCTAAACATGTGTTCTTTTCACAATTTACACAGCAAAACATCTGGTCCCCTGATACCTGCTTTGTAGGACATATGTCACAGTCATACAGTATGTCTTCCTCCATAGAGGTCTCCGTTTCACATTGTGTGTCATAACAGTCTAAGTGTTTTGTCACAGTCTCAGTTTCTATTCCTGAAACATAGTCTAAAAGTCCTTGAAATGACAAAACATCTTCTTCAGAGACAGCCACTGGTGTTTCTTTTTGTGCTGTCAATGTCTTGTTCAATTCTGATGCACTCAGAAATTCTATTATATCCTGTAAATGTTCATCATCAGCCATTGGTGTATTCTTCTTGGGTGAATTCATATTTGTATCTGTATATCAAACATGTGTAGTTGGGCAAAGGCATTAATAGCAAGCTGACTTTGAATTGTAACTCTGTGGATATGTTAATGATGTGGCTGTTTCCATAGACACTACACGCAACATGGACGATCACAGTCAGATTCTAGCAGAACTGCATGGACATGTAGAGTCCTTTATCCAGAGGTGGAAAACAGCAATCAATTGTCTAGGGAAAGTAGTGCGTGATATTCAGGAAAAAGGCATTTACGACCTCCTTGAAGAAAATGCTCTTTTGAAAAAGCAGCTCTCAGATTTCCAAATCTCACACATGAACTTTCTGGCAGATCACAGACACAGAGATTTGGAGAATAACAGCAGAGTACATCGAGCAACTCATGAGACCGGGAAAGTTGAGTGCGATATCATTAGAAAAGATGACCATGTGTTGGATGATGAAATTGTGGATCTCATTGGCGTACCCATGGCCAAGACCCTGCATGTATCTGGTCATTCACCTTCACCAAGACCACCACCAGCTCTACCCCTCAAACATTGTATGCTGGAGTGTCCCAAGTGCCACCAGCTGTTTTCAGTAGATCAGCCATTGCTGTTTCTTGAACATCATGCCAAGTGTATCTTGTCAGGGAAAGTTGTTTCAGATAACCACGGAGAAGTAATAGATGAGGTTGACCACTAGGTTCAAATAAAAGAATCAAAATACCTTCACACTATTTCTTATTGTCCTTATGATCATGCACTCTGGGGCTAGACGATCACTGAGTAACATGATCATGAGAATATTGAGCAGATGACTGATTGTTTGGAAAAAGCAAAGAATGGATACAACAGCTAGACCCATTATATAAAAGAAACACTTCTCTGATCTTAGAAGGTTGAATCCTCTCAGATTTCATAGAAGGTGAAAGAAGCAGGACAATCATTTTTTCCCCAATGTACAATGGGATTCATAAACATGGTGGAAATGTTGTTACACATGCATGAGGTTTGAATAAAACATTGAACACCTGAAATTATTGTTTGTTGTGTTGTGGAACAAAGGAGATTATTCTTACAATTTTCTTTTCATTTTTTTATTGATTTTCTAGATACATTCAATATATCTTCTTCGCACTTATGTTTTACCGAATCAGTTTTCTGAACAGCATTTTGTCCTCTTCCCTTCTAAGAGAGTTCATGAAAAACAAACGTCTTTTACTTTCTCTCAGTTGGGTTTGATCAGCATGCTCGGGTGTATGTTCTTCTGGTACATTCAGTTGTAGTTTTATAAAGGGGTCGAGTTCCAACAATGCCATACAGGTTGAACATAATTTGTTCCTTGTAGATGCCAAACAGGTTCCCGAATGCCTATCTTTCAATGTCATGTTAGGGCCCAAGTGAGAGCACTTAGAGCACATCAAGCTCTCACTGTCTGACATTTCAAAGCAGGACCTCCTGCCTTGACAAACTGTTGCATGCATGCGATCTAAATGACCCACACTCAATATGGTATGGTTCCTCGGGTTAAACAGAGATATCATCACACACATGTTGGAGTCGTCCCTGTAGCACCTGTGCTCTAACCTCTCTGAATCCAAGAAATACCCAAAAGAGGAGGGTCTCTTGGTCAAACCCCAATGGGTCAAGAGCTCCATGCAGTAAGAACACACAACCATGTTACACTTCTTTGAAAACTCTCCCCTTGTCCTGGCTTGATGCATACACTTCATTGATTTCAAAGGAAATGTCTGATATTGCACATATAAAGCACACATTCTCATGTACAGGAGAACTACAAATTTGATATATTTCTTCATTTGGAGATTCAAGCTTCGCATAAAAGCTCTGAGTGTCCTTGGCTGATGACACTGTATCAGTCCTTGCAGAACATAACCTGTTTGGTCTGCCTTCACATAATGCAAAGCCACTAAAGGGAATGTGTGTGATACCTTTCTAGACAGAATTAGATGCAGTCTGTTCATGTCTTCCTGTTCTTCGAATGATGTGGGATCAATATTTACACTGTGCAAACACCTGAGAATGATCGAGTTCAGAACATGAACAGGCAGCGTTCTAGGTTTAGGTAAGAGGTGTGTGATCTTATCATTTCCATCTTTGGCATACAGTTCCTCAATCTTTTTCATGCGAAAATTTACCTCCTCCAACATTTGAACAAGAAACTCGTTGCCAGGCATGGAGAGAGTGTCATATACAAAGTGGAGAAGTGTAAGATTCTTGTCTTCTTTGTTTCCTTTCATGTGAGAGAGAATAAGCCGATTGTAAGCCTGTGAAAAGCTGACATGGACATCCATAGAAGGTTCTATCTTCCTTTTGTTGCATAGAAAGTGTTTCAACCATCTATTGAACTTGGAAACACAGTCTCCATTATCAATTAAAGGTGACAGCAGTGGATTCAAAACACTCAGAACAGCCAGAACGACATTTTTGCGTATGATGCCTTCAAATGAACAAGTATCGAATGAAGGCAGCACACAGCAGTCCCAACAGCAGGCCATATATCCACCAGATGTTTTCTCTTGTATCTTTTTGAGTATTTCTCACATGATCATCTCTCAAATTCAATTCCTTTTCTCCTGATAGCAAGAGGGTTGCACCTCGCCAATCTGCTGTAGGTTCTGAGAGAAGTGTCAGTTCCGTTATATTTAACTTCATTTTTTCTGATGCTTCTTCAATGATGTCTTTAACAAATATGCTTCCCGGGATGCAAATGCTGTCTTTGGTCCCACTGTACAACAATCTCAGTGTAATGGAAATGTGGTTATCTTGAGAGTCACAATGTATGAACTTATCTGTTTTTATGGACATATCTTCATCAAACTTGCTCAGAGAGGAAAGGACAATTTTCTCTATCTGATTTGTTACGACGCTTGCTCTCAAGCCATTTGTTTCTTTCGAGAGAGACATGACATGGTATATCTCATCTTGCTTCAGTTTCATTGTGCCGAATAAAACAACAACAATGTCTTCGCAACATTGCCTCATCCTTGATACTCCCCACCACATGACCAGTTCCTCCCCAACTCTTTCTATGAACTCACTAAACTTCAGTAAATTCAATATACTCAAACTGCTATGGGTGACTTCTTTGTCAGATGCAAAGCAAGTGACCACCAGATCTCCATTTTGCAGCTTATTTTTTGAAACAACTTTCTTCTGAAACCTTTTGCATATGTCTTTTATCACAGCGTCCATCTCATCACCGTCCATCTCTTTGTATGCATAAATAAGAATATTGTGATGACTGCCACACTAGTAACTGTTGCTTCCATGAGAGCATGAAATGAAAGAGGGCACTTTTCTTTTTTAAACAATCCGAGTTTGACTGTTTTGACTTCAGTGTATCTCTTGGCACCATGCCATTTTTTCTCTTCCCAGTATGAGCTGCTATTGAAAGCCATTTGAACATGCAAAAGTGCTGCAGTACATAACTTTACACCACTGGGTTTGATATGAGTGAGGCAAAATATGAAGGGGTCACTCAAGGGCTGAATCGGATCAGGGGGTAGCAATTCGAGGGAAACATCTTTTAATACATTCGGAGCATCACTTTCACCTCTGTCAGACAACCTACAAGGACGCATGTAACATACCCCATTTTGTGATATTTCAGTACAAGAAAGAAAAAATGGTGGTAGAGTGCAATTAAGATGGAAATTTGCCATGATGTGATTTGTATAACTCCCTAACGTGAATTGTCCAGACTCGACACCATAGGAGATGACATCATCATCTTTTAGGAAAATTGGCTCAGTTGAACTATGGCACTTTGCAAATGGAATCATCTCACACTGTCTCAAGCATGTATCACTCTGGTGGTGATAGATATTCATGGATTGATGTTTTTTATTGCTTGAAATGATTTTCATTTCTTTTTCTAGGATGAAAAATTGTTCTTCATGGTATTGAAACCTGGCCCCTCGCAGAAGTCTAAGAAGTAAACCTTTTGTGTTCTGGAAAATGGCAGAGGAACCATGAAAGGAAGAAAGTGTCATATTCAATCCATAGCACTGTAAAATGGAATACCCGTCTTTATGCCACTGTAAGTGTTTGGAGACACAGCTGATCTCTTCTATGGCTTCAAGTATAGGACCATCAAAAACAACAGGTATCTCAGGACTGTTGTGTCGGTATGGTTCTGAGAATGTTGGTTTGTGTGCATGCAATCTAAGATAAAATTCACAGAAAAACACACAGCGCTTTTGGCATCAAATGCAGTGACATTCATGGGTACTAGTTCTGTATGCAGTGCTCTCACTGCACAAATTGGAACAAAAAGGATCAATATTAGCATTATCAGTTTGTGTACTCAAACACGGCAATGATGGCATTATGTCCAGTGCATTTTTTTATTCAATTTAGCATTTCTCATGCAGTCTTACAGACATCTTTTGCTTATTATGGCACAGCAGAGGAATTATCGACCATATCCATGAGTGATGGAATAAAGCCATATTTTCTCCGTCCAGATGGTTATGAGCCAAACTGCACAGACTATGCATGTTTACATATTTTGATGCACAATTCTCCTTTCACATGTGGAGAAAATGTTGTATCAAATGTACATGAACACGTCCGTCTTCGTCGTGGAATAAAGCTACTTCCAAGCTGTGTTGAAAGGCAAATAATCACTAGGATTTCTGGACCTCCTGAAGACATGGGAGTGGTTGATGCTTTGTCTAGTAGTCTTGCAGTCTTAGATGCAGGGTACATGCCTTGTACTGTTATTGTTCTAGACTCTAGAGATGTGTCCATTCAGAGTGTTGACATTAACAACAGTGATTGTATTTCCAAGTCAAATGAAAAGTTCGCTATGCTCCCTTCATATCTCTCTGCAGCAATAGTCCTCCTGACTAGCTCCCCAGAAGTACAGAATATCAAGATACATGACGTTCAATTGGTGGCAGAAGGAAACTGCTTGCTCGCTTACTTTGGAATGGATTCTGAGTCAGAGGGAAGATCAGTAAATGTTTCTTTTACCATGCTGCACAACAATAGCATTTTCCTCGATATGCTCTCTGGTCATGCTGTCTTTGATAACAGTGTGAAGGTCAGGTCGTTTGTACTGCGTGGCAATAGAATGCCTTTCACTTCACAAATAGACAGATTTATAGGACCAATTGTTTCTGTTAAATTGCTATCAAGAGCAAGCAATGAGGAAACTAGATATATAGCATATAAGACATTATTTGTTGTTTCTTCCACAGTGGCTGCTCTGCTGTTGTTGTATACAGTCACAAGCCTCGTCCATGTGCCGGAAGCTCATCCAATCACGGAACCATCAGTGTGATACCCTACATCTTTTCAGTGGGAAGTGGTTTTGAATGAAAATATGTACTCTGTGAAGTGCTTTCTTCATGGCATGGACTGAAACACCCAGGATGTTGCCAATGATAGGTTTAAGCATTGTGAAAATCACATAAATCCAGATCCCTTCTGTGTAAACGAACTGAGATATAGTTTGTCCACCAACTACCCCTGCGCATAAATCTGTCTGGAAGTTCAGAGAGCATTTCTTGTGCAACCAATCCATACCAGGTGCATGTGTGCCAAACGACGGATAGACAAGCCTCAGTGGATATGATATGAAAATTCTGGTTAGCGTTATAGAATCATACCACACCATCTCCTCGCATAATGGATTCCCAAAGATTTTTGCAATAAAGTACCTCAAAATCACACCCATGTGTTTGAATTCATCACATGTTCCATCAGTCAAACTTGCAACAGCTCTGAGCTTGCGATAATCCTTGTGTGAAAAAAGATGGACAAGTTTGTTCAGAAGATAGGCTATATGTCCAGCCACATTTTGAATTGCAAAGCATATGCCGAAAGTCAAAATAGAGAGTATGTAGAGACCAATCACTGTGTACCAGAAAGCTGGATTTATAAGAGTGAACAGTGACTTCACGATAAAAACGAATGGGTTCATTTCTTATACTTTTTTATTGAACAGAATAAAAATATTTTTCAACAATACAACTGTTGTCTATTTTGTTCATGCCTGTAATTCTTTTGAACCACTTCAGCTACCAAGGATGCCTTTCCCAATGATTGGGGCAGTTCCATGAATTTGTCGAACATGGACAATGGGTGGTCAACATTGTTCACAATGTCCTCCTCGCATGCAGGGGTTGTTGCATCTATATACTTCTGAAGGAATACCATGTATTCATTTTTATCCTTGGATAACAAATGTTCTGTGCCCAACATTGAATCACTTTTGGAAATACAGGATGCTTTGTTCAGCTGCCCAAAGTTGTGCAATATACGTGGAGCAGTCCAGGGATCTTTCTGATGTTTCACATTTATTATGTCATCTGTCTGTAGACATGCACTGTCGTCACTCAGTCCAATCATGAGTCTGCAGGCAACTTCATGGATGTTACAGAGGATTACATCCTTCTCTGCCCGGTTGTACACTTTTGTCTTACATGATGGACAGTGGATGCTCTCAGCATTGACATCTACTGCCTGCAATTGAATCCAGCGGCGTAAACAGTCCTTGTGGAAAAGATGCATGCCGGTACTGTGATCTGCACTGAACCTGGAGTTTTCAGCTTGTATTTTGTTTGAAATGAACTGGATATATTTGTCAGAGATCTCTATATTTTCTATTAATGTACAAGGAGGCAAGCCATTCTCTTCCAGAAACTGTCTTTCCATGTCTCTGTATACACAGTTGAATCCTTCAACTGGCCAGTTAGAGTATTGTTCCCGGCATATAGGGCAGTGGTCTTTCCTGAACCTATTTACTTCATCATCATAAAGGACATTTATATTTTTCTCACTTTTCCAAATGCATGCTTTTACTTTGGGGTATTTGTTCAAGTTGTGCATGAGTTTTTTATTTGAGAGCTCAAAATCAGTGGTGTCAATGTAATTAGAATCTGATACAGTCAGCCTTAAGTCCCTTTCACTACAAATAGCCATGGACTGTTAGTCATATGTGAACATCGGAACACCACCCCCTATTCCATTGAAATTAACAGTGAGGATTATATTGAAAACATTTTTTGTAACTGGATGCCTGGTTTCTGAAATAAACTTGCAAAGGACAAAATTACTTCGTTGTCTCTGTTGTGTATCGCCCTTTTACCCCAGTCCTCAATGGACGACTTTCAATGTTGTCGATTCCATATGCATCAGCCATGACTTGTATTCCTCCATCTGTTCTCCTTGAGTTTAGACGCAACGATTAGGAGAACCTTGTTTCACTGCTGCTGTTTTCCTTTAAGGGTGATTTGCTTTGCCAACTGTCACTCCTGTTTGAAACAGCTACTGTCGTGTTAGCTGCTTTGCAATAAAATTCTCTTGTGTCTAGATATTGCCTCTCGAGGAACCCAATGTTTGATCTCCCACTGAAAGAAGTGTAGAGAGGAGCGGAATGTATCTTCTCAACCACCTTCCCTGCCATCTCCTTTCTCTCTATTGTTGCCTGTCTGTGAATATTGTCCAATCCATGGAATGTGGTATCTGTGTCATACAGCGGAACATAATCACGTGGAAACAGCACCCTATATATGAGGTGAGCCTCACTGTAGTTTCTAGTTGCGTAAGGGTTTTCAGTGTACCATCCACTTGGGAGATCTCCAACAATGTCAAGTTGAGTGAGGTCGAAACCAGCAGAATTGTAGTTCTCTTGAAGGTGGCGCCCGTTTAATGGAATGAAGTGATGCTGATCTAGCAATGGATGGGATCCAGGCAGTCCTTCCACTACAAAACCCATATTCTTCCACCAATAGGATGGCAGTGTGAACTTGCTATCCTTGGAAAGGCAGAGTGGAAGTTATGCCAGAGTTTAGGTTCTTAGACACTGCATTATGTATCACCCGCCCCGAACTAAGAGGGTCTATGATAAAGCAATTGCCATTCACCCTTGTTGTTATATCTAAGCCATTGTTTGCTGTGGGTACTGTAACTGTGCTCATGTTGCCAACTGCATACATCATGTTGTCTTTCCCACCAGTGTAAAGCCCCACCATTCCAACTGTCATGTTGCATTGTCGGATGATACGGTACTTCCTGTTCATGAGACATGTGTGGCCTATTTCCTTTTCAATCGAAGGTGTGTATCTAATCATGTTCAGGTAGGCAGCCATGACTCTGATGGTGAAGGGTTCATCTGAAGTTTTTCTCAGGTACTCCCACCTGTGACTCACGAAGTGGTCAAAGAAGTTATTGTCTCTTGAATATGTTTCGTCACATATAACATCGATATCACATTTGAACAGTGGATCATAAGCTGTTACTTCAAGGAGATCGTTATCTTGGACAGCACTCTGGAATTCAGATAGCTGCAAATTGCTTGGAAATCCATGTTTGAAATATGGCTGTTTGAATGTTTCCTCACGTTGTGTGTAGATATTTCTACGACACTCATTTGCCAACCTATAGTTGACAAAATCCACGGTGTCCTCCATGGTGTAGATGTGTCCAAAGACCAATGGCACAACACAGAGAGAATAGAACATGTATGGAGCTTTTGTGTCCTTACTGCAACTTTCATCGTGACGCACAGGATCATCCAGGTTTTGAATGATATCATACACAGGGATGCTACTTGGACAGTCTGTTAGGATACCATCTGGTATGTCAACTCTAGGGAAAAGTGCAGTCAGTCTACTAGCTACGCGGAACAGAGCCGCTCTTGCTTCCACTATTTTCCAGAGTGCTGAGCCAGATTTGACTTCTTTGGAATCATCTTTTTTGGTTGTAGGATTCTCAGTTTTGGGTTTTTGTAGTGCCCGTTTAGCTAGAGTGGCAAGGGCATCAAAGTACCTTGGAATACCAGCAAACCGGCTGTACCCTTTATTTTCAACAAGGTCCGTAATGAGATAATTGACCAGGTGATCTTCCAAGCTCGTCTTGGTAAGGTCTGTTGTTCTTGTGAATCTTTCGTTGATCTGTTTCATCATCTGGAAGTCAAGGGCTGTCCAACTTATTTGAGCACATCTTCTGAGATAGCCCTCAAGTTCATTCAAGTCATTTTCATCTAGGTGTGCCTTGTTTGCCAGCCAGTCCTTTGCAGCTTCAATGTCTCCTACAGGGGGGTGCCAGTTATCAAATGAAGGTCTGTTTCCAAATATGCCTGAACTTCTGAAATGGCTTCGCTGGTTTTCCATTGGGCAATATCTGACCTTTGGACTGGGAAAATAGTATGCATATGGGCTGTTGAGGGGTAGTTTTTTCCCTATCAGTTTCAAGAGTCCTACAGAGTTGGTTTTCTTTTGCAGGAAATCTAATAGTCCAGGCACACCTCTCAACATCTCGTCATACTTGTATCTGTCATAAGTCTCAGGGAGAAGACCACCACCAAACCTGAGGCAATCGTCCATGGAAAATTTTCCATCTCTTCCTTTCTGGAGGTCAGTTATTCTAATGGATGTCCTGTCTACAGATTGGTAATCGGGCACTTTGCTGTTCTTGAAGCCAGACAGGTATCCTATTTCATTGAAAACCCAAAAGCTTTCAATATGCTCGAACATGTTGTAGGTGCTGTTAGATTCCCTGTTGAGATGTGGCACTTGTAATATCGGTAGAGTCACTCCACTCACATTCACAGATGCTGTGGTAAGGGAAACCTTCTTACTGACTCCATGGTATGGCACTATGTTGCCAGGAACGAAAGTCCCTTTGTCATCAGAAAAGGAAATGGTATACAGAACATCAGAATTAGAAGTCCTATAGCCAAAAGAATCGGCAATGAAATCTGCAATTTCAGGAGTAGTCACAACACAATTTGGCTTTTGACCTGTTTTGCTCTCTAACAACAAGGACATGTAAGCATCTTGTAAAGCACCCTTTGGAGAAATGGCATTCAATGTCCAGCTGCAAAAGTCCCTCCTCTCTTGCTCTATTTCAGCATGGACAAAGTCCTTCACATTATCACTGGAGGCACAGAGTCTTGATATATTAGGAAAGTCATTCCTCAGTCTCATCATGGTAAGTGTAGGACAATTGGCGAGAGCATTGTTTGATTGATGCTTGATGCTTTTCTCTACCTGCTCCTTCTTACGAATGTATTCCGCCAATCTTGATTCTGGTGTACATAGCAGGTTGGCTTCAGGTTCGATTGAGATTTTTTCACCAAACATGTCAACACTAAAGGAAACTTCCCAGCTCTCAGCAGGAAGACAGGCAGCATTGGATCTAACTGTGATTGGCCCAGCTGTGAAAGTAGGATAGTTCATGAACTTACAGGTGAACTTTTGTTTTCCCTCGAATATGACAACAGGTGCAAGAACACAGAAGTTGTTCTCAGTGCTGGTGAAGCCAGTCCTTGAATTTATTCCACCCATGAACAAGTGGAGACCAAGGAAAGCATCACATAGTGGCCCAAGGTCTTGCCCTCTGATGCTGTTGCCCAAGCTGTGGTAAATCTGATCTTTTCTTTCCTGCCCATACAGGTAACTCTGGAGTAAGGGATGGAGTGGTCTATCAGAGTTGAAGGAAGAAACTCCTCTCCGTACACTTTCAAGTGCTAAGTTCAATGGATCTCTGGTTTTGCTCGAATTCATCATAATACACAAGATTTGTCTTCACATGGCTAATAGTACTTTTTATTTCATTTTCATTGCGAGACCAAGATACATCTCATAATATCCCCACACAGTGCATGGCCCTTTTAATGTGGTTGAGCGCATTCGAAATCGAGGCATTGGGCAACAATGATGGGTGGCCGAAGAGAAGCAGCAAAGTCTACTGCTGCTCTGGCTATTCGAAGAGTGGCGAGAAAGCCTTTCTCTGTGGTCATCAATGGGCTGTCATCGAAGTCTGCTTTCATTGACCCATTGCAACACTTTGCAAATTCGGATCTCAAGAGATCTTCTTTGTTACCCAAGTCAAAAACCTCACCTATGAGATTAAACAAAGCTGGCAACTGTTCATATTTCACAGATGAGTTCCATCCTCCATTGTTCAGATCTGCTATTTCAAGGTGAGATCTATAAACATCCACATCATGATGAAACCTTGAATATCTCATCAGTTCCCAGTTTTCACGTACTGGATATGTGGCAAATTTAGAAAGGGAAGGTCCAACGTTCCGGGATTGCTGCCACACCTCGGCCTGTTGTTGAACATCTTGTGCAGTTGGAAATCTCACTGCAACATAGTCAAAACGATTTATCGGCTCACTCCCGGTATGCAATATATTAGCTGGTTGTCCTGGAGTGAAACTTATATCCCAGCCATATCCTGATGCATTGTGTGCAACGCCAACCCCTCTTTCAACCTGGTTCACACCCACATGGTATCTCTTGATGTCATTCATTAGGTAGCTTTCAAGCCTGTCACCCAGAGACTTAGGATTAAAGGGGACCCTATATCCAGCTGCATCTGGTATCACTTCCAACTTCTCATAGTGGCAGGATTCTTCTTCCTTTACTATGCTTTGAAGCAGGACAACTTGGCCAGCCTCAGCTACATTGTCCTTTGGATCAATGCATGGATATAATGAAACTAGTGATGATTGATCACAACGGTCATTGTTTTGAAGATAAGAACTAGCGATTTCAACTCTCTGAGATGGACCATAAAAAGGGACAGACATATTTTCAGGTTATATCATCTTTATTGAATCAAGACACACTAATATTACAAATCGAAAAGTGGGTCTTTGCCAACAATGTTGCCCATCGAAGCATCTACCGTCTGTGCTGCTTCTTGTTTTGGTCCTTTGTTGATTTCTTCTCTGACTTCTTCTTTGCCTTGGGTTTTCATGAAATGGAGCAAGTCCTTGATATTCTGACTGAGTTCAGTAAAGTTCTTTGCCCTCTCTTCTTTCTTCTTTTCTCTTTGCAACAAATAATCTTCCTGCATTTGATTATACTTCTTCTTCTCCTCTTCGTACTGTCTTGAACGCTCGTTTGCAAACTTCAAAAAGTCATCTTGCAATTTGGGTGGAATTTTGGTTTCAGCATATACCTCGTTGATCTTTCTCTTTTTTCCAACAGGCTCAGAATAACACTGGTTACTCCCATTGACAGTTTGGTGGGCACTGAATGAGCTTGTGTCCATACCTCTCTCTTTCAAGTATGCCTCAAAACTCATGTTGTTATCACTCTCTTGGCATCTTTCATTAGTACTTTGTTTTTTAAGGTTATCATACTGACACTTTGCAAGTTCCATGGCTCTTTTGTTTAGCTTTTGGTTCCTACTGTCAATCAGTGAAGCTTCCTTTCTCTGCATTTCATGACGCAAGACATCAAATGCTGCATCTACTGTTTCCATGAGCTCAGATTTCTTTACCTTCCCTTCCAGCTCTGGGAATCGTGTGTCAAACCTTCTGAGTACTTCGTCAGCCATTTTCTTTGATTCGCTGTTGTCCGCATAGCACTCATGGCACAAAGTCATCAGTTCTCTGAGTGATTCGACATCTGTTTTTCCCCCATCGATTATTCCCCTCTTCCTCAACATTTCGAGATTGTTTCTTCTCTTCTGTGCTATTTCACTGGTGCTGTCATTTTCTAAAGACAGTTTTGTTGATATCATGTCTCCCATCCACTTTCCCATTAGGTCCACTATTTGCTGGGATGCCTCATATTCTTTGCAGACAGCATCTAGTGATGTCTGTGTCTCTGTCAGTCTATCTTTTATTGAATGGAAGTCCTTCTCTCCTAGAGCAGCCATTGATTCTTCGAACTCTGTGCTTTTCTTGCCTTCTTCTTCCGACATTGTATATTGAACAGAACTTGCTTCAATGCATTTATACTCCGGAAATCCAAAGTGAACCGCCTTTTCCTTGACCCGTGCACCTGTGAGAAACATGCCAACACAGCCTTTTCTAGCACCACAGTAACAGATTGATATTTCAACAGCAACTGCCATGTTACTTTTCAACGTTGAAAGGCTAGCAAAACTCTCTGAAAGCATCATGAGATTAAGTGATGACTTCAAGAAAGTCTGGTTGTCTATGTGTGCAATAAAAGCAATAGCAAAATTATGGCCATTGACCTCACTGAAATAGTGATCATGCCAGGAAGTCACTACTTTCCCAAGAGACAAGGCATCCTTGTTATGGTTGTATTTCACTGGTACTCCAGTCAGTTTGATGTCACATGCATCGTTCACATGCATGTCATAAGGGCTTTCATCGTTCATGGTTGTCTTCGGATCACAGAGCAAGTAACCCATCCAATAAATTTCGTCTGTCTGTATGACATTTGTCAGAAATCCAAAAGGTGGTTGGTCTACTCCCCCATCAGAACAAACAAGGCAAAGCATTTCAGAGAATGAAAATTTATTGTCTTTGATCATGTTTCATCAATGGTCACGAAAGAAATCTATCAAGATTCTTGCGTAACCAAATTTTCTGTATAGAATCAATGACATTCCTCAAAAAGGGTCCGAGTTGCTGAATTTCTTCTTTTCCATTTGAACTGTTCCATTGCAACACCAAGCTCAACTCACATAAGTCAAGGTTTACTTTCACACTGGGGCAGCGGAACAGCATGATATGGGAAGCAAACCAAGGGATGTGTTTTATCTCTGAAAAAATAAACTTTGCATGATTATCTTCTTTTTCCGCAGAAATATGCTCTGTACCACCTCTGTAATACAAATCGCGGACAAGAGCATCTATGATGTAACTGTCAACGCCAGTTTCTTTTATGGTTTCCATCACATCTAAGGGATATTTTGACACCATCTCAGTCTTGTTCTTACACAATGAACAATCAGTCTCAGAGATGGCTCTTTTCTCCTCCACCATCAGGCAAAAAGGTCCCAAGAACTTGTGTAGTATGTACATGTTCACCAAACTCACTTCCGATGTGCCGATGTAGAGGGAATCCAATCTAATTCTTTTACTGCTATGGTGAACTTCCCCTTCTTCTTCATGTTTCCTCTTCATGTTGTTATTTCACTGCTTTGCTTTGTCAGTAATGCTATAGCTAACGAAAAAAGCCTAGGAGATGCCCTGATGATAGTTGGATGACAACGTGCATAAGACAACCACAGTGCAACCCACTGAAGTCTTTCATCTAACCGTTCATAGGAATAAGTGTTTTCATGTCTGGTTGCAACAGAGTGCCAACTGAAAGTCCAAGAGCAAGTTCCATGATTGACATTCACTTGATCAGACTTGGGTGGCTTTTTCTTCCAATGTAGACCGCAAAGGGATCTAAAGTACCCTACAACTTTCCATTCCCTTTCATTGAAAATTTCAATAGGTCTATATAGCATGTCAATAAGTGGTGCATTTGTTCTTTGTTTCAAAATATAAGTCCCCAACTGATAGATGCATTGAGTTATAGTGGGATGTACGGGCAACACTGTGATGTTCATGAGGAGGTATTCTTGAATCGCACATCTATCGAGGAGGTTCTGATTGAGCAATACTATTGCATCTGTAAGTTTTTTCCTTTGAAGTTGGTGTTCATATACTGTTTTCACGTCGTCAAACAAGTCTTTGAGGTTCATATAATGAATCTTGACAAAGAGATCCATCACATATTCCTCATCATAGAAAAAATTCCTTGGTCCTTGTCTGTCAAATACCTCTGAAATCTCAGCAACAAAGGTGTATCTGGTGTCCAATGCATAAAATTCTAACTTGACAACAGATTCGTTGTGAGACAAAATTTTTGGCCCCCTTGAAAGAACATCCAAAATATATACTTTTGATCGGAACTTGTTGGTCAATATGGAAATCCAACCACTTGCTTTGAGTGTAAAATGTTTTTCTAACATGGTCATAGCATGTACTCTAACATAGAATCAGTACATTTTTCTTTGCATGTTTCAGGAATTCAATCTTTATTTTCACTGATGCAATGTTCCATTGATATTGTACCACGAACATAGAGAGAGGCATCAGGATGTTCATTTGGAGGAACATCCTCATAACCAAGAACACAGTTGTATGGTGGAGTTAGCATATGACGAACCTTCAGAGATCCTTCTTTGTCACCATGCTCAGATGTAGCACCACTCACCAGGCTGTATGTGTTATCCCGCATGTCTCGATACAGGCATTGGAACCAATATGTACTGGAATTATGAGCAAATAGAAACTCTCCAGAGCATTCTAAATGCTCAGTGTTTCTGGCATATCTAGTACAAGGTCTCATGTTCAAGAACCTTTTCCTCCCATCGCTCCTATACACGGGAATGCCATAGTAGTCCACAACATCAAAGCACACTGGAGTCTCTCCATTGCCAGAACATGGGACTACTCTATCTCCGTTTGGCATGACATGTTGGCGTGGAGGTGTGGAGGGCCCTACACTGGTAAGAAATATATTTATCGCAGCCAATGCTACAGAAGAAAAAACAACAAACATCAATGAGCTGGTAGAATGATCTCTGAGGGAGACCCGAGAATCCTGAACGGTACCATTTTCTGTGATTTTTGATGGTTTGCTTGTAGGAACTGTTGAGGGAGGAGGGGTATGGTGTCTGTAAAATGTATCAGGGTTGGAATCGAGAGGTACTTCCTCCACTGACATTCCCGAACATTTTGCAGACTCAGTAGACATTTCAGCGGACTCACAATTCTTCTTGTCTGCCATTGCTCAAGGAAGTATATATTTGAGTCTGTGAACATGTAATAACTTTCAACATCATTAGTATATTGCATGTTATACATGTCAAAAAACAACTTCAGGAAAATGCCCAAGTTGACAATCCATAGGAAATACACCACCAACACTGAGAGCTTATACATTTCATATTGATGGACTTTTCCTTGTCAATATATTCAAAAGTATGCAGACACAATTACATGAACAGCTGTGCATATTGGAGGATCAGATATTTTTATTTAATCACTGGCATCATGTCGATAGGTCAAACATTGGACATGTTTTTCTAGCCACAGAAAGCCTGCAACATATAGAAAGACTATTATATGAAAACCTTCTACAATTGAGCCCAGAAGATAACTATTTGTCAGCTGGGTTGTACATGCGGGGCATATGCAATTGTTTGACGCTGATGAATAGAGAAAAAGAACATTCCAGTGAATTATATACCGTGGACGACTTGAGCCATAACGTTGATGAAATATTGCACCGATGGTATGAAATAAATTCTGTTGAAATTCTGCAGAGAGTGAAAGGAAACCTGTCGTTTTTGCTTCAAAATGGGAGACACCATGTTCTGCATTCTGGATCCTTCAACAAAGGAATATGTTGTCACCGATGCAGACAAAGAGCTGTATCTGATCTCATTCAAGATATCAATGGTGTAAGCTTCACAAACAAGACATGTCATCATTATGTAGTACCAATTTTCACTAGGGGTGACAACATACCAACTTTCCATGAGGAAACAAGAAGAGAAACAACCATAGATGCTCCTTCGGTAGATTTTTCCATAGGTCTTGAGAAGAAGAGGATGGCAATTCAGGATGCAAGAACAGCATTCGATCAACTGATTGAGAAGGAACATGAAATACAGGAAGAAATCAATCAAATTTGCACTCCTCATGCCTTGTCCTTAGGGTGTTATGCTGACACTTCCATTATACTCATCTACCTTTTGAAGAGGATGAAAACAGTGTTGCGCTTTTCCCCCTCAGAAGGATCAATCTCACCTATATCTTTTATGCAGGATAGAGTTGGATTTGACAGCAGCATCAGCAAGTTAAAATGTGCACTGAGTTCAGTGGTTGTAACGAAACAGGACATCAAGACAGCCTTGGAGACCTTTAACTATCTTGTAGTCGATCCATGCACATCCTTTGGACAGGAGAGCAAATTTCTGAGATATATTATAATAGCAAAGCATTTCCATCTGGCTCATAACGTAACTCCAGATGATATCTTCAAAGAAAGACACTTGTGGGAATCCATGAAAGTAAGATCCTTGTTTGATACAGAATGGCAGACACCAACAGATCGTCTTACTTACAGTGTAATAGCCACTTTCATCTTCAACACCTGGTTGAACATACAAGAAGTTTCAAAGTTGCATCATCTTAAGTGGGAAAGGGGGGAGTGTGCACCGTTAGACAAATGGAACCAGCATTTATGCTTTGTATGACAACGAGCAAGTTGGTCTCAATATATCAAGTGATCTCAGATTACACGGGACATGTAAAAGCATCATGTCATTGTTCTTGGCATACCTATTACATTTGCATGATTCAGGCATGTGTTATAATTGTCATGGAGTCAGAGATATTTTATTTGGTCATTGAAATTGGATTTTGTGGTTATTTTAGAGATCGTTCAAATGGAATAGGGCGTTTTGATCCACGATGAGCTATGTTCCATCTTTCGCAAAGAAAAGCACAGATGAAACAAATCTAAAAGACCAAACTTCCCTTCTGGAGATATCTTATTATACTACAGGATGGATACGTACCATTTCTTTATATGCGGAATCTCAGAAAAAGTTCAAAGGCAGCCAAACACACAAAGTACTAAACACAAATGTTGTGGTTGGAAATGCACACAAACAAGCATGATATTATATGTCTTTCCATTGCTGTATTTTGTGAGTGTTTGCAGTGCCACAGTGCAGACTATTGTCACTGGAATTAAAGTCATTCAGGATATGAAGCTGGTTTGCCTGGAACTTACCATGAAAGATATCCCCATCAAAGAAGATTTCTTCCGCATCGATTACAACTTGCACATATCATATTATTACACCACGAGAAGCCAGAAAAGAGAAGTGACCATGAACACGAGGTCGCCTAGTGGAAGTTGTAATGCAATGGTCATGTATAATCGCACAATGGACATCCATACAACCCATGTATGTGGAAGCACAGCGAGGCCCTTTGTTGAGTTTTATGGAATACGTGGGATACTCGAAATGAAGAACTACGATCGGAGATATATTGTACATTTGAAAAGAGGCTTGTCATTCACTTCAAGGGATTTCCCTAGTGGACATATCATGAGAAGACGCCACACATACCATATAGATTCCTGTAGGTCAAATGGGTGTAAGTCTTGTTCAGAGATGTGCACTGCCTTGTACCATGATGTGAACATGGTTGTTTGTGATAACAAACTCACAACACTGCAAGAAGACCATAGAATGATGGATCCTTTGTCAGTCGTGGACTTTCCTTTATCAAAAGTGTCCTGCATCTATTTCAGAATCTGGTTTCATAAGAACAGACCAATACCAGAACAGTCTCTGTAGGGTCACTATAAATGAGGGTGGCATGGGATATTGGTGTTTAAATGTGAATGCAGAAGTTCTGAAGGATACCCCTATCACTTATTTCAAAGTTCATGCCAGATGTGAAGCTCTAAGCAGTAAAAAGATTTCAAGATCCATGGATCTGAGGTCTTTCCCGTTTTTAAGAGATGAAAGGGCACTAGGAAACCATTCATCCAAGATTGGTTGTTTGAAAATAGTGAACAAAAATGGTAGTGTGTTTTTCACAGGAAGAGGCAAAAAAAAAAGACTCTATGTAGGACCTGTGACTGTTCTCGCAGCACTGGGAACATATTTATTGCCCTTATACATGACAGGAATGGCTACATATTTTGTACAGAGGTTCATGATATGAAGCACTGAGAGCTTTCCTTTTCTTTCAATAAAGATGATTCCTCACAACAGTCCTCTTGTTCTTCTTTTTCATTCCAAAGTATATCAATCCACAGTTTCTCTTGAATGACAGCTTCAGAAGTGACAGCTGGCAGGCGCTGTAATTTGTATGACAGAGGGGCATTTTCCACTTTGCTGTCCACCAATGACTGTATTTTCTTAAACGTTGAAATGGTGCGGTGTGGACTGTGTTCGTACATGGAAAATTTCTGCACATGTGTCATAGTCAAAGAAAATGGCAAAATTCGTTTCACTGGAAGGAATTGTTTCAGAGAGCATAACACCTTTTCCTTGCAAGATGGTAGTATTTGTTTGAGACCATTCAGCACATCCTCTTGACTCTCATTAGGGTTGGCCACTAGAATGTTCACTAGCATTACCAGTCTGTTGTAATCACTTTTCTCATTCAAATCTGACAACCTACAGGAAATGAACTTTTCCATTTGGTCTGGTAATCTGAAACTTTTCATGTCAGAAGCTAGATGGTGTATAGCAGAAGAAAGAGACTTTACATTATCATGTAGGCCGTGAAGGGGTTGTTTATTGACAGCTAAGTCAATCATTTGCAGCACTGCATTTTCTATCATTCCCATCCATTGTTCTGTCACAAGCAAAGTCACAAGAGCTTGTATGAGTACAGAACCAACTTCGGGTAAAATTCTCAGGTCCTTGGTGTGGGTGGCACGAGTATGGACATGGACTGGCCACATCAAGGCTGGAACAGATACAATGTCCCCATCTCTGCCAGTTATGCCCTTGAGAGCAACATTCAGTGAAAAAGCTAAGTGCTCCAATTCTTCCTGTTTCAATTCACCGTTGCATTGATTGAGGCTGGAGAAAAGTGCTCTCATTGCTCTCATGAACAGTTCAAAAAAAGGATTGCTACTTTCCAGAGTAGTTCTATTAAAACACCACCTGAAATGAAGGTTTGACAAGTTGAAATATTCATGCCATCTGGCATAACTAACTATTTTGTTCAGAAACTGAGCTAACGCAATGTGCTTGTCTGTATCTTCTAGTATTTTGAACAGCAGATCAGATTCATTGCATTCAGTCAGATACACAGATGCTTTACAGAAACCCTTGTGTTTTGATAGATCACTCTGAGGTAACCCCAGATCTAGAACAGCACAGTCTGTGAAGATTAAGGACATTTTATGTTGTTCCCAGGGTGTTTCTATGGGTAATGAGTTACTTGCATCATTTTTCTCTGTCAGTTCGAGTCAAACACTATTTGAATGGAATGAAGCTTTGAAATACCAGGGGCTTTTCATATGTAGTATGCTATGACTTTTTTCCCACATAGATTGAGGGAAATATATCCAACCTGTTTGCCATTTAACATCCCTCTCTATCTCCCCTTCACTGTTAGCACCTACTGTACACAATCTAGAAGGTAAGGAATCTATAGAATCATGATGCAATAATGGGCGAAAAAATTCGGGTTCATTAGTGCATATATGGCTCCAGCTAGATTTGACCAGATCTGTGTAGCTCAATATAAAAGCTGGAACCTTTTCTTCTATGTGTCTTCCTACGATACAGCATATAACCATCTCACTGTTAAAATCTTGCCATATAACAAAGCGTGTATCTGAAAATGCATCAGGCATGCATCCTGTATCATATAATTGTTTCAATGACTCTCTTTTCATCATGCAGAAGCACATTCTGCCATCTTCCTTCACTGTGAGGCATGGCCAACAACTGTAGAGGAAATGCAACAACTTCCTTTTTGACCTGCTCTGGAGAAGAAAATTCTTGAAATCCAGAGGTGTGCTGTGATCAACGTAGAGGGTTTTGTACACCAGTAGGGAAGCAATCAGCCGGCTGATAGCACAGTCACTGTCACTGCGAGGAATGGACATTGCATGAGAAAAGGTGGTTGCAGCGCCTTCACCGGCAGAAATGTTGGCTGTCACCAGATCTAACACCAGATACCACTTGTCATACATTGTCATTGGTAGTTCAATTTGTTCCACTATACTCAGTGAAACGTTCCAGTCGGTTTCCCATGGACTGCAAAATGTTTGACTGCCAGAGAGAAAGCCATGATATTCATAGCTTTTCGAATTGATTCGCTCAGTCAGAGCAAAGGCTGAAATTGGTGCCATAGTTGTGTGCCTTCCCATATCAAGTGGCAATTTCCCCCTGCAGTACATTTTGGCCCAAAACCTGAAATTCAAAAACAGATTGTTGTTTGCTCTCTGAAATGATGTTAGACCTTTGTTCACCCCTACCCAACAACCAATCTTGTCTACTTTGATTGTTGCCTGACCTCCATCAACTGGTGTCATTTGAATAGAATCAACCTGTTTTGATCCAGTTGACAATATATTTTGAAATTTTTCAAATAATTTATGCTTGACAACTTCAAAGAAGAGGACTTTGTTCTTGTGATTGATTATGGAAAAAATAACCCATGAGTTTTGATGTACTAAACAATCTGGCAATTGTGCCTTCACATGGAACATGTTGCTTCTCTGGGTGTGAGGTATCATATAAAAACAGAATGTTTGACCATCAGTCTTTGATTGGCTGTTTTCTACTCTGATCAAAAGCTCTAGGTCGGTATACAGATCAATGTCTCCACTTATGGTGACATTCATTTCTAATCCATACAGATAATTTCTCCTAGTAAAAACAGACATGACAGTGAAGAATGAGTATGAACCTTTTATTAGCTTAATATGACAACACATCCCTCATTTTCTCTCAATGTCTGCTTGAAAATTTCAAGTCTGTGGTATATGTCCTTCCATGTGACCAGCTCTGTTGTTGTGTGTTTATCTTGAAAGACTGTGTGATATAACCATCTCATTGCCTCTTCCAATTGTACATAGGCAACAACTGCATCATACCCAGCAACTGCCTCTACCATTTGCTGTATCACCCATGCACTGGATGGGTCACCATCTATGCGCAGAGGTAATTCTATATAGCCTACAACATCTTTTGTAGTGGAATAAACTATTTCAATTTCATGCAACATTCTGATATGTTTCGTTATGTTTTGCAGTGGTCTTGACTTCTGCTCTGGTAGTTCTGGCAAAATCCAAATTCCATTAACCAGACAATGAACATTGAAATACAATCATGTATCCCATGCCAATCTCAATATACAATACAAATGAAAGTACCATTTCACAAACCTATCCAAATGTAACCAATGGATATTCTGATTTTGAAATTGAAGAGGAGAGAAGAAAAGAAGACGAGGTCTTTCTTGGTGAAAATATAGAGAATTGGAGGTTTTCCATTGACAATTATAAGGAACAATATAAAGTTTTGATATTGGAAACAGAAGACAAAAAATATTTCATTCTGGGTGAAATGCACAAAACACAAATATGGAACAAGCCAGAAATAAAAAACTATCCCAAGCAATTTGTTCGAAGATGGACACAGAGCGAATTCTTGTCAGGGCCTCTTGTTGAAATTGACTCTCATGAAGTTTGTTCCATGACCATATATGAGATAAGCAGGAAGTTTTGCATGGTGCCAGGCTTTGATGAAGTCATATCATGTGACATCATTGAATCTATGAAAGAGCAAAGGCCACTAAGACAAAACTTCCAAGTTCCAATGCAACTGGAAAACATTGCTTCTTTTGTTGCAGCTACTGGTACATACATCAGAATTTTAGGGTCTTATTGTGAGATGATACTTAACCTAAGTACTCAAGCTGACGTAGGATATCAACAAGATGCCGTGTATTTATCGTGTGCTTTGATCAAAATATTGGAGGATGCATTCTACCAATCCATGTATGTGACAGAACCAATTTTGACAACAGAAGATATCAAAACAATAAAATGAAAAAGATGAGGTGGCACTTGTTGAATTGATTCATGAGATGGTGATAAGCAACATTACAAAGCACATCAACATCAGTAGGCAAGACAAACATGTTACACTACATGCTCTCTGTTTGCATTGGGTGATAGGGAGATATGATCCTGATAGCGATCTGGTACCACAAGACAAACCGAGCTTCTTGATGGAACTTTACCGCATAGGCCAGGAATTCCTTGCAACCGGCAAAGTAAAAGAAGTCTTTCATGATGAGGACTTGCTTTCAATCAACCTTCCATATTATATTGAAACACACAATGATTTTGACAGGAGTTTATCTAGGTTATTTCACAAGATGCTAGAAAACATTTCTCGTGAGGAACTATTTGTTTTGCTAGAAGTTGCATTGATTGCTCCCTCTCCAATGGACTCTGTGAATGGAGTTCTTTCCATTCTGGTTTTTCTTCATGAAATAAAGGGCCTTCCATTTTCGGCATTACGAGGCTTGAATTATTCTCAGTTTGTGACAAGGAATATCATATGGAAAGGATATACAGCGAGAAATGGAGACCACGAAGGGGTTTTACCAGGAGACAACATTGTGGGCTATGCTAGAAGGGAGGCAACAAAAACATGGCTAGAGAAAATATGGGATGAATCTACACCTCCCCTTAAGCCTGAGGAATCAAATTCAGTGGCCAATGCACTGGCCTTATGTCCAGAACTGCCCAAGCTGAGACTTAGTTCAGAGTATGATCGAATCAGAGACACTTTCAGGAGAAATCAAAACAAAGAATTGCCTCTGTTTGAGGTTAATTTCATAGTGGAGAATATATTAAAGAAATCAATCAACGATTTGAAATCATACTCAGAACAGGAAACCTCTAGTGGCATCATTGCAGCATATGCATATGACTCAGTGGGTGGACCATTTGATCGAATAAGAGATTGCTACGTGTCTAGCATGCGGGATTCAAGGGATCTTAAAAAACTCTTACTGCATGGTCTACCTTTTCACCAAGATGACATAACTTCTATGATCACGGACTACAAACTTGCTGTTCAGTGTCGATGGGAGACCCCAAACAGCTTCAACCCATTCATTTTGGAGCAAGACTGGACATATGCCGCTGCTGCATCATTACTCATGAAGGAAATATTCTTGGTGTACCAAGGCATTGGCAGTTTTCCAAGAATTGGAGATGAGGGTGAGAGTCAGAAAAAGTGCATCTATCTATGGTTGCATGAAAAACGACCAATTTTTCCCCCTAGGGAGGGATTCCAACTCATAGAAAAGAAAGCACCTAAAATACTCGAATGTGCTATAGATGAACATCTTTATAGACATAACCCCCTACCAGTTGAAACAAAGTTTCCTACAAGAAGTTTTCACCCTGTAGACTCACTGGATGATATACAGACTGAATCCTTTCCTTCTCTATCTCCATTCTACTGAATCCAAATAGAAAAGTAGGATATTGTGGTGATTTATTTCTTATTATGCCCCCAAAGTCACCAGAAGCTATTCTCCAGGAGAAGATTGCTATAGCAGAAGAAAAGGCAGGACTACTCAGGAAAAAAGGTGACCTCTTAGCATTAGAAGAAAGGCTAGCCTTAATTGACTTAGAGAATGCAGAACTGGAGGAGGATTACAAAAAATCTCTCAAAGACATACAGCAGAAGCAGCAGAGTGCTGCACACAAGAGGAGGGGTGCATTCGTAAATTTTCATGATTTGACTGCACCTAATAGCAGCTATTACCAGGGAGAAGCGTTTACGAACGCATCCAGGAGCAGCAGCAGATACGCCGACGACCGAGCGGAGTACACAACATTTACGAACGCAGCCAGCAGCGCCAAAGCCGAAGACGCCCGGACCTTGCCGAGCGCCTCTGAAGGCATATCCAACCCGAACATGGCCGGACACATACGGAGATACCCGAACGCCGCCGAAAACGGGCTCGGAGAGAGTCGGGGACGGTCGGCAGATGTACGGAGAATACCGAACGCCACTTCGGGTTTCTTCGGAGACGTAAACTCCTACAGCGGATTGAAAAAGAACGGTCACGGCTTGGATTACGATATGCACCAGAGAGCAAACGCAAGCGGCATATTAACCAACGAGGATATACCGAGCGCTGCCGACAGCCTAGGTCGGAAACTTTCGGATTTTATGAGATTCGTAAGATCAATGGTGTACTAACATATATATATTTTGGTGATCAGAAATAATTAGCTCAATAGAATATATTATGTAACTGGAATCGGTTTTATCATGTTGGTTTATTCTGAAATAGAGAGCGACACCAATTATGAGACTTGGTTGTAATTGTTAGAACTTAGAAAAATTGATGATCACTTGAGAGGTGAAAACATATTGATAATGATGAATGAAAGCTGGATGAGGAGTTGACCAATGATGAAAATTTGAGTCTAGTTGAAAAAAAAAGAATTCTTAAGAAATTTGAAAATAAAATAATTGTCAAACAGGATTATCCGGGGAAAAAACCTTTGATGGAAGGAGTACACTCAGGAAATGGATTACATTCATGCATAACATTCATGGATTACATTCATGGATTACATTCATGGATTACATTCATGGATTACTTTCAAGAAAATATGAAAAATTTTGAAGAGTTGACCCCTGGTGAAAATTTGAGTCTAGTTGAAAAAAAAAAAAAATTCTTAAGAAATTTGAAAAGAAATTGTCTAACAGAACTATCCACAGAATACAAGTAGACTCAAGAAATGGATTACATTCATGGATTACTTTCAAGAAATGGATTACATTCATGTTTACATTCATGGATTACTTTCAAGAAAATATGAAAGCTTGATGACGAGTTGACCCCTGGTGAAAATTCAAGTCTAGTTGAAAAAAAAATTCTTAAGAAATTTGAAAAGAAATTGTCTAACAGAACTATCTAGGGAATACAAGGAGACTCAAGAAATGGATTACATTCATGGATCACTTTCAAGAAATGGATTACATTCATGGATTAATTTCAATAAATATGAAAGATTGATGCAGAGTTAACCCCTGATGATAATTTGAGTCTAGTTGAAAAAAAAAAGAAAATTAGAAATTTGAAAAGAAATTGTCAAACAGAAATATCCAGGGAAAAAACTAAACTCAAGAAATGGATTACATTCATGGATTACTTTCAAGAAATGGATGACATTCATCCATTACATTCATGGATTACTTTCAAGAAAATATGAAAGCTTGATGAAGAGTTGACCCCTGGTGAAAATTTGAGTCTAGTTGAAAAAAAAAACGAATTCTTAAGAAATTGTCAAACAGAAATATACAGGGTATAAAAGTAGACTCACGAATTGGATTACATTCATGGATTACTTTCAAGAAATGGATTACATTCATGGATTACTTTCAATAAATATGAAAGCTTGATGCAGAGTTGACCCCTGATAAAAATTTGGGTCTAGTTGAAAAAAAAGAAAATTAGAAATTTGAAAAGAAATTGTCAAACAGAAATATCCAGGGAAAAAAAGTAGACTCAAGAAATGGATTACATTCATGGATTACTTTCAAGAAATGGATTACATTCATGGATTACTTTCAATAAATATGAAAGCTTGATGCAGAGTTGACCCCTGATGAAAATTTGAGTCTAGTTGAAAAAAAAAAAGAATTCTTAAGGAATTTGAAAAGAAATTGTCAAACAGAAATATTCAGGGTATAAAAGTAGACTCAAGAATTGGATTACATTCATGGATTACTTTCAAGAAATGGATTACATTCATGGATTACATTCATGGATTACTTTCAAGAAATGGATTACATTCATGGATTAATTTCAATAAATATGAAAGCTTGATGCAGAGTTAACCCCTGATGAAAATTTGAGTCTAGTTGAAAAAAAAAAGAAAATTAGAAATTTGAAAAGAAATTGTCAAACAGAAATATCCAGGGAAAAAACTAAACTCAAGAAATGGATTACATTCATGGATTACTTTCAAGAAATGGATGACATTCATCCATTACATTCATGGATTACTTTCAAGAAAATATGAAAGCTTGATGAAGAGTTGACCCCTGGTGAAAATTTGAGTCTAGTTGAAAAAAAAAAACGAATTCTTAAGAATTGTCAAACAGAAATATACAGGGTATAAAAGTAGACTCACGAATTGGATTACATTCATGGATTACTTTCAAGAAATGGATTACATTCATGGATTACATTCATGGATTACTTTCAATAAATATGAAAGCTTGATGCAGATTTGACCCCTGACAAAAATTTGAGTCTAGTTGAAAAAAAAGAAAATTAGAAATTTGAAAAGAAATTGTCAAACAGAAATATCCAGGGAAAAAAAGTAGACTCAAGAAATGGATTACATTCATGGATTACTTTCAAGAAATGGATTACATTCATGGATTACATTCATGGATTACTTTCAATAAATATGAAAGCTTGATGCATAGTTGACCCCTGATGAAAATTTGAGTCTAGTTGAAAAAAAAAAGAAAATTAGAAATTTGAAAAGAAATTGTCAAACAGAAATATCCAGGGAAAAAAAGTAGACTCAAGAAATGGATTACATTCATGGATTACTTTCAAGAAATGGATTACATTCATGGATTACATTCATGGATTACTTTCAAGAAAATATGAAAGCTTGATGAAGAGTTGACCCCTGGTGAAAATTTGAGTCTAGTTGAAAAAAAAACGAATTCTTAAGAAATTGTCAAAGAGAAATATACAGGGTATAAAAGTAGACTCAAGAATTGGATTACATTCATGGATTACTTTCAAGAAATGGATTACATTCATGGATTACTTTCAAGAAAATATGAAAGCTTGATGAAGAGTTGAGCCCTGGTGAAAATTTGAGTCTAGTTGAAAAAAAAAAAAGAATTCTTAAGGAATTTGAAAAGAAATTGTCAAAGAGAAATATCCAGGGAATAAAAGTAGACTCAATAATTTGGTTACCTTCATGGATTACTTTCAAGAAAATATGAAAGCTTGATGCAGAGTTGATTCCTGATGAAAATTTGAGTCTAGTTGAAAAAAAAAAGAAAATTAGAAATTTGAAAAGAAATTGTCAAACAGAAATATCCAGGAAAAAAAGTAGACTCAAGAAATGGATTACATTCATGGATTACTTTCAAGAAATGGATTACATTCATGGATTACATTCATGGATTACATTCATGGATTACTTTCAAGAAAATATGAAAGCTTGATGCAGAATTGATTCCTGAAGAAAATTTGAGTCTAGTTGAAAAAAAAAAGAAAATTAGAAATTTGAAAAGAAATTGTCAAACAGAAATATCCAGGAAAAAAAGTAGACTCAAGAAATGGATTACATTCATGGATTACTTTCAAGAAATGGATTACATTCATGGATTACATTCATGGATTACTTTCAAGAAAATATGAAAGCTTGATGCAGAGTTGACCCCTGATAAAAATTTAAGTCTAGTTGAAAAAAAAAGAAAATTAGAAATTTGAAAAGAAATTGTCAAACAGAAATATCCAGGGAAAAAAAGTAGACTCAAGAAATGGATTACATTCATGGATTACTTTCAAGAAATGGATTACATTCATGGATTACATTCATGGATTACTTTCAAGAAAATATGAAAGCTTGATGAAGAGTTGACCCCTGGTGAAAATTTGAGTCTAGTTGAAAAAAAAAAGAAAATTAGAAATTTGAAAAGAAATTGTCAAACAGAAATATTCAGGGAATAAAAGTAGACTCAAGAATTGGATTACATTCATGGATTACTTTCAAGAAATGGATTACATTCATGGATTACATTCATGGATTACTTTCAAGAAATGGATTACATTCATGGATTACTTTCAAGAAAATATGAAAGCTTGATGAAGGGTTGAGCCCTGGTGAAAATTTGAGTCTAGTTGAAAAAAAAAAGAATTCTTAAGGAATTTGAAAAGAAATTGTCAAAGAGAAATATCGAGGGAATAAAAGTAGACTCAATAATTTGGTTACCTTCATGGATTACTTTCAAGAAAATATGAAAGCTTGATGCAGAGTTGATTCCTGAAGAAAATTTGAGTCTAGTTGAAAAAAAAAAGAAAATTAGAAATTTGAAAAGAAATTGTCAAACAGAAATATCCAGGAAAAAAAGTAGACTCAAGAAATGGATTACATTCATGGATTACTTTCAAGAAATGGATTACATTCATGGATTACATTCATGGATTACTTTCAAGAAAATATGAAAGCTTGATGCAGAGTTGACCCCTGATAAAAATTTAAGTCTAGTTGAAAAAAAAAGAAAATTAGAAATTTGAAAAGAAATTGTCAAACAGAAATATCCAGGGAAAAAATGTATACTCAAGAAATGGATTACATTCATGGATTACTTTCAAGAAATGGATTACATTCATTGATTACATTCATGGATTACTTTCAAGAAAATATGAAAGCTTGATGCAGAGTTGACCCCTGATAAAAAATTGAGTCTAGTTGAAAAAAATAATTCTTAGGAAATTTGAAAAAAAAAATATCCAGGGAAAAAAAGTAGACACAAGAATTGGATTACATTCATTGATTACTTTCAAGAAATGGATTACATTCATGGATTACATTCAAGAAAATATGAAAGCTTCATGAAGAGTTGACCCCTGATGAAAATTTGAGTCTAATTAAAAAAAAATGAAAATTAGAAATTTGAAAGATGGAAGGAGTACACTCTGGAAATGGATTTCATTCATGGATTACATTCATGGATTACTTTCATGGATTACTTTCATGGATTACTTTCAGGTAAAAAGACCCCTGATGAAAATTTGAGTTTGAATGAAAAAAATATTGAATTCTTGAGAAATCTAAGAAATTTCTCTAATAGGACTAGAATAGGAAAAAGAACCCAATGGAAGGATTACATTCAGTCAGTACACTCAAGAAAAGAAGGACACTCAAGGAAAAATGAAAACTGAGAGAAAAAAAGGTGACTCTCAAGAAAAGGGTAAGACTCAAGGATAACGGAAACAGAAATTGAATTAATGGTTTGACAATAACGAAACCTTGGTATCAGAGAATCATGGCTTCAGAAACCGAAAAGAAAATGTTGAATCTACTGTACCTAAAAAGTTTCGCGGTGACAAAGTTGACTGGGACCTTTGGAACAATTGTCATTTCCAAAACAGATCAGGGTGCAATTGTCTCCAAGTATGCAAACAAAAACAGAGACGACATGTACTACAATGAATACTCTCTAGGAAAAGAAACAATGGTGTTATGGCATCTGAAAAGGCAGAGAAAAAAGTTAGAACTAGCAAGATTTCCAGTTCTATATTCTAGCGACCACCAACACATCTTTTTCAATGACCAGCACCTAGATCTTACTACTACGATTCATCAAGAATACACTGGTCCATCATTGTCACATGTCACCAACTTGGATTCATGCTGGATCCAAGAAAAGTGCTGTCAGACCTAATGAAAGCATGTAGCTTTCTGAAAACTGCAGGGGTTCTACACCTTGACATAAAACCATCAAATGCAACCGTGGATCTAGACAGAAACCTGGTGAAAATAATTGACTTTGGCTATGCACAATTGACTGAACATGAGTACACCATGAACACTGGCTTACAACCGACTAACAATTACCTTTCAACAGGAGAGCGCGTTTGCATCCTAGACGGAATGAACCAGGGCATCTGCGACTTTTCCCTTGCATTCAACACCAAAAGTCAAGTTCCAGTAGCAGTAGACAGTGTCCCTTTCCAACCAGCCGAAGCATATAAGCTAAATTACCCAGTCTGTAATCTAAGGTATAGAGATCCCACACTACTCTGTGCAGAGGCTCTTAGTGTCACAAAGGGATTAGATAATGATGCTAGGATTGATGTGTTTGCTTCAGCTATGACAGTGCTCTATGGAATGAATGGTGAACCAGATATGTTTACGGACCATCGGAAAGAAAATGCACAAACCATGTTGTCATTTGTGTCCATGGTGAGAGGTTCCCTCAGCAGGGGTGAAGCATAAGTATTGAGATCTACTTTGATGGATGCCTGTGTGTGCTCAGCCATGATAATGACTAAAGGGTCCAAGAGATTTGCTCTTCTGCAACATTTGATCCAATTTTCACAGAATCTCTCACTAGGAAGCAAAGCTCTGATGAAATATGTTTTTGGTGTTTCAATCACAAAGGCTTTAAACGGGATAACACATCCTGTGAAAGTGCTGCGGGATACTGCAGAAGAGTGCCTGAAAAAGTTAGAGGGACCAGAACAGCCAGCGCGACCTGTGTTTGTTCCTTCCTTCAGTACAAAGAAGAGGATTACCTTCACATGGGAAGACAATGAGTCATGTATTTTCCGTGGTCTGCTTTTTGGGCATGTTATCGTTTCAGTCATTGTGAAGGGCCGTGAGATGGTGTGGAACAGCATCCTTCCTGTTTTCCATCAGTTATCTCGAAAAGAGAAATTGGGCATTGCTTTCAGGGCTGCTGAAATACTTCACAAGCAATGCTGCAGATGCAAAAGGAGAAATCACGACATACTCTGGTATATGGCCATGGACAGGGAACATTGATTTGATACAAAAGTGAATGGAACAAAAGACTGCCTGAAGGAAATATTGATGGGCTAGTTGTTTGTGAAGTCTAAACAAAAATGCCCTGGAAATATCAGGATAATTATTTCTTTTGTGAAATCTTTTGTGAAATCCTCATAAGAGATGAGGTGAAACCAAATTCCATCATGTCACCTAGTGCAACCATGTATTCGTTAAATGAAGCAAATGAGCATCAAGAGACAGAGACTGTCAGAAATGGGACTTCACTAGCTGAATCCAAACTTGACTCTATGCGTGAGGAAAGTGCAGATACAATAAGAGTTCAAACTGAAATGCAACATCCAGAGATGGAAACAAATCACCAAGTGGCCAATACTCTATGTGCAAGGAAAGATGATTCCAAAGATCAAGATCTCATGTCAGACACAGCCAGGACTAGCACTTCACTAGGTTTGCATATGACTCCCTCCGAATGCAGCTCTGGGTATGAAATGTATAATGATACTCCTATGGCGGGAAATGATAAAGAAAAAGAAGCAACCTTCATTTTAGATTCAGAGAATCAAATACCCGATTCTCAAGAAACGATACTTATGGAAGGTTTGTCACATCTGGAACAACCTAAGGAAGAAGATAAAGTATCTGATGTTGCGTCTGAATTCCCCACAGTAGATGATTTGGAAGATGCTCAGATGCCCTATACCCAAGTAGAAGAACCTACATATAATATCCTCCCGGATCTCAAGCCAGCCATGCAATATCATAGAGGACAAAGAGAAAGAATACATTCTAATGATGATTCTTCTGACATTGAAGTGGTTTCCATGTGATAAAAAAAATCAGATATATTTGTTTGTCTTTTTATTTATGTGTATTGTCATGTATTTCAATAAAAAAACAAAACAAAATGAATGGCAAAGCCTGGAAGTCTCTCTGTGTTGCAATGAACTTTCTGTTTGGGATTGTATCTTCAAGCGGATTCTTGATGGGACTGGCATATCTTAACATCTGCTCACAGGGGTTTCCTGTGACTTTGTGGCTGATTGTCCATGGTTTACTCAGTAGCATCTACTGCATTTTTGTGCTGATGGTCTGTGTCACAATACCACTGAGGCAACGACAATATAACGAAGAGTATGAATTACTAAGAATAAAAATTGATGGAAGGTTGAGCACATTGAACTTACCACCCATGCAAGACAGCAGGGAAAGTCTACTAGATGATGTTGACTTAATGGAGATAAACGGCAAAGCAAAACGTTCAAAGACAGATGTTGCAAGTGCTATCTTTGGAATGATGTACATCATGTCATTAGCAGTAGGGGTATTTCTGGTTGTCACACTTGATTCTCATTGCTCAAGCCTTAGAATATACACCATTTCATATATAGTACTCAGTGGCTTATTTACCAGAATAGCTTCAGCCCGTGTGTGTGCATAAATGAAATACCGCAATGATCCTTTTGTGAAATACACTTGTAGCATATGAAAACAGTCTCGTTCATTTTTACTGTGATACCGCTATCTTCCTCTGACAAAAAAAGCCAGTCCTGTTGTCCCTGACAATCAATAGCCAAACCTAATGGCCCAGGAATGGGAATTCCAATCTTAACCATCAGGACAGAAGTTCCTGATGCTACTTCAATACCATGGTTGTCATAGCTCATATGCACCATGCATGTTCTATTCTCACTTGTGTCTAATTCCATAACTACACCGTCAATCTTGTTTCTCACATGTGGATGGCTGTACACCACAGAATAACTTCGGATCAAGCGCACACTGCCTGTCCTCTTGAAGATATCATATTGTGATCCAGACCATTTGGTGAGACTGAGAAAGCCAGGGGGAAAGGTGCATTCACTAGGTTTTCCACGTCGAAATATCTCAGAGCACTGATTCTTCATATAACAATCTGAATTCGGGGATGGGCTCAGAATGAGAACCATTGTCCAAAGACCAATAGATGCAGCAATGCCTGCACATACCTGAAAGAAGGATGTTTGTTTCATTTTTTTTATCTTTTAGTGTTATTTACCACTTGGTAGTACTCTAGTGGTGACATGGCAAGGTATAAAAAGCTTGGAAATAATCATCTCTTTCAGCTAAGATCTATTCAATTTTGGGCTTGGGCAATACTTGGTTTCCCAACGCATGACATTCAGTTCATAGTGGCCAACTTTATGTGTTCCATGATAGGTACAGTCAGTTTCATTATTTTCAAATTCTACTTCCTTGAGAGGTATCATCTCTATGGCTGTAGGGATAAGTACAGAAGAGGATTCCCAGTGATTTGCCCACTTCATCGACGACCTACTGGTGCAGACCTTGACTCTGTTTTATGTCTGATAGTCGGCTTATTTTTTGTTGTGCTCAGTCGTCTCACCACAATCTACAGCATGCACTGCCACTGGAGATGCTCGTTGGCACAGGAAATCAAGCAGAGTGTGCAAGAGCAGATGAACAAACACAAATCTCTATCCAAGAGAATCAGCCAAATAATTTGCCAATTGGAATGTGTGCCTTTCGAGTGCAGAACTAAAGCTTGCCCGTACCATGGACCAACCAATATTTCAAGGATACATGTTAGACGATTTTGGCGATATGTCACCTCTCAGATATTTTCTGAGATCTTCCTCTCTTGGCATTTAAAGAAGTGGAAGTGTTTTTCAGTAATAATTTTCCTACTGACAGCCACCATCCTGCTGCCACTGGCATGTTTCTTTGGGCAAGAAGATAGTCTTAAGTTGTCCATGGGAATTTGTCTATTAGTTTTCTATTGCATGCCCATCAGCAGCTTGTTCATGATGCTGCTTTGTATCCCTCTGTTGATCACCCATATCAACACAATTTCAATAATGACCCTTCTGATATTTGGATGCTGGTCTATTTTGTTCTTGACATGTTCTTTCATCTGTAGAGAAACAGAGCTTAAAGATGAGATGTCCTTGGTCAGTGCCAGATACAAAGTAATGATGGCATCTTCTGCTTCGCATGAGCAAACTTTGGAGAACGATGTTGCTGTTTGCATGATGCTCTATTGATATGGTGAGTAATGAAAGTAGGCAAGTTATGGTGATAGATAATTTACCAGGTGCCTATAAATATATTATTGATTCAAATTGTTTTATTTTTATTTCAGATGGACTCATCAGCAGAAATCAAAGTTTTACAAGACTGCTCCATGACTTTACCAGCAGGGCCAATTTCTATGGCAAGCAAGTCCATATCTAACAGCCATACATCAGTGGACTACTGGGCTCAATGTGGATTATTGATATACAGATGCATGAAATGTACATGTGACCTTGCACAATGCTGCTGTTGTTTGTTTTGGATAACTTTCATTTTGGTGTTGCTGTTTGTGATACTTGCTCTGGTCAAATGTGACAGCAAAGGTTTCAATGCATGCATTGCAAACATATTTTATTGATTTCAATTTTACATCTGCTAAATCAGTCTTGGATAGAAATCTGGATCATGTCTTTTACTGTAACCAACCATGCACTTTCGGGACAACAGCCTGAAACCCATGCCGAAGAGACGACGGAAGGAGAAGGAGGCATCAAGTAAACTCTTCAAGGGAGTCAAGAAGGAAACTTCTCAGCAGAAGAAAAGTCTGTCTTTGGAAAATGCAGCATGTAGTACAGGAGCATTGCAAATCGATACTTCTATATTTGCTGACTTTGAGCAAGCATTGATGAAACCAGTGAGAGATGAAGAGATGCAAGAGACTGCCTCCGCACATATCAGTAGCATTGTTAAGGAAGACATGACAAAAGAACCGGAAAACAGGTTGAGCATGTATGACCATGCAAAGAGTGTGTTGCTTCCATCACCGCCAAATGAAATACTTTCACTCCCAGACAGAATTTCGAGTATGTCATTGGTTGACAGCTTTGAAGTAATGCCAGTGATTTATCAGAAACCACATGTCTGGTTATGTCTACAATGGTTCATGGATGGGACAGAAAACCCTTTCTTTTCGCGACCATGTGCTTCTAATCCTTGCATGGGAAAATACATTCGTCATGCTGAAACAGGTGAGAGAAAGGAAAATTTCAGGCTCCCTGAGATCGTACCCTTGAGAACATTGAATGCATACAGAGAACACCTCGCCATGGGATATTCAGCTCAGGCATGGAAGGACTTCTTTGTCGAAAAACGAAAGTCTCATTACAAATGCATCCTTCAATATCCGATTGCCAGTGATTTGTGGGCAGCCCCATCATGCATATTGTGTCGCATGCATCGAATGACCTCATTTGCACTCAATCCTCTGAATGTCAGGAAAAGTGTACCCCTTGGGGAGTATCAACAGTTTTTCATGTACCAGTTTCAAGGAATGCTACCACAGTACTTGTTTCATAGCCATGAGATCAATGTGGAAATTGAGTTGGAGGAAAGCCATGTCCTGCTACCACCTATGTCTGTCCCTTTCATCAGTAACATAATACAGGCACTCAAGGCTGTGGATAACTGGAGGGGTATTGATATAAATGATTTGTATGGAGACAATCAATAAAGGAAGACAAAAAAAATGAATAATGATTTTGTGTTTATTTCATTCAATTGACATAAACTGTGCTTTTCCTTTTTATTCCATCCAGGATGTTTGACAGCATTCCATGATCTAAAGTGAATGGTCTCTTATGGCTTTTCAGTATGATGTTCATATCCCGAGACCGTAGGTCACAGCTCTTGTGGGCCGCAGGTGTGACAAACACGGTGTTACCTTCAGTGAATGTAGTAGGAACAAAAACCACATTCTTCACAGAACTAAGCATGATGACAAGCATGCATATATTTTTGAACTCTTCCCAACTCTCAACAGAGTCTCTACCTCCTGTACGGGATGTTGATATGATTACCATAGAGAGCTGAAAGGCCATGACTGTTTCATACCTCATGCCTATCTCTATGGCTTTGTTGATTTCACCATATGCGCCTTTCATTATTTCTTGAAGCAAGTCCCTCCTTTCAATGTCCTCGACTATCTGCTTAGTGTTGGGACAAAAACGAGTTCCATATGAACAGAATTCTATCAAATTACAAAGGAGAACATCACGGCACCCAGGCCTAGGGTCTTGCAAAATTCTAAGTAAATCTGAGAGACGTGGAAGTAACACATCATATGTCAGCACTGGCTGCCTAAAAAAAAAATGCTTCTTCTCACCCAGGTGTATTTTTTCTAATTCGGATGCCAGGTGTTCAGTGTCTTCCTATGACAACTCACCATCTTTTCCTGGGAAAGAGACAGAGGTTCAAATGTAATTTTTGTCATAAATCATATTTCCTCACAAGGAAAGAAAAAAATACTTACCATGAGAGTGCTTCATAAAATCAGATGCAGCCTCAATGACTTCAACAACAGTATCATGAAGCACCTGCATGCTATCAGCATCACTATGAAAATTGTTGTCTTCCAACTCCTTCCGCAATAAATGCTTGAGAGATTCATATATACTGTTTCCCTCAACAATTTTGGTTTTTGATATATCAGACAAAACTGTCAGTGGTAAACTTTCAAATGCTTTCATTTTTTCCACCCAGGATCCAACTATCACATTTGACATATTTAAATAGACTATAAAAAATATTGCACTTACCCTTGTTAGTAGTTCTACGAGTCCCAAGGCTGTCCATGCTTTCTTCTTTTCGACTGTTCTTGTTATCATCGTGATGATGATGATGATGATGATGATGATGATCATCATCATCATCATCATCATCATCATCATCAGATGATGATCCAAGATACATTCTATTTGTTGCTAGGTTCATTGACCTCAACTGGTGCTGAAGGGACACTTTCTCTTCTTGTAGCTGATTCATTTTCCTTCTCTTTTGGTATACTTCTTCATTTTTTTCTATGAGCTGCCTATGTGCAGTAAATAAATCTGATTCAAGTGTCTCTATCGTTCTCCTTTTGGATGAGAGTTCTTTCTCTGTCTGTTTTAATTCCATTGTCATGTTCTCACGCTGGTGAGTCAACTGAGATTTTGCATGCTCTAACTTGTTATCTTGTTCTTTCATCTTATATTCTAGGTCAATTATCAACGATTTCATTGCTCTTTGACCCTCTCTAGATTTTTGTAGCTCAGATCTAGTCTCTGTCAGCTGTTTACAAACTAACTCATAGTTTTCCTTTGTGTTCAACAAATTCCTTTTGGCATCTGCATGTTGCTTTTCTGCCTCTTTACACTAGCACGTAGTCTCTCTACAAGGATTTTATTGTCAGACTGAAAGCGTATGGTGTCCATATAGTGTTGAAGGCTACCTTTCACATCTTCACAATATGTTTCCAGAGCGGTCTTACCTTCGTGAAATGACATATCAGACTTTTCAATGAGACAATGAAAATGCCTACAAATCATCTTCATCACCATCCCTGCTGCTTCTCTAGCATCCGTATTCTTCAAGTGTTCTTCTTCTGTCATCTGACACTTTTTATTTTCCTCCAACAGATCTGTGTCTGATGAGAGAAAATAACCAAACCTTTCATGGAGAGCTTCACTCAGATTTTCTAGGTGATGAGAAGATTCCATAGTACCTATTCTCTCGTGAGCATTTGATAGTTCTGATGTCAGTTGGTCTCTTTCAGACTGTAGCTCAGCCACCTTTTTCTTTAGTTCCTGTCCAGATGAGTTTGACTCTTTCTGATGATACTGTGATATTATTGTAGTCTGCCTGTCTAGCTCTTTATGCAATTCACTTATTTCTTTTGATTCTTCCATGGAACTCTGTTTTATCCTTTCCAATTCTTGATTTTTAACTGACAGAGACTGCTTCAAGCAGTTCATTTCATTTGCTTCTACCTGTCTCTTCAATGCAGTTGTTTCATTGTTTTCTTTTGCTATTTCTTCCAGTTCTGATTCCTTTGCCCCGAGCAACTCAGACAGCTCACCTACTTTCCTTTCTAGTTTCTCATTTGTACCTTTCAGACGGGAGCATTGCATGCTCATTTCCTCAATGTGCTGAACTTTTAAAGTAATTTCTTCATCCAATTTTTGATGTTTTTCTTTTAGTTTCTTTGTCTCCATAGTCAGTCCCTCATTACTTTTGTTCATTTTGGAAAGTGATTGATTCTTCTCTTTTAAGCGTTCTTCTATATCAGTCAATTGTTGTTGAAGATCAGTGATACAGTCCTCTTTTTCTGATATTCTTTTTTGCAAATTATGGTTTCCATCTGCTAATTTAGATGAAATGTTTTTCTCCTTCTCAAGTTTTAGATGAATATCTTCCATGCCATTCCTAGTCAAAGCTGCCAACTCCTCAAGTTGCATGACATGTTTTCGTTTTTCTGTGAGTTCTTCTGAAGTTTTGGATAGCAGCTTCTTCAGATGTTCATTATCTTCTTTCCTTAGACTTACTTCACTGTTAGCTTCTTTCACCTTTCTCTCCATTTCACCAATATAGGCTCTTGAACTATCTTTCTCAGTAGAGCTACAATTTACTAGTTCTTTGTATCTCGCATTCAACTGAAATAGCTGAGTCTCAAGCATATTGATTTTATTCCCCTGCTGCTGCAGCTTTGTCTCTTGCTCAGAAATCACAACTTGATAACCTACATTCAAGTTCTGTGTGGTGTCTCTGTTACTCTGGTTCTGATGTTGCAACACCTCCATCAGTTTAGCTATTTTCTTCTCTTGCTCTGCTGTTTGAGACAAATGTTCTTTCTGTTTTCCACTTAGGGTTTCGACCTCCTTTCGTAGAGCATTGAGTTCACTCTCTGCTTTAGTGTTTGTTCCATAGTGTTGTTCTTCTTTTTGTTTCAGTACTTGGTTTTCATCATCTAGAAGTTTGAGTTCATGTCTTGTTGTGCTCAATCTTTCCTCTAGCTCATTGGTTTTCTCGGAATTTTCATCATGCATTTGGAGGTTTTTTTTACTCAGAGATTTGTTTTCACTAACATAATGCTGTATACTAGTTTGCATCTTGGTTGCCTTTTCTCTCAGTTTCCTGTTCTCTTCTTCCATTTGACCTATAGTTTGCAGTGCATTAGCTAATTTCATTGAAAGTTCTCTACGTGTGACATCTTCATTGTCATCCAGGGCCCCTTCACTTTGAAGTGCTTCATTCTCGTGGTGTTCATTGTTTGCTTCAGTTTTGGCGTTTGAATTGCTTCTGGTGTGGTCGGAGTTATTTTCATCTCTTTCATGTACAAGAGAACGGTCCATGCCAAGCGCCTCGCTAGGAGCATATTCTGTTGAGGCCACATCTTGTGGAAGAGAACTTAGGAATGTGTTCATCAGGATTCCCTTTCCATCCAAATCTCCCCCTACAGCTCTCTGCAATTCCTCATAAGTTTTCAGGAGCACCTTCTTTTCCTCGTCCTTTCTTGCCTTGTTCTCTCTTTCTGAGCTTTTGTTGTCTAGCTGGAGTTTCCTTTTGGCTTTTAGCATGGTCTTACATGTGATGTTACGACCAGATACATCACCAGCTCTAGGAGTATCTAATTTATCATTGGGTGTGCCATGTAGTAAATCTGATGGAGACAGCATATTTTTGACTGGTGTTCTCAGTTCCACCGGCGTGTCATTCATATCAAAACCAAGATTTATTCCATTTGGATACAACATTCCATTGATGACACCTTCAACCTCTCTGTTGTTATCATCAGGTATCACAGGACAGATACTTGGTGTAGCTGAAGTGGACTCCCTTTTATCTGATGGTTTAGTTTTCTTTACTGCCTTTTCAGAGTCTGTGTGTGAAATAAAAGAACTGTCCATTTCTTTTCGTTTACCAGAAGAACTGTTGCTTGTGCCGGGCTCTAAAGTATTGTGTGAGTAAGCAGCATCATCTGAGGCGGAAGGGACCATTTCTTTTACACCATCGGTGCAGGCACTTGTGGTAGGCAAATCGAATCCATTAGGTTGAGGGCTATCATATGTGGGTCTAGCAGTGGATATATTGTCTTCACTGGCCTTCCTGCCTTTTTTTACCCTCTGCTGCTTTTCCTTCTTCCCGGGCGTCCTATTTTGTTTGCTTTCCAAGATCTGTCTTACAGTTTTTCCTGTTCTCGGGAATTCATGTTTGATTTCAGGTGGGTTTTCATGGTAGCTCTCTTCTGGTATTCCTGACTCCTGTATAGCTTGTTTTAAGAGGTCCACAGTACCTTTCTTATTCACCACTCGAGTAGATATGCATGATGGAGGGTATGATATTTCACTTCCAGCTGCCTCCCGTAGGTCACTGTCATCTATGTCTTGATTCACAGCTAGTCTTTCAATATATGGGACTTTCATATGCTAACTGCAAGATCTCTTTGGACCTTGCCAAATTTCGCAAAATGTTTATTCAGATCATGAGTCACTTGCTCTTCCTTTTCAGTCCTATCATTCTCACTAAGTGATGGCAAGAGACATTTTTCACCTGATCTGATTTCATGTATAATTTCTTTCTGAGGACACGACAGGAGGGCACAGGAGGAAAATCCATTTCTTTCATCTTTCCAAAGTCCACAGGCAAGATACACAAGCAAAATGAAGTGGCACTCGGGCATGGAATAATCAAACTTAGTCTCTGCATGTAGACCCTCAAACTGAAACTCAGACTGAAGCACAGATGACAAGAATCCTGCTTCATCACAAAAGACTTCATCACCCAGAGGGTAAATAACAATTGCTGCTTCGATAGCATCTTGGCACACATTCTCTCCCAGACCTTCAAGATAATGAACTGTTGATTTCACTAGTTTAGACCAGTTGACAGCATATGACTGACTTACATTAGATTTCAACATATTGTGGCTTTTCATGAACACATTGTCGTCCTCATCCAAAATAAAAAGCCGAGACCACTCATGTGCTGACATTTCAAACAGTTTTCTACTCTCCATCATTTTCTTCATTTCTGATTTCAAGCCCAAACTCAACTCACATGATTCAAAGAAAGGGCTTTGTGTATAGTAGTACAAAGTCGTAGCTCTCAGTGACAAGAGAAAGTGGTTCTCGGGCCATTGTTCACTCATTTCCGAAAGCCATTCAATAAAATTATGCAGAAGAGAATAAAGAACATGATCTAAAAATTCAGTTGTTGTCCTGTATTCATCCAGTAATTGATCTTCTAAAGCCTCTTGATTGACTGGGATTATGTTATACTGGGGTGACTTGTTTTCATAATAGACAGACATACAGCCATGTGTTTCACCCTCTTTCACGTGCCACATAGGATAAGCAAAGAGACAAGCACTAGCTTTGAAAGAGAGTTGGACAGTCTTTGTCAAGTCCATTAGGATTGGTGTTTTCTTGTTTAGAAAAGAAGCACCTGCAAACAGAGAAATCAGCAGGAGCTCTCTCTGTATGTGCTTTCTCTCCAATGATTCATCATCATCCATGACTTTTTTTAACTTTGTCCATGATGCAATGTTTTGTTCATAAAGGTTCATGAATCCAATGGATGGCTGAATTTCTTTAAAATGGCTTTCCACCTGTTTTTCCATGGCAAAAGACATTCGAATTATAGCTCGCTTCTGAGGACCCTCTTGACAAATGGAAGCTATGAGGCGCAGAGTATTTATTATCTCTTTCTTCTTCATAATAGAGAAGAGGTCTCTCTTGAAATTCACTCTATCATGGCTGACAGCCCTTGGAGAATTACCAACACTGTGATATTGAATAATATTTTGAGTACTACTCGAAGAGGACTGCATTGTGTGAGGAAAACAGGACGAACATTAATGATGATGAAGTCAACAGTATCGGTTTCAAACTTTATTGAATATTTTACATTTCACATTCTTTTTATTCAAAAGATATTGAACAAGTTTCAGACATGCTGCAAATTTTATCAATTCGATGCCAAAATGTTTACATAATTTCACCCTACTGGGTAGTGGATACAACCATTTTGCATATCTCAAAACAAAAATAGGTTTTCCTTCATCAAAGATCCCATCAGTGATCTTCTGCAACAAGTAAAAAGTGACTGCCTGTCCACAGCTTTGAAGCAACCGCAGGTCCTTCTTCCTGTCACAGTTGCTTAGCAATGCCAGTGTCATCATTTTCAAATCTCGTTCCAGCAATAGTTGTTCCGTGACAGTGCTTCCTGGTGGTATCTTGATCTGCTTAGCTTCGTTTCTGTTATAGAGCAACCGATTTTCCTTGCTGCATATCTTTGTTATCACTTCCAGCATGCCATCCTCTAATTGCCTATTCAGTTTCTGACCTCTTACTTCTGTTCTAGAGGCTCTGGCATTTTCGATTCCATATGAACACGAAAAGACTTCTTCCATCTGTTCCTCTCTTTCATATGGAAAATTGGCAAATACGCATCTGTTGTCATAGTTCGTCTTACAGCTTCCTGGCCTGCAAGAGTGTATTGAAAGATGCTTCGGGCAAATGAGATGTGTTCCAATGAGGCCCTCATACACACAACCTTCCATCCAGCATTTCCTGAGATCTTCTTTTTGCAACGAAAGGAGGGGCAGGTGGACGATGCCCCTATGTTTACAGTAGGCGACCCTGGCAGCCTGTATCCTTTTTCTATATTGAAGGAGATGCTGTCTCTCCTTTTCTATTTTGAATATTTCTATGCCCTCTTCCATTCTGTATTGAGAGATATAATGATACTGACACGTATCATTTATATTTTTGCTGAAATTCAATTCATTTTTGTACTTTCAGAGCAACCGTGGTTACGATCCAACATTTTGTGTTTTGGAGGGGTGTGGATACATGAAGCAGACAGCAGTTGCCAGTGCTGTGACATATGCAACAAATTACGGTGTTTCCATGTTGTTACTTTGTAGCACTGTAGAGTCAGATCATTGGCTTTCAAAGTTCAAAAATATCCAAGAAGGAAACAAACCAGGCATTTGTCTCATTCAGGTTAAATATCTATGTGACAGATGTGCAGCTGATGGGCAAACAGGTATCTGCGTCCATGGTAAGTTGAAAATTCCAAACCACATAGATACTTCTGGGGATGTTGATGAAGATCCTGTGCGCCAAGCAATGGACTTTGTTTCACAAGGGTCATACCAACTAGAAGTCTGTGGATCAAATTTTCATACTTCTAGAATGGAGTCTCGGGCCTTTGATGTGGGATCATTAGACAGGATGCATAAAAACACCATTCAAATAGACTGCATTGAACTGGATACCCTATACCTTGCCCTCGATCCAGTACAAGCAGGAAGCGGCATTTCAGGCATTGGTTTGGCAGTTGTAGGACATCAGGAAGATTCATATGTTGTGAGTATAGTGCTTCTTGCATTCTTGTTTTGAATCAGCTGTTCAAAGGGGTCAAATGCCATGGGTGTTATTTGTTTATTTTCTGTTTCTTCATTTACTTTTGTCCCTATGGACACAATGATGGTGCTGGACATTTGGGCACTCGTGATAATGCTCCTTACATCACACAACATATCTGAAACACATTTTTCCACAGATGAAATGGAGTGAGGTGAATTCACACCCGTACACATGGACATCACTCTCTCCTTTATGTAATCGATCATCCAATGGAATTTTTCGCAAGTGTTTTTCTTGTAGGCATGCTCATCAAAGAAGCAAATATTCACAGCTTTGTACATTTGCAATACATCCAACAAAAGCTGTTTGTTTTGGACATCTTCTTTCAGTACTTGAACTAATGCTTTAGCTTCATTCAATGGTCCTTGTAGGGCACATATCTCTACTGTGTGTTCAAGGCGTTCTTTCTCTTTTTCTGTCTCATGGGCCGTAGCGTACTTGATATAACTTGTCCTAACCTGTGCATTTCCAAACAACATGATCTCACATGCAGTATTGTTCCTTCCTAGAAGTCTATGTACAGTCTTCGGGACAAAGGGGGCATGTTTAGCTCTTTTGTAAATGACATGCTTTTCAATTGAAATCTTTCTATCACAAAATCTTGAGAAACGGTGGCACAAAAATTCTGAGTCTGCCTGGATTATGTGGAAGGACTTCAGGAGCAATTCCATGTCTTCCTTTTTCCTTTTTTCCTTTATTGCATAATGTTGAATTGAATATCACAATCAAAATACAATTTTTCAGGTGCTCGGGCTGGACCAGTTCGTGACAGAAGAACATCACTTGGGCCAACTCAACGACATACACAAAGACTTGGTTTTGACTAATCTGAACTTTCTTTGCCACCTTTATCCTGCCTTGTGGAAGAAACCTATCAACATATTTGTAGAGGCCAACCTCTCTCAAGATCTTGCAGCATATCTGGAACAGTCCATCAAAAGACACTACATCAACAAGTACAGTTCCACAGGTCAAGGTTTCATTCCCAAGTTTGTCAAGCAACATGATGTTCATGGAAGGGTCCTTCCTGGTGTATTGACACAGCACAAGGCCAACTTGGTATCTTACTTCAAGAGAATTTTAGACGAGGGAAAACTTTTTTTAGCCAACCAGATCAGTTCTGTATCAAATGCAGTCAGAGCCAAGTATCATTCGGTTAGGCTTACAGAACCACTCAGGCCTAATGCAACTGAAACCATAGACTTGGCCGTGGATCAACTGAAAAACTTCAGGTGCATTCGAAAGGGGGAAAAGGTGACATATTCTGGGAAACAATCTACGAGAAACAGCAACCAAATGGATGACATGGTGATGGCCCTCATAATAAGTGTTGCTTGGGTTAGACTCCCAGAAAACATGTACATTGTGAACTAAATAAACAACACAAAAACAGTATTTCATTTTTAATCTTGTTTATTTCAATTACAACACAAAATTCACTGGCAAATCATGCTTTGTAAGATATCATACAGCTCCCTGGGAACAGACAGCAGTTCACATGCATCTTGAAAAGATGAGGCATAGTCCCCATCTGTCATCATCTTGTCATACTAGTAATTGGCATGATCAAGTTGTCATATGAGAAATATCATAAGACTAGTGGTATATAGTGTAATTACCTCAAGGCTCTTATAAATAGTGTTATTTCCAGTTATCACTGGTTTATTCAGCTTTAGGCAACATGTAAGAAATATCAATCATACAGTAGTTAGCATGTAGGTAATTTGTACATACAGTAAATATACAGTAATTTATAAAGTATAATGTTCTGTTCCACTCCACCTGTAAGGTAATAATAATACAATGTCCAGCATAGTTCTAGGTGGGTTCCCACACCTAGCTCCTGACCTGCTGCTTAGAGGAATAATGTAATAATGAATAACTTTACCCTCTGGTGGAAGTCTTGAGGAAGATACCCTCTGGCCACTAATGATAGAAACCAATGCCTGTCTAGCATAGTTTCACCATAGTGCAGTGGTATAGCAGGTAGCAGGAGATGACTGGAGATGTTACCTCTAGAGCGGTTCTTGGTGTTCTGTGCTCTTGGAGGTGCAGACAGGCTATTTGTAGCAAATCTTGGAAAAGCACCTCCAGACTGACTGGGGCCAGTAGCATCTGCCTAACTCTGCAATTGTTTGAGGGGAGTCTTTCATGTGTCACTGGGTGCACAAAGGACCCCCATGGGCGCCGCTGTGTCCCCCATTGTCTTGGTCGGTTCTGTGACTTCAGACCCTCATATCTCGGTCGTTTACGCCGCTATAACTGCCATTTTGCGCATGTGCGGAGTTGAATATGCCAAGTTTATAATGCCCACTGGATGGGCGCGTAACTTGCGCCAGTTCGTCTGTAGTGCACTCGGAGGTCGATTCAGTCTCCATGACGTAACTTCCTTAATAATGGGAGTTCCGCCTTGATCTTGGGCTCATTTTGACCGTCTAATTATGGGCTTTTCATAAATGCTTTGATATTTGACCTAGCTCACTCAGGAGCGACGCTAGAGCGACCAGACGGTTATGGCGTCGTGCTTATGTAACCCATTGTTCAGTTATTAGAGTGCTCAGACACTCATGACGGCGTCAGCGGTGCTCAGGCACCCGTGACGGCCGGTTGCATTTACTTACAACTTATTAGTTTGTGCACTGAACCATGAGGTCGCACACTGAGACCCTCATTTTTATTATATTGTGCAGTGAACCATTAGGTCGGACCCTTTGATGTCACAAACTCTGTCTAACTGACTCTGGCTGGTGTGCAGTGGGGCATGAACGCTCTTATACAAAGTTTGAGCGCTCTTATAGCTCTTAGAACCAACCTATGTATTAATTTCTTAGATATTCTTTGATTAATACAATAATATGTTAGAATTTATGGAATAATAAAATGGTATATCATAGAATACTCCCTCTCCCCCGAGAGAATGCGAAACTCCGTCATTTCGCCGAGGGAATGTACAATTTATACAATTTTTTTGCCTTATTTTGGAGTTGTATACTGTTTGTAAGAGGATTTGAAGTAATGGGGAGTGCTTCAAATGCAATTTTTGTGGTAGAGCTTTGTCAGTATAAACAATTTTCTCCTGGGTATAAGTACATTTCCGAGTTTCTATATCTTACCATACCTGAGCGTATTTGCTTATGTAACATCAATTTTGGGTACAATTTTCCATTTTTATGTACAACATACAATTTGGCAAATAGTGTGCAATTTTGGCATTCAATGTTCAATTTAGCGTGCAAATTGAACACAAATGACAATTTAGTGTGCAAATTTACAATTTCGCGTGTAATTGCGTTCAATTGACAATTTTAGTATGCAAATCTATAATTTTCGCGTACATTTGGCAATTTTAGTATGCAAATATATAATTTTCGCGTATATTTGGCAATTTTAGTATGCAAATATATAATTTCGCATACATTTGGCAATTTTTAGTATGCCAATATATAATTTTGCGTTCAATTGATAATTTCTGTATGTACATATATAATTTTGCGTACAGCTTGGTTACACATAAAAATGTTGATTTTTGTTAAAAACCTGATTTTAGTGTATGAATTGGGTACAGACATACAGTATAATGTGCAACATACAATTTAAGTGTGAAAATTGGGCACAAACTTACAATCTAGTGTGCAACATACAATTTTTGTGTGCAAATTGGGTACAAGCGTACAATCTGGTGTGCAAACATACAATTTTAGTGTGCAAATTGGGTACAAGCGTACAATCTGGTGTGCAAACATACAATTTTAGTGTGCAAATTGGGTACAAGCGTACAATCTGGTGTGCAAACATACAATTTTAGTGTGCAAATTGGGTACAAGCGTACAATCTAGTTTACACTATACAATTTTTGGGATTTGAGACAAATTTTTCCGAGGACCGGAAAAACAAAGTACTTCATGTACAATAGGCTTGTTTGTCTCCGAGTTACTCTTTGATTTTGCTATATGGGTGTATTAATTGGCAATTTCGGCAGTGGGCCGCTGCTTAATTGACTTTTCCCTAGCCTTCTTGAGTATGTGTCCCTGAAAGAGATTATTTGGTGAGTATCTTAAGTAAACATTTTTCATGTCAACAATTTTCCTCAACAATTTTTTGTTTTTTTTGTTTTTTCATTCATTTTTCCAACAATTTTCTTGGATGCCTAAAGTGTGTTACTTTAAGTAAACCTTGGTATAGTATACAAGTGCTAGTGGGTACAAAAACTGTCTTAGTTATCTACCTGCATTCATGTATATTTGTGTTGGATTTGTACAATTTACAATTTTTAAATTGCAATTTCGCAATTTTGCGCGTATATGCGCGCATTAATCATTGATTTTGTGAGAATACCATAGATTTTCATATTATACATCAACAAGTGGCTGTGTATATTTTTTTCTAAATCAATTTTTCAATACTTTGATAATTTCATTGACAGTGGAGGTGTGTGTCATGTGTGAGATGTGTCATCTCAGTATCTCCTGGTGGTGGACTGGGGGCAGTCTAGGCTGTGGGCAGCCTAGGCTGTTTCCACAGTCACTGGGGAGGGCTGGTGGTTTAGAAAATTAGCAATAGTCTGCATGTTTGACCTTGCGGTCTCCTCCTGTTGTTCGTCAATAATTATATCTGTTGTATTTTCCAGTGCTGTCATGGTCACCGGGCTGGTGCCACAATCATTCTGGAGAAGCATGGAGTAGTACAGTCCTTTGTTTTTAAGGGCTGGTATGGTACTGAACCTAGTGCGCCAAGGTAGGTGTATCACCTGAGGGAGGTGATACGCAAATTCTCCTCTCTGTGTTGTTATAACTGCTGGTCCATTCCAGGTAAATATAGCCTTAGGTAGTGGGAAGGTTTTAACCACTATATCCTTATAGGTCGGGGCAGCTGCTGATTTAATCTCATCAAATTCATGTGGTATTGGCCTCAGGGGTAGCGCGAAGTTTGAGTCTCCACAATATATTTTAAAATATATTGTGGGATTTGTGCGTTTGGCCACATTTTTCTTGCCACAGTGTGTCTGCGCAAATTTCTTAAGGTACTTCATTATTCTGTAGGCTGAGTAGATGGTCAGGGTGAATAATATAGCAATTATCAGGGTGTGGGTTTCCTGAATTGTGAGGAAAGGGGTGTGGGCTTCCTCTGTAGGGGTAAATTTGGTAGGATTCTTATCTGGGAGCAATTTGTGTAGGGGCAGCTCGGTGACTAGTCTGAATGCTTTGGCTGTAGGCAGGTAGGCTACAGTCCCTCCTAGTCTGTATAGTTTGAGTAGTATGTATACTATAAAAATGTGAGCTGATATCCCTAGGATGAGTCCTAAGCTTTGGAAGATTGGATGCTCTGTAACTCGACGTAGGTATGATTCTACGTAGCGTGTTTCCATTGCCTTATCAAGGTTGGAGGCATCTTTTAATAATGTTTTGGCAAAGGGCTCTAAATTTAGTTGAGTAATATCATCCATGATTGGATTTTCCTGTAGTTTTTCTAAGGTTCTAGAAAGGTTTACTACTGGGAAATTTGGAAGATTCTCTCTTTCATCTGGTTTGGTTTCCGTAATTTGGTTAAGTGCTGCCATGAATGGTAAATTAATTGTCTTGAGAATGTAGTGAAATGATAAGGTTGAGTTACAGGGCAACCTTGTGTTTGGAAGAGAAAATTCTCCTACACTGGTTGTGCACCCACAGGGTACACCTATGATTGAGTAGGACTGGGCTTTTCGAGTTTCAGACGTTTTACCATGGCAGTTGATAAAGTAATGGGGTTCATTAGTAGTGACCAGATACTCATCTTCAGAAATGGAAATAGCATGGGTGGTAGGTGTTTGCAGTGGTGAAACTGTAAACTTGCAATGTTCCTTAATCTGTTGAGCCTGGTTAGTAAAAATGGCTACAGGGCATGTAGGCCTGTGTTTATAGATTCTACCATTTACATCTCTGCATACCTTTACTGTAGTACCTTCACATGCCTGCATATCTGCTGAGTCCAATTCGATGAATAATGATTCGTCGTAAGATACTGCTAGAAACTCAGTTGTGGTTTGCAACTTGGTGACTCCTCTGGTGGGGGTCTCCTGTGTGACTATAGGCATGGGTGATGTAATCATTTGGTACAGTTTGAAGGTCGAGGTGGTAGATTGAATTATAATGTCCAGATGAATATATATATGGTGAGCTGAGTAAGTGTATGAGGTCAGCTTCTGTGAATAATAGAAATCTAAGTCATTAATTGCGACTTGTGCTCCAGGGTGTGTAATCCTAAGTTTGTTATTAATGTCAATTAAGTATCTAGCAAGGTCTGAGGGTGGTACTATATCAGGGGTTAGGATTCCTGATGATAGCATCCTCAGGGCTGCATTTGTCCTTTGCAGTGATTGAACTGTATTCATTCTTGCTGCTATGATAATTAATGCATCATTTAATACTTGCATTTTTTCCCTTTGAGTTTTCTCGTGCCTTGAATATGAGTCAAGTGACCTGGACATGTTAGAGGCCCACAGGTTGACGGTGTCACCTATGGTGTTGATTGTGCTGTCCAGTACCTTCTTATCTTGGATGTATGCTTTAACAAACTTATCTTGTCTGTCTGTGATCTTTTCAATGAGACTAGCTGCTTCCTTATCTTGTTTAGCAAATTTTCTTAGTATTTCATCTATGTTCTTGAGCTGTCCCATTACTTGGTTTACATCTTCTACTGTGGCTAGACCTAGCACACCGCGAAACAGGGGTGCTAGAAAACCCAGTATGGCCTCTCTTTTGGCCTTGTCCAATGTGTTTATGGGGTTGGATAGGAACAATTTGATGGAGGCTAATGTTTCATTTATCTCCTTGTCTGCAATTTCCAGCAAGGTGTCAAGCTCTTTGGCTTGTTGGATAATTTGACCAGAGGTATGATCTTGTAGAGTAGGAGTGGTCAACTGGAGTATTCTATCCCTTATGGATCCTTGGGTAACGGGTGCCCGAGGTATCTTGTAGGGATAGCTAACAACAGTGTTGTGGTTGTATGTCCATTGACCAATGGTTGAGGGCTAGGTTTGAATACTACTCCTATGTTTTGTCTCACCACAGGTGTATAACCTGCAGTAAGTGGTTCTATAGTATATAATAACCGCATAGTTAGCAGTATGGGTGAAACTCTCAGTCTCCCCATGGTGCTTGTGTAAAGCAAGTTTGCTGTTTAAAGTCTTGTCAAATTTGTAGTGATTTGGTGCTGGTAAAGTCTAAGTGTATGGTGCAACACTTTAAATGAAGTGGTTCAAACTGTACCTTTGCAAGATTGAGCTGTCTTGGCAATATGTCCGGTGAGTCTATAGAGATTGACCAGTAAATGGTAAGGTCAGGTTGAAGGTGAAGTAGGTGTGTTCTTTATCCTAGTGCAGTCTCTCCTAATGGAGCAGTTGGCTGGCTAATTCCCAAGTGGGGTCCTGTAGACTTGAGTTCCAGACTGCAGCTGGATGAAGACTGATGGTGGGCTATGGTCCACAGTGCTTCTTATGTAGCCTACCCTACCCACATCCATTGTGGGCATGGTATTGTTTCTCTGGAGTCAGTGCACCTAATCTCCAGTGTCTGCAACTGTGGGGCTCTATTGTATAATCTGTGTACTGGTAATTAGCTCCTCCTGTCATCCAGGACAGCCATTCATGACCGTCTAGACAGTTGTCTGAGGGTAGCTTATAAGGCCAATTGATCTCTATAGACTGCTGTGTTGGCATAGCGCGCTCTTTCATGTGGGGATTAGGCTTTAGACACTCCATTGTGTTACCCTTACTCTTCTTAGACTTCATGTCTGCTTTACTTGGAGGGTCCCAGTCTTTGACCATTCAGAGGCAATAACCTACTGATATATTTACAAATTTGATTGGCTTTATATACATATAAGTAATTCATTATCAGTCACACATGTCTTATGTGTGGATGAAGAGAATTTGTAATATATTTTGAAAATCTTATGTTCTTTTGGTATCTCAATCTGTTTCTAATTTCTTGAAACTGCACCACACCTAGATGTTTTTCTTAGTATGTGGTGTGCAGGCCTAGGCTTGATAGGGCCTATGCCTGTGGTTTCTCTTGTAAGGGTGATATCATTTTTGTTCCTTACAATTTTGTTGTAGTATTTGGCTTCATGTGGAATAAGCCTGTGTGCAAATTCATTGTTCCTGACAGCCACAACCTTTTTCAGTCTGTCTATGTGCACTGGTCTGGCCACCAATAGATTGGTGTCCAAGTTTTTGAGTTTGGCACTTGTCAAACTAGGTCTGTCTACTACAACATATGGTCCCATAAAAAGGGGTTGAAGCTTCTTACACTCTGTGTTGGTCAGGATTCTTGGTATGTTTAGGTACACCATGTCGGTGACCTTGATTTCCTGTGGTGTAAGTTTCTTATCATATCTCTCCTTTCTTTCCTTTTGTAGCTTGGCGACCCTTTCTATAGCTTTCCTTCTAGAGGTATCTTGATTTGTTATCATGTTAGCTACATGGTCTGCTATGGTGGATATGTCTTCCTGTATTCCCAGCCCTAAGTCCATTGGAGTGGCTGGGTTTCTTCCATGAAGTAGGAAGAAAGGGGTGAATCCTGTGGTTTGGGATTCTGTGTTATTTAATGCAAAGGTTATGGGTTCAATAAATGAGTCCAAATTGTTTTGGTGCTTTGAGCAAAATGCTCTGAGTGCTGTGCCTATGCTAGCATTGAATCTCTCTACAAGCCCATTTGATTGTGGCCTGTATGGTGAGGAGAATTTATGTTTGATCTTGAGGTGTTTGGTCAACTTTGTGAACTTTGCACCTGTATAACATGTTCCATTGTCTGTTTGAAGAGTGGCTGGTGTTCCATGATGACAAATTATATTCTTGTAGAACTCTGCTGCTGTTGTTTCAGCTTTTAAGTCAGTAGTAGCCCAAGCTGTTGCATATCTGGTAGCATAATCTATGCAGACTTGTATATGTTTGTTCCCCCTGGCTGTTGTGGGAAGTGGTCCCACAGCGTCGAGGTTTAGGAACTTCATTGGTGAAGCCATGTACTCTCTCACTGTCATTGGTGTTTTGTGTGAGTGTACTTGCCTTTTTGCTGTGAGGCATGTGTGGCAGGTGGAAACATATTTTGTTGTGTCTGCTAGCATAGACTTCCAATATACCCTAGGTCGGAGTGCTGACAGCATCCTACTCGAACCAAGATGGCCGCCAGTAGGTGAGTCATGGAAATACTGTAGTGTACTTGTTACCCATTGCTGTGGTATAACAATTTGAAGTGGTACAGTATTGGTTTTTCTCCAATTTATGGGGCATATATGGACTAATGTACCATTTACCAAGGTGTATGTCTGGCCTTGGTTGATGATTCTATTTCCTTGTGCTTTTGGTGCAGGCAAGGTCCCATCCTCAAGATATTGTATGAGGGGCAACAGTTCCTTGTCCTTCCTTTGTTCCAAGCCAAGGTTTGTACCTGAGATGGATGTGTCGGGAATCTGATCCAGTAATTGATTTATATCTAGCACATGTTGTTTTATTCTGTCTCTTTCTTTTTCTTTTTCATCGACTATTGGCCTATCTTGTGCCTTTTGTTGGGGTGTGTCACTCTTGTTTTGGTGTGTAGGCTCCTTTGGAGGGCCTATTCTCGCCCTGATGGGAGTGGCAACCTTTTTCTTTAAAGGCACAATTTGCTTTTTGTCAATCTTCTTTGTCTCAGAGTTCTTTGACTTAGTAGATGCAGTGTCTTTTGTGACATTTTTCCTGGCAGGTGGGGTTTTGGTAGGTTTGTTCCCTGTGACCTTTTTCTCATTTAGAATGGTTTGTGATTGTGTGGGGGGTTTTGGTGTGCCCTCCTGAATCATTTCTCTAGTCTTTGAGCGTGTGGTCATAGGACACAAATGGTTTGATGTTTCCTCTCCCTGCATTGGTTCAAAGAATCTGACTGATTTGAAAGTTGCTTGAGTAATAGCATATATTGTGTCTTCTGGATCTTCATCTTCTGAGTCAGGTGGGGTGAAGGGTGGCTCTTTAGGAGTTGCCTTCACCATCTGATTGAGTGATGAGAATTCAATAGGCTCGAAGTCATTATCTGGAAAGAGTTGTGAGTATTCTCTCTCACAGTGGCAAAACACATAGTGTGTAGATTGCTTCAAGATACCCCTAATGGGTGTCTCTGGCCTTTCAATGGTGTTGGGTGGATCATCCCTTCTGAATGGTACTTTCTTTGTTACTTTTGCAAACTTGGTTCTACTGGCTGCTCTAACTCTCCTTGGTGGGGGTGGAGGGTTAGTCATGGGTCCAGAGTCTGGGTATTCTCTTCTAGACATAGCATCTGGTGGTGTGTTATCATCACCTTTCACGTGTTGGATGGTGAATGAAAATTGTTGTATGTCTAGAGCCCATCTGGCCCATCTATGTGTGAGTCCTGTATTGGTTAATAGTGGGATTAGGGCTGCATGGTCTGTGTATAATTGGAAGTGTCTAGTCTCTAGATAGTGTCTGAAGTGTAATACTCCATATACTACTCCCAGTAGTTCTCTCTCTGTGGTATTGTAATTTCTCTCATGTTTGGAGAGGGTTCTACCTGCAAAGGCTACTGGTCTGAGCACTCCTTCATTATCTCTCTGTGAGAGTACAGCTCCTAAACTCACATTGGAAGCATCAGTTGCCAAACTGAACTCTTTCTCATAGTTTGGATATCTGAGAAGAGCATTGGTACAGAGGGCATGCTTTAATGTTTTGAAGGCATTATCTGCCTCCTCTGTCCAGACAAATGCTTTGAGATGTGTCTGTAGATCATACAATGGTCTAGCAATTTGGGCATAACCTTTGATAAACTTTTTGAAGTATTGGCATAGGCCTGTGAAGGAACTGACATTTTTGACTGATTTTGGTGTTGGGGAGGTTTTGATTGATTCCACCTTTGTGGGAGATGGTTGCAGTCCCTTGGGTGTGACTCTCATTCCCAAGAAGTCTATTCTGTCTATGAAGTATTCACATTTTGATTTCTTCAGTTTGAGTTTACCAACTCTTAAGCTGTTGAACACATCTTCCAGGTCATGGAAGTGTTGTTCGATTGATGGTGATAATACCAATATGTCATCTAGGTATGGTAGGGCACATTTGTATTTGAGTTTGTTCAGAATTAATGTGACTAGATGGCAGAATCCTGCAGGTGCGGTCGCTAAACCCATTGGCATCCTTTCGTAGACATATTTTTTGTCATTTGCTATGAATGCGGTTTTATGCTGGTCCTCCTGTCTTATAGGAATTTGAAAAAATCCCTGTTGGGCATCTAGCTTTCTGAATACTCTTGGTCTGAGTGACCCTATCATGTCTAGAGTGTCATCGGCTCGGGGTGTAGATAAGGCTTGATTTATCGTGTTCTGGTTCAGATAACGAAAATCTGTGACGAGCCTATGGCCTCCCGATGATTTTTGTACTAAAAAGGATCTGGAAGCCCAGGGGCCCTCAGCACATTCTCTCAGAATGCCCTGTTGTACTAGCCTTTCACATTCTTCCCCTATTGCGGCCTGTTTTTCTGGTGTTTGTCTATATGGTAGGAAATGACATGGCACTGCCTCAGGTTTTACATGTATTGAGTGGGTATACAGGTGTGTAGCACCAATGTCTCTATCTTTTCCTACAAATATATCATCATACTTGGTCAGCAGTGATCCTAATCTATCATGCTGATTTTTGGATGTGAGCACAGATTTTGGTGGAACATTCTCTTCCAATTCTGGCTCGAGGTCATGTGCCTCACTATGTATAGCAGCTATTTCAGGGAGTCTGATTGAGTTGGGTTCAGGGTCAGCATATGTGGACTCACAGTCTGAGTCTGTGTCACTGAATTGAGTTACATCCTCAGGCCGTATGGCTGAGATGGATTGATCAGTGTGTGTGGTAGTGTCTGACACCTGTTGAGGTTTTTCTAAATCAGATTCCTTGACTTCCTGAAATAGAGCTATGATGGCACCCTTTTTGATTTTATGTGGGCGCCTGCTGGTGTTGAGTAACACTAGGGGATGTTTGTTATTTTCCCTGGGGGTTACTGCTGCCCTTTGAACTAGATATGGGGCATTGTTATTTCTTTGGAGGTTATCTACTACTCCAGTTTTGCCTTGCAGTGATTGAGTAGATGTGACTTTACCCAATACTGCAAGTTCAGAGAATGGAGGGATGGTAAAGTCCCTCACTGCCCTAATGGGTTTGAGAATTTGTTCAGGATCAACATTAAATTCAATTTGAGATTTTGTAGTGCTTAAGAAATCTGTGCCGAGAACAACGGGCTGTGTGAGGTTGGGTATTACAGCAAATTGGTATTGGAATCTGACACCTTGGATTCTAAAGTTCAGCATAGCTGAATGTCTAACATGACACACCGATCCATCTGCCAAATGGATGTTGATTTTAGATTTCCTCAGTTGGATATGGAATCTCTTTTGGAGGTCCATGAGGAATGATTGTCTGACACAGGTGATAGTAGCACCTGTATCAACCAAACATTGTACATCTGAAACATCATATAGATTTGCATTGATACAGCCATTTTGAAGAAGTACAATAGAAAGCTTGGTACTCTCACCTGTATCCTTTGATGATGAATCTGGTGGGGTGATGTGTATCACTGATGGACGTCTCTGTCTGTTATAGCACTAGCAATTGTCTCTGGTTGGATCTTTGTTAATCCTGATTTATTGTTTGTATTTGGGGTGTCACAGTGCACTGGCCCATCGGCACTGTGACATCCTAGTTTTCCTGGTTCTGTGGGGTGGTTGCGATGCTTGCGACCAGGAGCTTGGAGAGTTGATCCATCACTTGAGGTATTGTTTGGGGGTTACTGTGTTGGTTCCCCTGGTAGCCTCTTGTGTTAGGTTTGTGATCCTCCTGATGTGGGTTGAAACCCTGGTTATAATGACCAGAGTTGCTGTATTGTCCAGAGTTATTAGAACCCTGGTTGCTGTAGGATCCGGAGTTGTTGGATCCCTGATTGTTGTAGGCACCGTTGTTGTTGTAGGATCCACTGTTGTAGTTCCTATGTGGACTATGGCTCCTACTGTTGTGACCCCCCCGGTTGTTGCTGTTGCCCCCCCTACCTCTACCTCTATTGGATTGGTAGTTGGGGTCATAGTTATTTCCTCTATATCTACCGGTAGGGTCTTTTGATATAGCCTTAGCTTCCTGTTGCCTTACATGGGCACTAGACATTAGGTTAGCATCTTCATTTGAACTAATGGTGATTTCCTGGACCCTTTTCTTAGTAGGCTGTGGGTTAGACTCTTCATCCCTTGTTTTCCTAGATCTTTCTTGGGTCTCAACCTCTAAGGCTAGGTCTAGGGCTTGGTTAAAAGAGTCTATTTTCTTGTTTTCAAGAGCTACAGAGATCCAGGGCCTCATGCCTTGGATGAATGTTTTAAATAAGGTGTCGTCCTTTAGGCATTGGGCATTACACGCTTTTCTGAGATACATTGCATAATCAGATACAGGTTCATCTATCTCTTGTGCACGGAGTGCAGTCCTGGAGATAATATTGTCTTGAGTAGCAAAATACTCTTTTAGTTCATGTACTACATTGGACCATGTCAACTTATCAGGTGTGGCACTTTCCTTGAAGGTTTCAAACCAAGCCAATGCTTGTCCTTCAAGGTACTTGGGTAAATATGTTACCATGGTGTCACTGTCTGTTAATTTGTACCTGTCCTTCAGATACTCTGGGAATTTGTGATCAATAAATAGTGCTGTTGACATGAGTGGTGATGGGTGAGAAAAGGTTTTGGGTTTGGTTACCTCGTGTCGCCTGATCTTCCTGTCGTCGTGTTGTTGTCTGTCTAGGATCCTGGTCATGTTGGACATCATGGAGATCATGACATCCTCCTTGGATCCAGAGGCAGATGGTGTGACAATAGGTGTGGTGGTGGGTGTGGGAGGCTGTGAGGTCTGGGATGATACCATCTTCATGAGATCTGCGATCTGTTGTTGTGCCTGTTCTAGGGCCTTCCGATGGTCATCTAATTGAGGCAAGGGCATGAGCATCATGTTGGGCTTTGTTTGCTTCTAGGGCAGTAACTGCATCTTGGATGGTCTTTTCATAGGCCCTTATCTTTTCAGCTGCCTGATTGGGTTGAGGACCTTCTTCAGTGTCGGCCATGGTGGAAGGTGTGGGATCACTGGTGTGTTGTAGGTATCACTGACATGTTGGAGATCAAACTGAGAATGTCATTGGGGGACCTCACTGATGTTTGGGAGACCTCACTGACGTGTGGAAGACCTCACTGACGTGTGGGAGACCTCACTGATGTGTGGGAGACCTCACTGACATTTTGGGAGACCTCACTGACATTTGGGAGACCTCACTGACGTGTGGGAGACCTCACTGACGTGTGGGAGACCTCACTGACGTGTGGGAGACCTCACTGACGTGTGGGAGACCTCACTGACGTGTGGGAGACCTCACTGACGTGTGGGAGACCTCTCTGACGTGTGGGAGACCTCACTGACGTGTGGGAGACCTCTCCGACGTGTGGGAGACCTCCCTGACGTGTGGGAGATCTCACTGGTATGTGGGAGATCTCACTGGTATGTGGGAGATCTCACTGATATGTGGGAGATTTCAATGTCATGTGGGAGATCTCATTGATGTGGGGAGATCTCACTGATGTGTGGGAGATCTCATTGATGTGTGGGAGATCTCACTGATGTGTGGGAGATCTCATTGATGTGTGGGAGATCTCACTGATGTGTGGGAGATCTCATTGATGTGTGGGAGATCTCACTGATGTGTGGGAGATCTCATTGATGTGTGGGAGATCTCACTGATGTGTGGGAGATCTCATTGATGTGTGGGAGATCTCACTGATGTGTGGGAGATCTCATTGATGTGTGGGAGATCTCATTGATGTGTGGGAGATCTCACTGGTGACCTTTGTGGACATGGTGTCAAGGTCACTGGGTGGGTGGAGTGGGTTTTACTGTGTGTATGATTGTTTTTAGTAATGTTGCCAGCTTAATTTTCATGAGAGCATTGGGTAATTTGGGATCTTAGTAGGATGTTCTCCACCACTTTGTCATACTAGTAATTGGCATGATCAAGTTGTCATATGAGAAATATCATAAGACTAGTGGTATATAGTGTAATTACCTCAAGGCTCTTATAAATAGTGTTATTTCCAGTTATCACTGGTTTATTCAGCTTTAGGCAACATGTAAGAAATATCAATCATACAGTAGTTAGCATGTAGGTAATTTGTACATACAGTAAATATACAGTAATTTATAAAGTATAATGTTCTGTTCCACTCCACCTGTGAGGTAATAATAATTCAATGTCCAGCATAGTTCTAGGTGGGTTCCCACACCTAGCTCCTGACCTGCTGCTTAGAGGAATAATGTAATAATGAATAACTTTACCCTCTGGTGGAAGTCTTGAGGAAGATACCCTCTGGCCACTAATGATAGAAACCAATGCCTGTCTAGCATAGTTTCACCATAGTGCAGTGGTATAGCAGGTAGCAGGAGATGACTGGAGATGTTACCTCTAGAGCGGTTCTTGGTGTTCTGTTCTCTTGGAGGTGCAGACAGGCTATTTGTAGCAAATCTTGGAAAAGCACCTCCAGACTGACTGGGGCCAGTAGCATCTGCCTAACTCTGCAATTGTTTGAGGGGAGTCTTTCATGTGTCACTGGGTGCACAAAGGACCCCCATGGGCGCCGCTGTGTGCCCCATTGTCTTGGTCGGTTCTGTGACTTCAGACCCTCATATCTCGGTCGTTTACGCCGCTATAACTGCTATTTTGCGCATGTGCGGAGTTGAATATGCCAAGTTTATAATGCCCACTGGATGGGCGCGTAACTCGCGCCGGTTTGTCTGTAGTGCACTTGGAGGTTGATTCAGTCTCCATGGCATAACTTCCTTAATAATGGGAGTTCCACCTTGATCTTGGGCTCATTTTGACCGTCTAATTATGGGCTTTCCATAAATGCTTTGATATTTGACCTAGCTTGCTCAGGAGCGACGCTAGAGCGACCAGATGGTTATGGCGTCGTGCTTATGTAACCCATTGTTCAGTTATTAGAGTGCTCAGACACTCATGACGGCGTCAGCGGTGCTCAGGCACCCGTGACGGCCGGTTGCATTCACTTACAACTTATTAGTTTGTGCACTGAACCATGAGGTCGCACACTGAGACCCTCATTTTTATTATATTGTGCAGTGAACCATTAGGTCGGACCCTTTGATGTCACAAACTCTGTCTAACTGACTCTGGCTGGTGTGCAGTGGGGCATGAACGCTCTTATACAAAGTTTGAGCGCTCTTATAGCTCTTAGAACCAACCTATGTATTAATTTCTTAGATATTCTTTGATTAATACAATAATATGTTAGAATTTATGGAATAATAAAATGGTATATCATAATCTTCACCTTTCTTGCCAGGTCCTCGATCTCACTCTCTTCTTGTCGACCGTCAGTAGAGAGAAACAGGGTGGACCTCATGTTTACCTTTTTCCCATACAGTAGAGATGCCTTTCCGACCACTACAGGGAGGGTCTTGTGTGAAACAAATTTATTCCATCTTGAAATGCCAGCAGAAAACATGGGATTCACACTTTCGTATGAAGTTAAATTTGCTGGAAGTAACATCAGTGAAGCATATTCATTTTCATCCTCCCCTAGAGCACATCTTTCTTTCTCAGACAGTTGGAGCAGCGACAGAGCATTGGGGAATGGAATGTGGTTGTAGTTTCTCCCAGTTACATTTGCCACAGTGGAGGCTTTGTCAATGTTTGCTCCAAGACTTTCCATCAGCTTCATGTTTGCAGTCTTGTTTGAATATGTAGAAGGAATGGTGACATACTCCTGCACTTTCAGGTAACATCCACTACTTGATGAGCACTTAAGTGGACACTTATGCATCTTAGAAAGGCTTTCATCTTGATAGAAGTAAGACAAAGTAGTTTCTGCCAAGTCTTCAACCGTAGGATCCTTATTGTACAGGACACTCCCGGGTACTTGGTGGCACTTGACAATCGTCTGACAGATGTATGTAAAGATGACAAGGTTTTTTTTTATGGCTGCAAGTGTTGCTACTGTTGAGTGACATGATCCGTCTTGGAGTATGAATTTAACAGATGCTCTTTTCGGGTCAGACACGCCAGCATAATTGTCATTCCACTTGGGTTTCTTGTATGATGGGTTTTTTCTCTGGTGATGCTCCCACCTGTTCAAAATCTGTTTCTTCCTCTCTTCATATTCTTCATCATCTAGGTACAAATCTCCTGTGACACTAAAGAACCCTGATTGCTGCTGCCCATAGAAATACGCTGTATGGCAATCATTCTCATTCACAGCTTTCATCACTTCCTGTTGCTCTCCCACTGATAGAAAAGGCTGGTGTTCAATTTTGAAGACAGCAGAAGATCTAATTGTTTCACCTTGACTGACAATCGATTCCACATTTTTCACATAGAGGCAACAGATTGGTGATTTCAGGAACTCTTTGTCGACTGAATCAACCAGATGCCGACTGATGGGTAAAGGCTGCAGCTTCCTGTGTCTGTTTGAGAATGGTAGATCTACTAGGTCCCGCAGAATATGAAGAGCTAGTTGAGAGTTCATGAACTTATTCATTATTGAGATATTGTTGGATGCTTCTTGCACCTCTTGGCACAACAGTCCTCTTAATAGTTTGGATGGTTTCACTCCCCTTTTCTTGGCAAGTGTCGTTAAAGAATCTCCTTCAGCATCGTTGATATCAAATATTCTCCTCAAGAGATTGGCATCAATATATGAGGCTGGCAGCTCTAATATTGACCATATTTGGGAAATGATGTATTTCACCACTACAGCTGTATCTTCTGATCTTTCCAATGAGGATATGTTTCGAACATGTAGGATCACCTCCTGTTGCCCATCAAATATCTTAAAGAAAGGCCGTCCAGTCACACTTGAGCAATCCTCAGAACTAACGGGCAGCACAGAGGAGATCACTTTTATGTGATATCAAATATTTCATCCATGTAGTAACATTGGCTTTCTTGTGAAAAATTCAATTTTCAAATGGCTATTATGGTAAGAAACAATGTGCAACATTGTCTTTCACTATGCAACTCCCTGGACACATAGGGCCAATGGAATCAGACCTCGCTGCCTTGAAACGTTTTGCTAACTCTTCCTCACTCTGAGGACCACTGGTTGGAAAGTGTTTTTTTAGGAAGGCTTCTCTCTCTTCTCTGCTAGTCCATGAAAGAACATCCTCTATGTTTCTGATATTTTTCATTTGTCCATAGATAGGAAGTTTGTGAAGCTGCACCTTTTTCTTTTCCACCTTTTCCACACATGGCAGACAAGGTAAGAAAAGAAGATCTCGCTTTGAGTCAAAGAACCACTGTCCTTGAAATATTCTCATGGCATCAAAGAGTTCAAGTATGTTAGAGCAGGCTTTTTGCCTACCATAGATTAGAGTGCTATGCTCAAAATAGGGTGAGAGATTTCTCAGGTGCCTTATGTCTATGTATTGCCTCTTACTTAAAGTACAATCATCAGTTTGTACAGCATAATACTCTATTGGGATATGAGTTATAGCATAGAAGTGGTCAGGTGAGCCTTCTTGTCCAAAGGGGAAATACATGGAAACTTAGGCAATGCTTCTTCATAGCTTCCAACATGTATTCTGTATCCCTTTTTCTTTGCCTCTGTAATGTTCCCTTCTGGTAAAAATACCCATCGGGAAAAACGGAACATCTTTGTTCTTGTACCTGAATATGGACTTAGAAAAACAACATATGACAAGCAATAGTTTCTTTCTGTCCAGCATGAGCTGTCCGTTCCTTATCTCATTTTCCGCATCACTTTTGTCGACTTTTCCCACCATGTAACTGACCCTATCGAAACCAGAGACAAACTTGGAAAAGATGGCAAAGTATGATGTTCCATATATGAACCAACCTACTATCACACTGCCCCCTTGGATAAAATTGTGTGGCAATATGGCAAGTTGTTCCAGATCCACCTTGCCATACTTGTTCTTGATGTGTTCCAAGATGGGAATTACTCTTCCCCTGCTTTCTGAGCGCACCCCAATATCCTTCAGTGGTATTTGTGCTTGGAAAACAGGGGATGACTTGGATTTGCTTTTGCTTGTCATGTTTCAATATGAATTCGAGAATTTCTCTCATCTTTGTCTAGTTTTAGAGCTATCGATAATACTAAGACAATGACTAACCCAGTGGTTTTGTCTGTTTTATTTGTTTGCTGCACAGGGGCATTCACAAGACTGATGAAAGTGATACTTGAAAGCTACTATAGGGGGAGATTCCATCAATTCATTGCTGATGAATGCATGAAAAGTCAAGAAAGTTGGTCTCTTGTTCTTCCAAGGAACAGGACATGGGGCATTTTTCTCTGACAAGAAAGATCTGAGACCCTGCTCTACTTCTGCAACCTGCTGGACACGCTCCTTGAAGAAGGTCACAGCCGAGGATCCCAGTGTTGCTTGTAAGTGTGCAGTGAAAAAACGAAGCAATGAAACATCCTGCATGACATTGCATTCCATTGAAGACTGCATAGACTCTGACTTTTTTAATACCATCCAAATGTTCAGTGGATAACTGACAGATATCGCATGCTTCTGTTGATCTATGTTTACTGTCACAGGATTTTGAACAATATAGTAGATGCCAGTCCACTCATCTTCTTTTTTCAAGAGATCCTGAGTGGCTGTCTGTAGGTTTTCCATGTAGGAGGTGGTCCAAAGACGGGAACTGGAGCAGTTGTGCTCGAGGCTATATACTGGAGAATTTCTTAGCACCTTGACTGCACTTTCAAATAGTGTCCTGTTGTCAAAGGTCTTTATGATTTTGAGATGTGCAATTTCCATTCTTTACTTTTTAGCTCCTCAGAAATACATGCTAATGCCTGGCCATTGTACTCCAGTAAAATCCAATTCACAGATCTGAATAAATGATTAAGGAAAATACAACACAGTAAACTTAACTAAGAGAATAAGAATGTATACTTACGTTTTGGCCACCAGCAACAAAGTAGATAAACGAGGTTTTTTTCCTCTCATCGCTAAACTCTACTTTTATGGTATGGAGTCCACTTTTGATTTTGAAGGAGATGAGGCGACTCTCAAGCAATATCTGAAGATAACTTAGAATATCATCTTTGTATAGGAGCACTGCATTTATCTGATGAGCTAACAAGACGATGACAGAACCCTCCTCACAGACAGCATTTGCTGCAACAAAAAGTTTGCTAGACTTTGATTTGCCATTCCTTCTGGGTGCTACGACTACTACAAATCTCTTGCAGTAAGAGTCAAAGAGACTGTGGATGTCTGATTCCATTTTGGTCTCTATGTCTATGGGACTGATTATGCCTAGCGTTTCCAATATAGAGGGGATGTATTTGAACAGTTCCTGGTTCAATAGTCGAAGTGCTCTCGAGCAGATGCAAGCACGTATGGTTTCTAGTTGAAATGGTTCCAGTCTCATTTTCAACTTTTCTGTTATGATCTGAATGCTTTTCATCATGAGTCGAATGGTTCTCATTCCCTTCGCTTCCATGAGCTGGCTAGTGTCATACATGGCATGCCAGGCTTTTTTCCCTCACATACGACATATCTTGAGTTCATCACAGATTGTGTGTAAGCCTGCATCGAAGTCACTGTCCCTTTTTGCTTCGTTGTGCTGCCATTTTCTGATAGCGCTAACAAATGGATTGCGATAGGCAGAGGGCCAGGTTACAACACCTTGTATGTCAAATCTTATTGAATATGATCCACACTTGTCTGTGTTAGAATAGTTCTCCAATGATCGACCTTCTTCGAGAATACTGGGGGAAGTATGAAATAGCTCTTGAAAAATTGCTTCTTTAAGATTATCCATGAGTATTGATACTTTCAAATTTCCTTATTAATGATATCTCAAGAACAGTAGGAAAGTACATGGAAGAAATAAAGAAAATTCTGAAGCCTTTTGATCTTCAATCGGGGCAGCCAAAAAGAAAGAGGAGAATAGTCACACATGATGAAGAAGATGCCCCCTCTTTTAACTTGCTGAGCCTTCCAGAAGAACCATTCAGCACTGAATTCCACAAGTCTGTTGTTCAAGAAGGTACAGAACCACTACCTGGCTTTGACAGAGAAGTGACTTGTCCGCTGTGCAAAATCAAGTGTGACAAAGGCATGGCATCAATTCGTGAGAATGCAGATGGTGCATCGTTCATAGAATTTTTGGATGTAGCTAGGGTCATGTTCCACCAACAGGAAGGTCGGCCAGCATTAGATATTGCTCAGGAAATTTTGGATAACCTGATGCACTTTGTGAAAAAACATCCACAGAAACTAAAATCCTTAAAGAATCTCACAAAAGAAGATGTGCACAGACATTTCAAATACAACCATGAAAGGCGAACTATGACAAAAATCAAAGAGGAGGTCCTGCAAGTACTTCTCTCCATGTTGGATGTAGCTGTGACAACAGCTTGTCACAAACAACCATCTGGGAAGCTTTCCCTGTGCAAACCAGAAGCAAGTATTGTGTTGAACATAATTGATCGAATACAGCGAATTTCAGGCCTAAAAGAGAACACAAATTAAACTAACTGAAATTGAATTTTTTTATTGTTTTATTATGCATTTCCTCTTGAGTTGTAACAAGATGGAGTCCCAACCATGAGTGCTCAGACTGTGCTGTGTTGTAATGCGAGCAGTGATTTCTTTGTTGTGTACACTTGTGTCAATCAAGTGTCAAGCTACAACACATTCTATTCTGATGACATGCATCCACTGGAAGAGGCCCATAGTGTTCATCTCAGACCACTGGAAAATAGAAACTGTTTCGTAGAAAACAAAGAGGATCAGACCCTTCATCTCATCCAGCTCTCACCTTGCCTTCCCTTCAACATCTTCTAACAACATGACCAGCAAAGGCTCTATATCAGAGGAGTTCTATTACAGGACATGTCACAGTGCATTTATGACATCCTCCTTCCAGAAATATCAACATGTCGCTGCTCCTCCTAAGACAAATAACAGAAATTACACCATGCTGTTACATGGCATTGAAAACAGATGGACTCTCTTTGAACAACTTCAAGAAGCTGATTCTGTCAGGTTCTCCAAGGACAGCTCATTTCCTCCACTAAAATCAGCCTGCACTTATGTCAGGCAAGGTGTGGAAGTTCTCTGCCAGAACCAATTGTACCGTAACTCTTTTTCGGTGAATACTCAACGCCAAACAAAAGAGTCTCTGACACACACCTCTCCAGAGTTATTAGCCCCTTTGTTGCAAAAGGCAGTCATAGATTCTTCCCTCAATCACCTATGTTGTGAATGGGAAATGAAATTGGAAAAAGAACCTTTCTGCACTCGAAAAATGTCAACTCATACTCCATCTTGAACTCATAAGGCAAAAGCACTCAGAAGGTTCAAAATCCTTCCAAAAAGCATGTGAGGGCATCCTTGTAATAGAGGATGACAATTCCTGGTCCAAAAACTTATATGGGATTCGCAGGAAGAAGAGATGTAATCCGGAGCTTTCTTGTATGTGGCACATACTTCCAGATTGGCTGAAGTTCATTGTGGTCAAAAGGTGGAGAAGAGAAGAAAAGGATGTATGTTTGGAGAATTTTCCCTTGAAAACGTTTGACTCGTACATACCAGTTATAAAGCAAGAGGAAGTTATTACCTTGGCCTGAGACATCATGTCTAAATGGGAAGTGGGACTCAAGAACTAAAAGATGTTGTTGAGACCATTGTCTCCTTTGCCAAAGAAGACAGACTTGAAATGGATCCTTGGATGGAAAGGTTAGTTTTGATATCAGAAAACTCAGTGGAAGCTTACACCACTGATTTGAAAAGAGGTGAACTTCTATCCCAGAACCAAGCAAAAAAGGAATCAAGAGTTACAGCTCTAGAGCGAGAACTTAGAGAAACACAATAGAAGAGAGAACATGCATTGAAGATTTATAGAAACCTAACCAAAGAATTGCATAGTTGGTTATCCGCTAGGGGTATTTTAATGGAACATAATGAGGGTTGATGCCTACTTGAATAAAAAAAAAATCAAACACATACTTGATATCATGTTTTATTTTTATTAAACTGCTACCAGCTGAGGGGAGTTATCTAAATCATTTCTCTTGTTGGACGATTTAGTGTCAGATTTTTTGTCTGATGGTATTTTTTCTTCTACACATCCAGACAATAGAAAACTGTTCAATGAATTTGCTGATGTAGCATTGTCAACTTGATTACCAACCATAACAGCTGTGCTGATGTTGGACGCCCTTGCAATGGATAGCTGACTGTTTATGTACTCTTTTGTATTATCAAATTGAGCCATGTGTCCCAAGAGAGACTCCAAAGTGTTCTCGAACCTGACAGACTTGGAAATCTTGAATGCATTAAGGGAATCAAACTGTTTGCAATAGAAGGTGAGTTTTTCTATACGTTCTGTGTCTGCTAGTGTCCTGCAGACCAAATCATCTATGTGATTGAATAAACCATACAATTCCTTGCACCGCTCATACTCAGAAAGTTTTACTTGAATGTCACTTTTTGTCATGAAGGTGTCCTGTTGGTTGTCCTTCAAAATCAAAAAAGTCTCCCTCAAATGCATGAGTGTAGACCAAGTCAGCTCAATTTTCTTTGAGAGAACCACTTTCTCTGAGCTCACATCCCTTGCTACACTTTCGAGGTCATTATGTGCTTTCTTGAGAGCGATCATGTTTTGTAAGAGGCAGCAGTAATTCCGTAAAAAGTGATTCACTCTCTTCATTGCCCTGGTACGCATGGATGCAAAGGAGTAGTAAGGATGTCCGAACAACTGTTGCATTACAGATCCCATCATCAAAATACCTTTTCGGTATATGGATTCTCGCTCGATGCCAAGAAGATTTTCAGTGTCAGTCATTATTATTATTAGCTGAATTTCATGAGTTCAGATTAGTAGACAAAAATGGATGATACTCAAAAAGCTTCTTTTTGGCAAAGCTACCAAGAACTTCATCTGCGGTGGGAGGAAGAATGCAAGAAGAATGACAAACATGCTCGAGACACGTCCAAACAAAAAGCCAAATTGAAAGAAGCCAAGGAACAAATAGCACTCTTTCAGGAAAGGTGTAATATTGCAGAACAAGCCCTCTCTGACATGGGATATTACATGAAAGTCGAAGCAGACAAACAGGATGACAATAGATCTGATATTCTTAAGGAACTAAGGGAAATACAGAATGAATTGGAAGAGGAGAGATCGAGTTATGAAATATTGCAATCAGAAATGAATGAGAAAGTAAGAAAACTTGAAAACATGATAGACGAACTTCGTGGACAGCTCCAGGTCAAAATATCTGAAGTGGCGAGTTTGAAGAAAGAAAGATCATCACTCATGGAGGAATACAATGAAATGAGTGAGATGCTGAAAATGGAAGGTGGAAATTTTCATGGCAGTGCTTGCATAAGGGATGCATATGATGTTCTGCTGAAGACATTCATCTCATTATTCCCACAAAGCCTATCAGAAAACCAATGGCAATTTTGTGACAAGAAAACTGGAAAATATACTCCAGCCTTCCACTTGCTGATATGCCTGAGTCACGAGTCTCGGCTTGCAACAAGACCTCTGCCGATACATGCGTACCATCCAGTGGATAAATGCTGGCTTGTTTACAGACATCCAAGAAGCCATATTGAAACAATCTGAACTGACGCGTCACAAAATATTGTATGAAAATAGAGAGCTAGTGGCTGCTAGACAGGCTTTCGGATGTCGACTGATGAAGTGCCTTTCATCATCTAAAGAACGTGAAAGTACATTGAGAGAACCAAAATCAGAAGGAAAGCTAATCCCACTTGGTTATGTGTGAGAACTGAATAAACAAGACGAAGAAAAAATATTTTTCCCTTTCCTAGTTTATTTGTTCATATGAATCATTGAAAACTACAAAAAGTGGGGAACAATGAAATAGTAGCACATCGAATTGAGAGTACTGTCTTGCATCCACATGACATGGATCATGAACGTTGTGAGGGCCAACCGAAAGTTTTCCAACTGGCTTGATGATAGTTTTGGTCATTTTCCCATTTCTCGATAAGTGGCACCTCCCTCTTGTCTCAAGTAGTATGTCTTCCATTATCATCTCTTTCGTTTTATCAGTCAGCAACATGCGAATCCATGGATAGTTGAATTTGTAGTCTCCAGGAACAAGTTGTTTCATTTCAACTATCAGATAAAGAAACCCACTGGAAAGCACACTGCCATGTTGCAAATGATGATCTCCATCTTCTATGTCTATGTTAAGTGATCCAGTTGTTTGAAGTGTCACCATGCCTTCATAGGCTTTCCCATCACAGAATGGCACTGTTTTCCCTGTTGTGTTGCTACTCAGAATTCCTCTAGGGAAAAAAGTGTCATAGAACATTTCAGGTGACTGAATTTGGACCATGAGAGCTGCAACACTCTGAGGGCGATGTTGACTGACAACCTTCTCCTTCAGCCTAATGTAACTCTCATTCCTTGCTGAGGAAAGGTACTGTGACTGCAATATACGATTGGTTTGTTCAATATGTTGCCTCAGCTGTCTGAAGGAAACTAGAGTAGCTAGTGGATCTACGTTAAGATTACCGAACCGCAGGCTGTATTCTTCATGAACACGGTTCATGAGCCGCATTTCCCTTTCTAATTCATCGCAAGTATATGCAACTCCATCATCCAAAGGAATCTCATTCCGTTCATCGTATAATTCCATCTGAATGATGGATTTCAGTGGATCTCCATTCGGATGTCTTTCTCCAAGGGAATACGGAATGTGTTTCAAGCCCATGTATTGAAAAAGGAGATGGTTAGGTTCTAATGCACCGCAATTTTCAGTATACAGTGAAGTGACTGTGTTCAAGACCAGGTCAAACTTTTCAGCCACTTCGACTGTCAGATCTCTGCCAAAGGCAGGCACTGAGAGATCTGGAAGCTTGATTATTCTAGATTGATCTCCAAAAAGTTCCTTCCCTCGGGCCATGTAAGGCAAGTCAATCTCACTTGTCAGCTCTTCTTTCATGAACATGTCACGGGACCTCTTGATGTCTGGTCTATAACTGTTGCTGGATATTCCATTATCGAACATGCAGAAGTTCAAATCATAATCCAATATTTCTTCCAGTCGTCTCTTGATTCCCCTACTTTGGTTTGAGCTAGGGCCACAGAAAGTATCATATACCATGGCAAGGTGAGCCACATCATCGAGAGACATAATCATATGTTACACCCAAAAGATTAAGTCTTTAATAAAAAGAAATCCGCTTTGAACATTTCATATCTGCTATGCCCTTGTATTTCTTCAAATTCATTTCGAGTTGTTCTTCAGTTTCATGAGAAAAGTAAGAGTGAGATCTCGCCATTGCTTTATAGTTGAGATCGTTCAACAAGAGCATAGGTGGATCTGTTTTTGTTGTATCACCAGTATCTTTCCATCCTATACCTTGGGAAAACTTGAGTTGAACAAGGATCTTCATAGGGGTCTCAGCTGGCACTAGCACTTGAACAATTGGAGCAGTGAACTCCTTTTCAGTAACATAGTACAGATAATTGTGAACTTCTAGCTCTTGAAAGAACATGACTACATCTTTTACTGCTCGCATGGGAATCACCTTCAAAAGTTCACATGGTGCACATTTCGATATCTTAACAGGAAGGTTTAAAGGGAAATGCTCCTCATCAGGGCCTGTTTCAAGGTCCAGACCATACTTGAAAAGCTTTTCATATATGGGGTTGCTGAAATATTCCAACAGTTTCAAAGTTGACTCATTCTGAAGCAACGCATGTATGAAAGTGATCAGGGGTCCTTTGTTGGCATCATCCTCATCTGATGAGATCATGACACATGTAGTCATCATATTTTTCATTTATTTTTCGGTTGTGTATGAACTCTCCCTTGAGTTCCATGTAAGTTGATTGAAATGTTGAAAATGCAAATTCTCCTATGTTTTTTCTCAGAAGTTGAGGGAGTTGTGCTGAATTCCATCCATCAGTCAGATTAGTGTACCCATGATATCCCTGACCTGTGTCTATCTCAGACCTGACCTGATCTATGGAATGAGTCAAAGATGGCAATAGTGATATGCCATTCCAGCTGACTATCCAAGGCAAAGCTTTGTCTGAAGTTAGTCGGACATTTAGATTATCTATGCTTATGAAGGTACCCTTGTGTTCAAGAAGTTTAGTCATTTCAATAGGAACCCACATTTCCTTGCTTTGTGGAAGAATGTCTTTCACCACAGTGATTGCATGTGAAACCTTTTCATCAAAGTGAATGGGCATGTCTATTCACAAAACAAACTTAACAACATACGATAATACAAACTCTGCTTTTCTTTCTCAGTTATTTTATTTTCTCTTAACAAACATTTTGTTCATGTACTTGTAATTCAAGGTTGCAGAATAACCACACTTCTTTGCCAGATCTGCATCAGACAAGGTGACCCAATTCACATGTCTTGGCCTGCTGTCAGATAGAAGAGAAAGGGAATACAGTCTACGCTTCATGCTTTCATTGAATGCAGTTCTGAGGCCAGGTTGCTGCATGAGGCATGCCTGAGAACTGGTTGCTTTCTTTGACATGGTGGCAGGACATCTTCTTGCATACCATTCAAAGCTTTCATCAGAACTTTTAGGATCATGTTCAACCAAATAGACATGGTCCTGTAGGCGAATTGGAAAGATGTTCTCAGCTGTTTTGATCACGTTGTGTATCAGGCGTCCAAACACAGAAGGTTCTTGCAAGTCTTTTATGTTGATTTTGACACATTCAGTGTACTCATCACTTTTGTCATTCACTTCATCCAAAAAGTGCTGTATTTGCATCCAAGTAACAAGCATCCAAGTATCCATGTGACATAACAAGAGCAAGTTAGGATCTGCTAGGGACAAAAGTGTTAGCAGCATATCCGTATCTCTTGAGATGATACAGGCTTTTAGGTGTGACTGCTTTATGATAGACCAAACCATGGGAACAATGCTGTCTGCCTCGGCATATCGAATTTCTTGTTCTTTCAGTGTGTGGAAGAGTGGATGATTTAACTTCCCCCAAATTTTCCTACACCTTTCTTTTTTAGTCCAATCTTTTGCAGGACCTGCCACAAGGTAGATTGATGTTCCTTCGGTCACAGGATTTCTTGATTCTTTCAAGAGGTCAATTAGCATATTGAGGATAATTATCTGATTCTCACGATTTGCCATGAACATAGTTATGCTTCCCTTGTAAAGATGACCAGGTACCATTTCTTGGCATGTGGTTCTTTCGCGCATGCTCCTTGAAATTTTGGAATGAACTTTCCTCTTCTTGAAGCAGTTTCGGGAATTCCTCTTCAGAGCAGATACCTTGGCCATAGGTGCATTGCCATCCATGCACAGGAACACATACTTCAACATATCATGCGCTCTGTATTCCAGTGCGCATTCTTTCCACTTTTCTATAAGGCTAAACACCTTGTTTCCAATTGTGCACACCATTGCCTCCATGGAAAATGTTTGAATCACATTTGTGGCAGTCCTTGTCTCCTCGTTGATGTAAATATCACCTATCAAGTCAATAGTTTGGTTGGAAACGATGTGATGCCATGATTTGTACGTGTGCACTATCTCCTCTTCTACTGTCATTGAAATTTCTTCAGCTGAAAGAAAGAACTGTTGTGCCATGTCCACTAGCAGGACTTCTGTTTGCTTGAGTGCTTCCTCTCGTTGAGTAGGCTCCAGCCAATCAATGTGGTGCTGTGGTTTCTTATTGAGATATATCTTGGCAGCATTCCTAAGAAGCTGTTTACCCAAACCCGCACAAAGACCCATTTCTCTGAATGGAGTGATTGGAGATGACATGGCATCGCCACTGCTATGTTACAGTGACTTCTTCTGTAAAATTCATTTTTCATTCCAGTGAAAGGTTGTGTTTGTCTGCAAGATTTGAAAGGAAGTTGTGTTGTTCAGATTCAAACAAGGACTTGAGGTCAATTTCATAGTTATTTTCATTTTCTTTAATTTTTTCAATTTGGCTAAAGGTTTCTGGATGAGCATCTCCCATGTGTGATTCACCTGTGACATAACTTCCAGTTTGGTTGGTGCTCATGTCGTCCCAGACAGTGACTCTCTTCCTAGACTTCTTTTTCCTGTTCACATCATCCTCTGCCTTCGTCACTATTTGTTGTTGTTTCATCATGATGTCAGCTATGCCATTTAGATGTTGAGTGTATGTGATCAGCTGACTTGGAGACAGATCGAATAACTGTTCCATGTTCTTTCTGATTTTGATATGTATCGCATTTTCTGCACTTGTGCCAAGCCTCAAATGCAGTGGCCGGCAACACTTCGAATGTTCTTTCCCAAGACTCAGTTCGCATAAGTGACTGTGCAATATGTTGTGGTTTTTGATGAACAAAGGTTCTGATCTCTCTTCCCGAAGTTCACATGGAAAGTAAAATATGTCATTGAAGTGTACTCCACCGAGGGAAAGCCAAAATGTCCTCTTGTAGTCATTGCGTCTTGTGCTAACCCAACATCCAGAGTTTGTGTTCACAGTGATGCGTGAAATGATTTTGGAAACATCATTTTCCACATTCTGACCGCACATCTGTGACCTTCTAGCTATCTCACTGAGACAAAAAAAGTCCCTCATGCTATCTATGTAATCTATGCCTATCTCTCTGTACATGAGGTCATTCAACCTTCTCTGACTTTCAGAGCAATCCTGAATTTTTTGTTTTTCTTGGAAGCTGATTTCTCTCCTAAATAGTAGTTTGTCTTTACCTTTGTCTGTTACCCGTATGATATACTTGATGGGATCCATTATGACATACCTTGTTGCATCTTTGAAACTTCTCAGAACACCGATATAGTTAGATTGATGATATGTCTCATATGTCTTCTGTTTGATATTTTTATCTGTGGTTTCATCAAAGAACTTCCCAGTTGATGGCCAAGCAAATTCTACCTCTAAATAGTATAGGCTCTGGCATAATTTGTTCCTGTCTCTGTCCTTCTCTTTGATGCAATAGATATAGGGGATAGTAGACAAACCCATCCCATGAGGATTTCCAGCCATGCTCAATATGATGTCTTCTCTGTGCTCTGGTTCACACCCTATTCTGTTGTAGCGTGAATATAGAACTGTTGATATAGAGTGTACACTGACTTCCATTTAAATGAGATCTATAGTTTGATATTAATAAAAGATCTTATCACATCACATGATAGTCATCTAGTGATGTTTCTTCAAGAAGAACGATACAGGGCTTTGGTGACTTTTGTATCATGCTGTGTTCCTTTCTGCATCGAAATACTTGTTGGAGGTGTGATGCACTCCCCAATGCCATGGCAATGTATGGTAATTGCCTGGCTTTATGTCAGTCTGGCATTCAAAGCAACAGTAGCAAAAAGATACTTCCCTACTGAATTCACAGCGTTCGGTGTGTGTTGTCAAGCATCCCTTTTGGTACTGGCTGTATATGCATGGCTCTCTCTTTTTAGCAATCTCTATGTGTCTACTATTTCATGCATGCTGCCCTCAACTGAATCTGTGGCAAGTGCCATGCTGGTTGAATGTCAAAAAGGGGGTCTGGTTCGGGAGTGTGAAAAAAACATCCAGTTCTTGAACAAAATCATGATAGCACAGCCAAGATGTCCCACACAGGTGCTAGGACATTTCTTGGGAAATACATACATTGCACTCGTTTACTTGTTTCGTGTTTTACCATGTGGAGTATTTTGCCTTTGGAACCTGTACACATGGAACAAAGACCGCTTTGAGACCACAGAATATATGCCGCCATCTAATGTGAGAACCACTTCTAGAACCCTGCCTCAAATAAAACCAATGATCTTTGTCATCTGCATAGTAATTATTTGCTGTATCCTGGAAATCTCCCACATACAACCACTCACTTCATTTGAAGTGATTTTGCCCTATGTCTTTGGATTGTCCATCTACTAAACACTTATGACCAAGAGAATGAATCAGACTTCCAAGGACTTTTTATTCATCACCAAGAAGATGGTTTTCATCACAGGCATCATGTACACTTTAGGAGATTTCTTGATGAACAGCACAGGGATATTACATAGATGCATTGGAAACGATGCTATAGAGAATGACCTGAGGCATACATGCAAAGATGTATCTGATCCCATATCGATATCAAAGTGTTACAACATGATAGGGAAATTGGACGACACATATTTCTACAGGGAAGGCTGCCCTGGACTAAATGCACCAACATTTGTCATGTTTACATCAAATATTGTAAAAGTTGTTTTTCTTGCCATCGGAGTTCCATGTATGTATGCAGCTAGAAATAAAATTGGCTGACTTCTATGTTGCTCTCAGAGTTTTTAGTCTATCTTCCAATTCCTTGACAGTAACATCTGTACTGAGTAGAAGTTCCTCCAGACAACCACTACTCTCTTTTGCATTTACAAATTCTTGCAGCCAAGAAGAAAATCCGCTGTCTTCATCCTCTGTCTCCTCCTCATTTCTGTCTTCTTCATCTGAGTCACATGCCATTTCATTGTACATATCCCTTAGATTATCTCTTTCCAACTTCAGTCTCAAAGCTTTCTTGTTCATCTTTTGCGTTGAGGCTCTTGCATGATACTGAAGCTTCTCACTGCAGTATTGGTCCATGAAATGATCTTGTTTCATGGCTTGCATGAAGAAACTGTTTTTTCGAACCAAGTACCGATTCAAAACATCTCTGAGACTCCTGTGCTGCTTCAATTGTTTTTTTATATTTTTCAACTGAGAAAATATGCACCGCAGCAGTTCGATTTTGAGGAATGATGATCAGCTATCAACGATTTTGCCTTTTCAGTTAACTCATTCAGTCTGTCCAGCAAAATGTTTTCTTGAACAGAGATTTCCAACAAAGACACTCCCTTTATCCGTTTCTTTGTTTCAACAGCATTTTTGAAAGCACCCTCAAAACGACCCTTGCCATCTGACAGTCTAAGGAAAAGCCCTGCAAGTCGATATTTCATGGTAGACATTGTTACAGCCTGTAAACAGTATTATCACTGAACTGGCCTAGCACATGGTAATGAATATCATGTCTAAATTTTATCAACTTGTTCTATGTGCTTCTGTTGTAGGGCTGAGCATAATGGGAATGCTGTTCATTGTGTTTCAGAACTTCGAAGATAATGAGGAGAGAAGCCAGGTACCATCAAGGTTTTTCACAACTGAGAGTGTGTACACAAAGAAATTGGAACTGGCACTTTTGATATATGTTACCACTTTCATTTCCCAGTCCAAGTCTGTCATTTGGTATTACCTCAGAAAATTTCTCATGACAAGACACCTTAGCACACCACTCACACTGGGTATCATTCATGTTGCATTATCCATGACTTGCATTTCATTGTTTGACTTCCGAATCATTCATGTTCAAGGGACTTCAAAACTCATGAGGTCTAGTATACTCTTTGCAGACCTGACTAGTCTGCTTTTCATTGAGTCAATGGAAAAATAAATAATCATATTTATTTGAAATAGTAACAGTCCTTAAAAACATGTGGAGTACTCCTGAAGAATATACAGAGACCATACTACCACATCACTACAGTTCTGCTATGAAAAAAATACAGGAATGTCACAAGGAAGACGAACACCTTGTGCTGGTATACCCAACCAAATATTGCACTGAGCTAAAGGAAATAGCAGAGGAGGATCACAACTTTCAAACTTTGATCACTGCAATAACCGCTAAGATGGATGTTACTAGTATGTACAGAAGTGGACTCAGTCATTCAAACATTCCTGAACCTATATCCGCCATGCTCCAAGAGGAATTCTGTAAGTCTGGCTTAATGGGTCAGCTGCAGCGCTTCATTAGAGATGTTGTAGTTATATGTGAGACATTTGGTTGGTTTGTGTATGACACAGGAACAGATGGTGTTCCATATGTGCCCTCTGAATATCTGCTGGTTTTGCTTCCCCGCATGCAGAAATGGGTTGCAATTTCTACCAATTCTGAACACAAAGAATTGAAGTTAGGGTTCATTAGACATCCAGGTAGATTTCTACAACCACAGAGCAAAACTTCTGTCATGCTTCCTACATATACGAGGATGAAAAAACTCAGGACACTGCATTTGGAAGCAGTGCAATTTGCCTCAAAGCCAAGTTTCCTTGCCAGTTTCTATGATAAAACCAATGAGACCAAAAATGGAAAGGAGGCCCCCCTCCTAGACAAAAAGTTGGTCAATCAAGCAATGACAAACAATGTGCTGGAACAAATGGTTTCCCAACATGTGGCCACAACATCTTCCCACATTTCACAACAGGAACGTGCTAGCCTTATGTGCCAACTGGACGGCTTTATGTCTGGCATAAGCAGAGACAACTTGAAGGCAAGTGATGAAGTGAACAGGTTGAGATCAGAGATATCAATTAAGGACCAATGCATACAGTCATTGATGGAGGACCAAGGAACAGATCAAACAAGTCTCAAACCATTTTCAACATATCTACCTGAAGGATCTAAGCTAGATAGTGCACAACTCATGATACATCCAATAGATATTAGCCAGCTTGAAAGAGAATATGACAAACAGTGGATAGCAGTGGGGACAGGTGCCTCTGCCATAGGAAACAAAAAGAGAAATGAACTTGAAACCACCACAAACTATAATGACTTTCTTAATTCGAAACGTGAATTCTATACGCGAATCATCACATATGAAATTCTTAATACTTGGACTAAAGAATCTGGTATATACTTTGGTGTACAATAAAAGCTGAAATATATACTTTTTTTTGAGTTTTTTTTTTCTTGATTCATTTTACATTTTCTGACACAATACAGGCTCAAAAAGAACAGCATTTTCTTTTGACGTACAGTACATAAAGAAGTCAGTGTAGATAGTCTTGCTAGCTAGAGAGATGCTATCCTTCATGCACATGAACTTAGTAGGTAATATTATGTCACCCACTAGATCCTTCATTGGTGACATGCTCTCAAATAACTTCTTTGTCATTTTTTTCCCCAGTGCATCTTTTAGTGGAAGAATGATGATCTCTAAACCAAACACCAACTGATATAATAAAGTTTTGTTATATCGGACTAAGAAGAGCAGCTCTACAAGACAGAAAATCTGGACAAGCATATGATTCACAAACACTTCCAAAGTTGGAATTGGCCCATTCCAAATGAAAGGACCGAATGTCTGGCATCCATATTTTCTCACCCATGCAGTAAAGATGTCTTTTTTATTCCGTCTCAGTAATTCTCTTTCCAGATGTAGCTTTCCATTAACTATGTCTCTAATATCTTCTAATATTTGCTCATCTGTCTCTGTCAATGACTGTTGTTCCTCTTTCACATCAGATAATTGACATGGTATCACTGTAGTTACCATGTCATTGGTGATAATGCCATGAAAAGGTATGAAATGCTTGATGCTCTGTTCAGTTTCTTCATTCATGTCAGCCAACCCATCTATGAAAAATCTGTGGTAGCTATTAGGCTTCTTCAAGAGCTGCAAACGTTCCTTTATCAGCTTAATTAAGTCAGCTTTTCTGCAAGAAACAGGAAAGGTAATGTTAAATTGGCCCTTCAGAAACCTGTTTATCCTGCTGCATCTGTTTACGTGATCATCCTCCACCTTGCAGTAAATGAATAAACCGAACCAACTCTGACCACTTTTCTACAAACAATGAAGATGCATCAACTCTATCTGTGTCATACACTAATATATCTCCGGGTGTAATTACAAGGTTTCCTTTGATTTTCTGCACTGTAAGTGGTAAAAGAGCCATCAACTGTTTTCCAACATAAGACTGTTTCTCTCCTGATTGCACATATTGTGCAACTTCGCATGTGTTTACAATATTTTGGGTCTGTAACAGCTCACTGAATATATGCCGTATGGTGGGATGTATGTGTAGTTTTAGACAAGAACTTGGAAGATGATGTAGTCTTGCCATTCCAACATCAATTAGAGGTGTGTCTTGAATTTTATTTTTTAGATCATTTAATGCCAAATCAAGTCCCCCCATCTCTGGAAATTCCAAATCCTCTATTCCCCATGCTGACTTCTTGATTCTTTTCAGGAAAGGTTGACTCATGTTTCAAACAGTGAATTTTATTTCATGGTAATATTATGCAGATTGCTAGTAACAGACAGGATGTAAAGCATTCTATGGTAGGAAAGCAAGCATTGTTCCCTTGGAAAGGAGAGAAAAAGTCATGGACTTGATGTGTAGTAGCATCCAAGTCAGGTGGGCCATTTTGTTCCTCTGATGGATTAGCTCCATCTAATTTTTCTCTGGGCAATGTATCTGTTTGATTTGCTACTGGAGGTGGATAACTCCTTGTGTCAGAAGGATATGAAGCAGACATTTTGCTCCTATGGATTTCTTTTGTCATGACATCAGTGTTACGTGAGGTATCATTAAGAAATTTCCCTGAGAGACTGGGAACACTGATATTGGCTCCAGGTTCCATTGTTTCATATGTAACTGTCAATGAGTGATTTCCCAACAGTGAAGCAGATTTGTTGCTGCAACCATGATTTGTTTGATTTGTGATTTCAACCATTCGGTATTCGTCTGATACACTGAGATTCTCTGTTTGATTTGTTGTTGAAAATGAATAGTTACTTATCTCCTCTAAGTGTGCAGCAGACACATTGAGGTTTGCCAAAATTTGATTTCTCTCGAATTCAGTCTTGTTTGGGGAACCAGCCAGAAATTTGTCTGATGGATATACATTTTCTTCCATTTCCTTTGTTTTATTTAAGAATGGATCATGTGCTGTTTCATTTAAGAATGTATCATTGGTTGGTATCAACATGTGAATGTGTGATGTATTTGCACTGCTATTTTGCTCTACACAAAAATGTCCGCCACTGCCTTCAAGTAGGTGTTGACATGTCTCCTTGCAATCTTTGCAACCATCCTCACATGGGAACCTAGGTTCATAGCCTACTGTTATGTTCAAACCAACTGGCAAGACAATATCTTCTGTTGCTTTAAATATTACAAACGACCGTTTCTTACTTCTTTTTTCTCTGAAAAGTTTCACTTCCAGTGGTCCCTGTAGAGAAACCACATGAACAGGACGATCATGACAATTAACCTCAGCACACACTGTAAGCTCAGGAACGGATGTAGATGAAAGGCAATGTGAAGAATTGGCTACAACTGTTTCCAATTCCCCATTTCTACACTCTATAACATATTTGAAAGCATGTGGTCTCAGGAGTCTTTCATGTGTCCAAAACTTAGAAGTTTCGTCAGGAGAAAGTTGTACAGAATCAAACAACAAGCAGACAATGCCCCTGTCACGAATATGAACTGCATCCTTATATCTAAAATTCACAGGAAATGACTGATTGAATGTAGATGAAAGGCAATGTGAAGAATTGGCTACAACTGTTTCCAATTCCCCATTTCTACACTCTGTAGTGTTCTACCCCTCGATGTTCAATCGAATCTTTCGATAAACAACGAAGAACAACTATTCAGGTTCCAGTTAAAACTTTATTGTCTATTAACACATAGGCATCAGCCGTTCTCGATCACAGTTACAGGTGGCAGAGTTTGAACTCTAAATCAGGTTCGACACTAGGCCTTCTAGTGTCTACAGTTGATATTCCACATACACCTCCTCTGTGCAGCAGCACAGAGGAGTGCTAGAATATGGTAGCCGGGCAGCCGCCAACCATCGCTCACGATGGTCAGTCGGGGCTGGACTGACTCCGAGGAAGGCCGTACAACGGCCTTATATACACTGGAGTCGAGGGCCACGTGACCAAGTGGTGACGTGGCGCTGGACTCCAGCACCCCCAGGCGTCGGGTAATAGAGGTGCTCTCGACGTCGCCCACGAGGACCACGAAGGTACCTCGAAGACGACGCGGGACCACCACACCACCCCCCACTAGACTGAAACGAGGTCTCTGAAAATTCAGAGACCCCGGATCAGTCTAAACAATTAGATAATAATATGAACTACTGGATCTGTCGACATAGTCGACAGAAACAGTAGAGGAATATATAGAAATATAGTTTCTACTGTACTGTTTTTATGGCAACCGGGGTCGTGTCGTTTCCTCCCTGTCTCGTCGAGAAGCTCCTTCCAGCGTAGGAAGCCCATCGATAGTGTACAGTACTACTATGATGGTCCTTCGACCGTGAGGCCGAGGATGTGTGGCACCACCGGGCCCTAAGACCAGGGTGGCGTCGGATCCACACAGATTCGCAGGGAGGTCCGGGCACAGGAAAGGTACCCCCACTCGTGGAGGGTACACCGTCGTCAGGGAACGAGTTCCCGGGGGTTCCGTGCTGACATCGAGACTCTGTTCGATGTCAGCGATCCAAGCTAAAGAGGAGGAGCAGTAGTATCATACTACTGATCCTCCGAGATGGACCCTGTAGCGGCGTCGATTTCAGCCTGCTCTCCGTCAGTGCGCTCCTCCTCATGTGAAGCGCTGGCGGCTAGCTGGCCCGAAAACGTCGGCGACTCCGGCAATGGGGCCTCACGGTCCATTGTCATACTCCAAGCCTCGTTAGAGGTCTCGGGTGCATCCCGGGAGTCCCCCTCAGCATCTGAGTGGAGAACGGCCGAGTCTGCTGAGTCGCTTCCGTCGTCGTCGTCGCTCTCCTGACCTTCACGGTCGTCCTTGTCTCCCTGGTCAGGGGGAGGCGTTGGAGATTGATCGACGACATCGACGTCCCCGTCTATATCCATCGACTGTTCCGCCTCGGCAGGTTCTACTGCTTGGGCGGAAGCCGACGGGTCCGTGCAGACGGCTACATTCGCCGGGGCCAGAGGTGTGATGCCATGAAGATCCGGATGGATCCCCGGTGACACCACTCTCTGGACCGGTGGCGGTGTAGGCTCGGTGGTTCCCGAGAGGGTTATCAAGGGAACTGAGGAGGAAGACGGGGCTGCTGGTGGGTAGACGGAGGCACCGAGAGACCTACCCGGGGTGTCAGGCTTGTCCTGCACCACCTGCTCTCGGCCCAACATTGTCATAGCCGAGCTCAGACTGTCCATCTTTGGAGACAATTCTCTCAACGGATTCGTCTGAGCCGCCAGCGTCCTGACGTCAGGGACCACTCCACCCTCGACGAGGTACCTCTGCGCTTCGCGAGAGGGCTCGGTTCGAACGGGCTTCAGGGTTCGGACGCCATGGTGCTTGTCCTTCATCCATTCCGAGAGTTGGACCCTGAAGACTCTGAAGAATTCGCGGTCGATTTCCTCCCAACCTTCTATGATACTATCCCTCTTGGTAATATCATATTGGGCTTGTGACTCAAAGTTATTGAGACGCGTTCGGACATCGGTCAGACGAGAGTCCATCTCCATCTGAACAGTCTGGCGCGCCTCATCCCTAAGAGACGGAAGGAGCTCGTTACGGATGGCCATGTTTGTTCTATCAAACAGGCCGAACAAGTAGGCACTCGCTTCCTCACGAAATGCCTCACCGAATTTGTCGATAGCAGGGCTGCCCGTCATCTGTAGAAGTCCCTTACAACGTTCCACGAACGTCTTCGGGACCCCACGTTCGACGCCATCGCCGTAGGCAGGCTTTTCCCATTCCCAACGCAAGGTTGCTGTTGGGGTGTCGGTGCCTGTCACGATGTTGGAGAAGCTAGCTCCTGCTGCCGAGGTCAGTGTCGCGCCTCCCACGTGAACACGCGGCGTGGCAGCTGGGGTGCTGTCCGTTCACACTTTCCAACCAGTGTCTCCACTAGTTGGATAGCGCCCTCGGCGTTGTACTTATGGGGCTGCTTGTACGACTTGAGATGACGCGCCATCAAGCCCCTTCGTGAAGTCACGAAAGGAGGAACGGTCGGGTCATCATGGTCCTGATAACATGGAATGGTCTTTTCCACCTTAACACAACCGAACTGCGGACGGATGGCTCGATGCTCTTCAACCAAGTGTCGAGCATACCTGCCGTCTGTCGCATATACGCGAGGGGGGAACCCCTTACGTGTGCAGTTCTCGAAAGCACACTGCTGCCCCGGATTGAAGATGCGCCATGCGAATCCAATCCGCTGTCGCTCGGGCAGCGACACCCCCGACGAGTCTGAGGCATTCGTGATATTCTCGATCATCGCGACATACCAGTCAATGGCATGACTATCGTCCGAATACCATTCCTCGTCGTCACTACCATCCTTCCCAACCAGACTAGGGAGTACCACTTGACCGTTCTTGCGGTAGTCCTGAAGCTTGGTCAGTGGCCTGTCATCGACGTACTCAGTACGTCGTTTGGCAGTGATCACTGACAGCCACTTCCACTCGTCGACAGCCTTGGTCGTGTCTGGGGGTGAGGATACGGTGCTCTCCACGGCACCGGCATCGACCTTCGACGGCTCGGTTCCAGGTTCCGGTGGTGCAGTAGACTCCCTACTCCTTTCCCGGGCTGGAGCCTTCTTGGCTGCGGATTCCTTCTTGCTACCTTCCTTCTTGGGCACCTTAGGGATCTTGAAGTCTTTCAAGGTACCCTTAGATGCCTTCGATTCAGTGGGCTTCTTGCCCTTAGAACCTGAAGGGGTAGCACTTTTCGATGGAGCAGGTGTTGACGGCTCGTCGACCTCCATCTCGTCGGGGGAGGAATCCCTCGAGGCGGCAGCAGCTGCGACTTTCAAGTCGCGCTTCTGCTGCTTAGATGCCTCTTTCGTCTTCCGGCGGAGCTCCTTCTCCCGCTCCTGGGACTCGGCCAAGGCTTTCTGTGCTTCCTCGATCTGCTTCAGAAGGGCAGCACTTTTAGCCGAGGTAGACTCGAGCTCTTGCTCGGGTCTGGTCCTCTTGGACTTCTTCTTCTTCTTCTTTTTCTGCGACTTGTGGCTCGCTGAAGAGCTGTACCCTGACTGCTCGTCGGACGAGGACCCCATGGTTCTTCCTGAACTGTTGGGTTCCACAAGAGAGAGAGAAGACTCCGGGTCTCGAACTGTACTCAGACGGGACAAGACGTCGAAGAGAATCTTCGAGGTATTTCGATCCGCACTCTGGCGGGTCGAAGCCTCGAAGGTGCCTTCGATGTACCTCGAACCGCACTCAGGCGGCTCGAGGGGCCGAAGACTGAAGTCTCGAGAGAACACGAACCTGCGCTCACGCAGGTCGTGTCCCTCGACACTTAGGCAGGGGAGACCTCCTACACTCAGGTAGGAAGTCCCCGGGGCGGAGTATACCAGCTGGAATAAGCTAGGCTTAGTCCAGCTAATCTGCGTCCGACTCTCATGAGAAGGGCCGCAGATGTGACCTCCGAAGTGTGCGGCGCGGCCTTTTATCCCTGTGGCGCACGCCTCCGATTGGAGGAAGGGCCTACGTGACCGAGGAGGGCGAACCCTATTGGTCCACAGCGCATCACGCCATGACCAAATAAGGTAATGCTCAAAAAATAGAACGACTCACTCTCCCCTCACCGTCACGCTCTGGTTCTCCAGTCGCAATGTTTGCATATGCCGTTATTTCCTATGCGGTCTATGGGTTCCAACACTATTAACATGGATAATTTGGGCACCCCCCCTTCATCAGACTACCGGGATTAAAAAAAATGGTTCCAATATGGATCTACCCTTCGGGCAGAATCCACCAGCCTATGCTGGGAACCCATCCTCACAGTCAGAATAAAAGTCGGAGGCCCCATACTTCCATGCTTCTAGCATCAGGTTGTCTCAAACTAAGAGGCAATCGTATGACTTCTCGTTGTGTAATTTTTTATTCACCGTTGGCTTCACGTCCACAGACAGATTTACCCAAGAACGGCACCTGTTATTTTAAAGCCTCGTTAAAAACACAGGTTAGTAAAGCTGCTGCTTAGTATTGTGCGAATCATCGATTACTGAGTAGGGTTTAATCTAGGACTTTTCCTGATTCTAACCTTTACTATAGGAACGAGTGTTGAGCCTCGGGGCGGGTTACTATCACCCCCTCCTAGCCCGCCGCCCTTTGATGTGGCTGGGCCGACCGGGCTATTAACCCGTTTCCGTCGGCGTCTGCCTCCCATCACTTGTGACGGTGTGGATGTAGGAGCCAGGGATTACCAGAATCGGCGTCACTCAGGCGCGAAGCCTCGAATCTGATATCCCTATATTTGGGTGGATCAACATGTTGTTGGGTCGTGGTAGGGGTCGAGAATTGTCCGATCACTCCACTTAGACCATCGGTGCGTGGCATCGAAGGAATAGGTTGGGTCTGACGTTACCTCGAATCAACTTTCGAGATGTCGTCGATTGCCCCCACCATTCTATCTATCTCAGCCTCCTGTTTTGAATGTTCTGCCTGTCTTAATTCCGACACTAGGAATTCCAGGCGGGCATGTTCGGGCTTCGAGAGATCTCGTTGCTCGCTGATGGCAAAGAGCTGCTTGACCTCCTTCATGGCACGATCAAGCCACTCTCTGTAGTCAGGGTTTTACGACTAGATCCTCTTGAGTAGCAACACTAGTAGTGCTGCATTCACTACTTTGTTGCTTATCTCGAAGTCTAGCGGTACGCAATTTCGATTCTGTCTGCTCCTTCAGACGTTCCTCAAGTGCGAGTTCATTACGAACTTCTTTATTCACCCTGGCTTCATCAGCCTTCCTGCGAGACAATATCTCTCGTCGGAGCTCATCCATTTCTCCACGCATGGCTCCCAGAGTATCCGAATCCTTCTGATCTTTCAGTGATTGGGCTACTAGGGATTCAGACTTCAAGGAATTAAGCTCGGCCTCGTGCCTCGCTTTTTGTTCCATTAGAACCTGATATTCCGCCATTTTGTTTGCGTGTTCGATTCGTTCCTCACAGCGACGACGCATTTCTGCCTCGTCCCTGGCTCGAGCATCCTCGTCAGCTTGCATCTGACAGAGTAACGACTCCCGTTCCTGACGTAGCTGTTTCACCTGCTTTTCATAAGCCGTTAGGTGCTCAGCTACTTCTTCAGTATGCTCGGCTGATTGTTGGTTCAACTCATGCCGCAACTCTTGCAGTTGCTCCTCCAACATAGTCTTTTCTACTTCTTGTAGTTTCAACTTATGTTTAAGGGACGTCTGCTCGTGTTGGGCATCCCCAAAATCGTTTCGAGCTCTCTCGACACATTCTCGGCGGCTAGTAGCAAGGCGATCGATCTTCGCTTTTAGGGATTGACAATCTATTGCTGTCAACCGACTACGCTCGATCTCCGACTTCGTTGCAAGCAAGGACTCCTTTTCGCTAGAGAGCTGCTTGACCTTCTCCTGAAGATCAGTAAGTTCTCTATTCGCGATCTGAGTCTTGTTCGAAGCCTCTAGCGCTTGCTGCCTGAGCTGTTCCAATTTCAGCTCTATTTCTGTACTCTTCTCCTGAGCTTTCGTGGTGTTACTCGCGAGAGCATCCAACTGCTGGCGACCCTGGCGCAGTTGGCGTTGCTGCTCTTGCAGCAATCGTTGAGTCCCCTGCCACTGTCAATACTTCCTTGTATCGACACGGGCGAGGGACCCTTGAAGGACCAACTGCCAAGGCCCATTGGAGTTCCCACGGGCGAGGCTGATTTTTCTACATAGGACAAACTCTGTGTCCTCAAGAAGTTCTCAGCCGCCGGAGAGAGTTGAGTCGATACTCGCCAATTGAGTAGTCGGCTCCTTTGATACAGGCCCAACGGGTCAGACGATGGACCTAATATCAGAGTGTGGTTCAAACCACCACCGATTAGTGGATCATTTCTATCCACTAACGGGCCTGTAGTCACTTGATGTTGGTGATTGGGGTCATCACCTTCATCCAAGTGACCCTGCATGTCGAACTTAAGCTCGCAGTACCTATGCGGACTAAAGTTAACAACTGGTCACGGCACCAGTGTAGTGTTCTACCCCTCGATGTTCAATCGAATCTTTCGATAAACAACGAAGAACAACTATTCAGGTTCCAGTTAAAACTTTATTGTCTAATAACACATAGGCATCAGCCGTTCTCGATCACAGTTACAGGTGGCAGAGTTTGAACTCTAAATCAGGTTCGACACTAGGCCTTCTAGTGTCTACAGTTGATATTCCACATACACCTCCTCTGTGCAGCAGCACAGAGGAGTACTAGAATATGGTAGCCGGGCAGCCGCTAACCATCGCTCACGATGGTCAGTCGGGGCTGGACTGACTCCGAGGAAGGCCGTACAACGGCCTTATATACACTGAAGTCGAGGGCCACGTGACCAAGTGGTGACGTGGCGCCGGACTCCAGCGCCCCCAGGCGTCGGGTAATAGAGGTGCTCTCGACGTCGCCCACGAGGACCACGAAGGTACCTCGAAGACGACGCGGGACCACCACAACTCTATAACATATTTGAAAGCATGTGGTCTCAGGAGTCTTTCATGTGTCCAAAACTTAGAAGTTTCGTCTGGAGAAAGTTGTACAGAATCAAACAACAAGCAGACAATGCCCCTGTCATGAATATGAACTGCATCCTTATATCTAAAATTCACAGGAAATGACTGATTGAATGTTAGTGTGTCTCTGTCCATAAAGTGTGGAACTCCATTGCAGAATAATCTCTCAGGGTTGAATACCAAGTCACTGCAAGTCTGATAACAACCTTCCATACATTTCTCGGAGTAAAGTCGACAGACATCAATGTCAGAATACAACAGATATTTACCTACGGAATGTGCTGAATCAGATTCATCTGGGATCTTATGAGATATTGAATTGTCAAAGAATCTTATATCTATGCTTCTGTTACTTGTATGCATCTTTGTATCATCATGACATACCATGCCTTCTATTTCATAATGTTTGTCTGTGGTGCTGATCTGACACAATGATGGAGTCCAGAAACTCAAAGCAGTCAGAGGAGACTTATTCTTGGTCAGAAACTTATCATATTTATAGATCAACCGTGAACAAGTAACATTTGCATTTGGTATGTAAATGACGTTTTTCACTGTCACTCTTTGAGAGTCAGCCAAAGCTCTCTCCTTCCTCTCATGGACATCTGAAAGCATGTATCCATGTACATTGCGTTCCCTTTGTTCATTTTTACAGGAATACATTCCCAGAGCCAAGAAGACAGATTCACATGATTCTTGACAATGTTTGCATCTTTTGTCATTATTACAACTGAATGGATGCAAGGAAAAATGAAAATATGTGTAGTTACTTTGTCTTAAATCTGCGATGACATTCTTCCTATATGTCCTGTCCTTTTTCCCTACTTCCACTGATATCAATATGGATGTGAGAGTATATACTAGAGGATTAAAAGGCTGTTTGAAACATACGCTTCTGTCCAAATGACATTGTGAACTTGTCAAGTTGAAAAATTGTTCCTTGAGTGTGTCTTGATGTTCAGTCATCACCATGTCAGAAATGTGATTTTCGTCATGCTGCAATAGTGGTGCAACATATCTCACACATGTGACCCAGTAGGGTAAAAGCACCCTTACTTCTTCTACAGCTATCCGAGTGTAATCTTTACAATTTATGTGGGTAGAACAGTTCAGACACAATGCAAGAAGAAGGAAAATGCCAATCATGTTCAAACGTTTTTGTTGTTAAAGAAATATCAATAATGACTATTGCATAAAACATCATGTTCTAAATTGAATTTGGAAGAAAATCTCTCAGGTGATATACCTATTGATGTATAGTTATCAAAGTTTCACAAAAATGCCGAAGTTGATTCAGTCAAAGGGACAAATCATTGAGAAGTTGGCAAGTGAAGGATATGCCATAGGAAAGTTGGATGACTCAGCACTCCGGAAACTTTCATGTGCAAAGGAAGACCTTACACAGGAAATCAAGCGTCCACCTGTTTCCATTCCAGTGGATGGCTATTCCACCATTGAACATATGCCTGCATCTTGTCTTGAAATGCAGATCCTTCCATGCGTTTCAGACGTTTTTCGGAGTTTCTACAGGACTGAAGATCTTCTCTTTAATTTTGACGTTGCACTACATGTGCCTTTTAACCAGAAGCAGACATACTGGGGTGTTACCAGAAAAGAATATCCACTGGTTGCCCTGATCATCTTGAACAAGCAAAAGATAACTCATTTGGACACGGAGGTCGATATAGGACACATAGTTTTCTGGAAGACAAATATATTGAATCACTATTTCTTTTCCTGCAATGACACAAAGTCCGATTGGCTTGGTTTGTTCAGTGGATTCTGGCCCCAGAATGAGAATGATCACTACAAAGTAGCAATGAGGCAGTGGTTATTTGAGACAGGACGATTTGGTCTGTATTATGATAAAGCTGTCAGAGGAGAAAACAGAGCACTTGAGATTGCAGAATCACGAGCCCACTTGAAGGAAAATCAAGCCATCATGAATGTCCTGATAGGGAACAGTACAAGCTCAAGAAACGAAGGATTTTACTTTGATAAACAGCTATTCAACATAAGCATGCAGAGAATGATTGAAAAAGAACATGAAGTTGCAGTCCATTTACCTACAAGCCCTTACATAAAGTCAAACCAGTGTCCTTCATCTGGAAAATCAAATCTTCATCCTCCAAAGCGTGTCTTCTCTGAAAATGTCATGGAAACAATCTGCAAACCAGTCATGAAAAATGTATTTAAATCCCCAGCCCACAGAAGTGCAGCAAAAGGCAAGAAAAAACTGTACAATTTAAAGAAAATGTTGACATCTCTGTATTTCAAAACATGTTAGATGACGAAGAACAGCCTTCTGTCAAAGTACCACCTCTGAAGAAAAGAAAAAGTAGAAAAGAGACACCTGTGAAAAAGAAGTTGGAAAATGTGAAAACAAAACCAGCTTCCTCTACTTGGTGTCTGGATGCACCTGTCTCCCCATCTGAGCTTTTGAAGCAGTCAGAAATTGAAAAGCAAATCGATGAGATGCATGCTGCTATGATAGAGTGCATCAAAGAGGCTGAGCCCAAGGAACCCTCTTTCATAGAACTGGTAACGAACATGGGAAGGTCAAACTGCATTGAATACCCGAGAACAGAGACATTGATCGACCTCACAATAGATGAACCTATAGAAAATGGTAATGTGACAGATGATGAAAGACGTATGGATTATGACAATGATGATGTGATGCATGAAGTGGCAGGTCAGGAAAAAGAGCAGTATTTGAGTGTCATACAGGATCTTGACTTATCAAGCGATTCAGATGATGAAGAAAATACCTACATGTCAAACAAGCCTGTCTACACAGCAATGCATGATGACCTAATGAAGAAACTAGCAGAGCACTTACACAAAGGATCAAACTATTCCAGTGAAGAAGAATCAGCAGATGAAATAAATTTGAAAAAACGCCCTATAGAAGAGGTGAATGCCCCTTTCAGGACTGCTATATATAAGAAGCACCATGAAAATGTGCTCTGTTGCAAGTCGGATATTCATGTTCCACATCTCTCACCACATGTGCTTTACATCTCAGACATGCTGAATCCAGTCCATGAGTTTTAAGAAAAAAGCTGGAACGATCCAAACATATACAGGATATACTTTCACATGGGGAATGATGTGTCAAAGAAAATAGAAATAAGAGGGAAAAGTGTGAGGTCACCTACAAATTGCCTTAAAGCCTTGCATGTGTAAGGGTTTGTGGCCTTACGGACCTGGGGGGTTCGGGTCTTACGGTTCGGAAAGAAAGAGTAAGACAGTATTCCAAGTGTATGCCAACGGTTAGGTTTATTACTTAATGCACACTCACGGCTGCCGGATGATATCAAAGAGGCAGCTAATATTAAAAGACAGTGGTTTACATAGTGTGGAGGCCAGAAGGGCCTCTGACGTAGCGGCTGAGCCCTGGGCTTTATATACGGACCCAGGTGTTCGTCGTCAGATGTCCCCACAGACCCGGATCGGTGCTGCCACCTATCCGGAACCTGAGGAACGTCCGACGACTCGACTCACCCGCCACGTCAGACGGTACCCAACTCCTATGGTTTAGTAAAGTGTACCTCTACACCACTCCCCCAGACATTTAGGAGGGTGTTATACATATAATATTACTAGGATAACATTTCTACATGTCTAAACCTTTAGTAATAGAGGTACAACCATAGGTATAACATTAACACTAAATAAATTGTGAACCAGATGTTATATATACATATTCGATAGTGAAATTTAGTTACATATAACGATTAGGATGTTGTAATATTATACGAATTACTTGAACAAGAGACAGTTATGTGAAACGGAACTGTCTGTTTAATTATTATACCACATAATATTCTATTATATTTCAGGTATAATTAATAAGACAAGTAATATGAATCGTATACATGTGATGATGACAGCTATATGTAACGGAACTGTCGATAATAAAACATATCACATAATAACATCCGTATGTGTGTTTGTAGTCATTGACACCACATTTGAATATGTAGTCTTAAAGAAGACTGTTATAGTAACATCACTATCTAATGACATGTCGTATATTAATATTATACGAATCCGTTAAAGATTCCGTGAGTAGTACGAATAGGATTATTTATACCATACACTTGAAAAAAAAAGAAAAAAACATCACGGTGTGGTAATGAATATAATAATATATTATCACCGTGTACCTAATAACCTTTATAGCACCAGATCATTATACTTATTATATAATTTGTCTCGCAGGACAATAATATGTGTTATCTGGTGAAGTTTAACGGATCTTATAATATAAATACTAATAGTAATTAGAGATCCGTATCAGGAAATGTCTATGTACCCGTATTATAATATGTATCTAGTGGATATATACATATATATAATATTATAAAAAAATAGAAATATGACATTATATACAATATACAAAAATTATAAATGCTGCTGAAGTCTTCTGCTGTATCCTCCGGGTACTAGTAGGTAGGTGTGGTCAGCTAACCACGGGATGGACGTGCTAAAGTTTATGGTTCCTTTATATAGAGTGAACACGGTAGTTGATTTGGGGCAGCTACCCACAATCCTCTAGTAGTGCTAAAGTTTATAGTATATCCGAATGGTGTAGATTGTAGAATAATAGTCCGGATGTGTCAACTATGTAGAAAACGTAATCCTTTTTAAGCTTAGTTGACATCAGTAGATAATAGTCCAATATAGGTTGGTCCGGAAGTAATAGTAGTAGTTGGTATAAGTCCATTCGGGAGTACAGATGAGTTGTAGAGGTAAATCGTAAAGTCCATCCTAGTAATTGGTTAGCACGGGTAACAGCAGGAGTCTGGAACTGGCATCCGGATACGTCTCACAGCAGCAAGTCTACTATCGGATTGTTCATGGATGAAATTATAAATCCGAATAGGCTATTCAGGGTGCAATAAATATTATACAACCTGAATTATATAATAGACTGGTCAAAGGAACCCGGAACACATACCATAGGTGTTCATGCACTAGAAAAACATTCGCAGACCTATAGGGTTCCGCAAAGACTATATCTGGTCATTTGGTGTTGGAAAAAAAATTATGGAAGAAATAACCCTAGCATGCTTTAAACGGATTTCTTAGCATGCTTCTTCTTCAGAAGAGCTAAAGCCGACTCGGGAGTGCCGTCCCACTCGTCCAAGTCGACTCCGAACACCCTCATGAACTTAGTGTTCAGATTGGTGTTCCGAGTGATCTCCTCCTTTACACGTTTTTCCAACACGTGTACATCCATAGCTGCCTTTTCTTGGGCAGCTGCGGCAGCCTCCTCCTGGGCCTTCACATCGTCCCGGATGAGAGTCTCGAGACGTTGCTTTTCAGCGTCGCCCACCTGTTTCATACACAACAGAGTTTCGTTTAGGAGACCCTGATGAAACTCGATCGCTTTCTCACGAACGCTCTTCTCCCAATGGGTGTAGATGGCCTTCTGGACATCTGCCTCCCCTTGGCGAGACTTCTCGAACCAAACTTCCGCATTACCGGTTTTAATGGTAATAGCGTCCTTTGGTTTCTCAGGTGCCGCGACAGCCTTGGGAGGAGTCGAGGCGGCCTGTGGACCACTTCCGGGTTTAGGACTTCCGGACACACCTGTCGTTGGTACACAGAAGGCAGGTGGTACATTCTGTTTCAGTCCCATTTGCAGGTACATGTTTAACTGCTCCTGGGTAAAGGTAACTGGTGGGGCGGCTGGAGCGGATGCAGATCCGGCGGCAGCAGATGCGGTGGTCTTCTTTGGCATAAGGCGACCATCCTTTCCTACCACCAAGGTCTGGCTCTCAGGTCCAGGTCCCTGGTTTAAGGACGGAAAGTTTCGAGAACTCACTTTCCCAGGTTTAGATACGGCTCCAGCGTATCCGGCAGGTTCGGGCTTCTTGAACACCGGAGTGCCCTGAGCCTGCTCTGCGGGGTGCCTTGCCAGAGGGGACCTGGAACGGTCCTCTGCTCTGACTTTCGATTTCGTCGTGCTCTGACCATTACCGTTGCCGCCACGGTTCTGGTCTCTCCTGCTCCTTTCACGAGCTCTCTTTGCATCCTTTCCGGATTCCTCGCATTTCTGCCAGAGAGACTCGTGCATGTCCAGTTTACCCTTTCCAGGAGTCAGGACTATCTTTGCTCGGAGTTTCGAATCCTTGGTCTTCGGAACTTCGCAGAGGACTTGGTCCCCTGGTCGGATCTTAGACCAAGCATCCTCGCTCAGGCTGTCGAACTCCTTCATGAGTTCCTGATGAAGCTCCATGATGCGCTTCCGTGCCCCGTCCAAACCTTCTGCGTGGCATTTCTTCTGGTGTCTAGCCAGATCACTACGTCGGTTGTATTGCACCTTCGTAGTACACTTCTTGCCCTTCTTACCATAACTCGGATCACAAATGTAAACCGGGTGATGGTGGAAGTGGGCCTCTACCAGATGCCTTTGGAACCGGGCTGGAGTACTCCAGGTCCGGATCGAGACATCACTCGCATCCTGGCAGATAGAGAAGGGACAGGACTTTTGATCGTCGCCGTACCACTTCTCTAAAGCCCAACGCAGCTTCCTCCTCTGGGTATAAGTGTAATACCCTTCGGTGTGGTTTAGCATAAGCCACATCTTTCGATAGGCTTTGCTCGGATTGGGGTCCTCGTCCGAAAGACGCATCCAATCTTCATCATCCGACTCATCGTTCTTATTGATTGAGTCTGGACAGGCATAGAGGGTAGAGCCGTCCTTCTTAACTCCGTACGCACAGTCGGAGAAACACGTCGGGATCCGGGTTTTGAATCCGGATTTGGCGTTAGCCCAACGTTCGGCCTCGGTTTGAGTTGATGGAGTGGCCTTCTCATCATACTCAACCGAGGATTCGTGCACCGACTCCTCGTCAGACGACTCAACCTCCATGGCAGTACTACCAGTGGTTGAGGTGCTGGGTTTCGGCTCGGCTCTCGCAGAATCCGGGAGATTCTTGAGCTTCCGAGCAGCGGATCGTCGGTTCTTACTGACCTTCCAGTCTTCCTCCGGTTCCTGGGTTCCGGATGTGCTGGAGGTCGTGGCTTCTACTGGGGTAGTAGTGCTGCCGGTAGCTGATGTAGCACTGGCGGAGCTTCTGGTGGCAAGCTTCAGGTCGGGGATAGGAGGTGCGGGTGCTTCCGCGGCCCTCTTAGCCTCTTCCTGTGCCTCCTGTTCGGCAGTCATACGGCGGACAATAACCGTCCGAAGGGCTGCAGCTCGGTCCAATCCGATTAGTGAATTGTTCTGGACATCCACCAATTCCTGTTCGGTTATGTAGTAACCGTCATCCCACTGCTCGAAGTTAGCAGCGGCCTCCCGGAATTCCTTAGTGGTCCGGCACGGTGTCCGGATAGCACTAGGGCGTGGGTAGGTCTGGCCATCGGTATCCCAGACACAGCCTACCCAGTTGATGTTCGTAGCCTTGACGTTCCACAGGGACTTGTCAGGCTTCGGATACGCTCCGAGCTTGAAGGCTCGGTTAGCTGCGTACACGGTTTCACGGAAACCAGCGTCCACCATAAGTCCCCGTTGGAACCACGGCCAGTCTCGAAGCCACTCGGGAGGCATCCTGGTCAGCTGTTCGGGAGCCATGACGCCCTCGATAGCTATCCTGACTTTCGGGTCCATCCTGACTGGTGTCCCGTCCGCGTAGGTCACTTGTGCCTGCAGTTCCGGGTGGACATACAGGTAGCGACCATCATAGCTAGCTGGAAAAGGCTCCGCCACTGCTGGCTTCCACTCATCCTTCTGTCCGTCAACTTGGGTAGTTTCGGACTCTGTCGCTGCGGGTTCAGCACTCGCAGTCGCTCCGGATCCCTCGGCCGGGAGTGGAGATAGTAGTTTCTCTGGCTCATTTAGTGAGAATGAAGCCAGCTTCTCCTCGAACGAGCGATCCGTGGGTTCCTCCACGTCCATCATCTCGCTCTCTTCCTGTGTAACAGGCGACAAAGCTTCCGGAAAAGCTTCTGCGGACGGAGTCAGCTTATCCGGGTCACCGGATAGCTTGGCTGCAGCTACGGATTCCTCAGCCATGACTGGGGAATCGCCCACGGGAGTAAACTACTCCTTTTTCCGGCTTTTACGGCGCCGGGGCCGGCACAAACGGAGTCTGTCTACCAGGAGACAGACTCTGGAGGAGCAGCGGGGGGTTTGCTTAGCCGGTAAAATCCAAGAAGGGAGCGAGCTCGACCGTCTTGAACGTTACCGAAAGCAAATATGGCGACAGGCCAGTTTTCGTGACGTCATTTCCTCGCGGTCCGCGAGGTCACGAGAGGTCAGCCGAGACTGGACACGGTGACGTCATGCGGAAACGCACGTGCTACAGGCGGTACATCAACAAACTGATTGTTTTTAGGTAATTATCGCTCACCCCGATGACTCGACTGGGGATTTAAGTGGAGATTATGGAAAGCTTAAGCAAATCCACCGGATTATCCATCCACTACCCGTTGGTACATCATGCGGGGGCGACAAATAAGCCTTTAGGGTCAGTTGTCATCCGTTCCTCTAAATGTAAACATTACACTCGTTGTGTATACAGGTTAGGTCACTGCAGTCCTCTGGGCAATTCGGGGGCTGCGGCGAACGTATCTCCCCTTCTCGGATAGTTCTTTATCGGACCTGACAGTCTGAAGAGCTTTCTCTAGGTGCTTCTTAGCCTTAGAAACACCTTTCCTCTTCTTTTTGTCTTCACCTGCCGAGACTTTTTTAACTCCCCCACGCTTAATCGGTGTTGGCGTGGGTGTCACTGATTCGGAACACTTCTTGGGTCTGCCACGGCCGCGCTTCACTGTAGTGTTCTCTACCTGGTCTATTATGCGATTCTGGTTCAGGATCTTTCCGGAACCTTCACCATACATTTCTGTGGAGGTCTCCCTCCCAGACCATCTCCTTAATCTAGCCACATTTGACTTATAGAGTCGACCAAGGTCAGACTTAATAATTACGGTACAATCACTGATAATTTGTGTTATAGTAAAGGGACCGTCCCAATTAGACGCTAATTTTATGTGTCTAAGCGGTTCATGTAATCTGAGGACTCTGTCTCCGGATTGGAATTTCCGATGCTTCAGATCGGTATCGTATCCTACTTTCTGCCATTTGGCACTTTTCTCCAAATCAATTCGGACAGACTCATATGCTTTTCTAAATCTGTCTCTTAAACATTCCACAAAAACTACATGGCAAGGTAGTTCAGGGTCCATTCCTACGACTCCAAAAACTAGGTCAGCAGGCATTATCAAATCCTCTCCGAATACTAAAAGGTTCGGAGAACAATTTGTACTTGAATGTACCGTACTATTATAAGCATGTGTCACAAAATGACATTGCTCATCCCAGTCATCCATATGTTCATTAACGAGTGACTTTAGGACTTGGATGAGGGTTCTATTGAACCTTTCCACCAATCCGTCGCTTTGTGGTCTATACGGATTGGTTCTAGTCTTGCAAATAGCTAAGTATTCGCACATACCCTGCCAGAGATTTGATTCGAACTCTCTGCCTTGGTCACTGTGTAACATTAATGGTACACCGAAGCTTAGTACCCAACCTTTTACAAAAGCTTCGGCACAAGTAATTGCTTTGTGGTCCAGTAGTGGAAATACTTTAGTGTATTTCGTATAATAATCACACACTACCATCATACAGGTATTATCATTAGCGGTTGTATTAAATCCACCCCAATATCTACCCCGATTCTTGCGAATCTAACTCCGAAAAGTTCTTGGGATAGGGGAAGTTTGCCCATCCCGGGTCCGGGTTTGTTTTTACAACAATCCGGACAGGTGGTTACCCATCTTTGCAAGTCCTGTGTCATGCCAGGCCAATAGTATTTCTTGGAAAGTCGTGCTAGCGAGCGTTTCCTTCCGAAATGACCACTGGTCCGATGTCCATGACAGAAGTACATAATGTCATGTCTCATGGCATGTGGTATCACCACTTGCATGATTCTATCACCATTATTACATGGCTTCCAACGGTATAACACGCCTTTCCGGACTTCAAGCTCGGTCCATTGAGCAAGAAACCTTCTCATTTCTCGATTTTCCAGAGAGACCTCTGGTCTAACTGGACGTATACCCTTTGGTACTAATTGCAGTAGCTGCGCAGTTATCGAGTCAGCTTCCTGGAAATGTCGTATGTGATCCATAGACCAATCCAGTATACTGGCAACTAGGGGTACGAATGGTCTTCGAATCCCTGCTAACACTGCCTTATGAGCTCCACAATCAGTACAATCCGGATTATCACATTTCCGGATTGGTATTCGAGACAAAGCATCAGCATTTAAATGCTTAACTCCGGGTCTATGCTGAATCTGTTGATGTTCAAGCCCATATTCGGATAAATGGGCTAGCCATCGGCCTAACATGCCTTCAGCATCTCGGAAGTTCAGTAGCCACCTTAAAGAGGAATGATCCGTACGCAAAGTAAAGTTCGTTCCCCATAGAAAATGTTTGAACTTCTTGGTATATACGACTACTGCTAACAACTCTCTTTTGGTTGTGCAGTAATTGCGCTGAGTCTTGCTCAGTGTATTGCTGGCAAAGGCAATTGGTACTTCTCTCCCATTTTGGACTTGCGAGAGAGCTGCACCAATGCTATCATTACTAGCATCAGTATCCAGTATGAAATGATCCGTCTCATTCGGATATTGCAATACGGGAGTACTCGTGAACAGGTCTTTTAGCTTTTGAAAAGCGTTTTCCTGTTCATGTGTCCAAGGAAATTTTTCCTTGGTACTTCCTGGAGTCCAGTTAGCTATTGCTTGTAATGGGTAACTGACTCTAGAATAATTCGGAATAAATTCCCTGTAATAGGAACAGAATCCTAAAAAGGACCTCACCTCCTTGGGTGTTTTAGGTCTATTCCAATTCGTAACTGATTCGATTTTTTCCGGATCAGCCTTTATTCCTTCATCACTGATGATGCGGCCCAAATAATTTATGGACTTTCTAAACATGTGGCATTTCTTAGGTTTCAATTTGAGACCATTAGAAATAATACGTTCTAGTACCATTTTCAGGTTATTAGAACATTCTTCGAATGTTTTTCCGAAGACAATGACATCGTCTAGATATACAAGACATCTTTTCCACAATAAATCACTTAGAATTGTTTCCATCATTGCTTCAAATGTTGCAGGTGCATTGCACAATCCAAACGGCATTACATTATATTGGAATAATCCAATATGACTTGAAAATGCAGTTTTCTCCATATCTGAAGGGTTCATTCCCACTTGCCAGTAGCCTGATTGCAAGTCTAGGGTACAAAACCAACTGTTTCCCCCTAAGGAGTCAATGGTTTCATCTATTCTCGGTAATGGATACGAATTCTTTTTCGTTATTCCATTCAACTTCCTGTAGTCTATGCAGAAACGGATAGTACCGTCTTTTTTTGTTACCATACACACAGGACTACTCCATGGACTATTGGAAGGGACTATTACATCCTGTTCCAACATCTTGTTTATTTCATCTTCAGCTACTCTCTTTTTCGCTAAAGGTAGCCGTCTATACGGTATCTTAAAGGGTTCCGCATCTCCAGTATCTATTTTATGTAATACCTTATTTGTCGTACCTAGTTTTTCACCAGGTTTGGCAAAGGCAGTATGATACTGACAGAGCATATCATAGAACTCTTTCCGGTGTTCCGGATCTTCTAATGAAGTTTCTTCATACAACTTAAGTAAGTCTTCCGAAATTTCATCATCTCCTGTTACCTTCTGTAAGCTTAGCTTACTATCCGTTACAGTTTCCGAAAGGGTCACATTTCCAAAAACTTGTCCCTTTTTCAAGTAGATAGTAGTGTTTCCAGTATTGGAGACAGGTACTACCGACCAGGATGCATTCGCTACTATCGTGTCTACAGAATTTAATCCGATACTTGATAACATAACTACATCCGGTTCTATCACTGCAGGCTTATTACGCATTGCAGGATCACTTCTTACAAGCACATCACAGGCTACTCCTGGAGGGATTCGCACAGTGTGTGCCACACTAGCCATACTGCTCACTTGTCTCAGTACACATCTAACTTTCACGGGATACGGGTATCTCACACTCAACACTCCTGTTTGGGGTTCCAACACGGCACCATACAGGGATGCGAAATCCAACCCGAGTATACCCTCATCTGCTATATCCGCAACGGTGGTGCTCATGACATAGTCATGGATACCATCCAACTGTAGTTTCACACAAGTTCTACCATACGTTTGCAAGGTACTGCCGTCGGCCGTCTGAGCACTTCCTCCCGATTTGAGAGTCTCATGTTCATCCGGTATAAGATCGTAGAACCCCCTGGAGATACAAGAGTGGCTAGCTCCCGTATCCACAAGGAATTCGGCAGATCTTCCGTTAACAGTGAGGCAGACATACCACCGCCTTCCGTTTAGAACAGAGGGTATGTCCGTGACAATCGGAACATCATTTTTCACACCAGGAGTCGATCCACATCTTTTCAAGAATTCAAGACAAGGATGACCCGGGGGCAGGTGGGCACCACAGACCTTGGCTAATTCATAGCCGCCTGCCTCGTTACTGATATTGGGTTTCCCCAGTGCGCCCGTGGCACCTGTTATATCAGCTTCCCTAACCTTCCGGGTGTCTACAACCACCTCGGTGTTAGGCGATCTTGTTACTAAATGCGAACTATCGTCACGGATGGTGATATTATGGCAAGATTTGTCACTGGGATCCCCTTCTTTGCCCCTCGGGAGATCCCTTTCTAGTTTTCCTCTGTACTTATCCCAGAGACACTCTCCTGTTTACGTGGAACAGGCTTTTCAGCCATACATTCGGGAGCAAAATGCCCCAGTTTCTGACATCTGAAACATCTCCTTTGAGATTTATCAACTCTTGGTCTCCTTAGAGCTTCTGTTAATCCGGCTATTAATGTTTCCATCATGTTAGTCGGAGCAACAGTGGCTGCTACAGTTGAGTTCGCCGTAGAGGCTGCACTACCATGTTGAGTTGATCCGGAAGCTGTTTTACCAGCAACAGATCCTCCTCTCCCTCTCGAATGTACTTTCCTATACCGCTTTTGTCGGTAATACTTTCCGGCCACATGGACTGAACCAATATATTCTCCGTTTTCATCGGAGATATATTCATCTTCCTCATTAACTTCATTCGATTCAACCGGAGCTAATTGGGAAGTATCGTATACTGGGGCAGGTGTACCCCCGTATTGGAAAGGAGCTGCTCTTACTGGACTAGGTCCAAGACCTACCAAACGTTTCTTCATGTCATGTCCATCAATTGCTATGAACAGATCACTGAATGAAGTGTCATCTTTCCAGGAGTCCCACACCACTTGCTTATGATCCGGATCTCGCAATCCACTATAGAATTGTATGAACAATTCTTGTAGATAACAATCATCATCATGAGCCCAATTTGGACGTGCTTTCGAAAGCAAGTCTTGTAGCTCCAAACCAAAGACTTTGTGTGATTCTTTAGGTTTTTGTGTTCTCTTCTTAAAGCTTACCCACGGATCTTCTCTAACGATTGATCCGAAAAGGTATGCGGCACATTCGACCAATTGATCATAGGTACCATATATTCCGTAAGCTGCTCTCCATTGGTTGAGAGCTACTTTTCCGCCTTTATTTAACCAACAAATCAAATATGGCAGAGCTTCTTCTTTTGTCCATCCACTACAATTGACTTCGTCGACAAAAGCTTGGTACCTGTCCTTCCATGGATCATTAGAATCATATGGAGGGGGTATCCGTGCCTGTCTACGTGCCGGATTATTACATCCGCGTAGTCTATCTGCTTCTCGCATGCTCCAGTTCATGACTTCCATGCCGTCCGCTCCCTTGCGGTAGCAGTCAATGCCAAGGTTTTGTATACATTGGCTTCTATCAAAGATGGTTTGCATCCCTGCAGGCATAGAAGTTCTCCTGTTAGGTTTCCTGCCATCTCCTCCTGATCCTGATCCTCCGAATCCGGATCCTCCTGGGCCGCCTGGAGGGTTTCCTCCTGGTGGACCATTATTATTATAGCCTCCAGATGAACCACCAGGGCATCCACTATTGTGACCGGTGTTTCCAGAAGAAGCGTATCTAGGGTAAGAATCATTTTGATTCCATCCCTGGTTATAGCTATTACCATTCTGATAATTGCCACTTCCCGATGGATTATAATTATTTCTATATCCATAGGACGATGTTCTCGGTTGATACGTACCGCCATTAATATTGTTTCGTGGCGGATTTGGTCTCGGAAAACGTCCATCAGTAGGACCATTACCAGAACCTAGGGTTGGATTCGGTAATCTTGGTACTGCTGGTGTACTGTGGCCGGGTTGGGGGAAATATGAAGGTGGTGTCAACATATGCCTCATTGGTCCGGGTACTCTTGGTTGTGCCACGGGTGTATTATTATTATTCCCTGTAGCGCCATCGTGAGTCGCTTTGATTTTGTGACTCAAATCTGGTATAGGTGGTGCCGGACCTATCGTATCCAGCATTGGAATTACTGGTTTAGATGCGGTTCCATTTACTACAGCATTATCCGGTTTCTTATAGATTCCGGATACCACATTCTTGTCAGCCCCATCATCAACGAATGGGCTGTATCTAATTGGGGTTGCATCTTTAGATGTCTTTCCCAACATTGTAGATACCACAGCTGGGTCTATATTACCTATAGTTAACTGGGCTGCTTCTACATATTTATCTAGGGTTATTGCAGTGGCCTGCAATTCCTGAAGCTCATTTGTGAGTTTCTGTCTATCCTCCTCCAGTTGTTTGTTGTAAGCTATGATGCCTACCCGGATGGTTTCATTGTCTTCAGCTTGTTTACTGCACTGAAGTTTCAATTTATCCAACTCATCCTGATAATGGCGAATTTCGGATTCGAATTTTGTCTTATCAAGGTTTAGTTGGTCGTTCGTATCTATGTATGTTTGGATATGAATGTGCCTATTATCATATTCTTTATTGAATGATTCTCTCATAGATTGAAGTTTTAGTTCTTCATTCTCGAGTTCTTTCATGTACTCGCTCCTTCTGGCTTCGAATTCCTTTCGCATGCCAGTTAGGTCCTCTTCCATCTGAAGTTTTTCATGCAATACTTCATCCTTAGCTTTGACCAAGGTATTTAAATTCTCGTTCAAAGTTACATAAGTTTCATTCAACAACAGGACATCCGGTCGTTTTAATTCTTCACCTTCCGGTACCGCATAGGTTAAGTCGCCATCTATAGCGCTATAATCTAATATTGGTAATTCGGGCCTGGGTAACCTATAAGGTAGTTCTCCGAATGTTACCCTTTTTCGCATTGGTGCCGGATGTTCTGGGTTAGTACTACCACCGACTTCGAACATCGAATCACATAATTCGTCAACAATTGATTGCTGGCCTATTAAGTTACTATGTCTCTGTATGGACTGTTCACGTCGTACAGAGTCTGGCAGATTCTCCTCACTATCATTATAGTGGGGTCCGGGATCTCTCCAAGATGCTGATTCCGCATCTTGTGAGTCCGAATGGGCTTGGAGCATTAGCGATCCATTTCCATTCTCTTGGGCAAGTGATTGCCCTGCTGGGTTAGCTTCCCTAAGGGTGTCTAACCCATGTACTAGCCGTTCGGACGTTATAACGTCCGGGCTATACACCAGAATTAACTGGTCACGGCACCAGTGTAAGGGTTTGTGGCCTTACGGACCTGGGGGGTTCGGGTCTTACGGTTCGGAAAGAAAGAGTAAGACAGTATTCCAAGTGTATGCCAACGGTTAGGTTTATTACTTAATGCACACTCACGGCTGCCGGATGATATCAAAGAGGCAGCTAATATTAAAAGACAGTGGTTTACATAGTGTGGAGGCCAGAAGGGCCTCTGACGTAGCGGCTGAGCCCTGGGCTTTATATACGGACCCAGGTGTTCATCGTCAGATGTCCCCACAGACCCGGATCGGTGCTGCCACCTATCCGGAACCTGAGGAACATCCGACGACTCGACTCACCCGCCACGTCAGACGGTACCCAACTCCTATGGTTTAGTAAAGTGTACCTCTACACATGCTCTGTTTTGTGTCAAGGGAGGGCTACTGTTGAAAATAGGGAAACCCCGTCATCAATGCCAAAGCACCTTTTCAATGCCTGAACAATTACTGGAACTGGAGAAGGACCAAGTTTACAGAGTGGATCGAAAGCCTGGGAAGTCAGGGGTGTGTTGCCCGATCTGCTACCCTGTGGTCAACTTGACAGAAGCAACAGCCACCGACAGGTGGGAACGCCATGATAACCTGATGACGATAGAATACAACAGTAGAATTTTGTGTCTGGCAGATGATCTGGACACAATCAGCAGAGGGAGGGAAAACAACGAAAGATACCAGAAGGCTGTGCATCTCCTTTCGGACATATCAAAGGGAATCTGCAAAAAGAGTGAAAAAAAGCCAACACCTGTCCACTTGGATATTCTTCCACCATCTGAGATCCTGGAATCTCATGAGTCAACTGCTGCTCGTATCAAAGATGCAATGTACAGATATGTTGACAATGCAAGTATCTCCGAAAAAGATCTCGCCAAGGACATCAAGGAAATTCATCTTAAAACAGAGGAAATGGAAAAAATTCAAATGATGAAGAGGAACAAGTTCTTCAAATACATCTACAATGCCATACATGAACCACATGAGCTCTTTTTGCGTGTGCTCCTTTTCAAACACAATGAGTTCAAAGATGTTTTCTGTGATTTGGAAAGTTCCATTCAATAAAGATTTCACAATTAAAATACCATATTGTCTCTTTTGTATTCCTACTGATTTTCCACACATTGATCATATTCTATAATAATTAGATTCAATTCAGGAAAGAAAGATATAGAAATGTAAGTTGGGACCTTGATCAGTGCTAGTAGTGGCGGCAAAATATAATTCTCCACTATAGAGAAGATGGCAGCATATAAGTTCCCAGTAGACTTCTGCGCCATCTGTTGTAAATGGCAAAGTTCACTCCAAGCAGTAGGTCTCTCCCCGAATAGGGTACTAGGATCCTGTTTCTTACACCATAAAAACAATAATAACTGCAATTAAAAGAGGAATGAAGGGTTAAAAAACAAAATCTTTTCCATTTGGCTACAGAAATTTGAGGTGGCACCTTGATATACTTTGGGGGAGAATCGTTGCTAGCTATGTCAATACAGAAAGCCGTGGCGGCAAAAGATAGTTCTATACCGTATAGAAGGTGGCAGCATATACAGTTGTATAAGACTACTGCGCCATCTGTTGTAAACGCTATAGTTCACTCACCAAGCAGTAGGTTTGTCCCGACTAGTACAGTGTCTATTAAGAGAACATCAGGGGGAGAGACAATCCACCTAAATTGACCAATCAGATTGCGAGTTTCTTGGATCGCCAAAGTGGTCTGACGTTGGACCAATCAGCGCAGGTTTAAGATACATGATGTGACAGCAGCCTTTTGCGTCGGACGAGTCCTCCCCAAGCAGACTCGTAATTAGGTAAGTCAAAGTAAATCCATTCCATCTGCTATCTATTTTGACACGATACTTGAATATTTTTCTATGTAAATGATGCAGGAGATGCTGGTTATCTGACATGCATGCTTATTTTCCTTATGTGATACTTGTTTTGACTGTAAAGAGCGATCTTTCAATATCCAAATCTAAACCAACGTGATATGCCTTGGTCGCCATCTTGTATTTTGTCCGGTGCCAGACCATGATTTATAGTAACTTTTGCTGAGATTGAGCTTATATGACACAGAAATTGTTTGTGAGTGTTTATATGGAAGAGAATGGTAGAGTCAGGCCGCTGTCCGAGCATGGGTATCTCAGCAAAAGTTTTGGTGTTCTTTATTTAGGCATGCCCCAGATGTGAAGGGTGAAGTGACGCGTCCTAGTTTCCCCTGAAACCACAAGTCTCATAGAGTCCAGGAAAACGGTGGGTATTCAAAATCTGTGCAATTGTCGATTGAGTTATTTTCGGTTTCAATGTTCACATACAAAGTGGTCCCTCCCGTTCGGCCAAAATTTGGTTTCGGTTTCGATGTTTTTCTACAATGGGTTTTCTCAAAGAATTTAACACTGTAAATCCTCCTGTATGTAATCAAGCACATAATTATATTCAAAGCATCTGAAGAAAGTCCTACAAGGTGTATCTTGTTTTTTGTTGTTTTTTTAATCTAACCCTTTTTAGATGGGTTGCAGACATTGAATCAAAGATCCTAGATTTTCATAATTTTTTCTCTCACAGGTATCTAGAATCAGAATATGAAAAGAAAAGTAGGGGATCCTGTGCTACATTTTTTAATAATAAATTTTGAAAAATAAAAGTATTTCCTATTTTACCCAAAAAAAAATCAGAAAGAAAATGACTTAGATGTACTAAAATTGATCTCATTCTGATGAAAATAACCTTTACGCGCAGAAACCTGTACAGCAGGCTCAGGGTAGTGACCCACCTAATCACCTAATGTGACACCTCACCTGTAATACAGACCAAAGCTCATGTAAATCATATGAAATATATCTCAAAAATTCGATCACATTTTACATAAAACTCATCTTAATTTTTCATTTATTTTTGCTTTGGTCTCCACAGGAACAAGTACAGAAGGAAACACCATAGCACAACACGAGGGAACACAGGCAGAGAAGGAAGGAGGGACCACAGACCAAGAGGAAAGGGAAAGAAGGGAAGACTGGCATGATCATCATGGGTGAGTGTACAATTCCTTGTGATCGCTTCTTCCGTAATGAATTTCACAGAAGTAGTTCTGTTTCTCAAGCATTTCTTATTTTCTTCTCGTACAGAAAAAAAGTATGATGTTCCATCCAAGTATCTTGTGGCTCCTCATCCTGGACTCCCAAAGAAGGAACGTCACTTGGTCCATTATAAAAACAAGAAGAAGAAATTCGTTTCATTTTGATGTAGAAAAAACATAGAAAATCTATAGTTCTTGATCCACCATGTTTCTCCTTCTAGTCTAGGACTTCCAAGGAAGTACATGAAATGCACCATGTAACAATCTATATGAAAATGTATCTCCTCTTTGTATTTAAAGAAAATACAACAGTGAGTCTATGTTGTATCTTAGCATGCTGTTTCTCCTTCTGATCCAGATGTTTCAAATAAGGAATATCAAATCTTGGGTACCCATTCTTTAAAGGCAAAGAATTCATGAATTGTCCGAAGCAATTTTTTCGAATCAAGAATGAATATTGAGATCAAATATTATGATGTTATATGCAAGGTATGCACTTGAACATCAACTCATTTGAAACAGCCATGGCAAAACTACTTATTTTTTTCTACTTACTTGTCTGTGGTCTGACTTTGGCGTCCCAGTTTTGCAGCAATGTGAAATGGGTAGAAAAGAAATTTGTTCCATGAACTTAAAAGAATTGAAAACAGGGAATTCATTTTCCATTGAAGAATGTTGAGGTCCATTATTTTTCAGAAAAAGAAAATATATATCAGAGATAAAACAGCAGTTTTGGAAATATATTTTTCATTGTACCTCTCTAATGCACCATTTCTTTATCCAGCTTTTAAAGACTGTGAATATCATGCGTGAAACTATCTGCTTACTCTTCTTTTCTAAGGCAAATCAACATCTGACAGTCAATACTGCTCAGAAAACTGTTGGTTGGCCAATACACATGTGTTGATGGGTCGAAATCACTATTCTCTGTTTAGCTTTAAACAAAATGTTAGTCAAAAAATTATATGACACAGTTGTGTTTCTCTTTCATCTCTCGTACAGGTGTCAAAATGTTACAATCCTGTCTACACCAAGACCTAGACCCTACAGAGGATAATGAGCCACCCCAACCTAATGAAGAGAACAAAAAGAAAAAGAATACAAACAGATATCTGTTTCTGGGCATCTGTGTCTGTATTTTATATCTTGCATTTGTATTCTATTGGACAACCAAAGTGTGCTTGTTCAAGAGACAGAAGTTGCTTGAATCTTATATTCTCAATCAGGAACGATGTGAATACATGATATGCCATTGCAGAAGCATTCACCCTGAATATGTTTATGTTTATCAGCGTGCATGCTTGCCAAATAATGTGACGTCAACTAGCTGGAGTATGCAACGACTCCGAAAGTCAGATCAATTAGTGCCTTGAACTTTCTCGAGAGAGTTTATGAAGTCTCTATTCCAAGTCCATTGGAAAGCTGTAGACAGATTTTCCATGATGCTTTTTTGGAACAACTTTCCATTCTTTTCTAGACCTGTTTGTACATGTTCAGGTGAATGTTGTGGTTCATTTTTAGAGGTTTTTTCATGTACCTTTTGACTATAGGCTGCAGGCCCAGCCCTAAAAAAGATACATGTCAAGACTTGTCTCATTTTCCTTCCAAGCCCATTGTTTCTAGGAAATCTAAGTGCCTTTCATTTCCTTTGACGTATTTGTGGATGTGGTACATGTTCAGACTTGCTTTCTTTTTTCTTCACATGCCCATACATGTTTCTGAGCATGTGCAATGCATACATGCATATACATATATAAAGGGAAGATGAACACTGAGTGTCATCAGTTACTTTCTGACAGGCACTATGGCCACTTCATTTCCAGATCGGAAAAGGCCACTGGAATATGTGGTTAAGCAGACCGCCAGAAATGCAAGAAATGATTTGTACCGGGCAGTTTGCTCGAATGATATGCACTTGCTGCAACACATATTGGCAACAGGAAAAGCATCTCCTCATAAACTCATGTGTGCTTACTTTGATGAACATCTATTTACTTCGACGATCGATGAAAGCTCAAGTGCCTACTACGATGAATGGACAGTCTTGCATTTGGCAGTATACCAAGGAAAACCTAAAATCGTAGAATTCCTTCTCGAAAACCACCATGTGTCAGTCAACAGAAAGTCAGTTCTCTTCCAATTAAGCCCCTTGATGATAGCCATTGGCAAAGGTCATCACAACATAATGAAACTGCTGCTTGCACATGGTGCTGATGCAAATGACAACTCTGCAAGGCAAGTACTGAGTACCAATTAAATTTTCTGACAAATAATTTGGATAATATATTATATAGTCAAGTAAACTTCTTTATCTGCCTGTCTTTCTAACAGATTTTCAACCCCACTGATGATTGCCATCAGTAAACGAGACGCAGCTGCGTGTGAAATTCTGATCTCCTCACGATGCCCTTCAGAAGTGAAGTTTTGTCACAAGCTGACCATGAAACACTCGTATTTGTCCATGGCCTGTAAAAATAAATCTTCTGATATTGTGAGAATTCTTGTAAATGCCGGATGTGATGTAGAATTCATGTCTCGCCCACATGTTTATCCCCTCCAAATAGCGATTGAAAATTCTGACCACCCTTCGTGTGAGATTCTCTTGAACCATGGGGCTGACATAAAGAAACAGTACAGAACACGTGAAGGCAGTGACATGTTCTTTTTAGCTTTACTGAAAGGGAACACCTGCATCATAAAGATGATGCTAGAAAGGGATCGTTCTTTGGTACAAGAGACATGTGGCCCAAAGTCATTCTCATGTAACCCTGTAACAGTTGCAGCATATTTGTGTAGGTTAGACATGGTAAAACTTCTTGTTGGGTACGGGGGAAAAGTAGACTGTTCGGAATACATTTTGTGCCCTCTACATCTTGCATCCTACAAAGGGGATACCAAAACCATAGTGTATTTACTAGAAAAAGGTGCAAAGACCAACAACAGAATTGTCCATTCTAGTTGTATGTTGTACTTCACAGAAAGACTGAGGGGTTTTCATTCTCCGCTTTCCATTGCATGTGCCACAGGTAACTTAAATGCAGCGATGATCATGTTGATATCTGGCAATGCATCTCTAACGGCTGATCACAACTTGTGCTTGATCAACACCAAGTTCAGAGAGGGTGTCAACACAAATCCCATGTTGATGGATCTGTTGTTGCACAAGGGTCTTCCCTTATCTGTTCATTGTGTCTGTCATTACCCTGACAGTCTTTTGGACAAAGCCATTTGCGAAGGCCTATACAACTTGGTGGCACTGCTCATTGCACATGGGGGAAGTCCTGATTGGTCCTGCCATGATGGATCACACTTTGATCTAGTTCCTTCATTCTCAAAAGAGTTGGTCGAAGTCATGTACTTGTCTGGCATGGCAAATGAATACAATAAAGAATGCCCTCCATCCTGTCGCTCTACGTTACGCAGGGTGCGTATGAATTCAAATCGCAACAAGGGTGCAGATTCCCTACAAACACTCTCTCTCCAGGCATTTAGGTACCAGTTACATAAAACCTGTGCTTCAGAATCCACCTCAACCACAATATGGCATCTGATAGACTGCATGACACTGCCCCCTCACTTAAGAGAAATGTTGAAGCTCAGCAAGTATATTAAGTCAGAGAATTAGACATGTTGATGTTGAAAACTGAATCAAATTAAAAAAATCTGATTATTTGTTTTTCTCACAGGTTAAAGAAACAGCTCATAACTCCTCTCATACTGGCAATCAATAAACAAGACCTAGAAGCCTGCCAAATTCTCTTGTCATCAACCCCACGAGCTGAGGTGAACTTTTTCCACCCAACCATGGTTTACTCCCATCTAGCAAGAGCATGCTTCATGAACTGCAGCGGCAAGGGAAAATGTTGAGCTGTTCAAGATGTTGCTTGTTGCAGGGGCCAACATAACAAATGAATTCAGAACACCCAAAGGTGTTACATTGATGTACCTTGTATTAATTCATCAGAAAATGCATACATCGACTGTGTTCTAAGGTGGGATCCATCTCTAGTGAACAGTTTATGTTCTCTTGAAAATGATGGGTGCTACCCAGCCACAGTTGCTGCTGCCGTGGGTAATTTGGATATGTTAAAACTCATCCGAAAACATGGTGGTCAAATCATTCAAACGACATACCCATTCACCCCACTACATGCTGCAGCAATCATGAACAAAAATGAAATAGTTCAGTACATTTTAAACATTGGGGGAGACCCTAATCCTCTTTATGCACCACCTCCTTCATTGAACCCATCTGAACAAGTATGGCTATCACCTCTCTCCATGGCATGTTCCAAGGGCAATTTGGACTGTGCTTTCACGTTGATAACAGAAGGGAACGCATCTCTCCACATGAAGCACAACCTTTGCCTGAGATCTAAAGTATTCTTGACACGTTCCGAGGATAAACCTCACTTGATGCATGAGATGTTACAATGTGTTTGCCATGGCAACAGCAGCAAACTTGTAAACATAGCCGTGAACAAATCCTTATTCAATCTCGCAACATTGTTGATTGTGTAAGGGTTTGTGGCCTTACGGATCTGGGGGGTTCGGGTCTTACGATTCGAAAGAAAGAGTAAGACGGTAATTCAAGTGTATGCCAACGGTTAGTTTATTTCTTAGTGTACACTCACGGCTGCCGGATGGTATAGAATAAGCAGCTAAGATGGATGGAGAACTGATCTACATGGTGCGGAGGCCTGGAGGGCCTCTGACGTAGCGACTGAGCCCTGGGCTTTATATAAGGACCCAGGTGTTCGTCGTCAGATGTCCCCACAGACCCGGATCGGTGCTGCCACCTATCCGGAACCTGAGGAACGTCCGACGACTCGACTCACCCGCCACGTCAGACGGTACCCAACTATATGGTTAGATAATACGTACCTCTACACCACTCCCCCAGACATTTAGGAGGGTGTTATAGTTATAGTAATATTACTAGGACAACATATCTATATGTCTTTCCGTCCTTAACCTGGGTTAAGGACGGAAAGTTACGAGGATTAACTTTCCCAGGCTTAGATACGGCTCCAGCGTATCCGGCAGGTTCGGGCTTCTTGAACACCGGAGTGCCCTGAGCCTGCTCTGCGGGGTGCCTAGCCAGAGGAGACCTGGAACGGTCCTCTGCTCTGACTTTCGGTTTAGCAGTGGTGCTCTGACCATTACCGTTGCCACCACGGTTCTGATCTCTTCTGCTCCTTTCACGAGCTCTCTTTGCATCCTTACCGGATTCCTCGCATTTCTGCCAGAGAGACTCGTGCATGTCCAGTTTACCCTTTCCAGGAGTCAGGACTATCTTCGCGCGGAGTTTCGAATCCTTGGTCTTCGGAACCTCGCAGAGGACTTGGTCCCCTGGTCGGATCTTAGACCAAGCATCCTCGCTCAGGCTATCGAACTCCTTCATGAGTTCCTGGTGAAGCTCCATGATACGCTTCCGAGCCATGTCCAAACCTTCGGCGTGGCATTTCTTCTGGTGTCTCGCCAGATCACTACGTCGGCTGTATTGCACCTTCGTAGTACACTTCTTACCCTTCTTGCCATAACTCGGATCACAAATGTAAACCGGGTGATGGTGGAAGTGCGTCTCGACGAGATGTCTTTGGAACCGAGCTGGAGTGCTCCAGGTCCGGACCAAGACATCACTCGCATCCTGGCAGATAGAGAAGGGACAGGACTTCTGGTCGTCACCGTACCACTTCTCTAGAGCCCAACGTAGCTTCCTCCTCTGGGTATAGGTATAGTACCCTTTGGTATGGTTAAGCATAAGCCACATCTTTCGATAGGCCTTGCTCGGATTGGGGTCCTCGTCCGAAAGACGCATCCAATCTTCGTCATCTGACTCATTGTTCTTGTTGATTGAGTCCGGGCAGGCATAGAGGGTAGAGCCGTCCTTCTTTACTCCGTAGGCACAATCGGAGAAGCACGTCGGAATCCGGGTTTTGAATCCGGATTTGGCGTTAGCCCAATGTTCGGCCTCGGTTTGAGTTGATGGAGTGGCCTTCTCATCATACTCAACCGAGGACTCGTGCACCGACTCCTCGTCAGACGACTCAACCTCCATGGCGGTACTACCAGTGGTTGAGGTGCTGGGTTTCGGCTCGGCTCTAGCAGAATCCGGGAGATTCTTGAGCTTCCGAGCAGCGGATCGTCGGTTCTTACTGACCTTCCAGTCTTCCTCCGGTTCCTGGGTTCCGGATGTGCTGGAGGTCGTGGCTTCTACTGGGGTAGTAGTACTGCCGGTAGCTTGTGTAGCACTGGCTGAGCTCCTGGTGGCAAGCTTCAGGTCGGGGATAGGAGGTGCGGGTGCTTCCGCAGCTCTCTTAGCCTCTTCTTGGGCCTCCTGTTCGGCAGTCATACGGCGGACAATAACTGTCCGAAGGGCTGCAGCTCGGTCCAATCCGATTAGTGAATTGTTCTGGACATCCACCAATTCCTGCTCGGTTATGTAGAAACCGTCATCCCACTGCTCGAAGTTAGCAGCGGCCTCCCTGAATTCCTTAGTGGTCCGGCACTGCGGCCGGGTAGCACTAGGGCGTGGGTAGGTCTGTCCATCGGTATCCCAGACACAGCCTACCCAGTTGATGTTCGTAGCCTTGACGTTCCACAGGGATTTGTCAGGCTTCGGATACGCTCCGAGCTCGAAGGCTCGGTTAGCTGCATACACGGTTTCACGGAAACCAGCGTCTACCATAAGTCCCCGTTGGAACCACGGCCAGTCTCGAAGCCACTCGGGAGGCGTCCTGGTCAGCTGTTCGGGAGCCATGACGCCCTCGATAGCTATCCTGACTTTCGGGTCCATCCTGACTGGTGTCCCGTCCGCGTAGGTCACTTGTGCCTGCAGTTCCGGGTGGACATACAGGTAGCGACCATCGTAGCTAGCTGGAAAAGGTTCCGCCACTGCTGGCTTCCACTCATCCTTCTGTCCGTCAACTTGGGTAGTTTCGGACTCAGTTGCTGCGGGTTCAGCACTCGCAGCCCCTCCGGATCCCTCGGCCGGGAGTGGAGATAAAGGTTTCTCTGGCTCATTTAGTGAGAATGAAGCCAGCTTCTCCTCGAACGAGCGATCCGTGGGTTCCTCCACGTCCATCATCTCGCTCTCTTCCTGTGTAACAGGTGACAAAGCTTCCGGAAAAGCTTCTGCGGACGGAGTCAGCTTATCCGGGTCACCAGATAGCTTGGCTGCAGCTATGGATTCCTCAGCCATGACCGGGGAATCACCTACGGGAGTAAAATACTCCTTTTTTCCGGCTTTTACGGCGCCGGGGCCGACACAGACGGAGTCTGCCTACCAGGAGACAGACTCTGGAGGAGCGAGGAGGGCTTTGCTAACCGGTAAAATCCAAGAAGGGAGCGCGCTCGACCGTCTTGAACGTTACCGAAAACAAATATGGCGACAGGCCAGCTTTCGTGACGTCATTTCCCCGCATCCCGTGAGGTCACGAGAGGTCAGCCGAGACTGGACACCGTGACGTCATGCGGAAACGCACGTGCTACAAGCGGAACATAAACAAACTGAATGTTTTTAGGTAATTATCGCTCATGCCGATGACTCGTCTGGGGATTTAAGTGGAGATTATGGAAAGCTTAAGCAAATCCACCGGATTATCCGTCCACTACCCATTGGTACATCATGCGACGGCGACAAATAAGCCTTTCGGGTCAGTTGTTATCCGTTCCTCTAAATGTAAACATTACACTCGTTGTGTATACAGGTTAGGTCACTGCAGTCCTCTGGGCAATTCGAGGGCTGCGACGAACGTATCTCCCCTTATCGGATAGTTCTCTATCGGACCTGACAGTCTGAAGAGCTTTTTCTAGGTGTTTCTTAGCCTTAGAGACACTTTTCCTCTTCTTCTTGTCTTCACCTGCCGAGACTTTTTTAACTCCCCCACGCTTAATCGGTGTTGGCGCGGGTGTCACTGATTCGGAACACTTTTTAGGCCTACCAAGGCCTCGCTTCACTGTAGTGTTCTTTACCTGGTCTATTATGCGATTCTGGTTCAGGATCTTTCCGGAACCTTCACCATACATTTCCGTGGAGGTCTCCCTCCCAGACCATTTCCTCAGTCTGGCCACATTTGACTTATACAGTCGACCAAGGTCAGATTTAATTATTACGGTACAGTCACTGATAACTTGGGTTACCGTGAAGGGACCATCCCAATTAGACGCTAATTTTATGTGCCTAATTGGTTCATGTAGCCTGAGAACTCTATCTCCGGATTGGAATTTCCGATGCTTTAGATCGGTATCATATCCAACTTTCTGCCATTTGGCACTTTTCTCCAAATCGATCCGGACAGACTCATATGCTTTTTTAAATCTGTCTCTTAAACATTCCACAAAAACTACATGGCAAGGTAGTTCCGGGTCCATCCCTACGACTCCAAATACTAAGTCGGCAGGCATTATTAGATCTTCTCCGAATACCAAAAGGTTCGGAGTACAATTTGTACTTGAATGTACCGTACTGTTATAAGCATGTGTCACAAAATGACATTGCTCATCCCAGTCATCCATATGTTCATTGACAAGCGACTTTAGAACTTGGATAAGGGTTCTGTTGAACCTTTCTACCAATCCGTCGCTTTGTGGCCTATACGGATTGGTTCTAGTCTTGCAAATAGCTAAGTATTCGCACATACCCTGCCAGAGATTTGATTCGAATTCTCTGCCTTGGTCACTGTGTAACATTAATGGTACACCGAAACTTAGTACCCAACCTTTTACGAAGGCTTCGGCACAAGTAACTGCCTTGTGGTCCGGTAGTGGAAATACTTTAGTGTATTTTGTGTAATAATCACACACTACCATCATACAGGTGTTATCATTAGTGGTTGTGTTCAATCCACTAATGATGTCTACCCCAATTCTTGCGAATCTAACTTCGAAAAGTTCTTGGGATAAGGGAAGTTTGCCCATCCCGGGTCCGGGTTTGTTTTTACAACAATCCGGACAGGTGATTACCCATCTTTGCAAGTCTCTGGTCATGCCAGGCCAGTAGTATCTTTTGGAAAGTCGTGCCAACGAACGTTTCCTTCCAAAATGACCACTGGTCCGATGTCCATGACAGAAGTACATAATGTCATGTCTCATGGCATGTGGTATTACCACTTGCATGATTTTCTCACCATTTTTACATGGCTTCCAACGGTATAACACGCCTTTCCGGACTTCAAGCTCGGTCCATTGAGCAAGAAACCTTCTCATTTCTCGGTTTTCCAGAGAGACCTCAGGTCTAACTGGACGTATACCCTTTGGTACTAATTGCAATAGCTGCGCAGTTATCGAGTCAGCTTCCTGGAAACGTCGTATGTGATCCATAGACCAATCCAGTACACTGGCAACTAGGGGTTCGAATGGTCTTCGAATCCCTGCTAGCACTGCCCTATGAGCTCCACAATCAGTACAATCCGGATTATCACATTTCCGGATTGGTATTCGAGACAAGGCATCAGCATTCAAATGCTTCACTCCAGGTCTATGCTGAATCTGGTGATGTTCAAGCCCATATTCTGATAGATGGGCTAACCATCGGCCTAACATTCCTTCAGCATCTCGGAAGTTCAGTAGCCATCTCAAAGAGGAATGATCTGTACGCAATGTAAAGTTCGTTCCCCATAGGAAATGTTTGAACTTCTTGGTATATACAACTACTGCTAACAGCTCTCTTTTGGTTGTGCAGTAATTGCGCTGAGTCTTACTCAGTGTATTGCTGGCAAAGGCAATTGGTACTTCTCTCCCATTTTGGACTTGCGAGAGAGCTGCACCAATGCTATCATTACTAGCGTCCGTATCCAGTATGAAATGATCCGTTTCATTCGGATATTGTAATACTGGAGTACTCGTGAACAGTTCCTTTAGCTTTTGAAAAGCAGATTCCTGTTCATGCCCCCAAGGAAATTTTTCCTTGGTACTTCCTGGAGTCCAGTTAGCTATTGCTTGCAATGGATAACTGATTCTAGAATAATTCGGAATAAATTCCCTATAATAGGAACAGAATCCTAAAAAGGACCTCACTTCTTTGGGTGTTTTAGGTCTATTCCAATTCGTAACTGATTCGATTTTCTCCGGATCAGCTTTGATTCCTTCATCACTAATGATGCGGCCCAAATAATTTATGGACTTTCATATGACATTTCTTAGGTTTCAATTTGAGACCAATAGAAATAATACGTTCCAATACCATTTTTAGGTTATTAGAACACTCTTCGAATGTTTTTCCGAAGACTATGACATCGTCAAGATATACAAGACATCTTTTCCACAATAAGTCACTTAGAATTGTTTCCATCATTGCTTCAAATGTTGCTGGTGCATTGCACAAACCAAACGGCATTACGTTATATTGGAATAGTCCAATATGACTCGAAAATGCAGTTTTTTCCATATCTGAAGGGTTCATTCCCACGTGCCAATAACCTGATTGCAAGTCTAGGGTACAAAACCAACTGTTTCCTCCTAAGGAGTCAATGGTTTCGTCTATTCTCGGTAGTGGATACGAATTCTTTTTCGTTATTCCATTCAACTTCCTGTAGTCTATGCAAAAACGGATAGTGCCGTCTTTCCGTCTTTAACCCAGGTTGGTCGTTCGTATCTATGTATGTTTGGATACGAATGTGTCTATTGTCATACTCCTTATTGAATGACTCTATCATTTCTTGGAGTTTCCGTTCTTCATTCTCGAGTTCTTTCATGTACTCACTCCTTCTGGCTTCGAATTCCTTCCGCATGCCAGTTAGGTCCTCTTCTAGCTGAAGTTTTTCATGGAATACTTCATCTTTAGCTTTGACCAAGGTATTTAGATTCTCGTTCAAAGTTACGTAAGTTTCATTTAACAACTGGACATCCGGTTGTTTAAATTCTTCACCTTCCGGTACCGCATAGGTTAAGTCGCCATCTATAGCGCTATAATCTAATATTGGTAGTCCGGGTCTGGGTAATCTATAAGGTAGCTCTCCGAATGTTACCCTTTTTGGCATTGGCGCCGGATGTTCTGGGTTGGTACTACCACCAACTTTGAACATCGAATTAGTTAGCTCGTCGACAAGTGATTGTTGGCTCATTAACTTATCCTGTCTCTGTATGGACTGTTCACGTCATACAGAGTCTGGTAGATTATCCTCACTATCATTATAGTGGGGTTCGGGATCTCTCCAAGATGTAGGTTCCGCATCTTGGGAGTTCGAATGGTTTTGGAGCATTAATGATCCATTGCCATTCTCCTGGGCAATCAGTTGCCCTACTGGGTTAGCTTCCCTAAGGTTATCTAACCCATGTACCAGCCGTTCGGACGTTATGACGTTCGGGCTATACACCAGAATTAACTGGTCACGGCACCAGTGTAAGGGTTTGTGGCCTTACGGATCTGGGGGGTTCGGGTCTTACGATTCGAAAGAAAGAGTAAGACGGTAATTCAAGTGTATGCCAACGGTTAGTTTATTTCTTAGTGTACACTCACGGCTGCCGGATGGTATAGAATAAGCAGCTAAGACGGATGGAGAACTGATCTACATGGTGCAGAGGCCTGGAGGGCCTCTGACGTAGCGACTGAGCCCTGGGCTTTATATAAGGACCCAGGTGTTCGTCGTCAGATGTCCCCACAGACCCGGATCGGTGCTGCCACCTATCCGGAACCTGAGGAACGTCCGACGACTCGACTCACCCGCCACGTCAGACGGTACCCAACTATATGGTTAGATAATACGTCCCTCTACACCTGTACACGGTGCGACCCCTCAGTGGCAAGGGGATTTAATGGCTCTTGCAATGAAAATTTTTCCATACAGTCTTGTAGCAGCCCTTTTTATGGTGGGCATATCAAAGAACACAAGTTTTTCACCTCTAGTCAGAACTGCTCTGACTCTTGAAATGCAAAACAGAACCAAGCTTTTCCCCCGGCTGGAATGCCTATGTGTCCAAGCAGTAAGATCTGAGCTGCAGAAAAAAGTGGCATGTGCAGTATCACCAGGTTCTCTATGGCCAGTGATAGATGGAGGTTTGCCGATTCCAAACTGCTTGAAGTATATGCTCAAACTAGATGTATACCTGCACTTGTAGTTCTATTTAGAGTTCTCCCTCTTGTTGATGTCATGTGTTGTATCGTTTCAGCTTTTCTCATCATAAAAAAAGAAGTTTTTATATGTTTATATAAGTCCTTGATTATCCTTGTCTTTAAAGGGATTTCTGTTACCTTTGCTCTCTTTTTATGCTTGTCCATGGAATTGTTTTTGGAATTTTATCTTTGTCTACACAGATCTGAGCTGGCTCAGTGGCATATTTTTGAGGTAAAAATGCTTTGCATGCAGACTACTGGAATAGTTTGTATAAAGTACTTTGACACACTTCCATGCAGCTTCTCTTCCTACATACTTTGGTATACATTCATTTGATTTTGAATTTTGATCCCGTAGGAACTGTTTCATACGGTAACAATGGCTATGAACCTCTACTACCAATGATCATGGAGGACAGTCACAGCATCGAGGGGCTCTTACATGACACCATTACTCAGGTCAATGGCATGAGCGGAGATGATGAAGTCTTTTTGTATGTTCAAGAGAAAGGGGAAAACATAATTTGCAGTGCAGACTTGCTTCCATCAGTCATGAGACACTTGAGACAGACCTTGCGCCATAGGAAATGGATACATCGAGCATTCCTGATGGTAGATGCAGGAGCCTGTTTCCTCCAACCCATGCATGGGATATTAAGTGAACGGATAAAGAAGCACGATCTCTCCAAATTCTCAGCCGTAGAGGTGCTAGGGTATGCTTTGAAGTTTGGCGACGGGAACACAGATCTAGAAGGTGAAGATAAGGTCATTTGGGAGAACTGCCTAAATCACCATTTCACTCACAACGATCATCACCCCCAGTTCTCTCCAGGGAAAGACATGGAATCACATGCCCTCATTGAAAGCGTGCTAGACATGCTTGCCTGTAGACTGGAAAGAGACATTTCTTGTGAGAACACATGTGTGGAAAACATTTTTGACATTCCAGACAAATATCTCTATCGTTATTCAGAACTAGACAGGCATCTTGTTTTGATATATCTGAGCACCTGGTGCGAGCAATTCACTGATTTCTTTGTCAAAACTACACCTGAAATGTCTACTGACAGTGTAGACTTGACAAAACTCTTCTTCAATGCAACTTGAAATTGTTCTTTTTTCGGAGTAAATGTCATTGAGGTCTTGGTGTCGAATGTATTTACATAACAAAAAGTAAAATGGTGCATTAGGGGGGATTATTTCTTTTATATGGTGCATAAACAACACTGTGTCTTTCTGAAAGATGTGCATGAAGCTTAGGGAAGGTATGTGGTTGGTGTTTCTTCTCTAACTATGGTATATTTACTTTACAAAATAAGAAAAAATGTACTGTTTCATCATATGGCTTATTCTCTGCTATTGTCAACTTTCTCTCAAGTTGAGGTGAGACAGTTCTCAAAGTGTGCAAACTATGGCATTAAAACAGTAAAAGGAAAGAATTAAAACAACATGCTTTTTTTTAAAGCATGTACATGAAGCTTAGCAGAGACAGTGGGTGTGGTTTCTTGTGAAATGTGTGTAACTTAATATTACTTCATGTATTGGATGCAAAGTAGTGATTTATTATATGTATCTCTTTAGAAAGTTTTGAACACTTGGATGTCAGAGACATTCAATCATAATGGCTGTTTCTACTTGCTTTTAAGCTTTGCTGTATGTATTCAGGTGTACAAGTAAATGGGGAAAAAAAAAAAGTAAAGATACGCTGACTGGTATAAAGTGAAATTCATGTATAGATATCATTTACCATAATTTTTGTGTGGAGAAAAAAGTAAAACTATGCTCATTGAATAAATGCATGATGTCAAATAACCTGGACAATGAAAGCTTTGTAATAGTCCGTTTGAAACATTTAGAGTGCTTGAAGCAGGAGCATGTTTGTCTTGAAATCACTGTCTGGAAATAGTGCACTCTTTTTCATCCATTCTGATGCTTCAATCCATGAATATCCTCTGAGCAAGTCAACGATATGTGTAGGCTGAAAACATGAGTGCACTTGAGTTATATATTTATATGTCAAGGTACTGCATAACACATTATCTATACGAAGCACCTTATAGTATATGATACACATTTTTTTTTTCTGATTTCCACTCTGAACTCCTGAGGTATGTGAGAATGTTTGTCTTTAAGTGTTGAAGCACTGTGTTTGCAGTGTTCCCTGTTACATGTACATCATTATGCATCTCATTGTGCTTTGGATAGCTGTCACAGTAGCAGTTTTTTTCATACTAGTGGTGGACATTTCCTCTTACATATAACACACACAAAAAGAAATTAGCTGCTAGGAAGATTAAGAATGGAAGGCACTGTATTACAAAGGTGAATAAAGATAGAGCAGCTCATGGTCACCATTCATTCTACATATGTTCATAACTATCTCTTGTCCTCTTTTATTGTAAGAAGAAAAAAGAAATGTGTCACGGTCATGACTGGAATGTGTAGAGCATCCTATTCAACCCTGTCTCGCTGTTGAAAAAGAAAGGAAAGTGATGTAAAAGTGGATATGAAAATGCAAAATGCATCATATTTCTGTGCCCTATAACTAGATATTATTTTTTTTTCTATTTCTTATCCTCTTGTAGTCTAAAAAGAAATGTGTCACAGTTGTGACTGGAATGTGCAGAGCAGCCTATTCCATGTTGTCCAAAAATGTAACTCTCTGTTGAAAAAGAAAGGAAAGTGGATATGAAAATGTGAAAATCATCATATTTCTGTGCCCTACAACTAGATATTATTATCATGTTCGTTCTTACAGAAAATTCTCATTTGAACTACCTCAGGAACAATATACTTCAAGACGTGGGGAAGCATTTGTTCACTTCTCATGTCTCAGACATGGTGTGCTAAAAGGCTTATCAAATTATGTTTTACCTCAAGTGTATAAACTTTGAATAGTATATCATGACAAGTTTGGTGGTATAGACATCGCATGGTATCACCATACTTTGCTTCTGGCTTTTTATATGGATGAAGTTTGTGAACTGTTGAGCAGTCATTATATCTTATTGTATCTTTATATTCACACAGCAGAGGCATATTGTCCATGATATATCTATGTAAAACATGATGAAAATATACAAAAGAGTATTGTGTTCTTCATAGCTGAGTTGAAAGCTCGTTGTATGTCTATCATAAAGCATGTTCTTCCAGAAAGAAAATCTTTGTATTCTTGACGTCACATTGATAAGCAAGTCTGTAATGAAGCTGTGGAACAGTCTTTTTATTGAATATCTTACATTGTATGAAAAGCTCATATTTTATATACCAAGGTCTTCATATACAAAAACTCAAAATGCAACATCTGCTTCTCAGTTTTCAGAGTAAAGTGTGTCCGAATTCTCAAGTATCATTATGATCTCAAAGATGTTTATTTTTCAATAAATACATAAAATCAAATGTGACTCGTTTGTTCTCAACTGTCATAACGCAGATTGAAGAAATTAAGTGGAAAATCCTAAGGCTAAATGATCATCGACCCCCATACATATAGAAATGTTAAAATAATATGGTTACCAAGACAACAGTAGTCAAAGTATATCGAGAAAGAAAAAAAAAGATCTCAATCGGAAATTTCAAAGGGCAGGCTCATTTATAAGATTAATATCAGCGAAGTTCTCTGTTTATTGATTGAGTAAATTGACACCAGGGGGAACCACTGTGCTTACTCCCTTCACCGACCACAGTTGGGTGACCAGGTTTGGCACTAGGGGGCGAGACCGAGTCGATGGAAAGCCCGTTGATGAGATGAAATGTTGTCTCTAAGGCATCTAGCAGCCAATTCTAGTGGAGACATCATTGCAGTGATGTGTTTCCTGTTCCCTGGGGAGCATAAAAGAGCAAGATCTTGGGATGTATGGTGTAGAAGTTTCATTCCACCGTGGATGACCGAGAGGACTGTATCCACATACAACTGTCTTTCTGACTGTGACAACTCTGGTGATGCTAGCATAAGATCTAAAGGGCTGAATAGTTCACCGTCATTCGAATCACTCAAAGATCTCTCCATGTTGTCTCTATGTCTTACAAACAAATAAATGACCACTGAGGTCGATCCGTAAAATATGGCCTCGTGTAGCCAAGTGTAGTAAACATCATGGAACTCCGACCGAAAAAGGTCTATCTTTAGGATTTTGATCATGTACTTGTGTAGCAGATCTTCTCTGTTTCTCTTCACCAACAAGGAACACACGCTGTGAAAGTCAGAATGTCTGATGCCAACGCATGCTTCTCGAAATTCCTGAATAGTTTGGGTGCTCTCTTGCTCATTTCTTTGAACACAACTTCTATTTCATACTCGGCAGCATAGTGAAGGACAGTGGATCCTGAATCATCTGGAATCCTCAGATGTACTCTGGGAGCAACTCTTTCAAACAGATATGTCAGGTCTTGTCTGGAGAGCACATCACCATATGAAAAGAAATACCTCCCATCTGGCATTTTCAAAGGAAGGTCTCCTTTGCACATAACCACAGCTTTTCTCAAATCTATGCTGTTGACTTTGGACTTTGTTTTGCGTGCCACATGCACCAGGTCATGCATGGTTTTGATTAAACAATTTTTTTTCAGTGATAATACAAACAAATTATTTCTTTGTTTCCACTTTTATTAAGATCAGAAAATTCCCTCATGCTGTCCTGAAGATGTAACGGAGACTTTTTAAGAAAGAATTTTGGAATAGGTTTGAACTCTCGAAGTCCATGGATGAAGTTTTATAGCTGTCCACAAAACGAGGGAAGTAAGTCTTCAACAGATGATGCCTTCGATTTTCTGTGTGCATGTATGAAGCATGACAGAACAAAGAGGCTATGACACACCACTTTTGTTTCTCTTCCCATTTTTCCTCCAAATGTTTTTGGTTGAAGTTGATCACAGCAAGGTCAATCATTTCCGCCAAGTGGAATTGTTCTCTTGTGAAAGCAGATTCTTTCCCTTCTTCCATTTCAGCCCAGTTACGACCACATATGAACTCAACCAGTTTTTTTATGCTATCTTGTGTGCCCTGTGCGATGTAAAAGCAAGCTCCCTCATCACGCACCTTTGTTTTCTCTGAGCTAGTGAAGGATTCGACAAGGTGTTTCAGTCTGGCATGATTTTCATCTCGACCATGCAGATAATCCACAATGGGATGGAGGAAGTCAGTGACATTCTGTGGAACCCCCATCTTCACATATGCAAGAGCATAGGCCAGCTCCTCTGTGGAGGAAAACCCTCGGACACATATTTTCTTCAGGCACTTCAAGGCTGGCTCATCCAAAGTTGGATCATTGCTCTTCTCTTCACTTTCTTCCTTTTTCCCGCCATACTTCTCATATACAAGTTGATCATACAACCGCTCAGTGATTGATTTTTCCTTGTGCATTCTGCTCAAATGATGTGGGAAACAAGCCACTTCCTTGCTGCAAATGGGACACTTTGTCTTTGGCTCCATTTTTCCCTCATGTATCATCCATCACTCAAAGACTCACCAAATTGAGAAAGCATGGACAGAATTGATGACTGCCTCTACAATGTGATCGACAGACAGCATGACTTGATCAAGGAACTGAAAGAGTCTATTTCAAAGAAGGACAAGGAAATTGACATGCTGAGACGGCATCTTTTGGAAGAGAGACTTCATGCGAAAACTTTTCAGTGTGAGGTTTGGCAACATACTGAGGTCTAAACTTGAATGTACTGTGAATGAAGTTGATTAAACTGCAAAAAAAAAAAGAAAAAAAAAGAAATCTTTTTGTTTTTCTTAAAAATGAAAATCAGACGACAAGATGGCATTTTCCATTTTGTACTTTTATTTCGAATCAAGCAATCAATAATCAATCGAATCGAACATCCATCCTTGTCCGCAGTCGACTCGCGATGGCATCAACAACCTCATTGTATGGTGCAGCTACGATATCAGCACATTCACTGAGATCACATGCATCGCCATGTGCCACAACCATTTTGATGGACATTCCCAGCTCCTTCCCCTTCTTCTCCAACATGTCATCCATCGATTGTAGCATTCCTGTCTGAAGAGCATTCCTGTCTGAAAACATGTGTAGTGACTCACGCTTCCTCTTGTGGACTGAGACCCAGGATGTCTTGGGACAATCCAAGACCGTCTTCAGCCTTGCAACCACCACTGGAACTTTCACATTTCCTTGAATTGGAACATATCCCATTGGAAGCTGGAAACTGATATCATACAAGTTCTCCAGTTTCCCTGTCTCTCCAAACAATGTGTCTAAAACTGGCATCTCCCGATCAGTGTCCACCACCACGACCACTTCAGGAGGTGTCTTTCCCCCTTCTACTGTCCAGGTTGCAGATCCCTTTCCACCTCCTCCTTCGCGAATCATTCCCCTGTTCTGCTCTATGGTCTCCAAGATTTCATCAATGACTAGAGTGGCATTGGGTCTAACTAGCTTGGCTCTCATGGCAGTGAACCATTTCTCAGATGAGACAAGCTTCTCGGCCTTCAACTGATCGATCTCTTTCGCCCAAAACTTGTCGTCCAAATGCTTTAACAGAGGATGCTTGCTGCCATGGGCCAACACACTCAACTTCCTCATTGGGCAAGAATAATCTGCTGCCATCCTCTTCAACCTCAGCTTCCTGCTTTGGGGGTACCTCGCTGCATATTCCTTGGCCTTTTGGCTTTTCCTGATGCGAATACTCAAGACTGTATCTCTTGCAACTGACATCTTCAATGTAATAAGGCAACCTAGGTGTCAAGGTTTACCAAGTAAACTATGGATCTCTTGTCTAAATTCAATTTCAATATGGTCGTTTTCATTGGGTTCTCCCATCTTCATGTTAGAATCTTGATAGACTGGTGTGAAACTGTGTCTTCTGTGCTTCTTCAAATGAGATAAGATTCTTTCAGGAACTATTAACCATTTCATTCACATGGAGCAAGGAAAATGGAAGGAAAGTCAAAGAGTTTCCCCAATCCCGAATTCCAAGATTTATACATGGACAACAATTTTGAAAAGAGGTTTCCCAATTCCTTGATTTCAGCAGTTTTCTAGAAACAAGAACAACTTCTATACATTTCAAGTCATTTATTTCAAACATTTCAACATATCAATGCATTGCAGGATTCATTCCTTGAACAGTGGCTCATCGAAGTAGACACCATGCTCCCTGGAGAGTGCCCTCATCTCGATGAAGTTGACCTCTTTGTGCATCAGTGTGAAGATTTCGAACCTGCACTTCTTCACTGCTCTCATCATGCTGTGCACTGTCTCCTTCTTTGGGGGTCTTGACACAATGACTTCCAGAAGTGAAGTTGCACGCTTGAATCGCAGCCTGTAGATTCCGAAGCTTTGTGGGAAAGAGTCATTCAGGAGTAGGCCATTTGGTGGGATCACTAATTGGAGAGCATACTTGTACATCAGATGGGCCCAAAAAGTTGCAGGAAAGTTGGTGTAGTCAGTTAAACAATTAAAGTCTGCCCTCTTTGATGTGCTGACTGTTGCCATCAGGGTTTTCCCTTCCTGGTTGATCTTTATTGCATGTTTATCATTCAGGACCGAGCAAAGGCAGTCATTGCCAAAGAGCACTTGAGACATCCTGTAAGGATATGAGTCGGGACCCATTATTTCCACTCTCTCTAGAAGAGCAAGTGAGACCTTGGGACATTTCAAAGGAGGTTCGTTTTCCATGTTACTTGTTTTCCTTCTCTTGTAATTTGGGCAAATAGCTTTTCTGTGGTAGAAATATAAGAGATTGTGGCAGCGCCCTTCCCTGTACTGCTTCATGGACAATTTCAAGTGGCTGTGTATCATATCATCTGCAATGTTCATATGCTGGAATTCCTCTAACCAAGGATTTTCTATTTCCACTGGATCTGTGTATTCCTCATCATCATTACTCTTTTCTTTTTTTTCCTCCTCCTCCTCCTTGTAACACTCTGTCACTTTTTCCCACCTTGGACTCTTCTCTGGTAAAGCTAAAGGAGTAATCTTTCCTCTGTTCATGCATTTTGTCACTATAGAAAACAAAATAAATCCAGGATTGACACCCTTTATAGTAGCCAAGTTGTAGCATGCAAGAATGTAGTCCTTTGTGTCCTGATCGACTGCAGCTCTATGGAGAGTGGTGAGAACAATCAGTATGAAGTCAGGTATCACTGAAGATGATTTTGGGAGTAGGTAATCTTCACCCTTTTGTGTAACACACCTCCTGCTTTCCAGGACAGCCACAACCAGAGTCATGAAAATGCAATGAATAACCCCATGCCAGTTTTCTTCATTCCATGCTCTAATCAACTGACTAAGAACAAGATTGACATCAACACATTCACATCCTTCATCCAACAGTCCTTTGAGTGAATCGGGTGTTGTTGACCAACTTTTCCAAACAATGTCGTCATTGCCCTCTGGCAAATGGGAATTCGCAGAGAATGTCAAACATTTTTCTACAATGCATATCTTGCAGCTTCTCAACATCATGTCAATGCATTCGAACATGTTTTGTTTTCCACCCCTTTGGAAGCGGTCAAACACAAACTTGAGGACTTCAGCATCACTCATGCAATGGTCTCCAAATAGAATGTCCAGGACATGATGCCAACGAAGTTGATCTTTCTGAAGGAGATCCTTCACTGATCCATAAGTAGACTGCCTGTCTTTTCTTCTCAGGGCCCTTTGTAGGATACTCAATGAATCACACTGTTTACTTGTCATGATTGTTTTCATAATAGTTCAAAGACAGGGACATCAATCAAATGGATGCTTGCCAAATCGAATCTCTATATAACAAGCAGAACAATTCAAAGTATTTTTTCTCTCTTTATTTTATTCAAATGCATTTTTTTACAGATCAGTCAGCAGAGATATAACTTGTCTCATTTTCTTCATGAAGAGTGCCTTATCGAAGTATACTCCATATTGGCAGGCAAGCTTGTTCATGCCCTCACCATAATCTTGACATGCTAGGTGGTGAAGTATCTGTGTCTTGTGCTTCTTCAGAGATGATACTGCACTAAGAACAAGCCTTTTCTTGGTGTCACATGAAAACATTACGTCTGTGATAAAGCTAGTGTTCCTGAATGGCAATCCTGCTTCGTCCATATCTATGCCATACACATGTCCTGTTTCTGGGCACATAACAGCATTGTGTAGAGAGGAATCCTTCAGTCCAAAACTGTACCGAAATATGAAGTGCACCCAAACAGTATATGGGAGGCCTTCTATCACACTACATGGTAACTTGTTCAGGGGCCTTACTCCACTTGGTATGACAGGATACACCAGACAATCTCTTCCTGTCTGGGAAACATGTAAGGTATGATCATCCTTCAGCACAGACACCATGGAGGCATGGATGAAAAGAATGCGTCTCATTTCCAAGAGATCAGAAAATGGGCCTTTCACTTGTCCTTCCTCCTCGATTGTCACCTTCATACGTTTAGCTTGTGGCTCTTCAGTGGACATCAATGCTCTTTTCCTCAACTCATCATTTCTGTCCCTATAAAAGATGCTTTTTACTTTACCGCTTCATGTGCTTCTCACACATATCTGTGAATGTCACAGTGAATGGGTTCTCTACTTCCGCTTGCTCTTTGGACAAAAGACCTATTGTTAAATAGTACTTTATCTCCCGAGACCTGCTTAAGCACTGGCGCACAGAAGTTTCAATAGTTAGCGCCCAATCTGGAATTTTCTTCAAGTCTGGAATATCCAGCCAATCTGGTACTTTGCATAAAGGAGAGGGCAACACATTGAACCCATGTTGGTAGCAGGCAACTACAGAGAACAACAGGAGAGAGAAAAAATGAATCTGATGGCTGGACTGTGGCCAAATCATAGCATGTTTGCAAGTAGTTTCTCATCTCCTTCTCTTTTGTGTTCTTGTACATGGCAGTAAGAACCACAAGACTGACGTGAGCAGGTGAATTTGTTGGTAGCATATACTGCTTGCCTTTTTCAGTCACAGTTCTGATGTGACACTCTATGTAGACAACTATCGTAACTATCTTCATGTAAGCCAAGACCTGTCCCCACTCTTTGCTTTTCCAGGCATGGACCAGCTGTGTCAAAACTATGTCAACATTCACATGACCTTCCTCTACCTCTATTAGGCCTGTCAGAGACTCATCTGTTGCAGTGGATAAAGTTTTTGGCTCAATGGTGTTCGAAGCCATGCATGGAGCCAACCTACAAGGTTTGCAGCAATTCAACATCATAGCAATGCAGGAGAACTTGGCTTGGTTTCCTTTTCTTGTGTACTGTTCAAAGAAGAAACTAAGGATTGCTGTGTCACTCAAACAGTAATCTTCAAACAGGAAGGTAAGGATATCAGCCCAGCGGAGGTGATCTACAAGCAACATTTCCTTTGCTGCCTGATATGCAAGGTCCTTTTCCTTTCGCCTGAGCGACTTCTGGAGCAAAGACAGAACCTGATCCCTTTGGAAGCCATTTCCTGTTAAATAGATCCGTCGTATGTTCCGCGGCATTTTGGACAATGCACACTTCATTAAGATCTGAACCCTACATGAATTCCACACAGGTCTCATAAAATTCAATTCATATTTCCCTCATACCATCAGAAAGTAGATTAGGTTTAATTCAATTGGATACAGATAGTATCTTAGATGTGCTGTGTAAAAAATTTTTGTCAGTTACCATTTGAAAGGTCTTTGCTTGAGTTTTCTTCAAGTGAATTGTGTCATGAGAAAACAATAAAGTTTCAGACAATGTGAGCATGGCATGGTATGTTCGCTTTACTAATGCTCAATGGGGACCATACAATGGATTATGAATGAAAGAGATTCTTACTATCACAAAAAAAAAGACACATTTCTTTTTCTTTTTTTTTGTTTTATTTAATAGAATACAACAATCTTAGTATAATCGAGATCCAAATGTAGACTGTGGGTATGGCAGGAGAGGTCCTTCCACCTTGCACGGCCGTGGTTCCTTGGCTTTTGCAGCAGCTTCCTCACGTACTGCTTCCCCAAGCATTTCCCTGAATTCAGTCGATCCAAATCTCTGTCTAAGGGATGTCACAGTGCCTTCATGCAACAATCTCTTGTAGGCAAGTTTGTTGCGGTGATGACCATGGACAAAGGACACACACCTGTCACCATAGCGCCTCTTGGTGTTGAATGTAACACTTTGCCTATGATCAATGTCTCCCCAGAACTCCTCCTCTGTATTGTTCTTCACAAAGCATATGGCATCTTCTGGCTTCTGAGTATCATGAACTTTTTCCCTGTTCCAGACAAGTATTGTGGACATGTCTGTCATATCTTTGCACAAAGTCTTTTTGGCAAAGGTTACGGCCCTGCTCTCTCTTTGTTGAAAAGCACCATGGATCATTGGGAATGAGTCAAGTGACATGTAATGGACCAGCAAATGGTTTTCCCCCTGAATTATGAAGAAAGGAGCCTTCTCACTTCTGCAGTATCCATCGATGGTTGTTTCAGCCTGTACAGTGAAATACTCATTGGAAGCATAGTTTGGCTTTTCAGAGTCCAAGTCTTGCAGTATCTTTTCTCTGATGGCAATGTAACTGTTGTACTCTGATGTGAAGATGCTGAGGTGAATCTGGTTTTCACCATGTTGGACTGGTTTGGAAGTGGCTTGAACTATTGGGCTAGTAGATGTTCTGTAACTGAACAGACACTTCAGCTCTTTTGTCACCGGAACAGTGAAGTAACCCTGGTCATCTGTGTGGAGTATATCCCCTTCCTGATACTTTCTACAGAGGTGAGACTTCAAGAGGTCCTGTGCCACTCTCTGGTGGAATTGTCCAAAGTCTACTGGGATGGCAAACTTATTTGATGCAATGTGCTCTACGTGTTCCCCTTCACCAATGTGACACAAGAAATGGAATGTTCTGACATGCTCCTCTTTCACATTGAAAATCAGTCGGCCATCAGTGGTGGTTAAATCCCCTTCCCTCCATGATAATGGCTTGTTCCAGTGAAGTTGGTTTGTCTTCAAAAGTTCATCGATCAAAAAGGTGGTGCATTGCTGAACCTTGTTCACCTCTTTCTCACAGTAGCTAACTCCAGCAGTCTGTGCATCCACATACAAGTTAAAGCGGTCTTTTGACATGGATGTGCTGCTACTTTTCCTGGCCAGTGGGGTCCCAGCATCAGTGGTCATTTCCTCAAGATCAGAGATGGAGTCTTTTATCTCTGATGGATTCAGTGAACAGGATACACTTTTGAGGTCTCTACACATCTTCTTGAGACTGGTAGTCAGCTTCATGGAGGTGATGCCATCTTCAACAAAAATGCAAGTAGGATCGATGAGATGAACACATATGATTTGCAGCACTTCTTGGGTGTAGTTTTTGAATTTCAGTACCATTGTGGCAGCAGACAACAGATCTGAAGGGTCGAGGACTTCTCTTTCTTCTACCATCTTTGCCAACTGTTCCTCACTCTTTACTGCAAGATATTGTTTGTCAAGTTTGAGTTGACTTCCTAGACTTTGACCGCTCCAACTTTCTGGATGACTGTACCCAAACACCTCTGTCACTGCTCTCCAGTATGAAAGGACCTTGGCAATGTGTGTGATTTGTATCTTTCTTCTTGTAGTCAACAGTTTCTTGTACCCCATCTCTTCCAGAACTTCCTCCATCCTGTCAAATGTCAACAGCATTTCATATTGATCCAAGTCTTCGTGAGCTCTGCACTCTTTCATCTCAAGGCCTAGCCTGCTCCGGTTAATCCCTTCAGAGATGTGGAACCTTAGGAATGAAAAGTATTGAGGGAGTCTCTTGTCATCAAGTTTGTCTCGTGTTTTCTTGTCATCCATTGCATGATGCTTCACTTTGATGTCAGGTGCATGATAGATCAATAACCTGTCCACTAAGCTTGGGCATGCAGAAAATCCATTGGCCAGTATGACCCATGACCTGTCATTCAGTGCTACATCTTTCCTAGTTCCGATCTTTTCAGACTTGTCCTTCTTGACACATCTCTCACTTCTGACCATGCCATTATCGAATATATCCTTCATCATGGTAGCCTCCAATGAGATGTCAGCAGAGTACTTGTTCTCATTTCCCTCACCACCCTTCCATTCTTCCATGAATTTTGTTCCAGACACTCTCTCGTATGCATCGTCGGGTGTGGCAGCTGCAGATTTACATGTCACATAGTCCTCCTTTTGAAATCCTTTTTCGTTCACACACACACCAGTCCCTTTAATGATCACTCCAGCTGCTTTTGCAGTGTGGGACTTGCCAGCACCAGGAGGACCTGTCATCACAATCCAGGGCTTGTATTGAAGGGTTGTGAACGAGATGATGTTGTTAAACAGAATCTGGCAGAATTCCACCATCAGTTGTTTCACACTTGTTATCTTTCCCATAGCATACAACACAGTGGCCATCATGCACTGAGAAGGTTCTACATCAGCAGTCCTCCAGAGTGCAAAGGGAGCAGAATATCTTCCATCAACAGAGTTCAGGTGCCCATCCTGGAATACATCATACAATTTACCGATGTAGTTGTATTGATTCTGACGGGCTCTCCGGCAATCCAAGCCAGTTCTCATGTTCTCCATGTATAGCTTGATCATGAACTCAGCATTACAGTCCTTGATGAAGTAAGAAGTGATGTCTTCTCCATTACCAGTTGCAACACCTTCCAAATGACTCAGTATCTCAGCTGTTCTGGGATAGAGCATCTCAAAGTCTGGCTTGCATAATCCTTTATTTCTGTGGTTGTTTTTCTTGTGATTAAGGGTGGCAGCAGCTGCTTGAAGTTTCTGCATCTTATCTGTGGGTCCACCTACATTCCCACCATTTCTCTTCCTGCTTTGTCCCATGGAAAGTTCTTCATCATTCAATCTCTCATAGAATCTGTTCTTGTGGAAGAATCTACCATCCATGTTGCAATGGCTGCCAGAGATCCTCCATGCAATGCAGTCCTTCAAGTCCAAAGAGAACCCTTTTTTTATGGTTCCATCCCATTCGACCAGGTTCAATAGCCTCTGTAAGACGTTGTCATAGATATCCATCTTATTCAATCCTTTAACTGTTTCTTTGAAGGTTTTGAAGTTTGCTGAAAAGGTTGCCTGTGTCGTGGTCTTTGATTTCACTCTTGCATATGAAATCATATCTCGGTACACCTCACTAAACCGTGAACCGAACTCGAAGACATACCGTGGTGAAAACATGTCCGCCCTCTTATCCCAGTCATCTTCTGAGTCTCCATGTCTCTTTTCTGACCAAAGAAACTGATGTAGCTGGTATCTTTTAATGAAGTTGTCTAAATCCACAGTGGTCTTGAAAGTGGGCTTTCCTGCTTGTGGTTTCACCTTCTTCAACTTCCTCTTTGATGATTTGCTTGAGGTAGTAACTGGATCAAATAGCTGTAATGTCTTTTCCAACTCTGTCCATATCATATCCTTGAACAACACCTCCGATTCAGACAGGAAACCTCCCACTAGAGCCAACACCGCCGTAGCAGCCAACGAGAAGTAGACGTTGAAATCTGCCTCTGGAAAGGTGAAGCAGATGAGTACTCCTCTGGAGACTTTTGACCTTTCATCTTTGTCCTCACTATTGATAAAAGACTCAAGCTGAATCTGGAAAATGTCACATTCTCCTTTACATTTCCTATTGAAAATGTTGTGGACGCACATCCAGAAATTGAAAAGCTCTCTTGTGTGCTCTGGTGCACCTTCGAGGGACCTTTTGGGTATCTCCTCATTTTTGATATGCAATAGTATGCAACGACAGTCTTCCTTGTACTGTATTTCTTCTTCGGTAACTTCTTGAGCGGATAGATCCCATTCTGTGAGTAGCTCCATTTTGACTACAAAACTTTTGCATAAATGAGCATACCCTCATCAACTTTGGAAACTTCAGTAAAATTCAATTTCAATATCACCAATTCGGCAAATACCTACATGTGATTGCATCAAAATTTGATTCCCAAATCACCTTTGGTTGAAAAGCCAAAAGTCACCTATTTGGTGTTACTGAAGGGCATAGGGGGCCAAGAAAAAGAATTCCAGCAGGCCCTTTTCCCAGGGACCAAAAGACATGACTTCTTCAGCATCAGGTCCCCACTCACCATGCAAGTACTTGCATGACTCTATCCAATTCTCTCGCATGAGTTCATTCCAATGCTTCTTCACATCACATGTGCCATATGGTTTTGCTTCATCTTCAAAGTGAGCACGATCTGAAAGCTGGTTTGCCTTCCTTTGGCTGATGCTAGTTTTGAGTGCTGGATAGTCCTGCATTTTCAACAGCTAGCCCCACACAGATGGTGATTTCAGTTCTACAGAGTTTTATATACTTAGTGATCACATGACCCAATGAAAATTAATATATTAGGTATTGATTTAAATATTGTAACACTACCATGAGACACTTGGTAATCACATGATCAATCAAAATTAGCATATTAGGTTGTAACACTGGCAATGTCTTCATCCAAAAGTAGGTCACAGAGGTACAGAGCTGTAAAAAGAGTAGGTCATACAACTGGAAAAGTAGGCCACAGCCTGGAAAAGTAGGTGACAGTGTTGGCAAAGGCCTAAAACCTTCAAGTACCATAGAACAGAGTTGTGCAGCACCTTTTTTTCTATGGGTGTAAAATCTGTTTCTGGTGTTAAAATTAGATGATGTATGAATACTGCTTATAAAACTTCCAGAAATAACAACTTCTTTAAGTTCAGACCCATCTTGTCATGGGTGTATAATTAGTTTCATGGGTCAGAGTCTTAAATATCTGCATGACAACTAAAATGAAAAGAAAAAAAACAACACACAGGAAACACCTAGAATTTCTTGTCCTTTTTATTTTAAAACTGTATAAAAGAATTCAAAATGTTCAGAGAGACTATTCTGAATGTATGGTGGCTCTAAAAAGGGCCGTTTTTATTCTTCTTTCTCCACTTTATTTTTGTGCAACTGCAGGGCCAGCCACTCATTCTCAAGTGTGTGTCCCATGCCAGCCTACTGTAACCTTTTTTTTTTATGTGTGTACCTTTTAATATGCTTTTTGAACCTGTTTTTGTATTTATTATGGTGTCAACAGCCACATCCTCGTCGTGACCATCCTTTTTGCTTAGCCATTTCCTTTACCCTTTTTTCATGTGTGTACCTTTTGACCTCTTTTTATGCATGCACCTTTTTATATGTTTTTCATACCTCTTTTTATGTGTGTACCTTTTTATATATGTGTGTAACTGTTTTAACTTGTTTTATGTGTGCACCAGTTTTGACTATGCTTTTCATACCTGTTTTTGTATTTTTATAGTGTCAACAGCGACATTCTGTCTGTTAACAGTGGTGACCATCCTTTTGGTTTGCCACCTCCATTTCCCATTTTTTAGTGTGTGTAGCTTTTGACCTTTTGTATATGTGTACCTTTTGACCTGAATTTATGTGTGTACCATTTTATATGCCTTTCATACCTGTTGTCATCTGTGTACATTTTTATACACTGTTCATTCCTGTTTTCATGAGTGTACTTTTTGACCTTTTTTCATGTGTGTACCTTTTGACCTGTATTTATGTATGTACCTTTTCACCTTTTTTCATGTGTGTAACTTTTGAGTTTTTTTTTATTCATGTACCTTTTTATATGCTTTTCATACCTCCTTTTATGTGTCTACCTGTTTTAACTGTGTGTACCTTTTGACCTGTTTCCATGTGCATACCTTTTTATATACTTTTCATACCTGTTTTTATGTGTTTTTGTATTTTTTATGGTGTCAACTGCCCCATCCTCGCTGTCAAGAGTGGTGACCATCCATTTGGTTTGTCACCTCCTTTACCCCTACCTACTCTAGGAAGCTAAGTGTGTATATGCCAGCCTACTCTAAGAAGCTAAGTGTGTTTGTATGCCGGCCTACTCTAAGAAGCTAAGTGTGTTTGTATGCCTGCCTACTCTAAGAAGCTAAGTGTGTATATGTCTATACCTTTTGACCTCTTTTTGTGTGTACCTTTTATATGTTTGTACCTTCTGTCCTGTTTTTATGTGTGTACCTTTTTATATGCTTTTCATACCTGTTTTTATGTGTTTTTGTATTTTTTATGGTGTCATCAGCCCCATCCTCGCTGTCAACAGTGGTGACCATCCATTTGGTTTGCCACCTTCTATAGCCCTACCTACTCTAAGAAGCTAAGTGTGTTTATATGACTGCCTACTCTAAGAAGCTAAGTGTGTTTGTATGCCTGCCTACTCTAAGAAGCTAAGTGTGTATATGTCTATACCTTTTGACCTCTTTTTGTGTGTACCTTTTATATGTTTGTACCTTTTGACCTGTTTTTATGTGTGTACCTTTTTTTTGTGGTTATACCTTTTGACCTGTTTCCATATGCATACCTTTTTATATGATTTTCATACCTGTTTTTATGTGTTTTTGTATTTTTTATGGTGTCAACAGCCCCATCCTCGCTGTCAACAGTGGTGACCATCCTTTTGGTTTGCCACCTCCTTTTCCTATTTTTTAATGTGTGTAGCTTTTGACCTGAATTTATGTGTGTACCATTTTATATGCCTTTCATACCTGTTGTCATCTGTGTGCATTCCTGTTTTCATGTGTGTACCTTTTGACCTGTATTTATGTGTGTACCTTTTGACCTTTTTTTATGAGTGTGCTTTTTGACCTGTTTTATGTGTGTATATTTTGACCTTTTTCATGTGTGTACCTTTGACCTGTATTTATGTGTGTACCTTTTTTCATGTTTGTAACTTTTGAGTTGTTTTTTTATTCATGTACCTTTTTATATGCTTTTCATACCTCCTTTTATGTGTCTACCTGTTTTAACTGTGTGTACCTTTTGACCTGTTTTCATGTGTTTACTGTTTTTTATTTACCTTTCATACCTGTTTTTATGTGTATACCTTTTTTTTGTGCTTATACCTTTTGACCTGTTTCCATGTGCATACCTTTTTTATATGCTTTTCATACCTGTTTTTATGTGTTTTTGTATTTTTTATGATGTCAACAGCCCCATCCTCGCTGTCAACAGTGGTGACCATCCATTTGGTTTGCCACCTCCTTTACCCCTACCTACTCTAGGAAGCTAAGTGTGTATATGCCTGCCTACACTAAGAAGCTAAGTATGTTTGTATGCCTGCCTACTCTAAGAAGCTAAGTGTGTTTGTATCCCTGCCTACTCTAAGAAGCTAATTGTGTATATGTCTATTCCTTTTGACCTCTTTTTGTGTGTACCTTTTATATGTTTGTACCTTTTGTCCTGTTTTTTATGTGTGTACCTTCTTATATGCTTTGCATACCTGTTTTTATGTGTTTTTGTATTTTTTATGGTGTCAACAGCCCTATCCTCGCTGTCAACAGTGGTGACCATCCGTTTGGTTTGCAACCTCCTATAGCCCTACCTACTCTAAGAAGCTAAGTGTGTTTGTATGCCTGCCTACTCTAAGAAGCTAAGTATGTCATATGCCTGCCTACTCTAAGAAGCTAAGTATGTCATATGCCTGCCTACTCTAAGAAGCTAAGTGTGTTTGTATGCCTGCCTACACTAAGAAGCTAAGTGTGTTTGTATGCCTGCCTACTCTAAGAAGCTAAGTGTGTTTGTATGCCTACCTACTCTAAGAAGCTAAGTGTGTATATGTCTATACCTTTTGACCTCTTTTTGTGTGTACCTTTTATATGTTTGTACCTTTTGTCCTGTTTTTTTTTTATGTGTGTACCTTCTTATATGCCTTTCATACCTGTTTGATGTGTTTTTGTATTTTTTTATGGTGTCAACAGCCCCATCCTTGCTGTCAACAGTGGTGACCATCCTTTTGGTTTGCCACCTCCTTTACCCCTACCTACTCTAGGAAGCTAAGTGTGTATATGCCTGCCTACTCTAAGAAGCTAAGTATGTCATATGCCTGCCTACTCTAAGAAGCTAAGTGTATTTGTATGCCTGCCTACTCTAAGAAGCTAAGTGTGTTTGTATGCCTGCCTACTCTAAGAAGCTAAGTATGTCATATGCCTGCCTACTCTAAGAAGCTAAGTGTGTTTGTATGCCTGCCTACTCTAAGAAGCTAAGTATGTCATATGCCTGCCTACTCTAAGAAGCTAAGTGTGTTTGTATGCCTGCCTACTCTAAGAAGCTAAGTGTGTTTGTATGCCTGCCTACTCTAAGAAGCTAAATGCCTGCCTACACTAAGAAGCTAAGTGTGTTTGGTTGCCTACCTTTTCTAAGAAGCTAAGTTTCCATGTAGTAAGTGTGTAGTCCTTCCAGTGATGATGACAATGATGATGAAGCTAAGTATCCATATAGTGTGTGTGTAGTCCTTCCACTGATAATGACAATGATGATTCCTTTCCATGTCCTTTTTCTCTTAGCCTGCCATTGTACACGAGATAACCATGGTAAAACACAGGACGGCACAACATTCAAACACATGAGAGTGGATAGAAACATGTAGGAAACAGATTGCCAGTGGCCCCATCCTCGCCACTGGCTGTCACAACCAACCAAGCGTATAGGCCTGCTATGTTGCGTCCTGCGTACATACCGGACAGCTGAAAAGGAAGGTAATGGATTAGACATGTTATATCACAATATGAATGCATCCTGTACTGGACACATGGTTAAGAAAATCCCCAAATGCAATGATGATGTGTGAAGTGATGAAGTGATGGTGATGAAAATGGTAACTTACATCTGCCAGCAGGATGCCTTTGGATGTTTCACCTGTCTTGAAATTTAGACAAAAATGGCCGAAAGTGATCTTTATCTCAAAAAAAAATTCCAGTGGCCCCAGCCTCGCCACTGGCTGTCGCAACCAACCAAGCACAGAGACCTGCTATGTTGCGCCCACCGTACATACCTGACAGCTGAAAAGGAAGTTTGTGCATTAGACATGTCATATCACAATGAGAAAGCATCCTGTACTGGACACACTGTTATTATATGCTATCTTACAAAGAAGCATCCTGTACTGGACGCACTATGTTATCCTACAAAAAAAAATCATCCTGTACTGGAAATTTTGAGAGAAAAAAAAATGGCCGAAATTGATTGCATCTAAATTTTGAAAAAAATGGCCAAAATTGATATTATCTGAATTTAGAGAAAATGGCCGAAAGAGATCTTTAAAAAAATATTCCAGTGGCCCCACCCTCGCCACTGGCTGTCGCAACCAACCAAGCGCAGAGGCCTGCTATGTTGCGTCCACCGTACCGGTCCAGCCAATGCACTTCTGCACCAAGAATTGGCGCAAGAACCGAGAAAGGATCTGTGCCGTTTCGCATCGTTCTGCAACAAACAACACTGTCAAGGTGAAGAAGCCAGTGAAAGGAGCTTTGTGATGTACACCCAACCAGCCTCTGCACGACCCGAAGCCACAGATCAGCATTCTCGGTTCCTCACCGCTTCAAGTTTCCATGCAAAGGGTAATGGAATTTGGATGAACATAAAGTAGCCAAAGCAAATAAGAGTCGATCCTACCACATATGAAGGAAATAGCCAGTGAAAGGAGCTTTGTGACGTACACCTAACCAGCCCAAACCCTCCACAGCGGACCGACTACCCTGGCTCTCCCGAGGCACCGGATATACAAAAAAATAAAAATAGCGCATAAGCACTCACTGTTTGTTGCAAGAACAGTCAAAGGTGTATATCCTCACGGTGCTACATCGTGTACATACACGATGCAGGCCTGATCATTAAAGAGTGCTTGAATCACTCTAGACCCACGGGTGCTCAAGAAATAAAGCACAACAAAAGGCAACTCCTCTTGACGAGGTGTTCAAACAAGGCTGTGAAAAAGGGAAATCATAAATACGATGCCAGTGGCCCCACCCTCGCCACTGACTGTCACAACCATCCAAGCACAGAGGCCTGCTATGTTGCGCCCACCGTACCGGTCCGAGGTTACTTGCATCTGCCAGCGATTCGCCTTTGGATGTTTCACCCCACTAGAAATTTAGACAAAAATGGCCGAAAGTGTTCTTTATCTCAAAAAAAAAATTCCAGTGGCCCCTCAGGTACCCTCAGGAGACAGCTGTAAAATTCAATTTTACAGAAGACAGTTTGTGTGAAAGCCCTGTTCAGGCTGGAACCAGAGGCAGTGAGGTCACTGCACATGTGGCTCAGATGCAATGGAATGATTGGGTCTTTGAAGTAGCCTCGAGTGCAAGTTGTGAAATTCAATTTTGATTTGAGGGATTTATCCCTAGAATTCAATTCATGCTTGCATCTTTTCAAAGCACAGTTGGAAGTTTCTATGGATGAATCCTCCCCAATCCAATTGATCTGGTACTTTGAGTTTGGGAGGAAAATGAGATCTTGGTGTGCTGTAGACACTTTAAATCAAGTCAAAACATCGAGTCAAAACACGTTAATTCCAACTCTGCAGTAGACGCCTAGTCTCTGCATGAAACATAGTTACTCCAGCCACCTATACTCCAGACAAGGCATAGGGATCCCCTTCCCAGCAGCCTCTGCGAGTAAACCTTCCCACAGTGCACCCTGACTGTAAACATTCCCATCATGCAGCTGAAAAGCTGCCTTCTGATTGGTCTAGAAGTGCTGCAGTTCCTGTTGCAATACTTTGTGGGAAGGGTGCAAAGAACTGTGGGAAGGCTCCACAGGAAGTGGCCTTTTAAGGCCACGGGACTGGTGGTTGGAGGCGTCTGAGTTGTATATAAGCAGATGAGCTGACCAAGCAGGCAGGAGATAGAATGTAATGCTCTTCCTGTGAGGACTGACCATACTTACTGCCGGGATACACAGGGTTGGACTGTGTAAGTATTAACCTTTGGACTTAGTCATCTTGCTGCAGCACACACCTAGGGTTGGTTCATACTCATCATATTGGAGTTGTACTTGTGACCAGTTAGATCGGAACTCTACTTTGTACTTGTGATTATTACCATCCTTGCTCAATTGAACCAACTACCTGTGAGCAAGACTTCTGTGACTTGAAGTGGATATTACAATAAATATTGGAACTTTAATCGGTGGACTGCGAGTGTTGTAAGGTCATGGAGAGATGAACGCCTTCTTGCCCTTCCTCTACCACTTTCTTTAGAACATTGAATTAAAACCCCTGAATTAATACCATAGTAACCAGCAAACAAGCATCACAACCATCAAACCATTTGAGCTAGCTAACCCACAATAACCTACAACATCCTTCCTTCCACAACCGTCCACGACATTCCTTCATCCACATCCGTTCACCGTTTCATCTGATTTGGGGAGTGGACTACATGTACTTTCAAGTACACTTGGGAACTTCCATCAACTTCACATTTCAGCTCAAATCCAATGACTTCATCCAACTTGGCCAGTGGGACAAGGACTGGAAGAAAGGTGTTTTGGGACATTTAAACTTCCCCATCAACTCGTTAATTCAGCTGTTTTCACAGACTTCATCCCAATTGGCCAGTGGACTTCTACTGGAAGAAAGGCTGCTTTTTGGGCCATTTCAGAATTCCCCATCAACTCCTCAAATCAGCTGTTTTCACAGACTTCATCTTATTTGAATTGTCCTTTTGGTCATTTCTAAATTCCCATCAACTCCTCAATTGAGCTGTTTTCAGACTTAATCCCAATTGGCCAGTGGGACATAAGTGGATGAAAGGCTGCTTTTGGGCCATTTCAGAATTCCCAAATTCCCAACTCCTCAAATAAGCTGTTTGCACACACTTCATCTCACTTGAAGCATACTTTTGGCCATTTCTAAATTCCCCATCAACTCCTCAAATCACCTCTTTTCACAGAGTTCATTTCACTTGAAGCATACTTTTTGGTCATTTCTAAATTCCCATCAACTCCTCAAATCAGGTGTTTTCACAAACTTCATCCCACTTGGCCAGTGGATGTCTACTGAAAGAAAGGGTGTTTTGGACCATTTCAGACTACCCCATCAAGTCGTCAATTCAGCTGTTTTCACAGACTTCATCTCACTTGAAGTATGCTTTTGGTCATTTCTAATTTCCCATCAACTCCTCAATTCAGCTGTTTTCACAGACTTCACCCCCTTTGGCCAGTGGACATCTACTGAAAGAAAGGGTGTTTTAAACCATTTCAGACTTCCCCATCAACTCCTCAAATCAGCTGTTTTCACAGACTTCATCCCAATTGGCCAGTGGGGCATAAATGGAAGAAAGGCTGCTTTTGGGCCATTTCAGAATTCCCCATCAACTCCTCAAATCAGCTGTTTTCACAGACTTCATCTCACTTGAAGCATACTTTTGGCCATTTCTAAATTCCCATCAACTCCTCAAATCAGCTGTTTTCACAGACTTCATCTCACTGGAAGCATACTTTTGGCCATTTCTAAATACCCCATCAACTCCTCAAATCAGCTGTTTTCACAGACTTCATCTCACTTGAAGCATTCTTTTGGCCATTTCTAAATTCCCCATCAACTCCTCAAATCAGCTGTTTTCACAGAATTAATCTCATTTGAAGCGTCCTTTTGGTCATTTCTAAATTCCCATCAACTCCTCAAATCAGGTGTTTTCACAAACTTCATTCCACTTGGCCAGTGTACTTCTACTGAAATAAAGGCTGCTTTTGGGCCATTTCAGAATTCCCAATCAACTCCTCAAATAAGCTGTTTTCACACACTTCATCTCACTTGAGCATACTTTTGGCCATTTCAAAATTCCCCATGAACTCCTCATATCAGGCATTTTCACAGACTTCATCCCCTTTGGGGAGTGGGGACTTGTATTGGAAGAAAGCCTTTTGGCCATTTTTAACTTCCCCATCAACTTCCAAAAACCATTGACTTCATCTTACTTGGCCTATCTGGATTTCAGTTATAAGGGGTAGTGACTGAAAAAAACAATAAAAGAAAAACAACTCAACTATATCTTTATTTTTTGTTCTTTATTGAACTGATCTCAATTATAGTGCATGCCTTCCACTGGCTCACAGCAATATGGACAATTGTCTCTGCTTTGGACAATGAATTCAGCACAGATGGTGTGAAAGTTGTGCCTGCATGGAAGCAATTTTACTGTAGATTGAGTATTGAGGTAGCCAAAACAGATCTCACATTTCATATTTTCTGATGTGTTGTTTATGGCCATAGATGACTGGACAATAGGTGGAGAAGAATATTCTTGGTATGTTTGCACATAATTCTGCCAGCCTTTGTTCATCCTCTGTAACACATCTTCCCTTGCCTGGCCATCACCTTGCATCTGCTCCAGGATTTCCCCTGCACTTTTAATCAGAATGTGCAGTGTGTTGATGAGTGTAATCTTTCGTATCTGATCAGTCATGACTTCCATGTTACACAATGAAAATGAAACCATAAATAGATATTTTTCTTCAGTTACGGTTAATGTCAGTTACCACTCCACGACAATATGGGCAACTTTGCCTTGCATGAAGTGACTGTACGGCACACATAGTGTGAAATGTGTGCCCACATGGATTCAGAGTTGCGGTGGATTGGTTGTGAAGCAGGTCCAGACATACATCACACTTCAGAGGTTCATTTCTATCAGGAGAATCACAAACAGGGATCTGTGACACGTCTCTCATATGAAGAGTTTCTTCGGTCTGTGGACGAGGAGGTGGTGGCGGTGGATTACATTCATGGTGATACTCTTGAAATGCAAGTACAAAGACTATCCATCCTACTTTCATTCTATCACACATATCATCAGAATGATAGCCATTTTCCTGCAGTTGTTTAAGCATCAGTGTTGTATGTGCAATCAGCCCATAGATGGAATTTTCCAGGGTACATCTTTTACTTCGAATTCTATCTGTTTCTACTCTGTTCATTTTCTTTTCTTTTTAATATGAACTACTCTTGAAAAATACAGTAATGGAGATTTGTGTCTTTTGTTGAACTAGATCATTTGTTGGATGTTTTAATGATCCACGCTATTTTGTACAGCTTCATGACAGTGTGGGCAAGTTTGCCATCTCTGAAGCCACCTTTCAGCACAGAGCACATGAAAAGCGTCACGACAAGGACTTAGTTCCACAGTGGGTTGATTATGGAGGTGGTCAAAACAACTGTCACATCTGAGCAACCCTGAGGATACTTGGCGTTCCATGGGTGGTGGTGGTACTCGACAATACTCTTTTTGAGCCTCAACATAAGCATTCCATCCTACATGCAACCTATCCAACACATCATCAGAAACATTGTCCTCATGCTCCAGCTGCTTGATCATTGTTGCTGCATGTATAGACAGTCCATAAAGAGTATTTTCCATTGTACACTGTTGTAGTCGTTTTCTCTCAATCGTCACTGTATTCATTGTCACTATAGCCACTATAGTCTTCAACAATAGAATATGTGGGAATTACAGTAATGGTGTCTTGTTCTGCTCTGGTTTCTCCTCCAGAAACTGTCTCTTTTGGTATATTCACGGTCACTTTGTGACCAGTATTGTGTTTAAATGAAACAGTCATTTTGCAAATTCCCTTCACAAATTGAACACTGTTTTCCATGGAATAGATGACTGCAGATAGTGTTACTGTGTTAAAATGCGCTATACTTTCATACGGGTCAGTGACCACATGGATTTCTCTTTAACCGTTCACCGATGTACAGTATTTTACCTTCAACCATCCGATTACCATCTTTGAAAACTATTTCATAATATGTGTGGTAATATGATTCAATGTTTCATTTTATATCATATCAGAAATACAGTTTCCTCACTGCAGGTTCTCGGGTACGGCATTCTACGAATTTGGGAATGACGTTGATGGTATCGTGGGTTAAAGTTGTAGGTCGAGATGGGAAGTTCCTCTTTGGGACATTGATAATTAGTTTGTGACCACATTTGCCTCTTACAGGAAGGCTGACCTCATGAACTCCCTTGACAAACCTGATGTTGTTTTCTGTTGAGTAGAAGACTGTTGTTATGTCTATAGAACTAATATGGGTTCCAGACAACTGCTCAGTAAGTATGTGAATCTCATTCAGGCCACTGGAAGTACGGTACATGACCTGCAATTCTGCTGTGGGAGACTGTATACTGCTATATTTAGCAAATGGTTTTGACTTTGCATATATGTCACGTCCATTAACAGTGTAAATCCTCCTACAGCACCGATCATTTCCTCCTACATGAGACGGACTTTGATCAAACATCATAGCTTCATACAAAGAGGCCTTTTCTTCATCCTCAGGGAGACAGCTTTCTATATCTGACAGTTCCTCTACAGACATGGCATGGAGCTTGATATAGGGTAGGACAGTGGCAAGATCTCCCATTCTGTCATTCATTTTTAGCCACTTCAGTACATGCTTGAACAGAGTGTGTTCGCTGTCTACAACTTGTTTGTTTCCTTTCAATAGGGACACAATGTCATCTAGTCTCATATCATAGAAGATTTCAGATGTCAACACAGACATCACGTTGAGCTGCAGATAGTTCTTGCACATAGTGTCGATCCTAAGGTGCTCTGTAAATGCCCACCACTGCATGACCAGTTCTACAGGCATCCCAGAGAAAACAAACTTGTTCATGGCTGTTTTGCATAGTCTGTCTAATTCTCCAATGTCATACTTGTCTGAAAGGAGCATCAATGGGATGATGTTCTCCTGTGTGATGTCTATTTTTCCAGAGTGCATGAACCTGAGAACGTGCTCCATGTGAGGCATGACTTCATCCATTTCTATCATATGTATCTCTCTCTGTCTGGATTCTTTAAAGTTTGGGGAGGTGAGCATGACACGCAGAACAGGGCTTTTGCAAAGACATTTCTTTGATACATGGTATTTGTTGGCACCAATGATAATGACAGCATCACATTTCTTTCGATTGTTGAATGTGTCCTCATATTTGTGTCCTAACCACTCTTGAGGTGTCCAGCATCCATGTGGATTTGCATCTCCTGGTATTTTAACCATCAGAGATATCCAACGCATGTGATACATGAGCTCCTCCCATTCCTGCTTGCAAATTCCTATCATCTGAAATCCATTCTCTTCGAGACATATATCTCTGTTTGGCCATAGTTGGATGTCATGATCACTAGAAATTGAAATGTTGGGGTAAAAAAGTAGCTTTCTGTTTATGTCAAACCGATTTGCAGAAATCCACTCCCATCTTAGACAGCTGCCTTTCATGTCCTGAGTTATATCATCACAGAAGTAAACAAATCTCTTTGACCTGATTAAAAAAAAATATAATCTATGTGACAGTTTCACATACACTAGGTCATTCACCTCACATCCATCAAGTTTCCCTGTTATCATTTCTTTTCACATACCCTTATTACATCACCGGTAATACAGCTCATTCATGTATGAAATAAATTGAACAAGGACAGTGAATTTGGTTTCTCTCTTTTATTTCTGTGGCACAACCGGAGAGCGTCTATGATGTTCTCCTGTGTGATGTCTATTTTTCCAGAGTGCATGAACCTGAGAACGTGCTCCATGTGAGGCATGACTTCATCCATTTCTATCATATGTATCTCTCTCTGTCTGGATTCTTTAAAGTTTGGGGAGGTGAGCATGACACGCAGAACAGGGCTTTTGCAAAGACATTTCTTTGATACATAGTATTTGTTGGCACCAATGATAATGACAGCATCACATTTCTTTCGATTGTTGAATGTGTCCTCATATATATTTGTGTACTAACCACTCTTGAGGTGTCCAGCATCCATGTGGATTTGCATCTACTGGTATTTTAACCATCAGAGATATCCAACGCATGTGATACATGAGCTCCTCCCATTCCTGCTTGCAAATTCCTATCATCTGAAATCCATTCTCTTCGAGACGTATATCTCTGTTTGGCCATAGTTGGATGTCATGATCACTAGAAATTGAAATGTTGGGGTAAAAAAGTAGCTTTCTGTTTATGTCAAACCGATTTGCAGAAATCCACTCCCATCTTAGACAGCTGCCTTTCATGTCCTGAGTTATATCATCACAGAAGTAAACAAATCTCTTTGACCTGATTAAAAAAAAATATAATCTATGTGACAGTTTCACATACACTAGGTCATTCACCTCACATCCATCAAGTTTCCCTGTTATCATTTCTTTTCACATACCCTTATTACATCACCGGTAATACAGCTCATTCATGTATGAAATAAATTGAACAAGGACAGTGAATTTGGTTTCTCTCTTTTATTTCTGTGGCACAACCGGAGAGCGTCTACGCCAAGGTGGCAGAGGTTCAGAAGTAGAGATGTATCTCAGTAGTCTCCGTTTACATGTCCTCTTCTGAGGTGCTAACGGTTGCAACACTGGTGGAGGGCGTTCTGGGGTGATGCACTGAGATGATGGCAAAGCCATAGTCTGTTGGATCGGTCCCTCCATTGATGCTGGTGGTGCCTGAAAGAAGGTGTGGTGTTGTGGAGATGTCCTCTGCAGAAACCAATATTCTATAAGGAAGGGCTCAACATACATAGGACAAACCAGTCTCACTTCTCTGAACTGCCCGGTTAACATAGTGATGCAGTAACTCCCCTCTAGTACTTATTTATAGAGGATCTTAACATGCAAATTGGTCATGTGGTCATAACCTTGGATATGGTCACGTGGGAGAGAATAATTTAGCATATTAGTTGGCACCATGTGACATGGTAGAGACTAATCAGTACATGTTAGTCAGTACCATACAATCATGTCACGTGGGAATGAGTAATTAGCATATTAGTTGACATCATATTTAAGAAAGTCCTGGATTTCAGTGTGCAGTAGAAGCATTCACAATGTATCTCTATGGCAAGCTGTCTCTCACTCCTCACAACTTCATGTTGGACGAGGTGCGATCTCTGTTGCAAAAATCTCTCAGGCGCAAGGAGTATGGTCTTGCAGCACAGGCTACAAAAGAACTACTTGGCTATGAGAAAGACCAGCTTCCATGGAAATGTCTCGTGACCTTCCTCTTTGAAGATCACTGTCTCAGTGACACTGATTCACTGAAAGCAATGTATAATGCATACAAGGATAAGGTAACAGCAGCAAAGTACCGATTTGTGCAACTTTTACTTCAGTCAAAGACATGTAGGATAGCTGCATGTATGCCAGTTGCAGCAATGGATGGTATGTTTGCACCATATGAACCCTTTCTCTATTCAACTGCTGATGAGAGCATGGATGATGCTTTAGCTGGTCTCATCACATGTGAGAAAGGACAGCTGAAAACAGACAGGCTCCTGCAACAACTTGTCTTTGAATGGAAGGAAAAGAACACCAAAGCTTTGATCCCACTTCTAAAACTTGCTACCATGGTGGTCGGTAACGAGAAACGCCAGGTCACGCCAAAAGGAAAAGACTTTCTGATTGACTCATGCAAGATGAAACCACATTTTGGACTGTTGGTACTATCAGCATTCTACAAAAACACAGAGGAGCCTTCCATGAGAGAATACCTAGCTATATGTTACTCCTTTGCTACCATATCAGGTGTGAGTGTAAACCTTGTTCTGTATGCTCCTTTGGCTCGCATGATGTTTGGTCCGTCACAGGACATTGAACCTTCTCCGTGTGACATAAAGTGGGACAGTGTCCAAGTCCTGACTCAAATGCCAGTGTGGGCAGTTGACAAACATACATTCAGAGGAAGACATGGATGCAGCACCAGTAAAATTCTCAGTACTAAGCCTGAGGGAATGTCAGAGTCTCAATACACTGAGTTCCATGGCCCCAGAGAAAAGAGGGATATCACAAGTTTCTTCGAAGAAGGCGTGCTGTGTGCTGAGGAAGCCCTTCTTGAAAATCCATTCTGGGAGAAAACCCAAGCCATTTATTTCCTGTTTGAAAAAAGGAAACAAACGACACATCGAATGACAAAAAAGTACTACCAGGACCTTCAAATTGACTGTCCTCTGCTTTTCCTTTCACTGGAACCATGTGCCATGGACACAGTTAAGAAATGTAAGCATGATGAAAACATGGCAGAAGTACCCAAGATCAAAGAAAGGGTGACAGACTTTAAGCTCCATGGTCCACTCCTGCAGAAACCGGTGAACTCGAACAAGGTTTACACATGTGCTGACCTGGAGAACAGTAAAGCTATGAAAGGTCCTTATCACAGTAAAGACAAGCTTAATCAAACCATGTTTGTCCACCAGGTGATGTGTGAAGTTTTCAGTGACTTGCACACATTGGCAGCTGAGGCCATTCCACCTTTCATCACTTTTCCACTCTTGCAAGGCTACGGAGCCACCATGGAAATCTCTTCCATCACCTTCCATGATTACATATCCCAGTCCACAATCAAAGATGCAGAGTTCATGACAAGAGAAAGCCTTGGTATTGTACAAATGCACAAGCTACTGCCAGAACAAGTTTCACAGATTCCTGTCAGTCTATGGGCACACTTCCTCTATTGATATGTCCTCAACATTGGTGATTCTGGTCTTTACAATGCCCTGACTGACTTACAACTGACATTCTTCTATGGCATCGATATGGAAGAGAAGCGTGGTAAGGTCAAATCCACCGGGTCTCTGCTGAATGTCATGTTCACAAAGCTACCCACGCATGAGCTTGGTGAGGCAATAATTGACTCTGTGAAAAGTCAAAAACTTGAACTGCTTCAACTTGTGTCTAGACAACTCGATTATTCAAAACTAGACCACCTAGCACAACAGCATGACATCATATTCGACTCTTCATTGTTCATCCAAAGAATAGCAGAAGTCTGTCGGATTGTTGCCAGTCTATGAACATTCACAGTTGTTTTTGCATTGAACCATTAAAAGAAGAAAAATGTATAAAAGAATTGTTCATTTCTTGTTTCAATGACACTGGAGATGTAGTAGTATGTTCATTGAAGGTAACACATGGCCATCATAAGATAGATCTACAGATGTAATGTTTTATGAGAGTGAATAAAGAAATGACTCGTAAAATATGTGGCTGTTCTAATTCCAATTACTCCAATTATGTTGGTGATGGATAAACATTGAGGAATGATGTTATTTCAAGAGAAAAGAGAGACAATTGTCAGTGTTTCTTTTTCAGTCTTTATTTCAGTACCACTCTAGAAAATTGAAAGGATTACATTCTGTACACTTTAGCAACCCAAGTTGGTTCTGGTGGTCTTCACTTAGGTAGCAGGGTTCTTCATCATCCAAAAGTATCCTATTGTTGAGATCACACAAGTTGTTCCATTCCTTCTTACTCATCGATATAGCAACATCTCCATTTCTTGGCGAAATGCCTTGAATGTTCAACCAACATTTGGCTATTTCGACAGTCTTGCAGGCAGGGCATACATTCAGATATATTGGTCCTCCAAGGTGAAGGAGTGACTCTTCCACCCAGCAATTTCTGTGGTCTGTGTCTGGGTCGACATCTTTTTCCAGACGGGCATTGACTTCAGATTCGTGAGAGAAAAGCCTCGCCAATCTTTGTCTTGAAAGGGAAAACACCTTCCTTTCTTGGCCTTGTGGATCGATCTCCATTTCTACTTCCTGACATTCCACATTCACATGGATCAAAACAGATCGTCCATCCCCGATATCGTAGTGCTCCATTTTGTTACAATAAAAATATCACTTATGAGATCGTAGTAAACTTTGATGATTCAGACAAAATACAATTCCTAAATCTTTGATTCATTCAATGGGGTCCAATGATAAAACAAAGTTATTACTGAGGTTCAATAATTTACTGAGTGGTTGCAGAGATGACAGACAGCCAACGATTGCATCGTTGCATCCTAGAAAATTCTTTGTATGGATTGCTTGCTCATTCAAATGCTATGGTTCAAAAGCTACACGAAAATGGTTCTGTCAGTGCAGGTACTTTAGAGAGAATGAAAGTGGGATGGAAAGCATATCAACATGCATATGAGAGAAATCAGCGTGCACAGCATGCGCCACCTCCGCCTCCTGTTCCCAGCCGTCCACCATGAGACAATTTGCCTTGTATGGAAGAGATATAAAAGATCATAATGAAATGTAAAAGTTTTTTTATTCACTTTCTCAAATCAAGGATATTTTTAAAACGAAGTGGAGTGTTCAGAAATTCTCCCCTGGCAAAGCTTGCCAATAGTTTATACATGGGGCAGCTGGCAGAATCAAAACGTGATTGCATGATGGGATCTATCATGTTCTTTATTTGTTCAGGAAGGGGAAGGGTATCAACATCGCATGAAAATTCTGTGTTCACCTTGGCATTTTTCATCACATGGTCTTTGATAACTTTCACACAGCTACTTTGGAGACTAAATCCTTGTCCAAACCTGAACTTTTCCAAAACTGCCTTAGCTTCCCTCTGTGCTATCCCAGACCTCTCCCTTTCATCAACATTGACAGTCTGTAGCAAGTATTGCATGTCACGAGGGGCCATCATCAGCAAGAATGTATGCATCATCAAGTGAAACTCATCTATTAGTCTCATTGGAATTGGCCTTTCACTCATGTCTGAATTTTCCATGAACTTCAGCATCTCTTTCTTTCTCTTCTCTGCTGCAGGAAGGTTCTTCATAGTGAAAATCATTCCAGGAGCAATATCTTGACAATGGGTGGAAGGAGTTTCTCTGGAGCTGGGGAATGGAAAGGGCACCAAGAAAAAAAATTCCATCAAAGCCTTTTCCCATGCACCAAATGACAAAACCTCTTTCCCCTCATCTCCCCACTCACCCATCAACTCCCTGCATGACTCTATCCATTCCTCTCTTGTCAAGGTATCCCAATATTTCTTCACCTCACATGCATCATAAGGTTCCTTGTGATTAGTCAGATAGTTGTCTCTATGCTGTTTTGCTTTCCTTTCACTGAACCTCATTCTAAGGCCTTGCGAATGCAACATAAAAGACGATTAATACATGTGCCAGACATGAAAGGTAGAATCGAAGTTAGTCATGAAATAAACAGACACAAAATGTATTCTTCAGTTCTTTTTATTGTCATTTTTGATCGCCACATGGAAAATCACCAATCAAAGAGAAATATCTTCGATATCTTGTAGCTTGCTCTCACAAGACATATGATACTTCTTTAAATAATCATCATAATCATCGTTATCATTGTCTGGTAGTGTTCTCTCACAAGACATATCATACTCCTTTGAGTAATCATCATCATCTTCGTCATCATCATCGTTGTCGTCATTTTCTTCATCATCATCAGTTTCGTCCCCCTCTTCTTGGTAGATCTCTTTCGAAAGAAAAGGAAACTTGGGGGGTAGATCCTTGAGGGCATTCTGGGACTCCTTTAATGCCTGTTTTTCGTCATCTATTCTCTTCTTCTCAAGCTCATGGCGGACACTCTGGAGAAGCCTTTCTTTGACTGATAGTTCCTTATGCTTTGCTTTCACATGAACCAATAGATTACGCTGAGGGTGGCTACAGAGGGGGCACAATATACCTTTCTTCATATCCATCATTGAGTTTCACCAAACACCACCCTTGCTTGTAGAAGTCTGGTTATGAATGTCTATGAAATCCAATCTCATTTTAGATGAAATCAGTGGATTAACTGGTCATTGGTCCCACTGACCAATTTCAGGTTGATGAAGACGTTTCAACCTCTTAACATGTCAATGAGAAAGTCCACTTGGCCAACTGAGATGAAATCACTAATTTGGCTAGTTGATGGAGGAGTTAAACATCGGACAAAACACACTTTCAACTGGCACAGGTGCCACTAGCAAGGTGGGATGAAATCTGTGAATATATGTGATATGAAAAGTTGATGGGGAAACCTGAAATGGATCAAAACAACCTTTCTTCCAGTAAAGTCGCACTGGACAACAGGAATAAAGTCTGTGAAAACAGCTTATTTGGGAAGTTGATGGGGAATTTTGAAATGGCCCAAAAGGAGCCTTTTAACCTGTACAAGTCCCACTGGCCAACTGGGATGAAGTCTGTGAAAACAGCTGATTTGAGGATTTTATGGGGAATTTTGAAATGGCCAAAAGTATACTTCAAGTGAGATGAAGTCTGTGGAAATAGCTGATTTGAGGAGTTATTGGGGAATTTAGAAATGGCCAAAAGTTTGCTTCAAGTGAGATGAAGTCTATAAAAATGCCTGATATGAGGAGTTCATGGGGAATTTTGAAATGGCCAAAAGTATGCTTAAGTGAGATGAAGTGTGTGAAAACAGCTTATTTGAGGAGTTGATTGGGAATTCTGAAATGGCCCAAAAGCAGCCTTTATTTCAGTAGAAGTACACTGGCCAAGTGGAATGAAGTTTGTGAAAACACCTGATTTGAGGAGTTGATGGAAATTTAGAAATGGCCAAAAGTATGCTTGAAGTGAGATGAAGTCTGTGAAAACAGCTGATTTGAGGAGTTGATGGGGAATTTAGAAATGGCCAAAAGAATGCTTCAAGAGGATTTGATGGGAATTTAGAAATGGCCAAACAGTATGCTTCAAGTGAGATGAAGTCTGTGAAAACAGGCGATTTGAGGAAGGAGTTGATGGGGAATTTAGAAATGGCCAAAAGTATGCTTCAAGTAAGATGAAGTCTGTAAAATGCCTGATTTGAGGAGTTCATGGGAAATTTTGAAATGGCCAAAAGTATGCTTAAGTGAGATGAAGTGTGTTCAAACAGTTTATTTGAGGAGTTGATTGAGAATTTAGAAATGGCCAAAAGAATGCTTCAAGTGAGATGAAGTCTGTGAAAACAGCTGATTTGAGGAGTTGATGGGTTATTTAGAAATGGCCAAAAGTATGCTTCAAGTGAGCTTCAAATGAGATTGAGTCTGTGAAAACAGCTGATTTGAGGAGTTGATGGGGAATTTAGAAATGGCCAAAAGTATGCTTCAAGTGAGATGAAGTCTGTGAAAACAGCTGATTTGAGGAGTTGATGGGAATTTAGAAATGGCCAAAAGTATGCTTCAAGCGAGATGAAGTCTGTGAAAACAGCTGATTTGAGGAGTTGATGGGGAATTCTGAAATGGCCCAAAAGCAGTCTTTCTTCCATTTATGTCCCACTGGCCAATTGGGATGAAGTCTGTGAAAGCAGCTGAAATGAGGAGTTGATGGGAATTTAGAAATGACCAAAAGGACACTTCAAATGAGATGAAGTCTGAGAAAACAGCTGAATTGAGTAGTTGATGGGGAAGTCTGGAATGGTTTAAAACACCCTTTCCTTCAGTAGATGTCCACTGGCCAAAGGGGGTAAAGTCTGTTAAAACAGCTGAATTGAGGAGTTGATGGGGCATTTGAAATGGCCCCAAAACAGCATTTCTTCCGTTTATGCCCCACTGGCCAATTGGGATGAAGTCTGTGAAAACAGCTGATTTGAGGAGTTGATGGGAATTTAGAAATGAGCAAAAGGACACTTCAAATGAGATGAAGTCTGTGAAAACAGCTGAATTGAGGAGTTGATGGGGAAGTCTGAAATGGTTTAAAACACCCTTTCTTTCAGTAGATGTCCACTGGCCAAAGGGGGTGAAGTCTGTGAAAACAGCTGAATTGAGGAGTTGATGGGGCATTTGAAATGGCCCCAAAACAGCATTTCTTCCATTTATGCCCCACTGGCCAATTGGGATGAAGTCTGTGAAAACAGCTGAATTGAGGAGTTGATGGGAAATTAGAAATGACCAAAAGCATACTTCAAGTGAGATGAAGTCTGTGAAAACAGCTGAATTGACGACTTGATGGGGAAGTCTGAAATGGTCCGAAACACCCTTTCTTTCAGTAGACATCCACTGGCCAAGTGGGATGAAGTTTGTGAAAACACCTGATTTGAGGAGTTGATGGGAATTTAGAAATGACCAAAAAGTATGCTTCAAGTGAAATGAACTCTGTGAAAACAGGTGATTTGAGGAGTTGATAGGGAATTTAGAAATGGCCAAAAGTATGCTTCAAGTGAGATGAAGTCTGTAAAATGCCTGATTTGAGGAGTTCATGGGGAATTTTGAAATGGCCAAAAGTATGCTTAAGTGAGATATAGTGTGTGCAAACAGCTTATTTGAGGAGTTGGGAATTTGGGAATTCTGAAATGGCCCAAAAGCAGCCTTTCGTCCACTTATGTCCCACTGGCCAATTGGGATTAAGTCTGAAAACAGCTCAATTGAGGAGTTGATGGGAATTTAGAAATGACCAAAAGGACAATTCAAATAAGATGAAGTCTGTGAAAACAGCTGATTTGAGGAGTTGATGGGGAATTCTGAAATGGCCCAAAAAGCAGCCTTTCTTCCAGTAGAAGTCCACTGGCCAATTGGGATGAAGTCTGTGAAATCAGCTGAATTAAGGAGTTGATGGGGAAGTTTAAATGTCCCAAAACACCTTTCTTCCAGTCCTTGTCCCACTGGCCAAGTTGGATGAAGTCATTGGATTTGAGCTGAAATGTGAAGTTGATGGAAGTTCCCAAGTGTACTTGAAAGTACATGTAGTCCACTCCCCAAATCAGATGAAACAAGATCTCATTTTCCTCCCAAACTCAAAGTACCAGATCAATTGGATTGGGGAGGATTCATCCATAGAAACTTCCAACTGTGCTTTGAAAAGATGCAAGCATGAATTGAATTCTAGGGATAAATCCCTCAAATCAAAATTGAATTTCACAACTTGCACTCGAGGCTACTTCAGAGACCCAATCATTCCATTGCATCTGAGCCACATGTGCAGTGACCTCACTGCCTCTGGTTCCAGCCTGAACAGGGCTTTCACACAAACTGTCTTCTGTAAAATTGAATTTTACAGCTGTCTCCTGAGGGTACCTCAGGAGAGCAGAAACATTTACACATTCGGAGGTGACATCCCTTTCTAGAGGGGAAATGTATGATTCATACATTGGTAGGTCACCACAGTGAATGGCGAGGCAGGGGCCATTCACACCTTGAGTGATCGACTTTGGACAGTTGTGACAAGCTCTGAAACTTTATCGACCTAGACTTGGTCCTGTTTTCCCGGGGCAGGACTGGGTCGACCGTTGAAGTTGCTCTGTGTTTTCCCGGGGCAGAGAGCTTCTTGTTTCAGGTTTGGCACATTGACCTAAGTCGGGCATTCAAGACTTATTATGGTTCTGACATTCGATTGGCCATCTTATGTCAGGACCATTGTGTGTGTGTGTGTGTGTGTGTGTGTGTGTGAGTGCTACTAACCCATTGTCTCACTGTCATTGATGATGCATCTACTGTGATTATTGATGTATGTCTAATCAACTACCTTCCTTTTCAGCTGTCAGGTATGTACAGTGGGCGCAACATAGCAGGCCTGTGCGCTTGGTTGGTTGCGACAGCCAGTGGCGAGGGTGGGGCCACTGGAATTTTTTTTTGAGATAAAGAACACTTTCGGCCATTTTTGTCTAAATTTCTAGTGGGGTGAAACATCCAAAGGCGAATTGCTGGCAGATGCAAGTAACCTCGGCCCGGTACGGTGGACGCAACATAGCAGGCCTCTGCGCTTGGTTGGTTGTGACAGCCAGTGGCGAGGGAGGGGCCACTGGAATTTTTTTTTTGAGATAAAGAACACTTTCGGCCATTTTTGTCTAAATTTCTAGTGGGGTGAAACATCCAAAGGCGAATCGCTGGCAGATGCAAGTAACCTCGGACCGGTACGGTGGGCGCAACATAGCAGGCCTCTGTGCTTGGATGGTTGTGACAGCCAGTGGCGAGGGTGGGGCCACTGGCATCGTATTTATGATTTCCCTTTTTCACAGCCTTGTTTGAACACCTCGTCAAGAGGAGTTGCCTTTTGTTGTGCTTTATTTCTTGAGCACCCGTGGGTCTAGAGTGATTCAAGCACTCTTTAATGATCAGGCCTGCATCGTGTATGTACACGATGTAGCACCGTGAGGATATACACCTTTGACTGTTCTTGCAACAAACAGTGAGTGCTTATGCGCTATTTTTATTTTTTTGTATATCCGGTGCCTCGGGAGAGCCAGGGTAGTCGGTCCGCTGTGGAGGGTTTGGGCTGGTTAGGTGTACGTCACAAAGCTCCTTTCACTGGCTGTTTCCTTCATATGTGGTAGGATCGACTCTTATTTGCTTTGGCTACTTTATGTTCATCCAAATTCCATTACCCTTTGCATGGAAACTTGAAGCGGTGGGGAACCGAGAATGCTGATCTGTGGCTTCGGGTCGTGCGGAGGCTGGTTCGGTGTACGTCACAAAGCTCCTTTCACTGGCTTCTTCACCTTGACAGTGTTGTTTGTTGCAGAACGATGCGAAACGGCACAGATCCTTTCTCGGTTCTTGCGCCAATTCTTGGTGCAGAAGTGCATTGGCTGGACCGGTACGCTGGACGCAACATAGCAGGCCTCTGCGCTTAGTTGGTTGCGACAGCCAGTGGCGAGGGTGGGGCCACTGGAATTTTTTTTGAGATAAAGAACACTTTCGGCCATTTTTGTCTAAATTTCTAGTGGGGTGAAACATCCAAAGGCAAATTGCTGGCAGATGCAAGTAACCTCGGACCGGTACGGTGGGCGCAACATAGCAGGCCTCTGTGCTTGGATGGTTGTGACAGTCAGTGGCGAGGGTGGGGCCACTGGCATCGTATTTATGATTTCCCTTTTTCACAGCCTTGTTTGAACACCTCGTCAAGAGGAGTTGCCTTTTGTCGTGCTTTATTTCTTGAGCACCCGTGGGTCTAGAGTGATTCAAGCACTCTTTAATGATCAGGCCTGCATCGTGTATGTACACGATGTAGCACCGTGAGGATATACACCTTTGACTGTTCTTGCAACAAACAGTGAGTGCTTATGCGCTATTTTTATTTTTTTGTATATCCGGTGCCTCGGGAGAGCCAGGGTATTCGGTCCGCTGTGGAGGGTTCGGGCTGGTTAGGTGTACGTCACAAAGCTCCTTTCACTGGCTGTTTCCTTCATATGTGGTAGGATCGACTCTTATTTGCTTTGGCTACTTTATGTTCATCCAAATTCCATTAGCCTTTGCATGGAAACTTGAAGCGGTAAGGAACCGAGAATGCTGATCTGTGGCTTCGGGTCGTGCAGAGGCTGGTTGGGTGTACGTCACAAAGCTCCTTTCACTGGCTTCTTCACCTCGACAGTGTTGTTTGTTGCAGAACGATGCGAAACGGCACAGATCCTTTCTCGGTTCTTGCGCCAATTCTTTGTGCAGAAGTGCATTGGCTGGACCGGTACGGTGGACGCAACATAGCAGGCCTCTGCGCTTGGTTGGTTGCGACAGCCAGTGGCGAGGCTGGGGCCACTGGAATTTTTTTTTGAGATAAAGATCACTTTCGGCCATTTTTGTCTAAATTTCAAGACAGGTGAAACATCCAAAGGCATCCTGCTGGCAGATGTAAGTAACCATTTTCATCACCATCACTTCATCACTTCACACATCATCATTGCATTTGGGGATTTTCTTAACCATGTGTCCAGTACAGGATGCATTCATATTGTGATATAACATGTCTAATCCATTACCTTCCTTTTCAGCTGTCCGGTATGTACGCAGGACGCAACATAGCAGGCCTATACGCTTGGTTGGTTGTGACAGCCAGTGGCGAGGGTGGGGCCACTGGCAATCTGTTTCCTACATGTTTCTATCCACTCTCATGTGTTTGAATGTTGTGCCGTCCTGTGTTTTACCATGGTTATCTCGTGTACAATGGCAGGCTAAGAGAAAAAGGACATGGAAAGGAATCATCATTGTCATTATCAGTGGAAGGACTACACACACACTATATGGATACTTAGCTTCATCATCATTGTCATCATCACTGGAAGGACTACACACTTACTACATGGAAACTTAGCTTCTTAGAAAAGGTAGGCAACCAAACACACTTAGCTTCTTAGTGTAGGCAGGCATTTAGCTTCTTAGAGTAGGCAGGCATACAAACACACTTAGCTTCTTAGAGTAGGCAGGCATACAAACACACTTAGCTTCTTAGAGTAGGCAGGCATATGACATACTTAGCTTCTTAGAGTAGGCAGGCATACAAACACACTTAGCTTCTTAGAGTAGGCAGGCATATGACATACTTAGCTTCTTAGAGTAGGCAGGCATACAAACACACTTAGCTTCTTAGTGTAGGCAGGCATACAAACACACTTAGCTTCTTAGAGTAGGCAGGCATACAAACACACTTAGCTTCTTAGAGTAGGCAGGCATATGACATACTTAGCTTCTTAGATTAGGCAGGCATACAAACACACTTAGCTTCTTAGAGTAGGCAGGCATATGACATACTTAGCTTCTTAGAGTAGGCAGGCATACAAACACACTTAGCTTCTTAGTGTAGGCAGGCATACAAACACACTTAGCTTCTTAGAGTAGGTAGGGCTATAGGAGGTGGCAAACCAAACGGATGGTCACCACTGTTGACAGCGAGGATGGGGCTGTTGACACCATAAAAAATACAAAAACACATAAAAACAGGTATGAAAAGCATATAAAAAGGTACACACATAAAAACAGGACAAAAGGTACAAACATATAAAAGGTACACACAAAAAGAGGTCAAAAGGTATAGACCAATACACACTTAGCTTCTTAGAGTAGGCAGGCATACAAACACACTTAGCTTCTTAGAGTAGGCAGGCATATGACATACTTAGCTTCTTAGAGTAGGCAGGCATACAAACACACTTAGCTTCTTAGTGTAGGCAGGCATACAAACACACTTAGCTTCTTAGAGTAGGCAGGCATATGACATACTTAGCTTCTTAGAGTAGGCAGGCATATGACATACTTAGCTTCTTAGTGTAGGCAGGCATACAAACACACTTAGCTTCTCAGAGTAGGCAGGCATATACACACTTAGCTTCTTAGAGTAGGTAGTGCTAAAGGAGGTGGCAAACCAAATGGATGGTCACCACTGTTGACAGCGAGGATGGGGCTGTTGACACCATAAAAAATACAAAATCACATCAAACAGGTATGAAAGGCATATAAGAAGGTACGCACATAAAAACAGGACAAAAGGTACACACAAAAAGAGGTCAAAAGGTATAAACATATACACACTTAGCTTCTTAGAGTAGGCAGGCATACAAACACACTTAGCTTCTTAGAGTACGCAGGCATACAAACACACTTAGCTTCTTAGATTAGGTAGGGGTAAAGGAGGTGGCAAACCAAATGGATGGTCACCACTGTTGACAGCGAGGATGGGGCTGTTGACACCATAAAAAATACAAAAACACATAAAAAAGGTATGAAAAGCATATAAAAATGTACACACATAAAAACAGGTCAAAAGGTATAACCACAAAAAAAAGGTACACACATAAAAACAGGTATGAAAGGCATATAGAAAACAGTACACACATAAAAAGAGGTCAAAAGGTACACACATTTAAAACAGGTCAAAAGGTATAACCACAAAAAAAAGGTACACACATAAAAACAGGTATAAAAGGCATATAAAAAGCAGTACACACATAAAAAGAGGTCAAAAGGTACACACAGTTAAAACAGGTAGACACATAAAAGGGGGTATGAAAAGCATATACACACTTAGCTTCTTAGAGTAGGTAGGGGTAAAGGAGGTGGCAAACCAAAAGGATGGTCACCACTGTTGACAGCGAGGATGGGGCTGTTGACATCATAAAAAATACAAAAACACATAAAAACAGGTATGAAAAGCATATAAAAAAGGTATGCACATGGAAACAGGTCAAAAGGTATAACCACAAAAAAAAAGGTATACACATAAAAACAGGTATGAAAGGCAAATAAAAAACAGTACACACATAAAAACAGGTCAAAAGGTACACACAGTTAAAACAGGTAGACACATAAAAGGAGGTATGAAAACCATATACACACTTAGCTTCTTAGAGTAGGTAGGGCTATAGGAGGTGGCAAACCAAATGGATGGTCACCACTGTTGACAGCGAGGATGGGGCTGTTGACACCATAAAAAATACAAAAACACATAAAAACAGGTATGAAAAGCATATAAAAAGGTACACACATAAAAACAGGACAAAAGGTACAAACATATAAAAGGTACACACAAAAAGAGGTCAAAAGGTATAGACATATACACACTTAGCTTCTTAGAGTAGGCAGGCATACAAACACACTTAGCTTCTTAGAGTAGACAGGCATACAAACACACTTAGCTTCTTAGAGTAGGCAGGCATATACACACTTAGCTTCCTAGAGTAGGTAGGGGTAAAGGAGGTGACAAACCAAAAGGATGGTCACCACTCTTGACGACGAGGATGGGGCAGTTGACACCATAAAAAATACAAAAACATAAAAACAGGTATGAAAAGCATATAAAAAGGTATGCACATGGAAACAGGTCAAAAGGTACACACAGTTAAAACAGGTAGACACATAAAAGGAGGTATGAAAAACATATAAAAAGGTACATGAATAAAAAAAACCTCAAAAGTTACACCCATGAAAAAAGGTGAAAAGGTACACACATAAATACAGGTCAAAAGGTACACACATGAAAAAAGGTCAAAAAGTACACTCATGAAAACAGGAATGAACAGTGTATAAAAATGTACACAGATGACAACAGGTATGAAAGGCATATAAAATGGTACACACATAAATTCAGGTCAAAAGGTACACATATACAAAAGGTCAAAAGCTACACACACTAAAAAATGGGAAATGGAGGTGGCACCACTGTTAACAGACAGAATGTCGCTGTTGACACTATAAAAATACAAAAACAGGTATGAAAAGCATAGTAAAAACTGGTGCACACATAAAACAAGTCAAAACAGTTACACACATATATAAAAAGGTACACACATAAAAAGAGGTATGAAAAACATATAAAAAGGTGCATGCATAAAACGAGGTCAAAAGGTACACACATGAAAAAAGGGTAAAGGAAATGGCTAACCAAAAAGGATGGTCACGACTGTTAACAACGAGGATGTGGCTGTTGACACCATAATAAATACAAAAACAGGTTCAAAAAGCATATTAAAAGGTACACACATAAAAAAAAAGGTTAGAGTAGGCTGGCATGGGACACACACTTGAGAATGAGTGGCTGGCCCTGCAGTTGCACAAAAACAAAGTGGAGAAAGAAGAATAAAAAACGGCCCTTTTTAGAGCCACCATACATTCAGAATAGTCTCTCTGAACATTTTGAATTCTTTTATACAGTTTTAAAATAAAAAGGACAAGAAATTCTAGGTGTTTCCTGTGTGTTGTTTTTTTTTCTTTTCCTTTTAGTTGTCATGCAGATATTTAAGACTCTGACCCATAAAACTAATTATACACCCATGACAAGATGGGTCTGAACTTAAAGAAGTTGTTATTTCTGGAAGTTTTATAAGCAGTATTCATACATCATCTAATTTTAACACCAGAAACAGATTTTACACCCATAGAAAAAAAGGTGCTGCACAACTCTGTTCTATGGTACTTGAAGGTTTTAGGCCTTTGCCAACACCGTCACCTACTTTTCCAGGCTGTGGCCTACTTTTCCAGTTGTATGACCTACTCTTTTTACAGCTCTGTACCTCTGTGACCTACTTTTGGATGAAGATATTGCCAGTGTTACAACCTAATATGCTAATTTTGATTGATCATGTGATTACCAAGTGTCTCATGGTAGTGTTACAATATTTAAATCAATACCTAATATATTAATTTTCATTGGGTCATGTGATCACTAAGTATATAAAACTCTGTAGAACTGAAATCACCATCTGTGTGGGGCTAGCTGTTGAAAATGCAGGACTATCCAGCACTCAAAACTAGCATCAGCCAAAGGAAGGCAAACCAGCTTTCAGATCGTGCTCACTTTGAAGATGAAGCAAAACCATATGGCACATGTGATGTGAAGAAGCATTGGAATGAACTCATGCGAGAGAATTGGATAGAGTCATGCAAGTACTTGCATGGTGAGTGGGGACCTGATGCTGAAGAAGTCATGTCTTTTGGTCCCTGGGAAAAAGGCCTGCTGGAATTCTTTTTCTTGGCCCCCTATGCCTTCCCGGTGTCAGGAGAAGTACCTTCAGCCCGGTGTCAAGAATTAATCCCAGCAGTGATGCAGAATTTCGAGGATGTTAACGATCTAAAGAAAGACTATATTGCACTCCTGGAGGCGGAAAAAAAATATTTATCAGGAGAAAGCCATCAAGACATAGACATTGTTCACATGCTTTTATGTTACCGGACGCTCTATAATCGTTCCATTGTCATGCAAAAGCTTTTAACGCATATCAATATGGACAGTAAAGAAAGGAGTAGGATAGCACAGAAAGAAGCTCATGCAGTGCTGTGGAAGTTCAAGTTCGGCCAAGGCTTCAGTCTCCAAGGTAGCTGTATTCAAGTCATCAGAGACCTTGTCTTGGGAGGAAGTATTTCCTGGCATCAGGCACAATCACACATATCTGACACAGAATTTTCTTGCAGAGTTGATACCCTACCCCTGCCTGACTCCATGAAGAACATGATAGATCCCATCATGCCGCTACGTTTTGATTCTGCCAGTTGTCCAATGTACAAACTTTTGGTGAGCTTTGCCAGAGGAGAATGGCTGAACACTCCACTCCGCATCAAGTATTTGTTCTATACCGATGGAGATGACTTTGATGACCAGTTTTATATTGATAATGATGATGATGATGAAGATGTTTAATATCTTATTTTTAGATGTACATATATCAAATATCCAATAAACACAAAAGACAAAGTTATAAGACATGGTCATTGTCTGTATATTAGACTACAGTATGCAGTCCCATTGAAAGTCTTAGGAGATAGCAGAAGGTGGTTCTAGCCGGGATGTGAAAAGGCACCTCATTTTCAATGTTTTCAATTGTGTAGAATCCCTTTCTGGGGTCAGATTTGCAGAATCCAAGCCGACTGTCGAGATAAACCCCCACACCACTGATTTCACCCCTCTGTGACCTACTTTTCAGGGCTGTGACCTACTTTTCCAGTCATGTGACCTTCTCTCCCTCCAACCCGACCAAGATACCCCTTATGGATGAAGACACTCCATCATGTCAGTGCAAGTTGTCCTCATCAACTATATAGAGGTGGAGTTGACCCTCCAGCTACAGGTCTCCTCAGTAGCTCAGTTGGATAGAGTGCCAGACTTGTGTGTGAGAGGTCTGGGGTTCAAATCCCTCTGGGGACAAAAAGAGTTGTCCTGACAGTGGTCGCGTCTGTAAGTGTCGGTAGAGAGACTGCAGTGAACCTTCAGTGTTCTGGTCTGCTAGGAGGCCTGCACTGATCCGCTTCTGCCCGCAGAGGCTGTGTATTTGCGACTGGTAAAGAGATAGCAGATATCAGTTAGTCTATGAAGGTGGTCCTAGCCGGGAGGGGAAAAGGCTGACATGGACCAGTGGAGACTCTGAGAAAAGGTTGTGAAAGCAGCCATCCCACGCTATCTGTCTGTGGTACGGTCATAGTACGCTTGGCCACAGTCACCAGTTGGTCATCAGGTGTGTCAGCTTCGCCAGGGTCAGCAGCCAGGATGTGTTCGCAGTGGTTGACTATGACTGGAATCTGTCGAAAGACTCTATCTTCCTGGGGGATGTTTTTATTGCGAATCTGACCCAAGAAACATATGTTCTACACCTGCAAAGCTCTCTAATGATGATACAGTCAATTCAGGGACAATTGATGAAAGCATATGAAGAACAGAGGATAAAACAGTGAATCCTGGGTCAAATGTGTTGTACTTTGAAACACCTGAAAGGGACAAAATGTCTTTCCTGCAAACACCTTCAACTTTCTATTTACTTGTTTTACACTTGATGGCCAAACCCTTCAGTAACACCAAATAGGTGACTTTTGGCTTTTCAACCAAAGGTGATTTGGGAATCAAATTTTGATGCAATCACATGTAGGTATTTGCCGAATTGGTGATATTGAAATTGAATTTTACTGAAGTTTCCAAAGTTGATGAGGGTATGCTCATTTATGCAAAAGTTTTGTAGTCAAAATGGAGCTACTCACAGAATGGGATCTATCCGCTCAAGAAGTTACCGAAGAAGATATACAGTACAAGGAAGACTGTTGTTGCATACTATTGCATACAAAAATGAGGAGATACCCAAAAGGTCCCTCGAAGGTGCACCAGAGCACACAAGAGAGCTTTTCAATTTCTGGATGTGCGTCCACAACATTTTCAATAGGAAATGTAAAGGAGAATGTGACATTTTCCAGATTCAGCTTGAGTCTTTTATCAATAGTGAGGACAAAGATGAAAGGTCAAAAGTCTCCAGAGGAGTACTCATCTGCTTCACCTTTCCAGAGGCAGATTTCAACGTCTACTTCTCGTTGGCTGCTACGGCTGTGTTGGCTCTAGTGGGAGGTTTCCTGTCTGAATCGGAGGTGTTGGTCAAGGATATGAAATGGACAGAGTTGGAAAAGGCATTACAGCTATTTGATCCAGTTACTGGCTCAAGCAAATCATCAAAGAGGAAGTTGAAGAAGGTGAAACCACAAGCAGGAAAGCCCACTTTCAAGACCACTGTGGATTTAGACAACTTCATTAAAAGATACCAGCTACATCAGTTTCTTTGGTCAGAAAAGAGACATGGAGACTCAGAAGATGACTGGGATAAGAGGGCGGACATGTTTTCACCACGGTATGTCTTCGAGTTCGGTTCACGGTTTAGTGAGGTGTACCGAGATATGATTTCATATGCAAGAGTGAAATCAAAGACCACGACACAGGCAACCTTTTCAGCAAACTTCAAAACCTTCAAAGAAACAGTTAAAGGATTGAATAAGATGGATATCTATGACAACATCTTGCAGAGGCTATTGAACCTGGTCGAATGGGATGGAACCATAAAAAAAGGGTTCTCTTTGGACTTGAAGGACTGCATTGCATGGAGGATCTCTGGCAGCCATTGCAACATGGATGGTAGATTCTTCCACAAGAACAGATTCTATGAGAGATTGAATGATGAAGAACTTTCCATGGGACAAAGCAGGAAGAGAAATGGTGGGAATGTAGGTTGACCCACAGATAAGATGCAGAAACTTCAAGCAGCTGCTGCCACCCTTACTCACAAGAAAAACAACCACAGAAATGAAGGATTATGCAAGCCAGACTTTGAGATGCTCTATCCCAGAACAGCTGAGATACTGAGTCATTTGGAAGGTGTTGCAACTGGTAATGGAGAAGACATCACTTCTTACTTCATCAAGGACTGTAATGCTGAGTTCATGATCAAGCTATACATGGAGAACATGAGAACTGGCTTGGATTGCGGGAGAGCCCGTCAGAATCAATACAACTACATCGGTAAATTGTATGATGTATTCCAGGATGGGCACCTGAACTCTGTTGATGGAAGATATTCTGCTCCCTTTGCACTCTGGAGGACTGCTGATGTAGAACCTTCTCAGTGCATGATGGCCACTGTGTTGTATGCTATGGGAAAGATAACAAGTGTGAAACAACTGATGGTGGAATTCTGCCAGATTCTGTTTAACAACATCATCTCGTTCACAACCCTTCAATACAAGCCCTGGATTGTGATGACAGGTCCTCCTGGTGCTGGCAAGTCCCACACTGCAAAAGCAGCTGGAGTGATCATTAAAGGGACTGGTGTGTGTGTGAACGAATAAGGATTTCAAAAGGAGGACTATGTGACATGTAAATCTGCAGCTGCCACACCCGACGATGCATACGAGAGAGTGTCTGGAACAAAATTCATGGAAGAATGGAAGGGTGGTGAGGGAAATGAGAACAAGTACTCTGCTGACATCTCATTGGAGGCTACCATGATGAAGGATATATTCGATAATGGCATGGTCAGAAGTGAGAGATGTGTCAAGAAGGACAAGTCTGAAAAGATCGGAACTAGGAAAGATGTAGCACTGAATGACAGGTCATGGGTCATACTGGCCAATGGATTTTCTGCATGCCCAAGCTTAGTGGACAGGTTATTGATCTATCATGCACCTGACATCAAAGTGAAGCATCATGCAATGGATGACAAGAAAACACGAGACAAACTTGATGACAAGAGACTCCCTCAATACTTTTCATTCCTAAGGTTCCACATCTCTGAAGGGATTAACCGGAGCAGGCTAGGCCTTGAGATGAAAGAGTGCAGAGCTCACGAAGACTTGGATCAATATGAAATGCTGTTGACATTTGACAGGATGGAGGAAGTCCTGGAAGAGATGGGGTACAAGAAACTGTTGACTACAAGAAGAAAGATACAAATCACACACATTGCCAAGGTCCTTTCATACTGGAGAGCAGTGACAGAGGTGTTTGGGTACAGTCATCCAGAAAGTTGGAGCGGTCAAAGTCTAGGAAGTCAACTCAAACTTGACAAACAATATCTTGCAGTAAAGAGTGAGGAACAGTTGGCAAAGATGGTAGAAGAAAGAGAAGTCCTCGACCCTTCAGCCATTGTTGTCTGCTGCCACAATGGTACTGAAATTCAAAAACTACACCCAAGAAGTGCTGCAAATCATATGTGTTCATTTCATCGATCCTACTTGCATTTTTGTTGAAGATGGCATCACCTCCATGAAGCTGACTACCAGTCTCAAGAAGATGTGTAGAGACCTCAAAAGTGTATCCTGTTCACTGAATCCATCAGAGATAAAAGACTCCATCTCTGATCTTGAGGAAATGACCACTGATGCTGGGACCCCACTGGCCAGGAAAAGTAGCAGCACATCCATGTCAAAAGACCGCTTTAACTTGTATGTGGATGCACAGACTGCTGGAGTTAGCTACTGTGAGAAAGAGGTGAACAAGGTTCAGCAATGCACCACCTTTTTGATCGATGAACTTTTGAAGACAAACCAACTTCACTGGAACAAGCCATTATCATGGAGGGAAGGGGATTTAACCACCACTGATGGCCGACTGATTTTCAATGTGAAAGAGGAGCATGTCAGAACATTCCATTTCTTGTGTCACATTGGTGAAGGGGAACACGTAGAGCACATTGCATCAAATAAGTTTGCCATCCCAGTAGACTTTGGACAATTCCGCCAGAGAGTGGCACAGGACCTCTTGAAGTCTCACCTCTGTAGAAAGTATCAGGAAGGGGATATATTCCACACAGATGACCAGGGTTACTTCACTGTTCCGGTGACAAAAGAGCTGAAGTGTCTGTTCAGTTACAGAACATCTACTAGCCCAATAGTTCAAGCCACTTCCAAACCAGTCCAACATGGTGAAAACCAGATTCACCTCAGCATCTTCACACCAGAGTACAACAGTTACATTGCCATCAGAGAAAAGATACTGCAAGACTTGGACTCTGAAAAGCCAAACTATGCTTCCAATGAGTATTTCACTGTACAGGCTGAAACAACCATCGATGGATACTACAGAAGTGAGAAGGCTCCTTCCTTCATAATTCAGGGGGAAAACCATTTGCTGGTCCATTACATGTCACTTGACTCATTCCCAATGATCCATGGTGCTTTTCAACAAAGAGAGAGCAGGGCCGTAACCTTTGCCAAAAAGACTTTGTGCAAAGATATGACAGACATGTCCACAATACTTGTCTGGAACAGGGAAAAAGTTCATGATACTCAGAAGCCAGAGGATGCCATATGCTTTGTGAAGAACAATACAGAGGAGGAGTTCTGGGGAGACATTGATCATAGGCAAAGTGTTACATTCAACACCAAGAGGCGCTATGGTGACAGGTGTGTGTCCTTTGTCCATGGTCATCGCCGCAACAAACTTGCCTACAAGAGATTGTTGCATGAAGGCACTGTGACATCCCTTAGACAGAGATTTGGATCGACTGAATTCAGGGAAATGCTTGGGGAAGCAGTACGTGAGGAAGCTGCTGCAGAAGCCAAGGAACCACGGCCGTGCAAGGTGTAAGGACCTCTCCTGCCATACCCACAGTCTACATTTGGATCTCGATTATACTAAGATTGTTATATTCTATTAAATAAAACAAAAAAAAAAAGAAAAAGAAATGTGTCTTTTTTTTTGTGATAGTAAGAATCTCTTTCATTCATAATCCATTGTATGGTCCCCATTGAGCATTAGTAAAGCGAACATACCATGCCACGCTCACATTGTCTGAAACTTTATTGTTTTCTCATGACACAATTCACTTGAAGAAAACTCAAGCAAAGACCTTTCAAATGGTAACTGACAAAACATTTTTACACAGCACATCTAAGATACTATCTGTATCCAATTGAATTAAACCTAATCTACTTTCTGATGGTATGAGGGAAATATGAATTGAATTTTATGAGACCAGTGTGGAATTCATGTAGGGTTCAGATCTTAATGAAGTGTGCATTGTCCAAAATGCCGTGGAACATACGACGGATCTATTTAACAGGAAATGGCTTCCAAAGGGATCAGGTTCTGTCTTTGCTCCAGAAGTCGCTCAGGCGAAAGGAAAAGGACCTTGCATATCAGGCAGCAAAGGAAATGTTGCTTGCAGATCACCTCCGCTGGGCTGACATCCTTACCTTCCTGTTTGAAGATTACTGTTTGAGTGACACAGCAATCCTTAGTTTCTTCTTTGAACAGTACACAAGAAAAGGAAACCAAGCCAAGTTCTCCTGCATTGCTATGATGTTGAATTGCTGCAAACCTTGTAGGTTGGCTCCATGCATGGCTTCGAACACCATTGAGCCAAAAACTTTATCCACTGCAACAGATGAGTCTCTGACAGGCCTAATAGAGCTAGAGGAAGGTCATGTGAATGTTGACATAGTTTTGACACAGCTGGTCCATGCCTGGAAAAGCAAAGAGTGGGGACAGGTCTTGGCTTACATGAAGATAGTTACGATAGTTGTCTACATAGAGTGTCACATCAGAACTGTGACTGAAAAAGGCAAGCAGCATATGCTACCAACAAATTCACCTGGTCACGTCAGTCTTGTGGTTCTTACTGCCATGTACAAGAACACAAAAGAGAAGGAGATGAGAAACTACTTGCAAACATGCTATGATTTGGCCACAGTCCAGCCATCAGATTAATTTTTTCTCTCTCTCCTGTTGTTCTCTGTAGTTGCCTGCTACCAACATGGGTTCAATGTGTTGCCCTCTCCTTTATGCAAAGTACCAGATTGGCTGGATATTCCAGACTTGAAGAAAATTCCAGATTGGGCGCTAACTATTGAAACTTCTGTAAAGGGACTGAGATATTATTTGGCCAAAGTGCCAGATGAGCCCCTGGGTCATGTGTAGAAGTGGATGGATGGTTGGCATGCCAGATGAGCTCTCATGTAAAGGGACTAAGACATTATTTGGCCAAAGTGCCAGATGAGATATCATGGAAAGGGACTAAGACATCATTTGGCCAAATTTCCAGATGAGACCCTGGGTCATGTGAAAAAGTGGCTGGATGGTTAGCATGCCAGATGAGCTCTTATGGAAAGGGACAGAGACATCATTTGGCCAAAGTTCCAGATTAGCCCCTGGGTCGTGTGTAGAAAGTGCAGGCTGCCTGGCATGCCAGATGAGCTCTCATTGAAAGGGACCAATACATCATTTGGCACCAAAGTGCCAGATGAGCCCCTGGGTCATCTGTAGAAATGGCTGACTGGCTGGCTGGCATGCCAGATGAGCTCTCATCGAAAGGGACTGAGACAACATTTGACCAAAGTACCAGATGAGTTCACACAGAAAAAGACTGTTTTATCATTTGGCCAAAGTCCCAGATGAGTCCCTGGGTCATGGGTAGAATTGCCTGGCTGGCTGCAATGCCAGATGAGCTCCCACTGAAAGGGACTGAGACATAATTTGGCCAAAGTGCCAGATGAGTTCTCATGGAAAGGGACTGAGATATTATTTGGCCAAAGTGCCAGATGAGATATCATGGAAAGGGACTAAGACATCATTTGGCCAAATTTCCAGATGAGACCCTGGGTCATGTGAAAAAGTGGCTGGATAGTTAGCATGCCAGATGAGCTCTTATGGAAAGGGACAGAGACATCATTTGGCCAAAGTTCCAGATTAGCCCCTGGGTTGTGTGTAGAAGTAGCTGGCTGCCTGGCTGTCATGCCAGATGAGCTATCATGGAAAGGTACTAAGATATCATTTGGCCAAAGTGCAAGATGAGCCCCTGGGTCATGTGTAGAGGTGGATGGATGGTTGGCATGCCAGATGAGCTCTCATGGAAAGGGACTGAGACATTATTTGGCCAAAGTGCCAGATGAGCTATCATGGAAAGGGACTAAGACATCATTTGGCCAAAGTTCCAGATGAGACCCTGGGTCGTGTGTAGAAGTAGCTGGCTGTCTGGCTTGCCAGATGAAGTCTCATTGAAAGGGACTGAGACATCATTTTGCCAAAGTGCCAGATGAGCCCCTGGGTCGTGTGTAGAAGTACCTGGCTGCCTGGCTGGCATGTCAGAGGAGCTCTCATGGAAAGGGACTAAGACATTATTTGGCCAAAGTGCAAGATGATCCCCTTAGTCGTGTGTAGAACTGGCTGGGTGGCATGTCAAATACACACTAGGACTCAGCATGGAAGGCACTTTCTGGCATGGTGCCAAATCAGCATTCATGCAAAGGGACTCTCCTGATGAGCTCTCCTGAAAAGAGACTGAGATATCATTTTGCCAAAGTTCCAGATTAGCCCCTGGGTCGTGAGTAGAAAGTGCAGGCTGCCTGGCATGCCAGATGAGCTCTCATTGAAAGGGACCAAGACATCATTTGGCCAAAGTGCCAGATGAGCCCCTGGGTCGTGTGTAGAAGTAGCTGGATGCCTGGCTGGCATCCCAGAGGAGCTCTCATGGAAAGGTACTAAGATATCATTTGGCCAAAGTGCAAGATGAGCCCCTGGGTCATGTGTAGAAGTGGATGGATGGTTGGCATGCCAGATGAGCTCTCATGGAAAGGGACTGAGACATTATTTGGCCAAAGTGCCAGATGAGCTATCATGGAAAGGGACTAAGACATCATTTGGCCAAAGTTCCAGATGAGACCCTGGGTCATGTGAAAAAGTGGCTGGATGGTTAGCATGCCAGATGAGCTCTTATGGAAAGGGACAGAGACATCATTTGGCCAAAGTTCCAGATTAGCCCCTGGGTCGTGTGTAGAAAGTGCAGGCTGCCTGGCATGCGAGATGAGCTCTCATTGAAAGGGACCAAGACATCATTTGGCCAAAGTGCCAGATGAGTCCCTGGGTCGTGTGTAGAAGTAGCTGGATGCCTGGCTGGCATCCCAGAGGAGCTCTCATGGAAAGGGACTAAGACATTATTTGGCCAAAGTGCAAGATAATACCCTTAGTCGTGTGTAGAAGTGGCTGGCTTGCTGGCTGGCATGCCAGATGAGCTCTCATCGAAAGGGACTAAGACATCACTTGGCTAAAGTGAAAGATGAGCCCCTGGGTCATGTGTAGAAGTGGCTGGCTGGCTGGCTTGCCACATGAGATCTCATTGAAAGAGACTGGGACATCATTTGGCCAAAGTGCCAGATGAGCCCCTGGGTTGTGTGTAGAAGTGGCTGGCTGGCTGGCTGGCATGCCAGATGAGCTCTCATCGAAAGGGACTGAAACATCATTTGGCCAAAGTGCCAGATGAGCCCCTTGGTCGTGTGTAGGAGTGGCTGGCTGGCACATGCCAAATACACACTAGGACTGAGCATGTTAGGAACTTTCTGGTATAGTGCCAAATCAGCACTCATGCAAAGGGACTGAGACATCATTTGGCAGATGAGTCCCTGGTTCATGTGTACAAGCGGCTAGCTGGCTGGCATGGCAGATGAGCTCCCACAAAAAGGGACTGACACATCATTTGGTCAAATTGCCAGATGAGCCCTCATGAAAAGGGACTGAGACTTCATTTGGCCAAAGTTTCAGATTAGCCCCTGGGTCATGTGTAGAGGTAGCTGGCTGCCTGGCTGGCATGCCAGATGAGCTATCATGGAAAGGTACTAAGATATCATTTGGCCAAAGTGCAAGATGAGCCCCTGGGTCATGTGTAGAAGTGGATGGATGGTTGGCATGCCAAATGAGCTCTCATGGAAAGGGACTGAGACATTATTTGGCCAAAGTTCCAGATGAGACCCTGGGTCATGTGAAAAAGTGGCTGGATGGTTAGCATGCCAGATGAGCTCTTATGGAAAGGGACAGAGACATCATTTGGCCAAAGTTCCAGATTAGCCCCTGGGTCGTGTGTAGAAAGTGCAGGCTGCCTGGCATGCCAGATGAGCTCTCATTGAAAGGGACCAAGACATCATTTGGCCAAAGTGCCAGATGAGCCCCTTGGTCGTGTGTAGGAGTGGCTGGCTGGCACATGCCAAATACACACTAGGACTGAGCATGTGAGGGACTTTCTGGTATAGTGCCAAATCAGCACTCATGCAAAGGGACTGAGACATCATTTGGCCAAAGTGCGAGATGAGCTCTCATGGAAAGGGACTGAGACATTATTTGGCCAAAGTGCAAGATGATCCCCTTAGTCGTGTGTAGAAGTGGCTGGCTGGCATATGTCAAATACACACTATGACTGGGCATGGGAGGGACTTTCTGGCATGGTGCCAAATCAGCACTTATGCAAAGGGACTGAGACATCATTTTGCCAAAGTGCCAGATGAGCTCTCATCAAAAGGGACTGAGACATCATTTGGCAAAAGTGCCAGATCAGCCCCTTGGTCATGTGTAGAAGTGGCTGGCTGGCTGGCTTGCTAGATGAGCTCTCATGGAAAGGGACTGAGAGATCATTTGGCCAAAGTTCGAGATGAGCCCCTGTGCCGTCTGTAGAAGTGGCTGGCTGGCTGACATGCCAGATGAGCTCTCATGGAAAGCGACTAAGTGCCATTGATGGACTTGTATGTGCGACGCATCGTCCTGAGAAATTGTGAAGCTGAAGATCCACCACCAGGATTTCATTCAATTCTTAGGGGACCATTTGGGTCATGAACTATTGTCTCATGATGTCAATGGAAAAGGTTTCTGGAATCATTACATAAATATGGCAAACAGACAATTTCGGGAGCAATACCTACTGATGACAGGCAAATGTGGAAGTGGGAAGACTATTCTTGCTACAGTTCTTCTCAGTCCCTTTAATACTCTTTGATGACATACATCCAGTAGGACTCCAACTGTTACAGGACATGACCCCACACCTTGATGGTGCCTTGGAAAATGCTCTCTGTAGGGGTGTCAAATTGGAATGTCCTAAACAGGAATGGGATGTGTTCTTCATTGATGTCCTTTTTCTCCCTATCTTACACGGCCAAACCCATCCACCATTAAGACCAATCCTGCTGGCCAAGACTTCGCCACTATAACGTCAGATGGCAGCACTACGCATTTTTTTCACAATATATCGATCGGGTTTATTGAAGTTAATTACAATACAAGTACAACAAAGAAAATAACAATTCTATGTTGACCTTCTCTCTCTAAAACAGTAACACAAATCAACAAATACATTTAATATCATTTATTTACTAAATCAAATGATTCAACACATATATCAATGTCGCACACCATAATCAAGGTTTTAAAATACAGACATATAGAACCAAATATCTACGTTCCTCGAGGTAAGTTGGACTAAGTTTGTGTGCAGGTAAAGGGGGAATTTTTGACGGCTTGTTTAAACCAAGCCAACTTTAAATCCAAAAGTAATACAGCCAACCTGAAGACCGATCCTACTTTCGACCTAAAATTTTTCTAGAAAATCGGGGTAAATGGGGGCCAGACAGGAACCAAATATGCAGCTGCTCTGCAAGAGTAGCCTCTGTCAAGGAACTCACAGAGCGTTACTCACACAGAGGAACAGATGACAAGACAACATTATATGAAAAAAAAACAATCCCCCCCAATGAGGGATTTGAACCCTCGACCCTCAGATTAAAAGTCTGATGCTCTACCAACTGAGCTAACCAGGCTTCGTGCATTCAATTATGCAAATTTAGAACTAATATGGTAATTCTAATTTGGTCATGTGATTCTCAAGTATATAAACCTGTGCAAAATTGAAGTTAGTAAATTGATGGAATAACTGGTCAACCACAAGTGCTTGGGATGTTGAAATAAAAAAACTAGTTGGACAAGATGGAATACAACAATGAAGCAGACAGTGTTCCTCAAACCAACCAAAGATCCGCGTTGGAGGAACTATACAGGGCACTTTACCATGCATTACCATCAGAGGAAGAGGTTGTGACTTTGAGAAAAATGAATGAGATCCGTGACTTTTTTTTTGTGGCAGAAGAATATGCACTCAGACTTACTGTCTGGAACATCATTTGACCATGTGCCATATGGGCACTTTGGATAACCTTGGAAGTCGTCTTTTGGCCAAATACCAAATGGACACTAGGACCAATCATAAGAGGAACCTTCTGGCATGATGGAGAAATTTTGTGAGAAAAAAAATAGAAATAGAATCATTTTCTTTTGGGTGTGGACATGCCAAGCATAATTTTGGGAAAATATACCAAACAGTTATTTTTTTTTTGTGGCAGACATATCAAGAAGCACAAACACTCAGTCTTGGGGTCTGGGACATCATTGAGCATGTGCCAGATGGGCTCCTTCGATAAGCTTGGAAGTCATCTTTTGGCCATCTGCCAAAAAGGTGCTAGGACCAAACATGGGAGGAACATTCTGGCAAAGAACAGACATTTTAGGGAAACCAAGAAATAATTTTCTTTTGGGTGTGGACTTAGCAAGCAGATTTTCGGGAGAAATACTGTAAACAGAGTTTTTTTTTTGTGGCAGACTTATCAAGCGGAATAAGCATTTAGTCTTAGGGCCTGGAACATCATTTGACCATGTTCCAGATAGGCACTTAAGCTAGGCTTGGGAGTCAACATTTGCAATATACATACTAGGACTGAGCATGGGAGGGACTTTCTGGCATGGTGACAAATCAACACTCAGGACTCAGCATGGGAAGGACTTTCTGGCATGGTGCCAAATCAGCACTCATGCAAAGGGACTGAGACATCATTTGGCCAAATTGCCAGATGAGCTCTCATGGAAAGTGACTGAGACATCATTTGGTCAAAGTTCCAGATGACCCCCTGGGTCGTGTGTAGAAGTGGCTGGCTGGCACATGCCAAATACACACTAGGACTGAGCATGGGAGGGACTTTCTGGCATTCCAGATGAGCCCCTGGGTCATGTCTAGAAGTGGCTGGCTGGCACATGCCAAATACACACTAGGACTGAGCATATGAGTGACTTTCTGGCATGGTGCCAAATCAGCACTCATGCAAAGGGACTGAGACATCATTTGGCCAAAGTGCCAGATGTGCCCATGGGCCGTGTGTATAAGTGGCAGGATGCCTGACATGCCAGATGAGCTCTCATCGAAAGGGACTGAGACATCGTTTGGCCAAAGTGTCAAACGAGCCCCTGGGTTGTGTGTAGAAGTGGTCGGATGGTTGGCATGCCAGATGAGCCTGGGTCATGTCTAGAAGTGGCTGGCTGGCACATGCCAAATACACACTAGGACTGAGCATAGGAGTGACTTTCTGGCATGGTGCCAAATCAGCACTCATGCAAAGGGACTGAGACATCATTTGGCCAAATTGTCAGATAAGCCCCTAGGTCAGGTGTAAAAGTGGCTGGCTGGCACATGCACTTAGTCATGGTGAAAAAGCCCCATTTGGCTCAAACGAGGGCCAGAAACGAGGGCCAGACCCGAAAAATGAGTTCCCGCCTCATGGTAATTTGGGCACGTGGTCGACCTCTGTGCAGGTACCCGAAAATTTCCAGGGCCAGACTTTGCCAAATCACTCCTCTAACACCTCCCCCACTGTCAGACCTGGCCAGAGCTCTGGGCCCGACCACACCGAACCATGCCCTGAGTGTCAAATGGTAGGTTCCTCTGTGTGAGTAATGCTCTGTGAGTTCCTTGACAGAGGCTACTCTTGCAGAGCAGCTGCATATTTGGTTCCTGTCTGGCCCCCATTTACCCCGATTTTCTAGAAAAATTTTAGGTCGAAAAGTACCACCACAAGCTTTGTTTCCCCAATTTCTATCCCACCTTTCAAAGTTATATCCATTCATATGTACTAAGCCATTTTCCATACCTTCCTCTAGCCAACTTTCAGAAATTCCAATGACTGCATCATTTCTTTCACCCATATATATTCTCAGTGATTCAATCTTAGAATATAAACTACATGTATTTAGGTGAGAAATGGTAAAATCTCTCCTCCCATCCCTATTATTATGGTTATCCATTATCAATTGGACATGGTGTGCCTGCAATCTCATTATACAAATGGCTTATCACTATAGAAAAAAATATATGTAGGTATAGGCATCGCGTGCCACCTACTAAGAGCATTCTGCTCCTTTGAGGTTTAAGTAAGGCTAAAGATTTGACAGGTTAAGGTAAACTTAATTTCATCAACACCCAATACAATTATACATCTTTCTTTATGCCTCTACATAAGTTGTTCATAAATGAAAATATATATAAATTATATCCTTACATTTTATATATCAAATTAATCTATATACAGTTATTACCATTGTCTTTTACAATTGACTCTATATATATTTCCATAGCGTCCAAAATAGTCCATTTTCAATGTTAAGTGAACAGCGTCTCTATACCTCGCGACGCCGTAGACTCAGTATAATTCCATAATAACTACTGTTTCTATATATAACCCATAGCGCCCAAAATAGCCTGCGTTCAGTGTTAATTGGCCAGCGTCTCCACCCCTCGTGACGCCGTAAACTCATTATAGATTTCGGGTCAGGCGCGTCGTCTATAATGACTACTATATGTACAAAGGAACGGGGTAGATATAGGGGTATATTTCCCCCACTAGATGGACCTCCCCCACCACCTGGGTCAGGTGGTTCTGTGCTGCCACACCAGGTGGCACCGCACTGAGACTGAACAAAGGGACTGAGTCATGGACGCCATTTGGTCATAAAATTTTGGAGTGCTGCTGCTGTTTCCAAGCCAGAAATTGCTGGTACTCATCCAAAGTGGCTTGGGAATAAGTTGAAGATGCCTGTTGTGCACTAGAGTTCACTTCTATACCTCCCTGAACACTGCTGGGAGGGACTGTCATTGCACTCAAGCTAGACCCAGCACCCGCGGTGGTCGAAAGAACCGACCGGGAGCTACCGGGTACCGCGTGGGCACCAAAAGACTATTTGGGTTGGCATTTTGTAAATGAAGATTGTTCAAACCTGTGACAAGTTGATGAGGGCCTGTAGGGGCCTGTGGGAGGCCAGTCTGGCCTGTATTCCTCGATCTAGAGGCCGTAGAGCCGTGAACCGGAAGGCCTACGCCGCCATTTTGAATGTTGACATCATTTGGTGCGTTCGGGCCCCTGCCTACAACCTCAGTCACTAACGGTTTATTGTCAGGACCGCGGCCTCTTCTGCCCTTCTCCGTAGCATGTAAGCTTGTAAACTGGGCATCTCCTGCTCAGTTTTGCCCTCCTTCTGTGCTTGTTCCCTCACCCCTGGCAGCAGATCGCCAGATACCAAAGGAAATTTATGGTGAATGTTACTGGGGTTTGGGTAGTCGAACGCTCTATGCCTGTTCCCCCTGAGCTAAGCTAATTCCACCACCGTCAATATGACTAAGTGTGTCGCTTGTAGTACCCCATATCATGGGAATTCCTCTAAATGTCCACATTGTGGTGTGGCGAACCCGGGGAGAGCGGGAGATACGTCCAATAATATATCGGATTCATCCAACCGTGACCCTACCGGGCAGGAGGACCAAGCCACCGGGGGAGAGAGCTCTCCGCCCGGCCCGCAGGACGGGCAGGACGGGCAGGACGATAATTCTGACGATTATTTGGGAGAGAATGGGGACTTGCTAAGGCAAATTGCTGCAGAATGCTCACGTAAAAATGAAATTGTTCGTTTATCTAAGCGCAGAGAATTAGAATTAGAGTTAGCTAGTATCCGTTCAGAAAATAATAGGACATTGAGTGAATTAGAACATGGTAAGCGGGCTTGGCGAGGCGCCATTTCGGCGCTTGATAAACCCACATTTGTTGGCCAATCAGAGGCCGATGTCAACATTCACTGCGGAGTCCAAAACGGCCGCCCTGTCCTTCCGGACAAGTCAACTTCCCGGTATAATCAACCGCACACCTAGGGAAATCAACCGCACAACCAAGCCACTATTCCCCAGTCCTGGGTTGATTTAGACAGTGAATACCAGGAATTTCTGTTATGGAAAGAGTGGAAGCAGGGGAGATTGTCATCTAATTCAGCTGTGGGTCAGTCTGTTGGTGTCAAAGTTGAGCCCCCAGGTAGACAACCGACTGGCAGTGTTGAGGGAGCTGCACCCTGGGGGGATGGCCTGGCCCAACACCCACAGTTGTTCTATCAGGATGGTAGTCCCTACATTCCACAACAATCTAACTCTCCTGTTCGATATCCCCAACAACATGGTGTCTTTGTACAACAACAACCAGCATGGGTAGGAGCTGGTAGGCCTATGCAGTCAGCTGATGGTAGGCCCCTGTATCCGCCTGCCCCCTTGGTCAATGCTCAGCCATCTGTTTCTTCAATGTATAGTGCACCGGTCCCATCCTTGAAGCAACAGCAACAATTTAGGCAACAGCAACAGCCTCAGCAGCAAGTCCCACCTGTGGTTGTTTATGCTTCAAATGACACCAAGAGTAAGTTTACTACTTTTGATATTGAGCAGCACATGCCTCAGAGTAAACACAAGAATCCAGCACTAGGAGATGTGATCTCGGCTAGTATGGGCCTTCTCAATAGTATGATGGAACGCGGCCACCCATGTAAAAATTATGGGATGCATGTAAAATTCCTCACGGACAAGAGGGATATTTACAAGGAAGATGCTCTCATTACCTATGATTTTGCCATGCGAGAACGTGGCGATGCCTTCGGTGAATTCACCTTTTGCTATTTTGATCATAATATGTTCGCCCAGCATGTGGGCCTAGAAAACCTGGATAAGGGTTATTTGAAGAAGTTGTCAGGTATCCAGCCATCCTCCTCTCAGAATTCAGGTAGTTCTTCCGGTGCTAGTAAGAAAAGGAAAAAGAAGAAGAGATTTCTTTCTTGCAATGCCTATAATGGGGATGGTTGTAAATCTAAAGAATGTAACTACCCACATGTTTGTCAATTGTGTCAGGGATCACATACAAAATCTAAATGTCCCAAAACATCTAATGATTGAAATGCGGATGCTCCTGGTGGGAATTTTCCCTCTCGGGAGCCTAACATTGGCTCGGTAATTCATGAATTACCAGGTGAATGTGTTTTTGTGTCTGACCTTCCTGATGCCCCAGACATTCTAGTCACTCATATTGATGATGTTACAGATTCTGGTTCAAATTTTGTCAATACTGATTGTGTCAATTATGTATGGAATTCTGCTGGTCAATGTAGTGAATTATTTGGTAATTTGGATAACCTAGGTAGCCTTGGGATCACCCCTGTTACTGTCAACCCGCGCACTGACGGAGGTGCTCGGGTGGAAGTGACTTTAGGCGGTGACAACAGATGGAAAAATTTACCATATTTTGTCAGACTCAGCACGGATAAGGAAACTTTAACTAAATTCTCGAAGAGGTTTAATGTTGATGTTCCTATTTGTTGTGTAGATGTAGCCCCTGGCATTCTCGTACCTGTGTTCAACGAATGTAGCGAAAAAACCTGCCATTGTGTTTATGTGCTAGAATCTGTCGTTACACAAGTTAAACCTTGCACCTTTGCTTGTAAATTACTGGAATTCGGTGACCTGGCAACTAAAAGTGACTGGTATGTCCTGACTATGCTTCTCTCACAAACAGTGCCTTTTGTTCAGAAATGACTGAACGTGTAATTAGTGAGCTGTCTGAGGGCAAAGTCAGGAGAGTGGATTCTCGACCTAAATGCGTTCATGCTATGGGTGGCGTTCTGAAATCCGACAACACCTTAAGCCCTATCACTGACTGCTCTATGCCTGTGCATATCAATATCAATTATTATATGGAAGATTCATGTGAAAAATTCCATTATCATTCTGTAGATGATGTTGTGTCGGACTTGAATCAATTCGATTTCTGCGCAGTGACTGACATCGCCGATGCTTATCGTTCTATTAATGTATTGCCTGCCCATCGTGACTTTCAGGGGTTTGCCTGGGATGTGGGCAATGGCAGTGAATTCTTCCAAGATATGTCATTATGCTTCGGGTTGTGCTGTACTCCTTTCATCTTCACCCAAGTTTCCGACTTCATAGTGAAGTGTGGGGCCAGCGGCAGTTATCCACGCTGTACCAACTATTTAGATGATTACCTCGTTATAGGGAATTCAGAATCTTCTTGCCAGGAAGCTCAGAGCCAATTGTGTGCAATGTTGAATGGCCTGGGTTTCAAGGTAAAAATGAACAAGCTGGTCCCCCCATCTCAAGTTACTAAGTTCCTTGGGATTGTTATTGACTCAGTGAACTTGACCTTGTCAATCGATAATGAAAGACTTGATCGTGTGAAAGCGGAGGTCAATTACTTCAGAGGCCGTAAATCATGTACTAGGAAACGCTTGGAGAAATTAGCTGGTCTCCTGGGCCATTGTTCGACTGTCGTTAAAGGCGGCCGCACCTTCTCCCGTCGTGTGTATAATGAGCTTCGAGACCTTCCACCCGGCATTCACTGCTTCAACTTGTCTGAAAGTTTATTATTAGACTTGGAGTGGTGGTACCAATTTGTAACTTGGTTCAATGGCAAGGCCCGCATGATAAGAACTGATACCCCGTCCCACACTGTGTATACAGATTCTTCAAAATATGGTTTCGGCGGTCACATCGAAGACGACTTCTTCTATGGTTGTTGGTACAGGGATGACAAATGTTGTGGCCATCATGAAAATCCCCCGCAGAATGAGTCGTACTGTGATCATATTAACATTGAAGAAATGTGGCCTGTTGTAGTATCTGTGCATCGCTGGGGCAACGAGTGGAAAGATAGCTTTGTGGCTGTGTATACAGATAACACTCAGGTACAGGGCATGATCAATTCTGGCAGGAGTACAAGCCCCCATGCCATGTCGTGCGGGAATTATTTTGGTGCTGCGCCTTATACAACATTCATCTAAGAGCCTTCAGAATCAGCTCTGAAGATGACATATTAGCCGACGCTTTTTCTCGTCTGAATAATGCCGACCATGTAATTATTTGTGGCTATACTATTGACACCTTCATCGATTGTTGTTACAGAGCTGGAGGCACTGCGACGCAGTTGGGAGGTTCTGAGATCGAATTGCTGGTCTGCCACCACTTATAAGACAAGGAAATCCCAATGGAAACAATATGAGGACTTCTGTGAGGAATATGATCTGTGTTATTTACCAGCCTCAATAGAAACCGTCTGTTTATATATAACTCATCTTATTAATCGCGTGGCTTATAACACCATTGAGAACTACATCTCGAACCTATGGGCTCTGCATGACTTCATGGGCTACCCTCATCCCACAAGAGCATGTTTCCTTATCAAATCTACCTTGGATGGTGCGAAACGATTGCTGGGCTCAGCATCTAAGCCAGCCGAACCCCTGACAGCCTCTGACTTATTACGTATTAAGGCTGTCCTGAACTTATCTAAGGCTAAAGACAGGAAATTCTGGGCTGCGCTACTGTTGTCCTTCCGTTGCTTGTTGCGCGTTGGGCACATCACAAATTCGACACATTCCCTCTTAGTGAGTGATGTGAAATTCTGGGATGGTGGACTTGACTTATGTATTCGCAGCTCGAAGACGGTTCAATTCCGTCAATATGAACAAATTATTCCTGTTATTGCTTCACCTGGCAGTAATCTCTGCCCTGTACAGCTGCTGAAGGATTATATTCTGGAGTCTGGGCTCGAACCCAATGACCAACTATTTTCATGGACTTATAATGTTTATTCATACAAACTCAAGGACTCTTGTCGGATCGCCAAGCTGGAAGGGGATTTCACTACCCACAGTGTGCGTCGGGGTGCCACCATGTTTTTGGCAGATTTTATGCACCTTCACGACGATAAAAGCTATGGCAACTGGAGATCCTGGGCGGTTCTGATTTATTTATCAGATTCTTACCGCTCGCGACATGTAAAAGACTTACGTGTGGCTCATGAATTGAGCAGGTATTAATTGGGCAAAGTGTTTTTGTATGCCGTGTGCCGCCCCAATTGTCAGCGATTGTCAGCGACTTGGGCAAAGTGTATATATGTTGTCGTGTCCATCCATCCAAGGAAATATGACTACTATATGTACAAAGGAACGGGGTAGATATAGGGGTATATTTCCCCCACTAGATGGACCTCCCCCACCACCTGGGTCAGGTGGTTCTGTGCTGCCACACCAGGTGGCACTGCACTGAGACTGAACAAAGGGACTGAGTCATGGACGCCATGGACATTTGGTCATAAAATTTTTCTTTTTGTTTCTGACATTGTCTGTAGGTTTAAAGTTTAATAAACCGCCCCAATTGTCAGCGATTGTCAGCGACTTGGGCAAGGTGTATATATGTTGTCGTGTCCATCCATCCAAGGAAATATCAAACAGCTGATCCGTCTTGATATTTTGCACTCCACCTTACTAGGTCAACTATCACTCACATCTTAGCACAGACCAGGCATATATTAGGTGTGTATAATCCTTGTAGACATAGATTACACCAATAATAATCTCTTAATTTAATTATGAACATCATGGTGCTAGGTAGGAGTCTCTAAGGTCCATTAGAATCTGCCCCATCTTATTCTCCTTCACCGTATCTTGAGCAATTTGGCTGGCTTGGGCAATTGTAAAATTACAGCCCCAACCTTTCTCTGTAGTAGCTTCATATATGGACCCCTTTATTTCACATAGTCTCTGTTCCAGTGTTTCGTCCTGACCAAACTTCAGATCCACTACCTCCTTCATGAACATATATTTTCTGTCTTTGGTATCCTGTTTGGTAATACCTATTCCGTGAGACAGCCTCTTGGCTTCTTATCCATCCCTACAGAGTTTAATTAAATTGGCTTGGACATCATCGCCATTGTACATGGCAACCTTATACCAAATCAATTGTTTAGCACTATGCCACGTTATATCATCGTATACTATCTTACAAGGATACATGTTAGATAAGAAGGCATGGTGAGATTGATATGCCACCCCATCCTTAACATTCACTAACTTAGCAGTCTCTAAGTTAATTCATTGAGGCAGTTTGTCGATATTCATGTAGTAGATTAATTTGTTATTATTCCATGATAAAACTGATTTAAACTAAAACTTTCCCAGAAATATTATTTAGATGACTTGTTTTAAGATAAGTGGAATTATTATCAGTGGTCTCATGCATTGGTCCTTCGAATTTGTGTAGAAAAGTAATTTTTGTTCAATTTAAATTTATTTTGAATACTTTGCAAATTTTGGGGGGCCCAGATAAACTCACTGCCCTTTCTTTATGATTGAAGCTGGTCCCCCTTATCCTATGCTCCTGATTCATGTTGCACTTAAAACAATTGCTACCCGCACAATCACTTTAACTCATGGGTATGTACTTTGTTTTCTTCATGCAGGTAGTCAATTGCAACACAGGAGCTTGGTGAAATCTGCTAGATAGCACGTATTAAGAGAGGTACTCCAGACAAGAGGGCTGGCTGATAAACAGCACAGTGATGCCACCCATATGATATTTTTATTGCTGTCATAGATGTTCGGTCAGAAATAAAATACATTAATTATGGCTATTTTAGGGAAACCAAACTTTGAGAGGCTTGCATTGTTGATAAAAGGAAATATAACCCTAGATTCATCATGCCTTCTTTTGGTAGATTTGAATAAAAAGATTCTAAAAAAAACCAAAAAACGTAGTTACAATACCTTGTCTATAAGGCGCACCCCACATATAAGGCACACCCAGACCTTCCTAATATGATAAAAGGAAATGTAAATGTCATACATTTTGTTCTTATAAATGGATCTTCAAAATTCAAGAACCAATAGCCATCCCAGAGCTTCCGTCACCCACCTTTACCACTGTATGTGGATGGGGGAATATTGCAGAGATTTTGGGGAAAATTTACTCCCAGAGAGAAAATGTACTTCCAGTTTTGCTGCGTCTAGAAGATGCACCAAAGGGCAATTCTTGCATATAAGACATGCCATATACATGGTGTATTAGAGTATAATATTGCATATGGCATATTCCTGCCCCCTGGTGGCCAGGATCAGAACTTCAAATCCTCTATGTAAGCATACATGGTAGTAATACAATGTAGATGTAAGGGTAAATGGTTTTTCATCTTAAAAATCAATTATCACATTTAGATCACACTTTTCAGTGTTATATTGCATAAGAAAATACTTCTGATAGTTTGGGGGAAATAGCTTGCTAGATATAAACCCATGAGTATTTATAACCATATCCCAAATCTCAATATGCTCTAGCTCTATTAGGCCTTGAAGTACATCCATTTATTTCATTATAACTTCTGGTGTAAGAATGGTATGTTCTTTCTGCCTTCACCATAGTAAACCATGGAACTTTCCCTCAATTGGTTTCCTTGATTTTCTTTCGCTCCCTTGTGGCGAAAATAGGAAACAAATTTAGCAGGAGCTAGGTACCAATCCTGTTTACCTGCTCGAGACTATATGCTTGATGAAAAACCTGACTATTTTCATTGTGGTGGAGCTTACTCTATTCAATATGCGGATGCTGACTGATAAAGGTTTAAGGTGGATGGCTCCCATGCCAAAAACATTCTCTGTGCAGGTTTCTGCACATGTGTACTTCTCTATGGCTTTTGAAAGACTACACAAAATTGTAGCAGGCCCATGGCATGCACCTGGGGTGAACTCTCAACCTTCTGTGTCTACACCAGCAGGGGCGGAACCAGGAATTTGAAAAGGGGGGGTCCAACCCTGGGGCCTATCACTCCAATGTCGCAAGCGCAGTGTCGCGATGTCACAAGCGCAGCGTCATGATGTTGCACATGCAGCGCCATGACAAAGCTAGGGGGTGCATTCTGATGCATTTCTAGACCCCAATCCAGTAAAGCATTTTGGTGTACCATCAGCAGTATAAACCCATGAACAGGGAATGAAAATCTTATTAGATTTTGATTCCACTATGGTGTTTCGAGAGGTGTGGGGGTATGTCCCCTAGAAAATTTCAGAAATATAGATATCAAAGTCCAATTTCTAAAGTATTTTGGTGTTTTTTTTTTGAGTATAAGTAATGATGCATATATGCACCAGCCCATTTATTTTATATTATACTGATAATTCTGACACATTTCCCCCTCTCACACTCCTCTGTCATCGAAATATATGAACTCGTCTTCTGGGCGTTTGCGACCCACGAATGCCCGTCATTTTAATAGGGGCGGGACTTCTAGGTGCCCCCTACAGCGTTTGGTACCACGTGAGCGGGTACCTGGCAGCTGGGTGGCCGGATAACCAGGCCGCCATCTTGCATCAAGAACAGGAGAGGAACTTCAATCTCTATCTGGAATTTCATCATTTTTCTTCAAGGAAGGTAAGACTTCACTTCTTTTTTGATGTTAGGGACACTGTTTATGGAGCATAGATCAACTGGGCAGTAAAAGTAGTGTTTGTTTTCTCTTTATAACTTAGTTTAGCACTTCTGAAAAGCGACGTGCCCACGTGTCCACAATGACATTTCTGTGACATTCTAGAATGTGACGTAATATAATTCTGGGCGTTTGCGGGCGTTTGCGAACACCCAGAATTTTTGGGTTGTTGTTTTGATCATAGAATATGCCTCCGTACAGCCATTCTAATGCACCAGAGATGCATAAATGTACTCATTATGTTAGAAAACAAAGTCCTTTCTCTGTCAGAAGCTGTGTGCTGGACATAAAATCGTTTCTGAGTGATATTTCCACCTTTTCCTCTCCTATCTTCCCCAAAAACAGATTCCTTCCTTCACAGAAACGGCTTTTATTACTTGTTTGTCTGTTTTCCTGTGTTGTTTTTGGTCTTATACGACATAGCAATCCCCCTTGTCCTTTTATCTCCACATATTTTGTTCCTTTTCTCTTTTTCCCCCCTGGAGCTAGTTTTGGTGTCATTCTGGGCTTTAAATGATGGGCATTTGCGGGTGTTTGTCCAATGTCAAAAAGTGTAAGGTGCTTCTCGTACATTCCCCCTCTCTCTTCCTTGCTAGCTTAGAACTTATGGCCCCCCCTGAGTGCTTAGTTCATGCCAACTTTTATCTTCCTCCTCCTTTCTTAACAGTAAGAAACCTTACCCTTTTATTAAAATTCTGGATGTTCGTCAATGCAAACGCCCAGAATTTTATAGTTTTTTGTGGTTCGACAGGAAAAAAAAAGTGTAGGGGTGTGGTATCAGGGGTGAACATGCACCTTATATGTAGTTACCAGACAGGCCATTCAGCACAATCCCATCGCCACTTTGAATTGTATTTTTATTTTGGGCGTTTGTGGGCGTTTGTTTAATTCATTCTCTTTTGTTTTCCCCACAGCATCACTGATCATGTCTGATCAGGGAGATGGAAGGCAGCCAGTCAGAAGGCCATGGCTTGGGAATGAGAAGAAGACCCCGAAGGAGTTATCTCAGACCCACCGAGACAACCTGAAGCACGGGCCACAGACTGAGTACTTCGAGAAGTTATCGAAAGATGCTGATCGTTTGAAGACCAAGAGGGCCACAGCTAAGGAGGAGGGCCGGGCTCTGAAGCGTTTGAGAGGTGGGAGTGGTCCAAGAAGCTCTCCAGTGCCCGCGGTCAGCTACACAGGGAGAGGAAGCGGTTTGAGAACCCTTCCCCCCTCACCTAGAGAAGCGAAGCGCCGGTGGTAGGGGTAAGACGAAGGCGGCTGCTGCCCTTGGAGCTCCACTGGTCCCCGATGATGTGAGTGAGTGAGTGAGTGAGTAATAGGTGGTTAACGCCATTTCGACAGCTAAGGTCATATTCATGGTGAAAACTGCATTACTATTTCACAGAGAAATGTGGTGGTGCCCACGCATATGTGCACCACACACATCCGAGGGGATAGAAAAGTGGAGAAATAGACCCCTTTAAGTGGGCTAGGGAAGCCCGCCAGGATGATGTACCTGCTGTTCTGATCAATGCTGTACCTGCTGTACCTGCTGTTCCGATCGATGCTGTATCTGCTCTACCTGCTGTTCCGAACGATGCTGTACCTGCTGTTCGCGATCCTGTTCCACCAACTGTACCGCCACCTGTCGCACCGACGGACCCAGCCACACAGACCCAGCGGACGAGGAGAAGCCTTACGGTGAGAAATTATTTCAGTTCATTTTTTATAAATCATTTATAATTCCTGCATCTACATGTAATGTGTTTGTTTAAAAAAAAATAATTTTCACATTTATATTTGAAAGTGTACTCCTGTGGAAAAAAAATGTGACATGCATTCTTGAACTTTCTAAATATTTTATGGTCATTTCTAATAGGTGACTCCTGAACGTCGTCCAGGGTATCGGCTGCAGTCAGTGGGGTGGTCGACGCGTCGAAGTCGACCAGGAGGACCAAGACCAAGTCACCCCACAGTGCCAGTGACCGCAAGGAACGGAAGCGACAGCGCCGGCCAACAAAGGAGAAGTAAGTTTTGTTGTTTTTTAAATGTAAGATCTTAATGTAATCTACCACAACATATCTCAAACCTTTAGGTTATAATCTCGCTGTGACATGTAACCAAAAACATTGATTTAACTAAAACTAATTACTATTCATGAGACTTTGATCTACAAGTTCAATTCCCACCTTTCAGGGAGCAGGTCGGCACAGGGCTGGAGACGATGGATGCTGCGATGCAGGAGAACCCGCAGGCCGTAATGAGGACTACGATGGAGGATCCCGCACCGATGGACCACCCGGAGGAGGACGCGACGACGACGACGATGGACCCAGCCGAGCAGTCAGCTCTGTTGGCGGAGAGGTAAGAATATTTTTTTCCCCCTGAAGCACCAACCAAATCATTTGACAGACTCCTTTGTTTTCTGATCATGAATGTTTTGACAGAATGACTCACCTTCTGCTTTGCAGTTCCCAAGGGGGTGAGCAGAGTGTTCCCCGCCCCCTGTGCCTGACCCCACCATCGAGGGAGGGCCGCCCCAGAAAGCGCTCCACAATACCACTGGCCATCCGGAAGCCGCCAGATTTGGCTGCTGCCGAACCGGGAACTAGCAGGTAAGTGTTTTTAACTCCCATTAAGTTAAATTTGGCAATTTTATTAACCTAATTCTAGACAGTTCTTGTGTTGAAATTTCACATAATAATATTACGGGCGTTTGCGTTCCCCCAAAAGATGCAGGATGGCGACTTCTCTCAACAATGTAACGCCCGCAAACACCCGCAATTTTATTAAACCTAACATTCACTTGTTAATTTGTTGTTGTTTGCAGTTTTGCAGTTGCTGAGGAGATGACAGCCCTTCCACCTCCCATCTGTTATGGCACTTGACATCGGGAGTCCCAGTGGAAGCTCCGTCATTTCGATTTCCTCTACAGAAGAGAGCTAGATATAAGATATGTAACCTTTTAAATCTTTAAGTAGTTAAATGTAGTTAAATAGTGGCAGAAGTGTAAAGTTGGTTCCAGGTAGAGTGTATATATTTGCGAGTATCGCTGAGACACATAATTTATGTTTGCCCAGTTTGATTATTGAGAAATAAAGATTTAATCCCCTTCTTGTTAATTTCTATTGCGTGTTTATGTTTTTTTATTGCTGACATATAAAGAACATAATATATATTTTGATAATTTGATAGAGACCTGTGAGAAGACACCACGGAGACCGGCTGCTAAAGAGTTGAAGGCTCTACAGGGCGTTGAACTTCTACCCTGGAATCTTCCCCGAGATGCCCGACTACACCAGTAGCACCAGGTCCACGGCAGTCTGCCCGCCTATCCTCACCACCAGCATGGTAGGTCAAAATGTCTTTCTTTACTTTCATGTATTATATTTCTGTACTTTAAACTTAGGCCGCTGGGTAATTATATGTTTATAAATGCAACTTAATTCAATATTAATATAAATCTTTGAAATCTATGACTCATCATTTCTGTGATCCTAAAAAGTACTTTCATGAAATGTTTAGATCCCAAATGGCGATTTGTTCATTACAGTGCACATACCTTAGACAGTCCTGATGGTGCAGGAGATGGCCCTTGTGATGATGTGACCCCGCCGTCCGGTGAACCCAGGGAGGACCTGGAACTACGGCGCGCACCAGGCAAGCGAGTGAAGGAAAGTCTAGAACAATTCCCTCAACCTGAGTGCTCTCACATCCAAGAGCGACGTATCCGTAAGATGCGCACATTTTATGAGAAGATCGCTGGCCAAGTTGAAGTCTACAAATCCCTCGAGCATGAGGAGCAGGAAGTTGATGCTGAGATTGCTTCTCTCCGAGCAGACCTCGAGCGCAAGGAGAGACAGCTCAAACTTGCTGAAGCTCGCAAGAAAACAGTGAGTGATGGACGGATCATTCAGGCTATGGATGTCATTTCCCAGCATGTCAATGAGACCTTGAGCCATACCAAAAGGAAGAAGATCCTGCACAGGCTAGCAGACCCACAAGTTCTCACCGAGAAGAAACTAATGGCTGCTATGGCCAAGAAGTTCAGTCTCACTGGGAAGGCAGCCAAGCACATTTTAATTAACAAAGATGTAACGGCACATGGGATAAAGAAGGAAGAACTTAGAGAGTTTGTGATCGCATTTGTAGAGGACGGAGAGTTCACTTGAAGGTGACTCTCTTTGCTAAGGATCAACCTGACGGTGTCAAGAAAGTGCTGCAGAAGCGTGTTACTGATGGATGTGAAGGAGATCCATGCTAAGTACAGAGACCGTGCTCCGGCAAAGTACCAGTGCCAGTACAACCACTTTGCTCGCATTCTAAGGAAGTGTAAGTGGATTGTCCCACTGCGGCAGCACAAGGTAGAGTGTTGTCTCTGTAAGACACATCAGACCTATGCGCTGAAGCTCACAGCCATCCATGCTTTTGCACCGTTTGTGCCAGTGAATCCTGATTCCCTGTTTAAAGACTTCACTAAGGCAGGACTTAAGAGGGCGTTATGAGACGAGACTGGTAGGATGAACAACTACTCCTACACCAACTTGCCGGATGAGATTACCTTCAAGCGATCGCAGCTCACCCCTGTGTTGATCGGCGCGAAGAAGCTCAATGAGACAGTCTGGGTCAACAGACTGCAGCCTGTAGACTGTTCTCTGGACAAGTCCTACTTCATCGCTGAATTGATCAAGGACTACGACTCAACGAAAAACCACTCGGACTGTGCTAAACACCAGCACTCTAAAGTACGACAACAGCGCGAGGAGCTCAGTCAAGATGACTGTATGAATCAGATGGACTTTGCACAGAACTGGCTGGTAGGCTTTGGAGAGGGAGGTGAGATCCAGTCAGTCTTTTTCAACAAAGACGGAATCACTGTCCACCCAGTCGTCATTCACTTGAAGCAGGACGGCGTAACTGTATCAAAGTGCCTCTGCTACGTGTCCGATGACTGGAAGCATGACACTGGAACCATCGGCCACATCATGAAGCGAGTCTGCAAGTTCATCACCAACAACCACCCGCACATCAATATCGTGCAGTATTGGACAGATTCACCATCATCCCAGTACCGTAACATATCAATCTACAGTCTGGTATGCCGCCACCGTGAGCTCTTTCAACTTGACGGGACTAGGAATTACTTCGAGACCAATCACGGCAAAGGCCCATGTGTTGGCGCTGCTGCTAGGCTGACTACAAAGTGAAGAAGGGAAATGATATCTATAGTGCCCAGCTTTTCGTGGAACAGTGCAACGATGGCGAGGGGTCTGTGTTGTATGACTGTATGTCGATGACGGACACCTTTCAGTCGCGTGGTCGGCTGCCTTTCATGGTATCCCCGAAGTCTGTGCAAGGTTCCATGACAGTCCACTCTGTAGCAGTGACGGCCCGATCGGAGAAGATCTGCACGCGATCTACTTTATGCTTCAATGAGTGCTGCTGGGACAGAGACAACAACATCCCTAAGCTAGCCAACAAGTCTGCTTCTACCCCTGTTAGATCCCAGTGGAAAGAGTTCCTGCTGTACGACTATGACGGATATTAAACTTAGGCATGACTTAAGCATTAGTAACTGTAATGTGGAATGTCTTGTGATGTAACAATTAAGAACTTACAGCCTATGCAAACAGTTACTCTGTATAGACCGCCTTCAGGGAAGTATGATGGTTTCTTCGAACACCTGCGTAAATTGATGACAGCTTGTGACCTTGAAAATACTGAGCAATGGTTTATGGGAGACATAAATATAAACACTTTGCCTGAAAAATTATCCGGAACTAAGAAACTGAATGATCTGTGTAGTGATAAGGGTTATCATCTTTTAATCAATCAATGCACTAGACCATATAAAAAAATTACATCCTGCCTAAGCAATATTTTTGCTAACTATAATAATGACCTGTGTGCAGGAGTTCTGAATTTCTTGGTGAGTGATCACATGCCTGTCTTTATTGTTAAAACCAAAGACAAAATAGATTATGTTAAAAGAAAAATCTTTGTATGTATGTATAAGAATATCAATGAAGAAGATTTTAAAGATTGGTTGAGTGAGGCTGATTGGGATGCCTTTTATGATCTTACTGATCCTGAAGAAGCCTGGTCTTATATTGAGAACCACATTAATACTTTCCTCGATGCTTGTTGTCCGTGGATAGAGTACATGATAGGGAGGACAATGTGAATATGTTTGTTAAAGCTAAGGAGAGTATCTACCTAGAAAGAGCTAGATCTCTGCGTTGTCATATTAATAAAGCTGTCAAATATGCAAAAGCCAGCCATGTCAAGGATATGTTGGAAGAGAGTAAGGCCAATCCTAGGAAATTCTGGAGAGTTGTAAATAATGTGATTAAACCCCCTGAACCGATTGAGCCACCGGAGCTGGTAGGCGATGATGATACCATGAAGTCTAAACAGGATTCTGTAGATTATTTCAATGAATATTTTTCTGGTATTGGTGAAGTGTTATATCATAGCCTTACTGGACGAGGCCATCCGTGCAAACAGGTTTTTGATGAACCAGTTGGTGGTAGTGTAGACAGAATCAAAGTTGACGTTGGTTTGGTCAAGATTCTTGTTGATGATATAAATATTAATAAGACCTCCGGCATAGAGGGAATCAGGTGTGATATCCTCAAATCAGCTCTCCAGTATTTGTTGTCTCAAATAACATGGTTGTTCCAACTATCGTTTGATACATCCATCTTCCCTGATGAGTGGAAGCGGTCGCGTGTGAGTCCGATACCAAAATCTGGCAATATGAAGGTTATCAAGAACTGGAGACCAATCTTACTCCTTCCAGTCCAATCTAAAATCGCTGAACATATTATGCACATTCATCTATGTGAAATCCTTGAAAAAAAACAATATTTTGAGCAATAAGCAGTTTGGTTATTGAAAGGGCCTTGGTACAGGTGATGCCATCTTCACCTTCCTGAACGACATATATGAAAATAGAGACAGGGGTCATCTTACTTGTGCCTGCTTTTTAGACCTCAAAAATATCAAGGTTATTTAATTGAGGTCCTTGGGAAAATAGGTCTTGGAGATTGTGTATTAAACTGGCTAATGAGTTATTTGAGTTGTAGGATTTAATATGCAAGATTTTAAAATTGGAAGTTACACTTCTGACACTAAGTCTGTCAGGTATGGAGTACCTCAAGGGTCTGTGCTCGGGCCGTTGTTGTTCATTACATATATAAATGATGTGACAAGTGTCATAAAACACTGTCAATTTTTGTTATATGCCAACGACTTGGTAGTGTACACATCCAATAATAAAGTGGACTTAGCGGCCTCACGATTACAAAAACTATTGATAATATAGGAAAATGGTGTATCTCGAAAAGGCTGACCATCAATACTGATAAAACCAAAGTGTGCTGGCTTGGTGGTGTTCAAAAACTAAAAAAGAGACGACCACATAACTTCTACTTGTATAATGAAAAACTAGAGGAAGTAAACTGTTACCCTTACCTGGGATTGAAAATTGATGCTGCTCTAAGTTTTGGTCAAGCAAAGAACGAAGTAATTGCTTAAGTGAATAATCGTTTATTTACCCTAAGCAAATTGTGCCATCTACTAACAGAGAATGTATGTATACAGGTTTATAAGTCAACTGTTCTCAGCTTATTTGACTATGCAAGTTTTGCGCATGATGGAGCGAATGAAATCTTTCTGAAAAAATTGGAGAGGCTACAATTAAGAGGTTTAAAGATTTGTTTTCATGGCAAAAATATGACTGAAGATGATATGTATAAAACTGCTGACGTTTGTAAGTTAAATAGGAGAAGGCAACAACTAACATTGTCATATATGTTCAAGTTGTCAACACGTCCTGAAATGATAGATGATGCTCCTAGGCGCGAGGGGTTGAGGTCACAGGACCAAATTCTTTTTAGAGTTCTTAGAGCCAGAAATGGTGGATACTTGAACTCCCCACTGAGCAGAGGAACAACGCTATGGAATTGTCTAAGTGCCTGGCAAAATTCGTTTTTAAGCAGAGAATAGCTAAAATTGCTGATTTGACCAAAAGCTCAACACCACCAGAAGGTGCTACATATGAAATATAGCGTTGATTATAGCCTAAACAAGTGTCTAACTTTTTGATCTATTCATGGTGCAGTCAATGTGGGGATGGGTTGTAATGACCTCAGCTGCACTTCACTTCACTGTGTCTGGGTCAAATGTCAGCCAGAAGATGGGGATGGGTTGTAGTGACCTCACCTTGTTGTTCTGGACTGCTAGACTATTGAAGAAGGTGTGGGGGATGGGTTGTAATGACTTAACCTACCGCCTTCTTCCTCCAACTGCTATATCTGATATAATTGTAAATGGATACATGGGTGTATTGATTCGTGTTATGAACTTGCTGCTGTGTATAGATGGGTGTTACATACATGCACAATAATTGATATAATCGAATGTACTTCGTTAAATCAGTAATAATTAGTCAGGTTGCCTCATTGGATATATTAATGTTAGTTTCAGTATTTTGCGAGCTTTTTTTTTTTTTTTTCTTAATCTCAAAATCTTAAGTTCTCCTTGTCTCTTTATCAAGCCCAATTATTAAATTTGTGATTTTGAATTTTAATTGTGCAGATTATGAATCTGCTTTCATGGTATTTTTCTCAACATGGATCAATTTCTTCTTGTACATTTTTCTTTCCTTTTGTATATAGTGTTTTTCTGTTACCCTTATATTAACTGTTTTCTCATCCTTCATCGTCTTACATGAATCATTAATCTCATTACCTATGTGTTGAAAACTGAGAACCTTGTGAACCTAAGGATATCACCTCTATTGTCAGATTTTATCACTTATGTATAATTTGTGACTTGACACACCTTAAAAATGACATCATGCTGCAGCTGGATTCACTCAAGACAGGGAGGCTTGAAGCCGAAGAGGTAGGCCGTAAAGCAGCTGAGAAGGAAGAGGCAGAGAAGTGTGCTAGGCATGCTCTTGCAGAGGCCATTAAAGATCATATCATGGATGAGACTGACGATATCCCGGATGAGACTGAGGAACCTGAGGTCGAGGCAGAAGCCGAGCCGGAAGAAGCCCATACACCGGCTGGCCGAGAATGGCGGTACACGCACGCTATGTAGAAGACACCTCTGATGTCAACCATGACTGTGTCCGACAGGAGCTGTTAGAGCATGGCAGTTTTGTAGCAGCTGTGTCGGGGAATTCCTGGTATATCGCGCAGATCACCAGTGAGAGACTTGCCCGTGGATACTACAACATGAACTTCATGTGGCCTGGTTTCCGAGCAGGAACCAGTTGGAACAATAACATCAAACTGTCCTGGCCAAAACTGACTGACGAAGAAGAGATATCCGAGGCTGACATCATCTGCCCTGTGGCATCCCCTTACTGTGAATCGTAAGATCATGTTAACCAGTGAAGAGTTCAAGTCTGTGCAGGCTCTGTACCAGGTTAGGCTTGACTGTAGACCTCAGCTACCACCTAGAAGGCTTAAAGGTAGAGACAAGTAACTGTCTATCGATGTGCACTAATTACCCATCACTATGGACTCCAGCTTTGCCCATTAGGGCTTGAGGCTTCTACTATGCCCAAACTTGACTTCACCTGTCTGCATAGCCGACGTCATGTGAGCCGAGAGGAGAACAAGGACATTGCACCACCATCTTCACACTTCCTCTCGTGTCTACACATGTGCAAGATCAGGCCAGACAATTTCATTTACTAGTCCTGTCTTATGCAGGGTTTGATTTTGGGCTAAATTACTACATGCACATATTTAGATACTACATAAGTTGAGACTGATTTATTAAGTGACAGCGCAAACACTGAAAATAAGAAAAGGCTTGTTGTTGTTGTTAATTAACTCATTTCCTTTTCTAGTTATAAGTGTTTGGTGAGTTGATACAGGGGCAGAGAGGACGACAGCGTACCCAGGTAGCTCCAGGTGAAGATTCATTTTCATATTAACCATTCTGTACCATAGCACACAGAGGTTTCTCATCAGAGTTCTAGGGAGAAAGAACGAAGAGAAATGTCCATCATTTAATTATGATAACTAGATCAGACAGGTTTGAGTGAAATTTTATGACAGATTAGACAGTACAGGCATTTTTTGAGGGGGAAGAAGTGGGCCTGGATTTGATATATCTGTATAAGTACAGGTAATTCTTCATGCAGCTTTGTTTGACTCGTAAAGTTGGTAAGTGGCAATATATTAATGGTTGAGTGATTGGAACAACTTTCAAAAGCTAATTGCTGTTTCTTTTATTTACAGTTTGAGTAAGAGATAGAAGTGTCATGCTGGTATGGTTCAAAATTTAATTTTTTCCCATTTCTGGGGGAGCTAGGAAGGCAATGATGGAAATTTGTCGGTGGGATGGCCTGGTAGGGAATGCCCATAATAAAATTAGATGATCAAGGTTGAGAGCTGCTGTCGACCTGTCAAGTGGCCTTCATGAGGTTTCAGTAGATGGGTACTGCTCCAGACAAGTAGGGTCCATGTAGGAAAATAAATTTCGCACCTTGAACTGTAATAAGAGATGTGGTACTTGTCCAAATTCAGGGGTTAGTAGATAGAATTTTGGCTTGTGCGAGGTAGTTTCTCAAGGTAAATAGATGGAATATAGTTCAAAAAGCATGGGAAAGGACAGCAGGAAGGGTCTCAAGTAGTGCAATGTAGGGGAAGTGGGAGGGTTGGGGGTGTAGATGGTGTTTGGTCAACTTTACAGACACCGCTAGGAAACGCCCAAAATTTAATTAGTCAGTACAGCAGACAGCATTCATAGTAGAAAAAAGGGGTCACAGGGGGGATTTTAAAGATGGATTGTAAAGTTAAACAGTTATTTCTTAAAGTTAAACCATAAAAAATGGGCATGGAATATGGAATAGAGTCATTTTTAAGGTTTAAAGTCAGGGACATTTTTATACTTTTCCAAAATTTTTAAAATGTTCCGATAAGCTGTTTCTAAATTGTCTAAGATTTGTTCAGATTATAGATTAGGGGCCAGCAGGATGCAGCCACATATGTCTGAATTTCACCAATAAAACCTGTGAGGGAATTAGGGAACCCATGGAGGCCATGTGGGAGAGAGATGTCAAATCCCTACACAATAGGGAACGCCCAGAAGATTAATTATTAAACGACATGTCTGAGCCTGAGCTTCCTGGAATTAAAAATATCAGTCTATTTTAAGGTGAGGAGTACATGAAACATATGCAGCTAGCTGTTGGAAGGTGTTTGAATGATATGTCATACCATGGTATGGCCTGGATTAGCAATGAAAGGAAGGGGAATAAAATTTTTTTTTTTTTTTCATTTTTACATATGGTGGATGTCGGTGAGAATTCAGATGGGCGAGAGAAAGAAGGGTTTCATGATCATGCTACATGTCTTTGGTGTATATGTGTTGGATTTGGGAGCTCTGAGGGCATCATGGAGGGAGGTGTGGCCAGGAAGATGTGACTACCACATTTTAGTGGATAGAGAGGCCACGGACAAACGCCCGTCATTTGATTACCAAAATCACCCAAACTTAGAGAGGGTGTGGGAGTGGGATTAAGGTACCCTTCCTCACTTGTTGTAGGTCCCCATGACAGGGAATAAGGTGATGTTCCATCACATTGAACAGCTATTCCATAGACTGCCTAATAAAAAAATAGAAACAACTTTCAGGAAGCATACCTGACATGACACGAGAACTTGAGTTTTTGTGGGTGAAAGACCCTATATCAGCTTGATGCTACTCCCTTATAACTCTTCCTGGTAGGTTGAAAGCTATCGAAATGAGACACACACCTCTTTTCTGTAAAATGAAGCCATAAAACACACAGAAAGTATGTTTTCAGGGATGAGATTTGGGAAATGAATTAAAATGATGGGCGTTTTTTTCCGCTAGGAGATGGTCATGTTGTCTGGGCTGTAAAAACTGAACCGCTGTGAACTGAATCCTCCCATTCAGTGTTCTTTGAAGTAAAATGAATGTATTTTCAGGAAATCTGACTAGTTTTAACTTAAAAACACTTTTGATTTTTCTCACGGGCGTTTCATGAAATGGGCGTTCCAAGGATATTGACCCATGTATGCTTACATGCTTGTCTTTTATCAATGTTTAAGATAATATGTGATTGTATAGTTAATGTATATCAACACAAGCTATAATACATGTATTATTTTGTAGAGTACCCCTCAATCTGATGTGGCTGACGAATATGTTTGACGGTTACCAGATTCATTGCCAGATGACCGGAGAGTGACCAACCATCCTTAAGGTGTGACTCCAGCAGCAGTGACACAGTGTTATTTTGACACATAGATATTAAGGATCAGTGCCATAAGCATCGCACCCATCTGCTATTATACATGTACATTGTCACATACAGTGTACATTACCAATGTGCTCAACCGCAAGGATCAACAGTGATAAACAGGAACTCTGAGGAGTCCAGACATTATCATTACTGTTATAACTATGGCCACATTATCTGCATTGCACCCATCTGGTATTATACATGTACATTGTCACATACAGTGTACATTACCAATGTGCTCAACCGCAAGGATCAACATTGATAAATAGGAACTCTAAGGAGTCCAGACATTACTGTTATAAATATGGCCACATTATCTTATACATGAAAATTAAGTGTATATGAACATACTTTGAGGCTAACCCGTGAGCAAGTTTTAACTATGTTATACAGATAACCAATGATCATTGATTGGATCACACTGACATTACAAGTAGGCCTTGAGCTTACAGACACTGAACCTATATTGTGCCCTATCAGCACATCAAAGCAATATGTAAATATGTTATCGAGATGTTGCTGCCATATTATTATGAGTTATTTTTAGGTACTATAATATATAGGGGTATTTTTCTCAACTATATGAACCCACAATTGTCACCTATGTACAGTTGAGCTGAACTGTACCTGCCACTCCAGGTGGCACTCCTAATTGACATTTGATAATGCCATGAGTTTCTGTTTTGAAAACGATGGAAATGGGGCAGATCATTTTCTGATTTGTTTGTGGATCAGTTTGTTGGGGTTAGGGTGGAGCCTTCAGGTAAGACAACTGACAGGCAGTAATGAGGGAGCTGCACCCTGGAGGGATGGCTCTGCCCCACAACCACAGCTATACTATGGGGATGGTAAGCCTTATGTTCAACCCCAACATATTTATCAATAAGGTTATATTATCTACAGCAGCATTTAGTACAGGTTCATTACATGTTTATAAGCATTTGGTTAAATCATTCGCTACTATTCAGTATATAGCCATTGAGCCATGTGTGTAATACTTTCATGTATACTATTTGTATAGGTTATCAGATATTTGGTGATTGGGACTTGCATGTATGCATTGGTGCTCCAATACATGTTTGTAAGGCTTCCAGTAAAGATCTGTATCAATGTATTCACAATTGCCGTAATATCAAAGGGGATTATTGTGAATCCTCCTATTATCCAATCAATCACCATAATATTTTTTCTATTCTTTTAATGTCAATTTCTCTTATCTAAAATACTGATTAATTCCTTCTGGCTTCCCTGGCCAATTTAAAAGGGTCTATACCTCCTCTTTTCTATCCATTTGGTTGAAAATGACCCACTTTGACCTCCCCCTGGCCCATAACAGAGTTCATATTACCACTGTGAATATTAACAACACTTGAGGGTGCACTGACACTACCTTGAGATGAGTGGGTATGCCCTGCTACCTCCCCCAAATGATGCAAATGGACCGGTTGATGTGGCTGGTGGTCCGGGTGATAGTACCGGGTACATGACTGGTCCGCATGGGAGAGCGACTTGTTTATTTGGTCTTTACTCACCCCAGGAGGGTAGATGACAGCAAGGTTTGGTAGGGGTGCATCATATTTAGAAGGATTAAGGCCAGAATGGCCTGCGGATGGCTTAGAAACATCAATTTCCGAGAGATTACAGTCTACTGGAGCCTCGGAACCCGGTCCCGGAAGGCCTGCACGGCCATTTTGGGTATACAGTGCGTTTGAGTCCCGGTTTTGGTACCTTACCATATTTAAATCAGACAGACCCGGGCCCGCAGGGAGAGCAGTACTGGATTTATATTAGGTATCGAACGCACCCCCAGCTGCGTTCGATCCCCGGTCCTGGTCGTTTACTATATTCAACCCCATAGAAACCGGGCTCACAGGAACAGCAGTAAGAAGCTTATGTGGTGTATCGAACACACTCATGGCACCATGCCAGGCCTCAACGACCTGTTATTTTCGGCCCGGATGCTGGCTAGTTCAAGTTCTAATTCTCTCCATTTGGACAGTTGATCAATCTTATGTTTCCTTGCCTTCTCCCCTTCTATTTTACGTAATAAATCGTCATTGGTACCCAAACAGTCACCTTGCATATCAAAATTAGTGTTGTTGGCTGTCTCCCCGGCTGTCCGGTCTGTAGTCCTGGTGGCCCCGTCCGTGGCCCCGGCTGTGCCCCCGGTCCCGTGTGTGTCCCGGATGGATGAGTCCCCATTTCCCGTATGTCCCACCATTTGATCACCTGCCTTCCAATGTGGATTTTGGACATGTACACTCCGGACACGCCTTCTTGTTTCCGTGGTACTTATGATTACAAGAGTCGCATACCACCATGACTCCAGAAGGCAGAAAAAAATACAGAACTGAACTGAAAAAGAAAACAACAGTCTGTTCTGCATGCCTGCCTGCCTGCTCAGGTATGTATACCTGTGACCTAGTACAGGTGTCTCAGTCAGGTGTCCCAGTCAGGTGGTGGAGAGTGGTGCGCTCTGACAATCAATACAAGAGTCAATCCGTATAACTTATCGACTCCACCCATATATCATATTGACAAATGAGTCAAGCTCTAGGACCATCTTTTATCAATCAGTTGTTTCGAGTGCTATAGGGTTAACACTTATTATTCGCCTCAAAACCTTTCTGGTCTATATTGGCAAATATTTTGACATATCCTACATTGTATGATACTCAGTATAGAATAACCCAATATCCTATCACCAATCACCTATATAGATTTGGCCATGTTCAATCAGTTTTGACCATGATGTTTTGACTATAAACAGATCAGGACCATATATATTGCTTCATAATTTAGACAACTGGTGATTGGGTAATTGACCTGAAATCATGAATAAACAATATCAATACTTTGAAACATTATTTGGCCTATACCTCAAATGTACCTTTTATCTCTCAAACTTTAAAACTATGAACATAACATTTAAGCATTTATTCGGATGTACAATTTGGTATATCTTTCTAGAACTGCATACACTGACAAATGTTTAACTTATTTGACCATAATATTTGAACACAACATTTTGCAAATCATCTTCAATGTACAAGTTGAGTGTGGTGACAGTACATTGGTTTTAGAATTCATACATTTACAGTTTTGTATGTTACCATTTTTGTTGTTTGAGCTGCTCTGGGATAGTAACTATCACATATTATTTTAGGAATAGCATCACTACTTTCCTGAAACCATACACATTCTCATAAAGAAAATCCTCTATATACTTGGCATATCATCCACCCTGAAAAGTATCTATAAAGGCTCTCCAAAGACTCAAAATGTTGCACTTATAACCAACAACATCATATTGTCCAAAGTGCAGTTTGTACTTATGCAACCAAGCAAAATAATCTTTCAAGAAGCCTAGATCTATGAGCCATTATAGAAAGGGTCGGATCAGCAACCATAGTCTGAATACCACTCCCCTGACCAATCAGTGAATTTACCTGCAGATTACAATTTGAGATTATGCCATTTATTACATTCACTCATCACACAGAGTAAATGTGATAATCACTTTTACTGCCAATATTTAACCAACCTGTTTCATTTGGATGCCACTATTGATGTTTAAATGAATGTTTCCCTTTGCTGAAACTGAAACGGCTCAAACAACACCAATCATATACAGTCAAACAAAGCCCAAATGTAATACTTATTGGTTGTTTTTATTCCCAAGTAGACTATCTAGAGGCATCATATAGTCTCAAAACACCTCTGTGCAGGGAACCAATTTGGATTACAGCAAAATAAAAAGCATCATGGGGTAATTATTTGTCACGGTGGAAAGGCGACTATTTACTCAACCTGGTAATTATATATGTATTCATGCTGGATGATTTTGATTGGCCACCTAAGATATTGGCTCATTATTGGTTTATGTTATTGATGAATTTGATTGTGTTTGCATGCAGTACTTTGGACACTGAGCAGGAGTCAGTGATTGAAAGGGAGGATTATGTCAGATAGTTATATGTCATAAATAGCCATCATAATATGGAACTGTGACTACCCCTTGACCAATCAGGGAGTTGCGATTTTTTCCGCTGGGTCCCGCGATTTTATGAACGTTCTTTGAGCAGGTACCAATGATGAAAATCGCCGTGCTAGCCCCCTTTTAAGATACCAAAAAGCATTCCCATCAATTATTATAATTATCCTTTTCAATGTAAGTTACCTGTCCCATGTCATTGGTATAAGTTGGATGGGACAGGACACCAGTGTATTTGGGATATCAGCATTAGTCTCCCGGTCAGTCCTCGTTCTAGGGACCTGAACGTAGGTACGGAGTGGCGGATTTGCCGAAGATCTGCTTCTGGACACTAATATCAGCATCTGGGATATCCGTTGGACAGGACCAGTGGATGTATTTATAAAGTAGCATACTCTGCAGTCAGTGCTCAGTGTGTACAGGGTGCTCTGTGGGTTCAGAGCACCACCACCAGCTAGACCTGTCACCACTCTCAGAGATTCACACACTGTACAATTTACCACAAAGTTATATAAAATGTTGAAATCACATTTCTCTGACTCTTGTTGTCTCTTCATCAATGTCATCGAGAATCATAGATATTAAAATGAATTTCTCGACCCGACAATAGTTGCTCCTTAAAGGTTATCATGTTGTGTCGGACACAGGGTGCCCGACAAACACCCTATGTTTGGATATCAATTAAACCATATACACTCTGACTTAGGTGTATCATCTTTCATTTCTTGGAAGGCTGGACACATCAAATTTCATTCCCACACAATGGGATAGATAAAATATTCACATTTACCATGCAAATCAATACTGCAGGCGTCCAACTTTACGTAGTTGTCCGACTCAGTGTTCCTCTACCCTAAACTGTGAGTGAATTAACTATACAACATGGCAACATAGCCCAGCTAACAAAGATATGCAGCCACTCCTCTCCCCATATGGATGCAGTGCTTATTGGCCCTCCCCATATGGGTGCAGTGCTTATTGGCCCTCCTGGTATGGATGCAGTGCTTATTGGCCCTCCCGTTATGGATGCAGTGCTTATTGGCCCTCCCGTTATGGATGCAGTGCTTATTGGCCCTCCCGGTATGGACGCTGTGCTTATTGGCCCTCCCGGTATGGACGCTGTGCTTATTGGCCCTCCCTGTATGGATGCAGTGCTTATTGGCCCTCCCCATATGGATGCAGTGCTTATTGGCCCTCCCTATATGGATGCAGTGCTTATTGGCCCTCCCGGTATGGATGCAGTGCTTATTGGCCCTCCCTGTATGGTTGCAGTGCTTATTGGCCCTCCCGGTATGGACGCAGTGCTTATTGGCCCTCCCCGTATGGTTGCAGTGCTTATTGGCCCTCCCTATATGGATGCAGTGCTTATTGGCCCTCCCCATATGGATGCAGTGCTTATTGGGCCTCCCTGTATGGATGCAGTGCTTAATGGCCCTCCCCGTATGGACGCAGTGCTTATTGGAATGACGCCTCATAGCGGAATTGATGTCGCTGGTGGCTATTACATGGCAACATAACCAAATTCACCAAAATCACAGAATAACATTTTCTAGCATTAATCCTACAACCAACATCCAGCATTAAACACCCACACTGTAAAAAAAAAATAAAATGTATAGATTCGGCCCAATGATCTGAAGTAAATGTAAAGGAACAACTAACATGTTCACTGTTTGAGTACCATTTATTATAGCAAAGTGGTTGGTATGTTGACCTTTAAAGAATAAACACTACGATCCAGTCTACATGAGACATGAAATAAGCTGCGAGTGGACACTGCTGTCTCGAGTAGGACCTAGGCATACAGAGATACAACCACAAAGCCTGTCAAGAGACAGGGAGAAGAAGGTAAAGTAATATAAAATACCGCATATTTGATACGGCAGGGAAAAGGAAATGTGGTGGTCTTTGTTGCAAGTCTCTTTTGCAAAGATAACTAGTTTTGTGTCCTTACCTGTATTAGGTGCTATGGTGACACAAAACACTACTTCGAAGACGGCAGAGGTTTTGACTGAATAGCAAGCTATTAGCTAGTGCTTTAAGTATTTTCTGTATATACTAATTTCACAACTTAACTGACCGAAAGTTTTATTGATGCAATCTGTATTGGATACATTTTTTTCTATCAAATTAAATTGCATATTGTATGACTGGACACCGTATGTACCAAGTCATTTGTACTGTTTTCGATGTTTTTGTTCATCGTTGGACAGTTACACATATACTCGATTTATGATAATTACCATCTATATACTGCATACCCTGTAGTGCATTGATATGCGTTATAAGGAATGAAACTTGATTTGTACATGTTTCCATAACTCACATAGGATACTATCAAAACAAGAAGCAACTATATACTTTCAAAAATAGCATAAGGGACTCTACAACAAGCTAGAACCCAGATTCGATTAACAAGAGACATTTGGACAAATTGTTTTCAAATGCTCAATTTGTATGGCACATGTATTATAGAGTTACAAGACTGCTGACATTGATAAACCAGAGCACACGCAATATTATCATGAACGCTGATAGAGCATGGAATCGACAAATGGAGGAACACCGCAACCCAAATGGGGCTGCCCGTCGGAATACTACAAGAGCACATTTAACATAGAATTTTATCATGGTAATACTATTGTTAATATAGCGTATTTCTGGATATCCATGCGTACATTATATAACTGGAGTAAAAAGCACCTTTGTACAGACACTATATAGAAGACTACTAAACCCACGTATTAGCTGCATTGGAAACCAGGGCAACTCAGCCTGGCACAATTAACCTTGGTAAGACAGTGAATCAACCTTTAAAGGCTAGATGTACATATTGCACTCCTAGAAATCATACTTTTGGAAGTCCAATTTTAATAGGTCCATAGTTTGCGTAAGGTTAAACAAACAAAATGAAAAAATCCATTTTGGAATAGGAAAAGAAAGGAGAAAAAAAACCCTCTGTCATAACAACCGTTTCCTCTCATCTGGCCAGCATCATCACACGTGGACTGGCTGACAATATGACATGTTATAAGTATAGAGTATTGATAGATTTCTAACAAACTGAGACAAGCAGCCTAGTCTACAGGAGTTTAGGTATTGCATTCTTTCATAAGCGAGAACTGAGCTAGACAACATCCAATTTAAAAGCAGTTTTTCGTTGAAAGAATTAATTAATGGTTTCTCTTTTCTTCACAGTTGACAACACATGACAAGAGGACACTTGACTCAACTTCTCTTTGAGGATTGCATATTGAGCACTTTGCTGATAGAAAAATAAACACTCTTGAGGTATTGGCCTACATGGATCGTTGTGATGGTCCACCTGACACGAAATACATTACAATTGTCACAAGGGTCCATGGCGGATAGATTTAGTGAGGTCCTTGGGGGTATCAAGTCAGTGGCTTTTGAAACGTGACCGGCATCCGGACTATTTGTTTTATGCAATACCAATATGTAAGTCTAACTCCTAAATTGCTTTTTGTTATGGTGTTGGAAACTTCTAGGTTTATTGGAGGCAGATTAAGTACTCGTATTATAGAACCTCCAATTAGAGATTGTGCACGTTGTAGGCGGGGTGAAATTGTTTAGTACCATAGTAGTAAACGTGTCAAAATCATCCACTCTCTGTGCCTTGTAGGTATGGCATCCAGTCAGGGTGCGCCTTATATGTGAGGTAATTTGGTAATCAGAACCATTATTGCGGAGGGGTGCTAAACCAAGGTCAGTACTTTCATTGTTTTAATATTTACAGTTTCAACTGTTAAAAGATTTCCGATCAAATATATTTTGATGTTATAGTATGTTTATTCCTTTTGATTTTGAAGGGTACGTATGGATTATATTTTTGGAGCCGGTCAAGCCTGATAACAAAGGTCACTGCACAGACAGTTGCCGGTAATGATACTGGAAGCCGGGGTCATTGGAGTGGTCAAGTGGCATGGTTAGTGTCGGGTCCTCGTTTACTATATGAAAGACCACAACGATGGACTAGTCTTGGATATACAAATGACAGAGCATCAACGACCAAGCTACAATACGAATCAAGTATATGTACCCTGATTTCAGAACTACACCCTTGATGCTCAGTGTATGTCCTGAAAACCGTCAACTTTTAAAAATTCACCTTGCTTATTAAGTTTGGGTAATTGTCTTCTCGCATCTGTGCCATTTCTTCAATACAAGTTACTGCCAGCCCACTACATGTGTACATACTCTGGTAACAACTATCTTTTCGTGTATGCCATATGGCATGTGTGCATCATTCGATAGCCTCCTATAAGAAGAAGTATTGAAAACCATAGGTTATGAATCTAGACATTGCTTTTTGCAATATACAGGTCATTATGGCTATGGCGAGAATGATGCATAATATTTAAGATGTTGCTTTTCACATACACATTGAGGTCCTGTCTTTCATAGGTGTTCTAACATTTCACAAACAAGTCAATCTACCAGTTCATATTCAGACCTTTCAATCAGCATTAAACAGCCTTTGTCTGGACCGTGTTAATGTATACAATCTGCTATGTTGAATTTAACATCCACTAAATCTCTTGTATATATCTTATATGGCCACCCTGCAATAACAGTTTGAAGCTACTGGACTCCATATACAGCCGCATACAAAACGTTCATAAGCTGAGGTATTTGTTTTCTGAGATTCAATATATATATATGTATATCAAATACACAACATTGACACACTTTACTCATCTTAAACAAGATTACATGCACATATATAATATATGTATATATGACGGTATACAATATGTATAATATTATGCGGACTAACTCGTTTACGAGGCAGAGTATTTATATGACACTTCAATTTCACAACCTTTTCAAAGACAATCTGAAACAACATGTGCAAATTTTACTCAGATTCGAACCGTCAATGGAGCTTCTAGTGGAGAGGGTTGAGCTTGAACATCTATCTATGGAGTTGTGATTGTGTGCATTAATATGGAGTAAAAGAAATTTGATGCAGAAATTATATCCTAGGAAGAGTATCTTTAACTTTAAGAGCGATACCTCACCACCTCTTCGATTTTAACTTGCCCCATATTCTGAAATGGCAATTCATTAATTTGCTAGGGCTATCGCAATGATACAACTCATTTCTACTACAAAATGTATTTACCTTATGTACTGACAATAGTACCTACCTTTACCCAACAACATTACCTCCCAACCCTGTTACTTATTTAGCTGTTGTTCGCTGGAAACCTGTGTTCCCAACAATCACATGTATTTCCATAACCTGAAGGCATTAGGAGTACATGTGCAATTGTAAAAGCAATCTTTGTTTAGGGTAAATGTTTGGAAATGTCAGTAAAGTATATATACATATATCCATAGATCTATGTGTAAAGAGAATAAATCTATTTCAATGCTATTATTTAACTACTTGAGTTATCTGTATACTATAAACCAGGGACATCTTCACAGACACTTGTATCGTTAACACAATAAATATAATCTTGAATGACCTACGAGACATGTTAAGCTTCTTTTCGAAAAGAATAGCATTGTTGGAGACAGCAGAATCCTTAATATCTGGGTGAAACTTCCCCTCACAGCATTATACCAATCAACAGTAACTGTACATGTTATCTCACCACATTTGCTTACTCTAACTACAGCATAATATCCTGGGATTAAGTAAAAAAGAACTACCTGAACGGCGATGTAGGAGGAAAGTCTCCTTTAGCGTAGAGAGCAGCTGCTACACAGTACAGTGTCAGTGTTGCATATCTACAGTGTCCACACTGTATGGCACTGCATGAGTGCTGCATATTAGTTACTTGTTGGACTGCATCACCATGTGTTGGTGTTAATCAGACTTACTCTCACTCTGCCCACCTACAATTGTCAGGACTGAATCATTTTAAACTTAAAAAGTATATTCCTGAGACAGTTATCATATCATAATAATAATGATAAACTTCAATACCCATGATTGAATACACCAATTCACAGCTACCACATATAAATGTCATTTCTACATTTCTAGGTGGTGTGATATTATGATCAGATAATTTTGAATACTGTAACCAATTCTTAACAAGAAACAATACTCCTTAATTTCATGAATAACTAGTAAACAAAAAGAGAAATGTGAGTGACAGTATGCATGTAAAACACCAACAATCACGGCCCCAGAGCGCCACTCTTTAGGCAGCAGTGTTGCACATTAAAGTGCATAATAAACCCACGTCCGACAGAGGAAGGCATCATTGTTATCCCACACGGTCATCTACTTATACATATATACATGCATATTGATATATATGTAAAGAATAGTCCCAGAAGTGGTTGGAAACTTTGTAAGATATAATACCACTTTAGCGGGATAGCCCATACAACCCTCATAATCAACCCCAGGAACCGACCAAGGAAGGCCTGGATATGTGTACACTGTCAAAGTTGCCTGCATAACGTTTGTACCATCTGCATAATATAGTACTGTGGGCCCAACTCTCCTGGGGCCCAATAAAAAGGAATGGAAGGAAGAAATCGATCTTGGAGGTATTTCCTTTTTTCAAATTGGAAGAGCAATATACAAGTAGTAAGGAACAGGGAGAACTGTCCAAGGGCGCCGACAAGAACAGTATGAATGCTAATCTATCCTAAAGTACTGTAGGAAAATATTTAGACTGGTGTGCAATTTATCGTATATCTACGTTATCTTTTGCAGTATAAGTGTTTACGTCTAGGACAAAGTTTGTGATAGTCTATGGCTGGAAACGTGGAATGGACAAAGTGTCTACCCTGTGTAGTTTGAAAGGAGGTCTTTCTTCACATATATACGCCCACACTAGTAAGCTTATCTTACAGTTAGAAAGCTAGAAAGCTTATCTTACAGTTAGAAAGCTAGAAAGCTCTGAAGAGACAACTCGAGAATCATACCCCTTTCTACTAAGTATCACAATAGATAAATTAGGAAATGTTAAGAAGACATGAAATATTTGTTTAAAAACAGGTTGTAGTATTACTAACAAAAACTTGATAAAAAGAAAATACATACATATTCGTTGTATCGTGTTTTCAGTATGCATTAAGACATGTCTAGAGAGTATGTTATGAAACAAATCTAATTAATCTCATCGTCAAAACGCTAGTTTTTCATATTTTGATTTGTGCATGTTATCTGCAGTATAATGTTCAGATTTGCTGTCCAAAAGTGGTTCTAAGAGTGCATACAGTGTAAACAAGAAAAATGTGGCAAGGACCACGGATAGGAGTTGCCACTCTGCGGCTGACGTGTGACATCACGGCCGACGTACGACGTCACAAATTGCGTCACAAGGTGACCGTGACGTCACTAACAAACCGAAAACATAATGAAGTTGCTACGGTCCCTGCGCTCCCGGCCGCTGCGCGGCAAGCAACTACAAAAAATAGGAAGTTGAACTTCCCTATAGAAATTTGAAATCGCAAAAATAATAAATGCTAGGATGTAATATGAATAAAGATAACATTTTAGTTTGGAGGTGAAATAAAATGGGTTTCAATGTCCTGTGATCTATGAGCACAATGCTACTGGTTAATAAAATTCTGGGATACCTAACAACATTCGATTCTAACACTCCTCCTCGACCATAAAACATACAAGTACAGACTCTAGAACATCGCCTTGTTCTTTCAACTCAAAATATCTTGGAGTTACCATGGAACTCAGTCTCTGCTAATTGTCATATATACACATATATACTTGTACTAATAGCTAAGCACCAAATGAAGGTTTCATGAAATATAAATGGGAAGATAAGCATAAAATGCTGCCTACAATACAACAAACCCGCACAGCGGCGGACACAAACTTGCATGACTGGGTCGACTATGGTATAATAAGGAAATAGAAGACCTCTACAAAGCAGTATATAAAACAACAGTCTACCAGCAAATGGAAGGCGCATACAAGACGTTTCAAAAACGCTAGTCATGTAGAGGTATGTAGGTTAAGAGTGAATTCACTTTCCCTCCAATGTAAGTAAATTAGTTAGGCCGTCCTCTCTAACCATTGCATGTGTTGTGTGATCAGCAACACCTCTATATAAGCATTGTCACACATGTAGACCTTACATCCCTATACATACCAGTCCTGTCTGTACCAGACTCTATGCGTGCCTGTATCACCTTACAATGTACCCTTTGTAAACTTCATCTTTTGGCATTACACGTGTATTTTAACGGCTATAGAAGCCTGCCAAATATGGAGGTATAACGCTCTCGGTCTCATTGGCTTGAGAGAAATAGGACACTTTCATTGATGATATCTCTCAAAAGCCACAAGTATATTATAGCATAATAGTAAGTGGTCAACGATTCGCCTGAGTCCAACCATGAAAAGTAGGGACAATAGTCATCAAGTGTACTGCATTCACACCCACCTACTTCCTTGAGGTCAATCTATTAGGCTATTTTTTTAGTGATTACCATGGAAATCTTCAAGTATATATCTTCTTTATTCATTAGCCTGAATTTCCTATTGTACTAGGAGTACACATATGTAAAATATGTATATAAGGCCTATTGAACGAGTCTATTATCTATTGCACCCACAACACATCCAACTGGCTACAGGCGAACCAAGGACCGACCCTATTTCCCCTCATCCCCCATCTACCCTTCTCGTTCAGCCTTGACGGCCTGCATAGGAGGGACCGGTGTCTGACCAGAGAGTGCAATGATAGCCTGGTTCACCGCAGCCATCTCCACTGCCAATGACAGGCTATGGTCATCTGCCTCAGACATATCTAGACCGTTAGTGTTGTTCATCCTAGCAGTGTGTTTCTCTACGGCTGCGTCCAAGTCGTGCTGTTGCTGATGATGCAACTGCTGCTGCTGCCGGGCCTGGCCGTGTGGCTGTGGTGGCTGCGGCTGTGGCTGCGACACTTGCGGCTGTGGCTGAGCCTGTGGCTGTGGCTGTGGCTGGGCAGGTGGCTGTGCTGGTGGCTGTGGAGTGGTCTGTGGTGGCAGCATGTCTTCATCTGATGCCTCCTCGTCAACTGCTTCTGCCGTGGCCATGCTGGGGGCGTGCACCGATGAGGAAAGGCTGGATGCAGCAGACATGAGGCTGGTGGGCACCGCCATCCCGGTGGCCTGGGCCATGGTCATAGTGGGATGCTGCTGCAGAGATGGTGGGCTGGAGCCTGTCAGTGATGTGGGTGACAGCTTCATGTCCATGCCCATGTCCATTTCCATGCTGTGCGGCAAGCCATTCATGCCGTTGGCCAGCCCATTGCTGTTGTTCATCATGTCCTGCAGGTCGAACATGTTGAAGCGTGAGGGACGTCCTCGTCCTCGTAGTGGTACCTGGCTGGCCGGGATGCCTTCTGTAGACACAAACACCAATACAACAATGTACAAACACAACCTATCCATACTAACACGCAGGCATATACCATTAATGCATGATGATTGTAACAAAACGAGGATGGGTTTGACTGAGTACAAAGTTTCCTGCAATGCTGAATTAGAACCCATGAGAATGAAATATAGGGGATCCTTTTATAGCAAAATATATCTATAGGTCTTTGGAACTTGAAAATCCCTGAAATCAGGGAAACCCCTGAAGACTTCCATCCCTGGCAAAAGCTGGCCCTATCAACCCCTAGCCATTCTGACAATTATGCATATTTCAGGATCATTGGTATACAGAAACAACGAATGTTGTTGCATAACTAATTCATTGTACCAATGTTACAGGAGCGTAATATATAGAACCCATTCATTTCTACCCTAAAAACTCATTGCAAGATAACTTAGAGAATATTGTGTTTTCCATTCAGCTCACCTTCCCGGGCAAGTTTCTTCATTTCCTTCCGCTTGTTCGCGAACCAGTTGGACACTATCTGGGCGGTCACCCGTTCCCGGTCTCCCAGTGTGCGTCCAGCTGTAGGGGCAGAGGGCAACTTAAGAAACTGCATGGAATTAAAGTGCAACAATTTGAAACGTACCAACATGTCTATAATTGTTTTCAATGTTGCTACCCATGCATCATACTACAGAAAGACCATCTCTGAAATCATTCACTTCTTGGGAATGCAGGCAACAGCTCTGTAATGGATGATGATTTTTATGCACCACCATGACTGAGCTGGGCTGTCTTTGGTAAACCGACACTACGTCATCGTTCATTAGGGAGGTTTAGCAAGCACTGCGTGGGCAATATAACGCAGACGTGCAGCATACCTACAGCACTGGTACGTCTGCGAGAAACCAGAAAAAAGTGACGTACGTCGTGCTTGCTAAACCTCCATATTATCACAACTAGAGAGCTCACCTGGTATCTCCACGGTGGCGTTGCAGATACGGGATATCTCCTCACGCTTCTCCTGTGAGGGGTAGCTGTCGTCCATGAAGCTCCGCTCCAGTACCTCCAGGTGGGACGGGCGGAACACAAAGCGCTCCCTCCTGGGGTAATTGACAAACTCACCTGACCCAGGCTCCATGCTGATAAACTTCTTTACCGGAGAGGGACTATTCAACATGATTGAATTAGCAGCAGGTCCTGCGAGAAAAAAGAACAACGTTTCAATGACACATTATATAAGTTCGTAAACTGATGGGTTCTGAACATTCATTTGCCGTAATGTTAATGATTTCCGGCAGTGGTGCAGAGATGGTTTGTTGCCTAACACCATTTCGCATTTGTATATACTACTTGCACTAATCCAATAGACCTGTATATTACAACAATCTCTGCTACACTGAATCTCACATGAGATAAATAAGTTCCTGTGTCTGTGTACATACAAACACACGGGATATAAGAGGAAGGCTTACGGCCCCTTACAACATGGGATATGGAAGCCTGGTACGTAGTACATATGTCATGTTGCTAACAAATCATTTATATGAGAAACAATCACTTACACACTTCTGTGATTGATTCTCTATCTCAGAGTGTACACCGACATATTTACCATGCAATTAATTTCGTAAGAAGTACCCACCCACATATATACACATGTATAACCTACAAGTTATCTTAAGCGGTCCTTACCGACAGCTGCAGGATTCTTGCGAAATGCGATGTACCATCGTTGGATAGCCTTTCGACTGCGTTCGGACATATCATGGAAGTCCCCCTTTAGGTACCGACTGACGTATGACTGACTTATGCCTAAAGGATAAAAGACTGGATATGATAGACAAAAAAAAACAGACCAAATGAGCAAAATTGTGCACCACTGGACGCATTATTCGGTACAACTCACAGAGTCATTTTTCTCATGGTCACTCATCATTGGCCAAGAGCATTGATCAATGTATATCTTCTGACTTTGTAACCATCATGTAGGTAATAACTGTGGGTTTATTATCCATTCAATGTGGCACTGCATTATGACATTACACATGCCATGTAAAGATGCCATGTACAAAACGTAAAACTACTTGAATGTTCTGGAAAACGTAAAGAAAATGTATACATATTGAAGGCTGAGTACCTAGGTATACAAAATGTATACATATTGAAGGCTGAGTACCTAGGTATACAAAATGTATACATATTGAAGGCTGAGTACCTAGGTATACAAAATGTATACATATTGAAGGCTGAGTACCTAGGTATACAAAATGTATACATATTGAAGGCTGAGTACCTAGGTATACAAAATGTATACATATTGAAGGCTGAGTACCTAGGTATACAAACCTGAAAGTGTTGCTACTTGTTGTTGCTTGATGTTGTACTGGGCCACGAACTGCCGGATTTCTTCGCAGCAGGAGATATCTCCTTTCCTGGCAACAGAAATCAGATAGATCTATGTATGTCAGCGCTTGTTGTGTGGGGACTGGCATGACTAGGGAGGTTATGCGACACAGTGCTACAGACGCTTCTTCAGTCAATTCTGTGGTTAACATTGTTAGGTGTACAAATTTGAGGATACTAGTGCAGAATCTGGGTCCCCACTGGCTGCGTCCTATGGGTTAGCCTTAGGGTAGGTAAAGGGTTCGACAGATACTGCAGTCGTTACCAAATTTGAATCTCATTATGGCCACGTGGGTTACAGGTAACCACAGTAGCCTAACACAACCTTCCCATGATCAGATAATTCCGACCCCTTAAGTACTTCTTAGAGAGGTAGTATCATTTCGACATTGTGGATTCATGACTCTTATCATTGGATAGAATCAATAAAAACAGCATTCTGAAACGTTCAAGGTGCGACAAACGCTTGTTTTTCTCATTAAAATGTTATCTATTAAATACTTGAAGCCTTGGTGGTAGATCGACTGTTTGGAAGTATAACAGTGAGACAAGCGAGAAACATAAGAAGGAATCCTTGTCTTCTCATGTCTTAGTTATTTCTAAATTTCAGGTGTAAGCAGGGTGGCCATGTAGGCCTATGGACAAATCGATGACACTTGACGTGGGCGCGGGACAGGAGAGGAAAGGCTACAGACATGTGACCTGTAGAAGCCAGATACGAGGTAAAGGGATACTCACACAGTGAACTCCTTGAAGTCGTCCCCTTCTTCTATCTCGTCTATCTCCTCCTGCGTCATGGGTGGCGGCAGGTGAGACCGGATACCTGTTGAGTGCGTCGTGTGCGTCATGTGGTTGTTATGGTTACCGTTCAGTATTTCTACGTCACTGCTGTCTTCGTCGTGGGATCGCTTTTGGCCCGGTTGCATGTTGGCGGCCTGTTGTAATTGATGTTGTTGTTGTTGTTGTTGTTGTTGTTGTTGCTGCTGCTGTTGTTGCTGAAGCATGGTGGCCTGGGTGAGCTGCCGCTGGATGTTGGCGGCCACAGCCACCTGTTGCATCATGGCGGGCGCCATCTGGTGCAGGCCAAGTGCCGTGAAAGGGTGGGTAGCCAACGACACGGGGATGGTGTAGATGGGGCCCAGCTCACGGTCTATGCGCTCCAGCGTCTCGAAGGCGCTCACGAGCTGCTCCTTGGTAATGCCACTATTCCGCAGCCGCCGGATGAGCTCAATCTGCTCTATGGTGAAGAGCGGCTGGCCCGGCTGGAGGGGAGTAGCCATTTTCATTGGGAGGCTTTGGGTGTGTATGAGTGACGCGCCTGGGGAGGTTAAAGTTCAGGGTGATGAGAGGAAATGGGTTGGTCACGGGTACCTTGAATATGGGTGTTGGTATCGCAGCTCCTGTTTGAAGTTCCAGTGCAGGGGTTATGGCACACAACCAGCCCAGTCTAACATGTTTCTCTGTTGGTAACAAAGGCAGACAGACATCATCAGTGGACAGCAGTGAAGCAAGAACATTTTAATCAAAAACATTCAGTCCAGTAAATCACAGCGACTACTGCGGCACATGATTGCGAAAAATAAATCCCGATCAGGGAACCTATTTTGCTAATGGAGGCAAACCATTTGGATGAGGACCATAGATAAAAACTGCTTTTGAGGAACTGATGTTATCTTGTCGAGGCGTTGCTGAATTGACTATTGTCTGGTATGACTGGCATGCTGACCCGCGGAGCGCTGTGCCACTAAATATCGCTTTCAACAGAACTGATATGCTAGAGAAGCTTTAAATATGGAATAAACAGTGTCATCCTCATTCTGTTGGCAGTGAACCAGTATGCGCTATAACAATTCAACAATATTTAAGTAGGCCTATGCCTGCGAAGCTCTCTAGGGTTACCAATTACACTTAGTACAACGACTGATAATGCTATAAAATGGTAAACTTTTTTGGTTGGGGAGTCCCATGGACGATGCATATGAGCCTGTAAACACTCTTACTATTCTGATATCAAATTACCCTTCTTTTAGATAAAAGCTGGAGCGGTGGACAAATACATCTGAATGCTTTAAGTACGCTTCCCTACACAACTATGGAGATAGAAAGTTCAAATTAATCAAGTTAATTGCTTTTCAACATCTCATTAGTGCTCAAATGCGGAGTTTTAGAAACTGGCGAAATAGAACGGGAACTTTCCCGAACAAATCTGATATCGACTTTTCCAAGTGAATGAGTGGCTCGATGCTGTCATGAGATTACCTTATCAAAGAGAGACAGAAGGCGATATTTCTAACTGCGCCTTTTGAATACACGAAAAGAATATAGTAATAAAGGTCAGCGGAGCTAAAGTAAAAAGCATTCCCTAACTCTTTGTCTCGGAGCTGCAAAATGTCAATATTGAACTTTTTGACCGAAAATAACATCTAGAAAGGCATTAAGTTCTAGCACATAAGCTTAAGGTGATAACACCGATTTGACTTTGTCCTCTTAGAAAGTCAGGTACCCAATGTAAAGTAATATTCCCTACAACTTATCTGAACGGAAACGTTGCATACATTTACAATTGAATGAACACAGAGCCAAAGAAAACCAATAGAAATCCCGTTACCCTTTTCCACATGATGAAGGGTAGGAGGTAGGAAAGCAAGCATACGGGGCAACCTGATACCAGGTGTCACTTCCTCACTCGTAGTAACCCCTGATCTTCTGTGCCATGCATTGTGGGATATGGCCTGTGGTAGCTAATTAGATGCACATATCATTGGGCAACACAAGAAGTAGACCCTAAGTTTATTACAGCCCAATACATGTATTGTGTCATACCTGCATGTACTAGTAGGTGCAGTGGTACAAGTTACCTAGTATACATACTTACCTGACAACAACATATACCATACAAAATCACCCTGTAACTATGCATTCAGCTAAATAAAACTTGGGTTGAAGACCTATGTGGGAATATTAGGAGATTGTCTAACACAAACCAACAACAGTCCTGCTAGCTCATGCAGTAGAGGGTTGGACTCCCAATGTCAGGGAAGTGGGTTCAAGTCACCATAAGCCCACCAGGTCAATACTACATGTATTAGTTTTGTAAGAAATGTATAGATCCATTAAGACATAACCAAATACATCACCTCTGCGTTGAATATCTTATTAGTTTCTATGAGCAGTTTTCATAGCTATACATGATTGGTAGAGCAGCAGAGCAAAACGAAATGAAAACCAAAACAAGCCCTTTTGGTTCAATGGAAAAACCAGCATCAGGAGAGACTAGAACTCAGTTACCCTGCATTATGACTCCAGTGTTCTAATATTTTTCACATTTCTCATATACTTTTCATATTTCAACAGTAAGGTCAAATAACCTGGCATATCTGACCATATGTTGGTATACTAGGTCAAAAAAAAATTAAAAAAAAAAAAAATCCGAACTACCGACCCTGGCTCTTTGAGCTATGTAACTGGAAACACACCTTTTATTTTTTTTTTGGCCTAACCACTATCCTAACTCTGGACAGTTGGCACACAGTTTGTAAAGTCCCTACCTCATTAACAACACAGTCCTTACCCACACCTGGTTCCTGAGAACCACAGCCCCCTCTAGTGTTTCACACATACCAACAGGGACTACTTTCCTGTCCCTTCCCATCAGACATAGGGCAGAAGACCAGAGTCTAGGACGCTAGTACATGTACTTAACTCTGGGACCAGTATGCATATGGGGATGGGCGTTGGGAGGGCGCAGGTGTGTGTGGGTGGGTGGGGGGGGGAGGCTAGGGAAGGTGAAGAAGCAAATGGGGAAATGCAGTTGGGAGGGACGCACACTGCAGCCTCTGCCCCCATATTAGTCTGCCTATGAGCCAGTTAACAAAAGGATGTTTCACATTAGTTGCTCAGGTACGGGTAGATTCCATGTACATGTATTTCACTAGCCAGTTCTTATCAACGAGACAGAGGGAGATATTGTGAGGTGCCCACACTGTCAGACCGCCAAGGGTTTTACAGTAGAGTGCTTATATTTCTGGAATACAGTGGTAGTTGCTGTACATACAAAACCAATGACCCGAACTGGATTGTGCTGTAGCTATTACAGTGTTCTTCATGGCCCATTTACAATTGTGGCAGAGTGCAGTGGACATAGCCTCTTACCTGAGCTGGTTACCAGCGAGTTATCATGACAAGAGTTATCAGATGGGAACCAGTCTCCAGTGAATGGAGGGATAAATCCATTGGTTGGTTGATGATTCATCCCGCTCGCGGAATATACCAGCACTGAGATTCCTGCCAGAATATTTCTCACAACTTCTCCCTCTAAATCCTAAAACTCAAGTATTTCGAATCTTTATCAGAAAATTCTGGTGAACCTTAACATCTTTTGACAGCATTTATCACTGATTCGTTGGCCATTTCACTTGTACAACCAACCTTGCAAGGACTTGTAGTCAATGTTTTTACATTGGATATAAGCAATCTGAATGGTAAGTTTTGCACATTATATATGCACCATCCTCTGATCTACACGTACACGGGCACTTTGGGGCCTATACTACGTGTGTAATGAAAACCGCAGCCCTCCCAATGAATGGTGATTACTTTTAAGTATTACACGTAGTGGGTTTGACGAGATGCCAAAGGAGGACCCAGAGAGCATAAGAAAGTGCGGAACTCCATTTGGCGGAGATTTCATACGTCTTTTACTAGGATTAGGTATTAAGCTAATAGATGATGCATATCGGGGCCCTAGGGCTGTATATGCTGTATATACCTGAGCCGCGGAGCGGCGAGGGTATATACAGCATATACAGCCCGTGGGGCCCCGATATGCATCACCTAATAGGTTTATACCACAATTTCCTCCATTTTGTATCAATTTCTTACCTGAAATCCAAAGAATATAGCCAGGAGAAGACATTTTGTAAAAGCAAGCGATACGGCCCGGGTCACCGCTCTGCGCGAAGCCATTGTTTTTGTTCCTTGCCGGGACAGGTACCGCCGTGTTTACAGTCACTTTTCGTATGGAATCCAACCATGACAAGCTTTCAAATTAAAACATATACATCCTTAGATAGTCTAGATGATCCCTCCATGCATATTATGTCCAATATATTCAAAATAAAGGAGAATCCATTGATTTTCCCAACGTACGCGAGTCGCGGTCCGGCTCCCACCCGCCTCCTTGTCCGACGAAAGTGTGTCAGTGACAGTGGCCCGGATGTAGATATAGGTCAAGGAAGAAAAAACAATGGCTTCGCACAGAGCGAACCGGGCCGCGACTCGCGTACGATCGAAAAATCAATGGATTCTTATTTATATCGAAGAAAATGGAGAAAATTAGCACGCATTCCTCTTCTATGGATCGAAAACTTCTTGGGATTTCGATATTATAACATGACAAGCTTGGCATCAAGACGAAAAGTGAGTGTGAAAATGCGGTACGTCTCCGTTCAAGGTCTTATTTTTTTTCGCATTGGATTTCTTCACCGTTCAGTGTGGCGTAATGGCTAAGACCTTCGCCTACCACCACTGCGGCCGGGGTTCAATTCTCATACGAGTTGGCACGATTTTTCACTATGGAAAATGGCGAGACTAAATTTGTATGTCCACCAGCATTTCCCAAAATATTCTAAGTCCAACTTGACCCCGAAAAAGTATATACCAAAAATTTCAAAAATGCACAAGGGTTGTATATGCAGAATAATGCACGGCTAAACTGCATATAAACCCACCAGAAGTCCCGAAATCGTGGTATAACCTGGAACATACCTTTCCTTCTATTTCAGCATTGAAATGCATCGACAAAAGTGGGCCAGAACCATTACAGCCTCTGGGTTACATGTACTTCGTCTTTAGGTAGGTCTATTAGTACATTCCCACATCCTTCACATGGACTGCATCTATAAATCCCTGATTGGATGAACATGGGCACGGCAACATCTATATCTCAACACCCCCTATTGGATGAACATGGGCACGGCAACATCTATATCTCAACACCCCCTATTGGATGAACATGGGCACGGCAACATCTATATCTGAACACCCCCTATTGGATGAACATGGGCACGGCAACGTCTATATCTGAACACCCCCTATTGGATGAACATGGGCACGGCAACGTCTATATCTGAACACCCCCTATTGGATGAACATGGGCACGGCAACATCTATATCTGAACACCCCCTATTGGATGAACATGGGCACGGCAACGTCTATATCTGAACACCCCCTATTGGATGAACATGGGCACGGCAACTTAAAAATGATACTATTGTTCTGTCCGTATGTATAAAACACCCACCAAACTGAAATAGTTCAGTGGGGGTGTTTTGATTAGTTGGGATATTCTGTGTAACATAATTTACATAATACATGTATGTTTTAGTCAATAGGAATATGCGTTCTTAGAGGTTAAGTCTGTGCTAAGCTCTTGAATCCATTTCCCCAACTCAATACATGCACTCAAGCAGTCAATACCAGCTGAACTAGACGGATGCAAACAACTGCTTGATATTCGTGTTAATTAGTATATTAGATAGTGAAGAAGTGTATATTATCAAACATACTTAGAGGCAGTGTTAGCCAATTAGAGGCAGCTAATAAAGACTCTGCTAGAGGGGGGGGGGCAGGCACGTCGGTGAGTAGTATAGGGAAAAAGCACATTGCTGCAGGCAGCCTACCACATGATCACACAACCAGGGCCACTCTTTACTATTACTAGCTGTGTTGAACACAAAATACACTGTATCGTCAGTAAAAAATGTCAACAAATCCGCCATTTAATGACTGGTACACACAGTTTATTAATGCTAAAAGGCGCAACAATTAATCGTGACGTTAAGTTAATTGAACACCAATGAGAACCTACAGCGCCGAGTGACATCCGGCGAAGCACTCAGTTTTTGCACGGCGCAATAACACTACTAAGAGCGCCATTGTAGTGGAGTTTCAGCCCGCTGCTGGAACACCATTGGCACCGCTTTTTGTCACAGGAGGCTTTCGAGGCGATTAACACGGCAAAGGCTGGCGATCGGAATGAATCGTGAAGCTTGCCAATGAATGAACATCTTTAAGTATGTGTTTTTATATCGCCTTTTCTGCGGAATAACAGAACTGTTAGCAAGAGGACAACGATTAATTCCTACGGCGTCTATGGCAGTAAAAATACATTGTTATAGATAACTGTTCCCTGCAATAAACCCCTAAAACGCTACAGGCGGCGAACAAGTGGCAGAGGTCAGGGGAAACGATATGGATAAGTGCAAAGGTCAATTACAAAGTATAGAAACCTACACTTTTCTAAGAAGTACTAATATCTAGTGGTGACCATATGTCTGACGGCGTCGGCCTATGTGACTCATCCAAGCCGCATCCCTATCAACTAAGGTTATTACGACAAGGCATAATTATACTTTATTTTTTGCAAACAATGCAATAAGGTCGTCGGATCATATTAAATGGAGATATAGGGCTGCAATATGTGAGCTCTGTTATGCGGTGCGTCTATATGTACTATATATCTGCAATGTTATGCGGTGCGTCTATATGTACTATATATCTGCAATGTTATGCAGTGTGTCTACATGTACTATATATCTGCAATGTTATGCGGTGCGTCTACATGTACTATATATCTGCAATGTTATGCGGTGCGTCTATATGTACTATATATCTGCAATGTTATGCGGTGCGTCTATATGTACTATATATCTGCAATGTTATGCGGTGCGTCTACATGTACTATATATCTGCAATGTTATGCGGTGCGTCTATATGTACTATATATCTGCAATGTTATGCGGTGCGTCTACATGTACTATATATCTGCAATGGCCCAATTCTCCTGCATTAAACTAAAACGCTTTTCTCTCGGCTTCACTCAAATTCGATATATTGTCCCCCTTGTGCACGTGAATCGTGCTGAAAATTCATAAGTTTGTTCCTAAGACCAAAGGGCAAAAAAGGTAGGGATTTCAATAGAAATCGATCTATCCTTAGCCCGGAATGGTTACTAGACGAAATCGTAACCTACATATATAATATATATATGTATATATATATATGTATATATATATATGTATATATATATATATATATATATATATATATATATATATATATATATATATATATGGAACTATATACCCCCAGGTATATTTATATAATTAATGAGTGATACGTTGGTACTACTTTATCCGGGGCGCATGATTTTTCTATGACGTCACACATAACATTTCCTCCAGTATATAAGCTCCAGCAGTTGAACTAACGGTCAATTGGCTTCATATACTCGGACAGCATACACCACGCTGGGTGGTGCTGGAATTTTTAAACTTGTTTTTCCAGTTTGTCGAGTAAATACGGTATCTACCTTAACATTATGGGTAGGAAAGGAGCAGCTGGTGGCAGACCAAGGTCTAAAGCCAAGAAATCACCTAGAAAAGCTAAAAACATAGCCAATTCGAGGAACTCAAGCGGTGTGAGATCCAATGGGGGTGGTCAAGGACCATCTTCCCCAACTGTTACAGGGGTTACATTGGATTCAGCCGTTGACCAGACGATTGGGGAGTTGGAGGATCGTACTGCTCATATGGAAAGGCAGTTAGAGGAGATCAAGTTCCTATTGGAGGGGCAGGCGCTGAATCGTACAACTACTGCAGCGGGTGGCAAGACGAGGACAGCTCGAGCACGTGGCGATGTTTGTAAACATTTGAATGACGACGCAGTAACCAAGCAACGGGGGCGTGGCCGACAGCGGTCGCCTGACTACCGCGGGCTCCATAGCGACAGGAAGACTCGTCACCATCTTGGATCCACGAGCCGGTTGTTGTCTTACCGTAGTAATTCGTCAAGTTCCTCGGTTTCTATTGAGTCAATCTCCTCCAGAAATGGTCGTCGACATGCACATAAAACCAGAGGTATGTTTGATCAAAAGAATTTCCTTAAAAAGGGGAGAAACTTGATAGCATTGAGAAATTCTAATTATTATAATGTTCTATTATTAATTATTACCGGTACACTCGATCAACACATTAACTTATATATATATATATATATATATGTGTGTATATATATATATATATAAATATTATATATATATATATATATATATATATATATATATATATATATATATATATATATGGTCAATTGCACTGAGATGGGGACAAACCCATTTCTCACATGGGAAGGGGGTAAATGTGACTAAAGATTGAACGTTTTGGATATTTTTCATTTCCATTAGGTGTGTAAGGTCAGGATCTTGCTTGGAAACTATGTTTTTTCCTATGTATCATTAATATTTAAAGCAGCAGACTACAAAATATAGGCTTTTTATGGGGTATTTTAAACATTTATTCATAGTGCTCCCACTGATATGGGGCAAAGTAAAGAGGAAATGCATTGGAAATGTATAAATCTTTTATATATCCACTAGCCCCCAATCTTTAGCATTATATATAATCACTTCAAAAATATTCCCCTTAACTGCCTGGAGTTATTGCTAAAAACCTTGTGGTGTAGGTAAAGTGGAACTGTATGTGCCTCCTTCTTTAATACATGATAGTGGGGAGAAATAAATCATATTTATCAAATACAAAAATACAATTAAAAAGCCTTAAGTGTCAACTATCAGTCATTAGGTAAAGAATTTTAGATTCATTAACATTATACCTCAGTATTGCCATATTTGAAATTGCAATGTGATTTTGTGTAGTTTTAGAGGAACCATACATGCCACATAAAGTAATTCCACCAGTGCATAGTTATGGGAATTCCTAGAGATACATTGTCATAAATATTAACCACTTATGCACCAATCTACATTTAATTATTATAGTCCCATTATACAACTCAATGGAAATCTATGGCAGTTTTTCCATGTCAGGAACCGTATGTGCCACATGGAACCATATGTGCCACAATATGTATTATGCCTGAAATTTCATGAATTAAGAAGTTTTGTTGTAATGACAGATTACTATCATAAAAGGACAATGCCCAGCATCATGCAAAAATGATATCATATGAATCTGTTCACTTGATGGTGGAAAATTAACTCCCTAAAAATGAGCCTATTTGGACCAGAATCCCATGAGATCTATTGCTAAATAATGGAATTGACTCTTAAATTGGCAATTTTTTATATTAGTGTTCCCAATTTTCAGGGTAGGTGCCTCAGTGCATCAGTATTTTGGACACAAAATTTCAAAACAATCCAAGCAGTTTAATTTTTACCCCTTAGTGAGCCCTGTGTGACCCTAACTCAGTGCAATTGACCATATACGGGGCAGAGCTATTGCTTGTACCAAACAAATTTCCTAGGTGGCTCATGTAGTCGGGGGCTAGATCAGCAGTTGGCCTCTTTGTACAGTTTACTTTGGTTGGCCCTTCCTAATAGTCTATGTGAAGCTATATTCTACAAATCTACACCTTTGGATAGCAAATACTTTAAACATAAACAATTTTAGTGTTATATAGACTTAGTACTTCAAATACAAGATAAATTAAACTTTAAAAATTTTGTTTGAGGGCACATATAATTCAGGCTGAGTAAAGCCAAGCCATTGTCTCCCTGTCAGGCTAATCCCCTCCATTCACACCTAAAACAATGGACAGGTACTTAAGGTGATTAAGATAGAGGCAGGGGCAGCTTATCAGTCTTATCAATTCCCATTGTTTTCTGTGGATGGAGGGGAAGATAAGAGATTACCCACAATCCTCTGCCAGATCCAAGATGGCTGTCGGGGGCCAGTTACATAACTAATTTCAAGATGGCCACCTCCATACAGGAATGGCTCTGTTCCCTATATATATATATATATATATATATATATATATATATATATATATATATATATATATATATATATATATATATCCAAACAAAATTATTAACAAGCACAATAATTACAATGAAAAGTTAAAGTATGATGCCTGGACAGTTGTTCTCGTCCAGAAGAAACGAACGACACTTAAACGTTGAGCTGCTCTAAAAGCACATGGCAAACTAACCATACTACAGATCTACAGGAGACCAAGACTAGACTCTCCTTCTGTGTCTGTGTGTACACGGTAGTGGGGGGGGGGGGGTGCTGACGGTCAGTGGTCGACAAAAGAAGAGACCCCTCCACCACCACCCCCTCTCCACCCCATGCAGGCGGCTCCCGCTCTGCCGCCATGCAGGATGAAATCAGGCGGGGGCCCATTGAGCGATATGAGATCTGCGAGCCAATATACACATCAATCAATAGGCGCCGATGTGCCACCGAGACGATATGGTAGAGGCCCAACTGAGAGGTGGTGTGGGGATGCCGACTGCAGCCGTCCACAACCTACAGGCATAGGACAATATATAGTCTCACAGTTCTCCTTTCTCTGTCCTCTCACCTCTATCAATGATAACGGCTAGGTCATAATTATCTTCATGACGTCCCCACACGGGGCTATAGGTAACAGTACAGGAGGGCCCTGGCGATCCCTCACCCTTATACAGTATTGGCTGATTCCCCGATTGATGCCGGGGAACAGCATATATATACAGTACAGCCCAAACGGTGCCGACGCCTCACACAGGCCCTATTTACACACAAAGTGGTGACTGTCATCGTTCTTTACAACAAAGAAGGCGCGGACAATGATAGATGAAGAAATGGCTGCTAATGTGGTCGTCATCATTGTGACCTTTAAGTGGTCAAGGCCCCTATGCCCCCCCCCCCATCATGGGTGATTGTTCCTATTATTGAGAACCTAGTTGAATGTCTGTATCCCTATTACCATTCTGTGCGGATACATCACACGTCGTCATGTTACGTTTTATGGTGATACAGCGTGTTTTTGTGTCATCAATCACCACCATGTGGATATAACGCCGGTGCTGGCGGAGGCAGGGAGACGCTGACCGTCTTTTGTTTTAACATAATAAGTAATTTCGTAGCCTATTTCGTTTTGCCTCTGTATAAGTACTTTAATTTGGTGATGACGTCACATCAGACATCTTGGGTACACCCCCCCCCCCAAACACTTGGTATAACCGGCTGTTGTGGTAGGAAAATGGCATTCTGTGGTGTCCACAGATCGACCAAGTAGGGTGTATAGACATGGTCTCAACTCATCTACAACTGAGCTACGAAGGCAATGCCATATTTCGTCGATTAGACAGCCTCACGCGCGCTCTATAAAGCTAGGGATCCACTGGTGCGAGTTTCTTGCGACTTGCACTCGTGCGTATTTTCTCACAGAAGACGTTCCAGCAGTGGATCTGCTGCTGCGTGAAACGTCATGCGACATCCGAGCGGTGTGCGACGACATTCGCAAAAATCAAAATAATTTGATATTTGTGAGTGCTCTGCGAGGGCACACGCAAGAGTACAATTCGCAACAAACTCGCACCAGTGGATCCCTAGCTTAAGGTCTAAGTAGGACTGGGGCTGCTTTCTGGTAACATGCACTGATGAGAGCTTATATCACGGAACCAGCTTGTCCCTTGAAGTGGTTGTTATCCAGGGACACGGTACCCATAACATGTCTTATCAGTGTTTTACCACTTTTAGAAGAACCAGCAAAATTAAAGAGAGTGGATCCACTGGGTATGGGTCTAGATCCCTATACCAGTTCCACATAGAAAATTCTAGACAGTATTTTGATAAGGATACTCTTTACCCTCTTTCAGTAATACGCCTTAATCATGTATAGTTTGATGTATTAATGTTAAATATATACACATATACCAAACAGCGTGATAATCAGATATATGGTAGGCATTTTCATAGCTATAATGGAATATAATAGAACAAACGCGTTTTTTAAGCTCATCTCCATTTTCTAGGGAAGTCTTTTTCTCTTAGTGATATCCCGGGCCAGAAGGCAGTATCTACTTTTTAAATCACTAGCTACTCACAATATGCTGCTCAACCCCTGCATACTTAAGTAAGTACTGATAAAACACTCCCAAAACAACTGACACTACTCTGCATCTTTCCGTCCAGATTCAGTAGGGCCAAAAAGAAAAAAAAGTTGGTTCCCCGGTCACCTGACCTACCTCAGCAAAATAGGTAGTACCCAGGTAGTAGTTACCCAGCAACTCAGCAGTAGTTACTCAGTACTAATGATTTGATACTGTCCTATCCTATATGGGTTACATGCAGTGAATGTATCTTAAACTAAGACAGCGTGGTTCAGTAGTATACCAAAATTATCTAAGGTTAAAAAAATGCGTCATGTTTTCAAACTCTATGGTGAGCCACTCGATATGGTTGAGACATACCCGTATTTGGGACTTAAGCTAGATTCGAGCTTGAGCTTTGGTCCAGCAATCAAGGACTTAATTTCGAAAGTTAACCATAGGTTATTCACATTTAGTAAATAACGTCATTTGTTAACAGAAAATGCCAGTATTCATACATACAAGTCAATGGTGATGAGTTTGATTATGCCAGCTTTGTGCAGGATGGAGCCAGTGATGGTCTTTGAAATAAACTAGACCGCCTTCAGTCAAGGGGGCTAAAGACATGCTTTAGAGGCAACGTCATGAATGAGCAGGATATGTATGAAGCTGCAGATGTCCCAACCTTGGCGTGCCGGAGGGATCGTTTACTGTTGTCCTTCATCTATAAATTGTCCTGAGTACCCTCTAATATTGATCAAGTGATAAGATGAGACGGACTTCCCTCGAATGAGAAGATGAAGTTTATTCTACATCGATTTAGGAACGCTGGTTTACCATAATTCTCCTATGTATTGTGGTGTATTTCTCTGGGATAATCTGGATGCATGGTTCCAGAACAGCGAAAACAAAATGTTATTCAAAAAGAGAGTGAATACTATTAAGAATCTCAAGCAACCGTCTAAGAGACCTGATGTATGGGTGGGATAGCGGGATCGGTTGTAATGACTGAACCTTAGCTGCCCGCCCATGCCTCGTTTGTGCTTGGTAACCTCGATTGGGAGCAGTTTTAAAGACTGAACCTACATGCTGTGTCATAACCTTGTTTGGTGTCCATTTCTATATAGTGTTTTACAATTTTTCTCCGGGACCCTGAGTTGGAGAGGGAGTAATTACTGCACCGATCTGGGCCCTTGAGTTTAGTTGCACACTTAACGGTACATAATATCCTTTCTGGTTCTATGCACCTACTTAAGTCATTCCAGTAAAACCAATTGATCTGAGTGGCGAGTATCTCTGTTATTGTTAACGTACCATATTATTGTCCCCCCCCCCCCCCCTGTGTTAAGTTACTCTAAATGTGTGGCATGTTTTATGCATAGGACATGCTGTGTTGCTGTGTCATAACCTTGTTTGGTGTCCATTTCTATATAGTGTTAACTTGGCCTAGTTAAAGAGCCCTCTTATAAGGAATTCTTTCGAAACATATGAATTCATATCCACTATATTGTATATTTTTGTTGTTTATTTGTATATTATTTTCTTATTCCACTGTATGCCTCATATCATGTAAATTCATATTGTCCATACCAGATGTGAAAGCAAAGACTTTGTACGACTGAAATACTTGAGTTCATCACATTTATTGTCAGATTTTACCACTTATTTCTCAATTTGTGACTTGGCAATAAAGATTTCTTCAAACTCAAAAAATGGTACTATGAACAGCTTCATATGGTTGAGGGAGAGTTGGCTACCAACAGACTCCACTATATCTACTCTGCTTTGGGACTGATTTCCTACTGCATTATGGTTCGGGATTCCAGCGATTAAGATCTAGAGAGCTTTTTTTAAAGTTGCATAGTTGCTAAAGAATTTTGATGAGAAATTGGGTGATAATAGCAGTTCTGTAGAACAGGATAACTACAATATACTTTAGTAAAAGAGACTGTTCACTGGGAAATACCTCCCAATCACTCTCCAATCATTGAAAATAATCACAATGAAGTCCAGATGGAGGTAAAGGGATAAAGTCTATCCTTAAAAAATGGGCATTTGAGAGAATCTCCATAAATACCAGAATGTTTTTCTTTTTTGGAAGTTGCCAAAAAGTTGATGCACTAACTGCGAACAGTACACATGCTTATAGGTACAGTAAGCTCCCACGTATAAGGCGCTGTCGTATCCCAGAATTTGGCGCATCCCAGAAGTTGGCTGTGCATATGCAATCCATGTTTTAAGCCTATTATCGCTCATGGGCCACAAACATCAATGAAAATAAATAATTTTTTGAAAACATAAAAACCATGATAACATCCCTCTCTTCTTATAGAATTTGAAAGGACAACAACCCTAATGATACTGTCCCTACGCCGTAGAAATATGAAACAGGTAAAGTTATTTTGAAAATTACGGCCAACTTCTGGGATGCTCGACTTTCGGGATATGACAGCGCATCTTATATGGGGGAGTTTAGTTCTCATTACATCCACAAGGGGGACACCAAGACCATTCTTTTGCCCCCTTGGTCATAATTTTTTTGAGAATTTTCCAAAACTCTTGGTGCGCCTTATACGCAGGCTGCGCCTTATACGGTAAGATTATGGTAGATAAGTTACATCACCTGAGAGAAACACCTGGATTACTACAATCCATAAGGCATACATCGTCCCATCATATTGGTTGCTGTAACCAAGTCTACCAGCACAGATGTAGCATCGTGCAGACACGAGCAGACAGGTCTGTGTTACTTCCGGTATCTTGTATTCACTTCTTAATTCTATCCATCCATCGCATCTATCTATGGCCACTCCAAAAAAAAACAAACTGGTTTCTCATCACCACTGGCATCTAAAAATTGTGTGTATATATATATATATATATATATATATATATATATAATATATATATATATATACAGATTTTTTGTCAAAAACAAGGTGAAAATAGACAAAATTGGGCATATTTGGTATCAAATTAAAGCTAACGATCTCAGCAATGCAGTGGGCAAGATATTCAGAGCAGTCTCACAATTTCTAATAATCAATAAACTCTTAAGTACTCAAATCAAAACTTAATCCTGGTCTCAAATAAGTGGGAGACGGTAAACGTTATATATCTCGATAGAGATCTATGCCCTAACTAAAGAAAAAAAATTGAGTGGCCTATCCATCAATCCACCCACACACCCATCCATCTATCTACATATATCTAAGTTTCGATCCCTTCAGTTACCGGTACTTTGAATACAGACTACGTATATATATATATATAAAAAAAAAACAAAAAAAAAAAACAGATAAAAAACATTCCGAGGAAATGTCTGCGCTGAAACCTTTGCAGTTCCAAAACGTGTCTCTTGTGATGGCTTCCCATGTATGATGGGACAAATGTCTGAATATACCACAGAAGCAGACCCTCAAAACTAAGTGAAATCTTTGATGAGAAATGGCATAAAATTCATGTCCTTTGCTATCTAGAGTCAAACTTTTGGACAAGAGTGAGGTACTGCAGTTCAGAATGCCATCGTACTACAAAATAGGAACCTAATATAATGGATAAGAACTAAATAGGTGATGTGATTATGTTGTCTTGAGGACGCCATATTCTGAAAAGATTAAGGCATTTTGAAAACCGTATCATTATGCAGCCATAATACCTAAACACACTCTCAACTACCAGAGACCTGCTTCACTTTGATCATATAGAAATGTTACAGGGACATAGATTTTGTCTTATTACATCATAGAACAAAGCACTGACGATGCACGATCGATGCCAAACGGCACATATCACTTTTACATCACTAATATAGGGGGTATGGACGGGGGGAACCAGCATGTCACATGTCGATTTTAAGAAATGGTCATGTCACATGTCACTTAAATCCCTATGTCCCATGTCACCTCTAAGAGCCTACCATGTCCCATGTCAATTTTAAAAAAGCACCTATGTCATGTCACTAATTTTTGTGCATCATGTCACTAAGGCCCATGTCAGATGTCGATTTTAAGAAATGGCCATGTCACCATGTCGAATTTAGTGGTCCACACCCATAATATAAGCCGATCACCTTATAACACATAAGGAATTCCATTATTCGGCTACCACCCATGGTATATAATGGAATGGGAGAGCAACAATTGTTTAACGCTAACTAAAAAGCTAAGGTTATATTCAAGTCTGGATAACTACATGTATATTCGACATCAGATTCACAGATGAATACGCATATCTGTGCCTGCGCATGGTTATGGACGCCAGACATCCAAAAATAGGACAGAAACGAAAGGTTGAATATGTGCCTGTACCCACACATTGTAAACGCAGAGAGAATAGATCAAATAAATGTGTGGTTGCAATTTCACATTTAGAATTCAAATCTAAATTTGCTGATCGAATTTTTGGATATCGTCGCCATAAACTGACGGTATTGACTCAGGGAGACCCTGAACCAAAGAAAAGGGAGACATATATGGCAAGCGATATGTTCACCCCCTGATATCACAGTTTCTTCATTTGATATCACAGTTTTTGTCACTGATACCACGGTTTTAGGATTTGAGTGAGCATAAAAAATACTTTAAAAACCTTAATAATATCACAGTTTTTAACTCTGATATCAATGTTTCTAGCTGTGATATCATAGAATTTATCTTTGATATCAAAGATCACGCCGGGTGATCCCATTGAGTTGTGTTTCAGAGATGCGGTGAACAGTGGACAGATACATCAAATCACCTCTTGCAGTGGATATGTTGAATCAGCACTGACGTGTACATGTTCATGTTGAATTGTGGATGATTTTATCTTATTGTGCAAATTTCAACTTCAGCCATATTTCAACCTTGTATTAATCAAATACCACTGAGTGGTTCACTTTAAAAAGAACATTATCCAAGGATGGAGCTGCCACTTTACCTCATTTGCTTTGGGAAATAAGTTATTGTCTTATTCATGGACATGTATTTTAAGTCTGATGATTTATCCATAACAGAGGGAAAAATATATTCCTCCCCAACACACACACAAAACTAAACATGTACCATGAAGAGTGTTGCTTCTATTTTCATCATAGTGACGTTCTACTTGTACTCTGACAATATCCAGACATGTGACATATTCATGGATAGTTCAGCTTAAGGTGTCCAACTTAGGTATGTCTCCATGTTAGGATGAATCTACAGGGGCGTAGAAAAGGGGGGGGGCAGGGGGGCCCGGGCCCCCCCCCCCAATCATAAAGGAGGTGGGGCCTGAGTATGTCTGGGCCCCCCCAAAATTTGCCAAGAATTCATTATGAATTGAATGAGAAGCTGAAACTTTGCATCATCAAAGTAGATTGACATAGTAACGGGATAGGGAAAAAATTAGTATTCTATACAAATTTCATATAGGTATGTATAGGCGCTATTGCACTTGAGCCAACAATTCAAGGTGGCCATGGTGGGGCCCGCGCTGGGCCCCCCCAATGAAGATTTGCTTCCTACGCCTCTGATCTACCTAACAGTCCCAAACTATAATAGTTAGGCTAGCTTCTTAAGCTGCCATATAGAACAGAAGGGTCGGTATTTCAAATGAGAAACATTACATATTCAACCTGGCAAAGGATTTAACAAAATACACCGAATAAGTTTATGTTATTGAAAGAATGAGGAAGAAGAAAGGGAACACCTTTTCTGTGGATATCCAATATGCTCATATACTGGTATCTACATCTGTGACCCTGTGATAACCTAGATCAACCAGGTTCACCAGAGGCTGTAAATGAAAATAATGTCAGGCATTGAACTTCCTTCTCAAATGGACAGTGATATAAATCATCAGGTACGAGTGTACTAACTATCAGGCCTATACACGACTGTATAAATTATCCTCTATGGTAAGTCGCCCCTGTCCTGACCACTAGGCATTTTGGTATACCCTATGTCGACCATCCTAGGCTAACTTCTCTCAGGTAACTAATTGATTGTGCCTCATTAAGTGTATTAGGTAGACCTTGCCCCAAGATTTCCTTATATAGTGAACATAACCTATGCACTGTGACCTATGATGGCTGGGTGGTCGACTTGTTTATCAACATGCCTAGTGGTCAAGCCAGCGGCGACTTACCCCACATGCACACCTGGACCATGAACTGATAGTGCATCATTGCATATGTGCTGTGATGTACTCCTTCCTCGAACTGCTACCAATTGTAACTGCCGTGCACTACTCATTGGAGAGTACCTCTGATAGCACTCGGTGGCGTGTGAGCAACTCCTATCGTACTGAGCTACTCCCGCCCAGCGAGCACCCACCATGCATGTCATAACCCCCCAGACACGGGGGCAAACCTAGCTCATCGCACTCACAAAACCCCCTGTGACAAATCGACCGTGAACAGCCTGTCATGAAAACACAAATAATGACTGAACCACGGCATGCGATCCCTCTGTACAGGTTTATCACAACTCTCCAGTCATACACCTGTATACAGTCTATGGATTCCTCTGTACAGGTTTATCACAACTCCCCAGTCATACAGTCTATACAGTTGTACACCTTTGTGTTCTGTTTGGTACAACAAGATCTTGTATGCATTGTTATAATGCTAATAAGAATGCGAGCAGCTACTGTCTTTCATTTAAGTATTTTACTTAGTCTATAGATGGCGAAAACCTTTATAAGATTGGACTTAGCGCTAGAGGAGGAAATAAAAAAACTGTTCACCTGCCATGTAGAGGATGCAAGACGGCAGACACTTCGCTCCATGGTCCTGGTCTTGTTCCCCATGCTGAAGTCTCTGCTGTATAGTCCCACAGGTTTAATCACGTGGCTCCATCATGTTGCTGTAAGGTACCTGCTAGCACTGTGATGCTCTGCTAGAGAGTGAGTTGACCTTTGAGGAGCTGGAGACGGCTCAGTGAGCAGCTCTGGAGGTGCGCCTCCTGTTACGCTGTCCGCCCACTCTCAGTCATAGAGAGGGTCACCACCATCACAGTGCACCCCCTCCCCCATCACACACTCCACACCAGCCCACTTGTCCACCTGATCTCACAGCCTTACAATTATGATTCAGCATCAATCAAATCCACAATCAACCCTACCCAATTATGTAACCAGTGGCCCAGATAGTCAGCACCCAGTACCCATTCATCGCCTCCACTGCGCCTCGCTTAACTAAGGCACCTAATTTGCATATCCATTTTATCAAATCAATTTCCATGCAAAATGGGCCTTTTGGACTTGTCTAATATTAACACGCTGGGGGTATTAATGGCCAAAACCGGCATGATGCCGCTGTCTGAAAGGGAGAATGGACAATGAAATTAAAACATCGATGTGCCTGGTTTCAACAGGATGAGGACTTTAAAATTAGTAGCAGGCTTTGGCCTGTGAATCACACGACCGTGGGAGGTGGAAAAAATAGCTGTCATTGTCTGAATAATAATAACCAGAGGGAAAAAGCCACAGAAAGAAACGCGCCATGTTTTGTTGACAGTCCTTCGCCTAGCTTTGTCTAGATATGGTAATCAAGTTACTACGCTGGCAATTAAATTTGTCGACGGTGAATCATAGAATATTCTACTTGAGTGTCTTTGTCCGTGGTTAATATTATTCAGATTGTGTGTTATAACAGTGGTCTCCTGCTGGTTCATGCAGTCTGTCGTGTGGCAGTGGTTTGTTAGGTGGCTCATGCCCAGTTTCCCCTGATAAGCTCTGATAGTTGGGACGCCCAGTTGCTGTGACAATATCAGCTCATCAAATTGTGTCCAACCATTGATCGACCAGAATGTACATCCTGTGAGTTATGGGCATGCATGCACGGCCTGAGATATATAACATGCCAGTCATATCCACCTTCCGTTCCAACCTTTCTGCTATCCTATAGCACGCCTCTACACCCACCAGCTGTGTCCTTGCACCCTGCAGCTCCTGGGACCAATGACTCCAGTGCTGGGGTGCACACCACACCATTTTTTTCAATATGATTTTAAACCGAGCCATTTACCAGTGCGTCCTTCATTTCTGACGCAGGGCATATAGCTCCAGCGATCCTATCTTAGGACACTGCGTCGTCTTAATACTATTTTGTAATTATGATTTCCTTTTTTTTGCTACCCTCCTCCTGTCTGCAGCCCTTATCGTACACGCCATCTAATAAGTATTGCAGGTCGAACATCTACAATGTATGGTAATTCTACTGCCTTGGATCAGTCCATAGATTCTACATGAGACATTAATATGTAACCATTTTATTGGGGCTGTCAAATGACAATGCCTTTTTACAACGGGGAAAAAAGATGGCTGGTTTCTTTTTTACTATTATAATATTTTTCATCCTGTCGGGGTAGAGAACAATCTAAATGTAATAATATGCCTTAAGAGTCACGTGGTGCAGTGGGTGGGTGGGTGGGTGGGGGAGGACACCTAGCATGCACCCTTCAAACCGCTCAGGTCAAACCCTAGCGGCAGCCGACGATCAGACACTGCCAGCCGCCGGTTGGCATGGCAACCCTTTCACACGATCGTGGGTATGCCGACATTTTATTGAAGTATTTTTTATGCTGATTCAGCTGCGGGCTGAGGCTATGTGAGCGCCATATTTGCCCTCCTCGGCGCACCCGTACTGCCCCGATACCTGGCATTGTTTTATAACGCTGCCTCCGCCTGCGTTTTTTAAGCGTTCGCAGCGATTTGTGGGAGGCTGTGGGCTGGTAGGGTGGTGGGTTGGGGTTGTAGATGGTATGTAGGTCTGTCTATAATATCAAAGGCTATAGCACTCATGGTGGGGTTGAATTTAGGTTGCGTTTTTTTTTCCTGCTGCCGGTACTGAGAGGGAGGGAAGCAGTGGTTGTGCATCCTGTACTGTAGGGATAGGTGCATGGAGAGTGCCTGGTGGTTGGAAAATAAAAAGTCGGGCGTGAAGGGGGGAAAAACATGGCTGCCGGGGTCATGATTTACAGAAATCCTACAGGTCAGGGCCCATTTTGGCACCTTGGATCCCGGGCTGTTGCCTGCCCCCTCACCCCATGGAGTAGCTTGTTAGGAGCTCCACCCCATGCCTTCCCCTGAAAGGCCTCCATAAGGTCGGGGTAGGGAGGCGGGCCCCCACCGGTGGAGGCTCCGTAAGCGGAGACGTCCGCCATATCTAGTATTGAAAAAAATCAGCATGCAGCACTTGTGTGAGTATTGACGGCAAAGTGCACGGCGGCCGTATACATTATGCAGCATGTGATTTGTCATTATGTTGGGCTAGCAGCAATAAGTAGACTTGGGTGGGTAGGAGGGTGGCTGAGGGGGTCCCCTGGGGAAGGGGGTGGGGTGGCTGGTAGAGAGGGCTGATAGCTGGGGAGAGGCAGGAGGGGTAAGCGGTGGTGGCAGTGGTGGTGCTGTTGGGGATCCAGGGGGGGGGGGTATATAGAGGGGTGGGGGCTCCCCATCTCCCCACTCTCTTTCCATCCCCCTACCCTCAGTCTCCCTCTGCTGGCAGCCACGCTTTATGTCGTATCATTATATATTATGTTAATGCACATTGATCAAGTTATCAATACCTCGAATTATGCCTCTCCTCTCCAGGAACAAGGTAGGGCGAGTGAAAAAATCAATGTGCAGGTCATCCTGAGATACGTCTCCGGCAGTGCCGCAGCCAGCCCTGTAGAGTACCACAAGAAGCAGCCACACATAAAAAAAAATGTCGGCACTACCAAAGAGGCCACTGACCCTGCCCTGCTCAAATTTTTTCACGTAATGTTAAAAAAAAAAAGGAGAAACGGGTTCTGTACTCAGTAATGTCTATATATATATATATATATATATATATATATATATATATATATATATATATATATATATATATATATATATAATGTACAGCATTCAAATAAAGACAGTCGTGTAACAGATTAACGGCTCAGCTATTCAATATGATGAAGAACACATCTATCAAATGTGCATCAACCAGTAAACACTGTGCTGTCTCCATTCTCGTTTACAGACAGGAAGAAGGGAGAAGTCTTTTAAGAAGAATAATGATTTAAAATGAACACTCTGAAAAGTTGAGGTTGTGGACTCCATTTTTTTAAAGATGGCGTCCATGTATGATCAAGATGTTAGATGACGCCAACGTTTCATTTGATGTTTCTTAATACTCTCGCTGGATAGCCTTTGGAAAAAAGTAAGATAATTTATACCATCAGTTAACTGATTCATATTAGGTGGTGAAAAGACAGTATAATTATGTACACCTATTCATAGGCCCTATTCTGTTGTTACGGGGGGGGGGGTACGATTGGGAATATTTAAGTTATATTTTAAAGATGTAGAGAACCTGCTCCCTATACCCCCCCCCCCATCAGCCACTAGCACCCCACCAGAAGGCAGCTGTCTGGTGATGGAAGGAGGGGGGGGGGGCTGGGTGACAAACGATCGCTGCCCGACCCCAGGTCGGCACTGAGCCGGGGGAGATGTTGCCAGCGGTGTCAACGACAATGCGGCTAGGCTGGCGGCGATAACCCTGACACGAGATGGTTGTTGTTGGGGGGGGGGGCGGTGGACCCAGGAGGAGGGCCATCTGGAGGGTCAAGCCTCCTTCTCCAGACAAGAGGCAACTCTTCACTCCTGGAGTCAGTGAGGGACCCGACGATAAGATTACGGCGAAGGGTAAAGATGAAGCGATCTAACAGTATGTAGCCATAGAAACAGTTCATCAAAGAACTGGGGCCATCTAGCACATACACAGCTGGTTACAGCTATCAGGAAACAGTCAAAAACCACTACTAGTTTTGAGTCCCCCGACTCCCTTGTCACTATTTTCTCTTTTTTTTTCTATGGTGCCGATAAACTTTGTCACCGGTGTCTGAGGTCTCACACCGCATCCCCTTAGCAGTGTCCTGATTAAAGCATTTTTTCTCTATTGTGTTGTTTATGCAATAGAGCTGTGTATCTGTGTATTAAGAAATGCCCTCCTGGATAACTTGGAGTTCATATAAATCAGTGCCCAAAACTTGTTAAATATTGGGGCAATTCACAATATCGCTTTACAAATTACCTAGCATCCTTCCCCTAACAAAATGTTGTCTATTTTTTGCACAGAACAGGAGCAAACCACCAGATCTGATACATAGAACGATACGTCTTAAGTCCTTACCTTATAAAATATACTGAACCGTAAGCATTAATTTCACTGAACGTAGTAACGTTAGGGCAAATGAAAAAAAAAACAAAAAAAAACAACACATCAACAGCTTTAACATAACATAATGTATACAATTGAGTTGTACATCTCTGACAGGTGCTGGTACATGTACTAGTACTAAGGTCGCAAGTACCTCTCAGGAGAAATAAAGGTCAATAATAACAGAAAGGATGACCCATTTTCTACAATGTTTTCAGGAGGAATTTGAGTTGTTTCTGAATTGGCCCTCCTCAGACCCATGCATAGAAAGTCTTATGCACCTTAAAAACGTTACTCTATTCTCTGAAGACACATCTGGGAGGAATTCTCAGCAGACTGAGGTGCTTGATACCAAAATGTACTTTAATGTGTGCGAGAGAACGTTGGTCCTTGCCAGCCATCACTGTCCATCACAAGGAAAAGAGAAAGACCCGACCAATACCCCAACTTTTGAGTTCGTGCTAGATAAATAAAGGGACAAGATATACTTAGTATTCTTGATTCTACACATATCATTGGTCTTTTGATTCCTAGCATTGGAATTTGGTTCACTGCAAGTCTTTCTTAAGGAGTGACTTGCCATTATCGTGCAGACCCCTTGGAGACATGTATCTTTCGCTTAGATTAATCGGTAAGGTGTAGGTACCGCAGCACTATTTGGCAGACTTTGTGAGCGTGAGCCATGCGTTAGATACAACTTAGTACAGCCTTCTTGAGCTCCATACTTCTCTTCCATTATCTGCTTTTGGTACAACTTTCTCTCTATTGTGGTAGAGGTTTTATAGTGGTTAGAAATATCCAAAAATCCAAGACACTCCTGCCCCGTCATCATTCATGATATGGCTTCACTTAAGTCTATATTTCGCCACCAAGTCAGGTTAGAAATCGGTCTTCTTTTTTTTAAATTCACCACAGCACATTGGCGATATAAATGCTACAGCTTTGAACAGGGGACCATCACCAAACAGTGTTGCAGTGTGGAATTTAGAGATGGAATATAGTCATGTAAAGACCAGATTCAGATAACATTTGTCATCAAAGCTTTGAGCCAGCACGACATAACCGTGCCTGTCGAACTGGATGGCGATGGCAGTACTCACTCGCGCTGAAGAGTAAATTAATAGGACAACAAAGATGACCCAGAAAAAAAAATAGGTGAAAAGTTCACGTGAGGTCGTCCCGATGGTAAGGCTGGTGGGCCACACTTCATCACTCATAATACACCACAGTCTAAAACACCCTGCCGTCTGTATCATGGAGTCCTGTGTACACTTTTTGTCAAAATAAACGTCTTTGTAATATCACAGTACATACATGTATCACGGTACAGATATGTATGCCACCACACTCTAGAGTATTTGATTAAAACGGGACCCAAAGAAGTGTGTCATTCGGCCCGGCCCCATAGGGCAGAGGAATGTACTTTTTTTTGTTTATTTTCTTCCACTGCGTCAGAAGGGTCCCTGAATGATCTACAAAGTGAGTCTTCCATACATATTCATGAAAAATTAATGAAAAATTCTTAAAAATAAGAAAGAAATCTCACAAATGGTGTAAAATTGTAGGGTCGAACCTGTTTTGCTAGGGTCGGTCGGGTGACTGGATCCAACCCTTTTTTTATCATTTGGTCTCATTTAGCCTATTTAGAGTAACTCTATATATCAGGGTTCCCACAAAATCATATTTCCATGACATTGACTAATTTTGGATATAATCTGGTTCGATCCCCCACAAAATTTCTGCAATCAAGGTGTAAAAAAATGGTATGTCCCATCTATGAAAAATAAATAATTCGATTTTTCTCTTTCAATTTTATTCTAAAATTGTTCTTGTGCCACTCTGACATCATTACGTCACATAATTTAGATAACACATTCAACCCATTATGAGTCAGGGAAAGCTCAGCCTTTTCTAAAATTGACACCCTTCAGTCATCAAATGTGCTGAACAGAGGGCTCTGTGACCAAACTAGTGTACTAATACCTAGAGTTTTCTTGGTACAAACATTTATATCAGAGACCCGAGGTCAGAAGCAACTTGTGGACCCCAGCTACATGTACTTTGTTTATAAAACCCTTGCAAATTTGCAAATGGGGGCACCTGTACACAATATACATGTACACTATGGCTTTGGCATAATGTTATCGGGCTATGTGCAAAATGTCAACCAAGATATACATTTGAATTCCTGTTGATATAGACTAGAGGCCATAAATTATTCATAATTAAAATATGGTACTGTAAGCTGCAGAGAGAGAAAAGGGTGATTTTTCTAAGAAGTTCCTGATAAAGTTTCTGCATATTTCTCTGGTATGGTTAGTTAAAATGGAAATCAGTCATCAGTATCTTGCAATGCACCCCGGTAGTATACACATTTTGAACAAATGTCTTGTGAATCTTCCAACGTAACAAGTGTGCTTCAGTAGACATTTAAGACAATGTCATTTGCATTCTATGAAAAAAACAATGCAATACACATTTTTTATTAAATAAATCTTTCAATAAATCTGCATTCACTGGTGGGAAACAAACTTGTATCGAATTTTAAAATGGTCTAGATGGGGGCCCCATGCCAAAGATCCATTTTAAGTAATGGCCATGTTATGTGTCACTATTCCCTATGTCCTTGTCAGTATTAAAGCACTATGTCATGCGTCAATTTCAAGACAAGACCATGTTGATATTGAGAGAAGGCAATGTCACCATGTCAAGTCTATACCCATAGATAGATAGACATGCAGAGAGAGAGAGAGAGATTGAGAGAGAGAGAGAAACCAACAGATGGATAGAGAATTCTCTCGACACACATTTGTATCTAGCGAGAGAGAGAGACTAAATGTGTGTGTAGAGAGAATCTCTCTACACACACACATTTATCTAGCGAGAGAGAGAGAGATAGAGAGAGAGAGAGAGAGAGAGAGAGAGAGGAGAGAGAGGGAGGGAGGGAGGGAGGGAGGGAGGGAGGGAAGGAGGGAGGGAGGGAGGGAGTAGGGTCTAGATCCATAGATAGGTATAATGGTAGATATGTAGGTAGATGGAGGGAGAGAGAAAGGAATTTTTCATCCATGTCTTTTTGATTATAGGCCCTATATGTCAATTTAGGAAAACGGTTTTGTTATGGTCTAGACCCATATATATATATATATATATATATATATATATATATATATATATATATATATATATATATATATATATATATATATATATATATATATACAGGGGTAGACACTAACTTTTTCAGTCTTGGGCCACCCGGGCCCGTAGCTACAGAGTCCTATGGGCCCGCACAAACATCTGTGGGCCCAGAATGAATATTTCACTTTTATCAGAAAGAAAATCATAACTTTTCCCCATTCAATCATATGAAGTCACAAATAAAATGTCCATTTTCCTTCTGATTTCCTCTTTCCAACGGTTTACAACATGCCTATAGTGACTTCTGCCATTTCTCTTAGATTCCTGTGGGCAATTTTTTAGTAAACTGTGGGCCCGGAACCAGAATTACGGGCCATTGGCTCCCGGACCAGCGTTGGTGTCTACCCCTGTATATATATATATATATATATATATATATATATATATATATATATATATATATATATATATAGACAGAGAGAGAGAGAGAGAGAGAGAGAGAGAGAGAGAGAGAGAGAGAGAGAAAAGAGTAGGGTCTAGATCCATAGATAGGTATATTGGTAGATATGTATGTAGATGGAGGGAGAGAGAAAGGAGTTTTTCATTCATGTCTTTTTGATTATAGGCCCTATGTCACATGGTTAGAAAAGTAGACAGACAGATAGACAGATAAAAGGTAGATAGATAGATAGTTTGAGAGACAGAGAGAGACCAACAGATGGGTAGAGACTCTCTTTCTACACAGAGATTAGAGAGAGAGAGAGAGAGAGAGAGAGAGAGAGAGAGAGAGAGAGAGAGAGAGAGAGAGAGAGACTAGGGTCTACTCTAGACCCATAGATAACATTGCACAGTCATGATTTGAGTTGTGTCAATTGCCCGGGTTCAGTTATCAAACAGAAATACAGTGGTTGTAGAAAATGACTTACAAAGAGGCGGGATGGTAGGTGAATTTTGCTATCAATCTGTCATATCTCTCATAGTCATAGTGATACTGGGATTATGGCCTAGAAGTGACACTACATGTAGCATATTTGTGGTCTCCACATACCTACATGTCAGAGTTACATTCAGAATGTTTCAGGTTTTTATATGAGAGTGAGTGACCTCTGAGTCTGACCTGGTGAGACCCATGGTGTGATTTACGTCGCCCTTGTCGGCCTAGTGTGTGGCAGATGAACAGCCAAGAGTGGCTTGAGTGATGAGTGAGGTGTGGACGCGAGTGGCTTCCCCTGGCCTGGGCTCTGAGAGGGGCGTGATGGCCGGCGGGACTAGGAGGTGTCCCCGGGGGTAGGCGGGCCGACACGCCGGGCCAGACCGGCCACTGACATCAGTCATTGTTGACGGCACCGTGGTGCCACTTGGCAGCATCCAGCATGTCAATCATTGGTCCTCAGCGCACCTGCCCGGGCCGTAGCAATTAACCGCTCCCGGGACGTGGGCGCGCCTCTCCCGAGCACCCCCTACTCGGTCCGCCTGGGACGCTCTGGCTGCTGCTGAGTAGCGGCAAATACAAGCTGGCCAGGTTGTAAACACCGACCACATGTGTCGTTGAGTGTAAACAAACCGTCCGAGAAGGCCACACTGTCACAGGTGGCAGTGACCATGTGTGAGCCCCAGTCTGATGAATCTGGATCTCCTAAGGTGGCCCACTGATGCTCACTGGTGGGTGCCACTAGCTGTGCATCTGCCTGCACCACGGATGCCGCACATTGTCTCCTGCCCCAACTTTGGCTTCTCTTTTTAAGATCTACATAAAAACGTCTGTCGTTCAAATTCTGTCTAAAGTAGCGCAACACATGGTCTATGCTCGCCGACTTAGGGACAAGGAACAGGATAAGAAATGAACCAGCTGAAGTGAGAGTGATATGATGCGAATAATAAATTATTATGGCTCTAGTCCGCCATATTGGTTAATTTAGTTAATGACCGGTTATGTTGAGGTTTGGAAAAACGCCTCCGTTTTTACGTTGCCGACGGAAGTGACCGTGCATCTAAGGCGCCCACCCAAACCGACACATGTTGACAAGAGTGTCACATGCTTTCTACTACACTGCTAAAGGTTGTGACACCAAGAAACCTGTGATAAACAGTTAATAAACTCACCATCACCCGGCCGTGGTCTGGGTCACCGTCCCGAATAATAACATGCGGAGGGGGACTAATGGAACAGCCCGATTAAAATGACGTTTTTTCATCCATCCAAAGTTTCAAAAGTACAGAACCCCTGGAAATATCCCCGATGTGACTGTGGATATGGATTGCCGAGGGCCTTCTTGTTAAATACACCGGGTATCGGTTAAAAGCGTCCAGTATGATCCGTGAGCGGTGGCCGTGGGGAGTGAACGGAACAGCCTATGTAAATATAATAGTTAATGTATATTCAATAGGTGCCACTGCGGGGCCGCAATGTTTGGTTTCTAAGCCGGCCACGCTTGTGTCAAGCACCTCACTGTAGTGGAGGGGACCGAGTTGGGTTGTGGCAGCAGTGTATTTGTGGGTTTATCTGATAACTGGCTGCCATGCCCGTGATGAGCAGCCGTGAAGGCCAAACGGACAGCGTGGGTATCGGCGGGGAGGCGGACACAGCCCTGGAGAGAGGCTGTTCGCCAGGCGGGCAGCAATCAGTCGGCACTGGGGCAGGCAAGACCACCTCCTCAGTGTCAGAGAACAACACCGACAGTGGACCTCCGGGCGCTCCACTACCACATTGCACAGGAGGAATGGCGGAGACGTCTGTAAGGGGTGACACTACCTCCCCAGGTGCTGAGTCGGGCGGACAGCTGAATCGCCATGGTAACAGAGACGCGGAAGCCAGTGACCAGGGTGTCAACAACACGCGGGGGGCGGAGGAGGAGGGGCGGGGCGCGGAGGAGGCACGCCACGTGGAGGGGGATGCTGGCACCAATACAGCTGCTGTGGCCGCGACCGCCGCCCAGGGAAGGGACGCGAGAGAACAGCAGCCGCCTGCAGATGGAGATAGTGACAGTGGTAACCATGGAAACGACGAACAGCCACCCCAGACTCACAGGGTTGTGGACACTGACAACCCAGAAAGCGTCATCAACGTCGAGATCCGGCCAAAGTCTACAGTGGGTAGTCGCAGCCATGTCCCGCACAAAGACCCAGACACGCCCCCTCCAGGTGCCCCCATGCATGGCACCGGGTTAGCACCTGACATCCAGGCACATGGGGGTCAAGGGGACAGCTTCCACACGGCATTGAACACTGCGGACATGAAAAAGACGACCTCAACACCAACAACTACCTCCAACACCCAACAGAACGGCTCCAAGCAGCCCCAGAAAAGGAAGAAGATGAAGAAGAGCATCTTCATATCTTACGCACCGGATGCTGGGTTTGTAGAGAGAAAGTTTGTAGTTGAGTGTGTTCGACAGTTCAAAGAGATAAACTTAGCAGAAGACATTTGGTTTGACAAGGATGAAAAGACAATAGATAGTCCTTGTTGGTTCTCACAGCGTCTGGAGACGGCGGAGAGGTGCCGTGCAGCGATCCTGTTCCTATCAGACAGCTACTTCCGGTGCCACATGTCAGTGTACGAGGTGAAGACCTTACTGGACAGGCACCGACAGGACACCAACGCCGTGCGCATCTTTCCAGTACTCTTCAGTAGCGGTGAGGACGTAGATGTCCCCCGACAGTTCTCCAAACTGACTACGAACTGTGTGAACCTGACTGGCACGGGCCATCTCAAGAAGAGTCTGGCAGAGCGGGCGTCTGTGGTGGTTGGGTCCTTGATCATCGAGCTAGAGAAGATAGCTTCGATGAACGCGCCGCCCGCCCCGTTCACACCCGCTGATACCGAGTTCACTGGGGAATACAAGAAGAAGAAGATCTGCCAATGGGGTGCCAATGATCTCCAGGAGTGGCTGTTCAAGTTGGGTGTCAAGGAGTTCTACAGACAGAGCTTGGCTGAGAATATGGTGGACGGCTTCCTGCTGCTGGCCACCACAGACCAGGACCTGGTCACCTACCTGGCCATAGACAGTCGTATCGTCAGGAAGAAGATCACCCAGCAGGTGCTGTCCACCCTAGAGCGGGAGAACAAGCAGCCCGACACATGGCACGTCAGGGCCAAGGCTCAGAGACCCAGACCTAGCAGCATCTACCTTATCTACGACCCAACTGACATCCGACTGGCACAGAACATCAAGCACGACCTCAACAAGAAAGGCCTGCAGGTGAGCTGCATCAACCACCATACATAATGCATGTGCATCTTGCTTATATAGCCTATGCGTTCCTAGATAGGGGTGTCCCATGTCACATGTCGATTTAAAGAAAAGGCCATGTCACATGTCACTAAATTTCAATTGTCCCATGTCCTTGTGACTAAGCTCTATTTCACATGTCATTTTTAAGAAAAGGCCATGTCTCATGTCCCTATTTTTGTTACTTCCCCATGTCCTTGTCACTAAGCTCCATGTCACATGTCGATCTTAAGAAATGGCCATGTCATCTTGTCGAATTTAGGGGTCTAGACCCATACAAATAATAACATAGTTAAACCCATACTATATCTTTTTCTTATATGTTTTTCATCTATGCGCTCTGACCAAATGATTTATTTATACTACCATAGATTAGCATTTATGCTATCATATCCATGCATGTGCCTCTTGTGTGATAACTACGATATAGTGATACAAGAGACAATTTCCTAAGGTACGACGAGGTGCGATGTGACAACCTAAAAGTTCATGCCAGTGTAAGATTGGAGAAAATGGAACAATGTTGGGAAAAATTTGAAAATTAACCCCGACGTCAAGCAGAAAAATAATCTGCATTTGCAGCATTTTTTTTCTCAAAATTAACCCTTGCTTGGGGAGATTTTCCTAAAAATTACCCTGGCTAAGGGAGATTTAGGATTGAAAAAGTACCCTTGCCAGCCGCAAACATGTGTATACAAAATGTATGACGTGCCTCCCCCCCCCCCCCCGGGTACGTGACCAATACTATTGAGCTATATTGTCACTGAAATAAGGGTTCCCACTACCATTTGAAAGTGAGCAGTCGTAGCCTGTTAAGAAATGGCCTCCGGAGAAACTCAACTCCATTTAACTTAAAGGTCCGGCACTATACAAAGTATGGCATGTGACGCCTATAAATATAATTATGCACTACCATACGCTTCCAATTAACAGCATGCAGTTAGTGTATGCATATATTAAATAGAAATGACGGACCTCTAAAATCCATATTACTAACAGTATTTCTGCAAAACAATATTGCACGCGGTCAGACTTTAATACAACCGTTAGAACACGTCCAGAAGCTGTGGTAAACATGAACGGTTTACGCCCCTTTGTTTGTGTACGCCTACATGTGTGTATGAACAACTCCCTTGTCACACAGTCCAGTCCAGACATGTACATGTAGTGGCCATGTACGTGGGGCGCAAAAAACAATTTTCAGAAGGGTAAGATGGAGGGGGTGGGGTTGATGCTTCTTGACCTTTCATATTTGATCCTTCAAGGGGTTAGTTGGGAGGGGGACATCGTCCCTCCCTCCCCTTGGACCTTGTTTGCTATGACATCCCGGGTATGACATACGCATCATTTTATTGAAAACAAAAGATACATGGACAGGTCTGCTTTAATAGGGTGCTTTACTGTTTTAATGTTATTTACAAAAACTTCCAATTCGCTGTCAGGATCAATAAAACCTTTCCTACGTTGGCTTTCGTAGCTAATTAAAGGTAAAGTATGGCTGAGTGTGTGGTCAGCTCGTGCCAGTATAGAAGTGTAGAAAGGTCAAAGAGGACTGAAGGAGAAACAGAGGGGGTGAGGGTGGAGGGTGCATGATTCCATTTGAACAGAGGTATATAGTTGAGGAACCTTCGAAACATGAACCACCCTGTTTAATATCGTGGGAAACAGTGTAAATGAGATGTTGGGAGTTTATGACACAATAAACTATCATAAGGGCGTCTAGCGAACAACATTTTTTTCTTTTATCAAAATAAAACTAACAAACAGATATTTTCATTGAAAAAAAGAAAGAAAACAGAACAAAAAGACAAGACGCTTGCTAGGGAGAAGGGAGGGGTGGTAATTAGATACCTTGTTGGTGTTTGGGAAAGTTTGTGGAAAATATGTTAGTCACTCGATGGGGGGGGGGCTGCAGAACAAGTACAAAGTGCCCCTCCTCCAGGGTGACCAGCATGGTCTCTATGTGCTGAACGTAGGCCAGTAGCCTACTATTGCTACCACACCCTCACAACACTCTAAAAAATGTGTTTTAACTAAAACATATTTTACCAAAACACTTTTTGGTAAAACACATTTTCATCATCTAAACACTTTTCCTAAAACACTTTACACTTTTCCTGCAAAAGTGTTTAGGTTTATAAAAGTGTTTTAATACTTGGTTCCAATCCATCTCACCAGGTGGCAGGGGCCACCTATGATGGTACTATTGTAACATTGATATGGACACAAATGTCTGAATTTAAGTATAAATGATAATGATACACAGCATCCTGATAGAACGTCACATTTACACTTTACCTTAGAATGGATTTGTAAAAGAAATATCTAAAAATTACCTTCTCAATACCTTGATTCCAATGTTACCCATGACAAACACCCATTTTGTAACATTCAGGATTAATACATACATCCCAGTCCTAAACTCTCTGACTAACTCTGTGCATCAATGTGTTTGAACTCATCTTGACTGTAGGCCAAGCCTGGTTAGCACGGAATCAATGTTGATAACTGGATGATAAATATTCATCAACTTGCTATCAACATAACTTCAATATTCTCTACCTGTAAAGAGACAGCAATATGCAGTACAAAGGACTCACTAATCCTAAAACTGGGACCATGGGTTATAAATAAGGAAAATGAAATAATAGCAAGGGCATAAATTTGCCTGAAGCTCATTTTAAATGCTTTCTGAACCTAAACACTTTATTCTCAGAATCATTTAAACACTTTTTCATCTAAAACACATTTTAATCAAAACACTTTTGAATTTTTAAACACTTTTGAGAAAGTGTTTTGTGTTTTGCCCAAAAATGTGTTTAACAAAGTGTTACAAGAAAGTGTTTTAAATACAGGTAAAAGTGTTTAAAAACAAAACACATTTTTTAGAGTGAACAGGGCAGTGCTTACACAGTAATGCACTGTCAACAAGTGGCACTGGGTTCAGTCTGTGTGTGCTGGCCTCCTGGTACCGTAATGTTATCAGGAACTGAGCAGACTTGGGCTCCACTCCAGGTGTACCTGACCAGACCAAGGTGCTAAACCCTTCCCAGCTGTTACTCTATCTTTAATACTGAGCTCAAACTTAAGGCTTAAAAGCAGATTACTCAGCCAGGTCTTTATTGCAATACCGCTTCTCTGGGCTCCTGTTCCCATACAGCCTGCGGTTCCTTTGTGTACTACATGTCAGAGGTACACATATGCTCCACATACTGCATGTATTGTACGTGTATTACATCCATCTGTATGATTGAATGTCACGTATGGATATCATGGGCAACATCACTGACGTAGGAAGAAAGAGGAAGGGGGGAGGGGGCAGAACCTGGACCCAACCCAATGATGAGAGACTTACACCTGAGATTTTCTTGCACTCCTTGTTCCCTCCCCCAATTAAGATATATTTTCCCTACATGTATTATGTCATTGCCACGAGACTGCAGAAAGTCCCCTAATCTATGGGCGATAAATCCTTGTCAAACCAAATGTTTATAATTTATCATGGAGTGGTCAACATATATACCAATTTGAATAAAGAATCCAAAAGCAGCCAAATCCCTTTAGAGCTACCCACAACACAGAGCCTTTGACAGACGTCCTTGTGTCAGAGTTCCATAGTAAAACATAGATATTGAAGTAGAATTTCTACACTTTCCTGGGCCTCCCTAGCATACATGTAATTCCGTTAAACCTACCGATTGAAACAAGTTTCATCATAGCACTCTAACCTCAGAGACTATTACGTACACTGTAAAAAAAAGTGTTTAGAGTTTAAACACAATGCTAAACATTTTCTTGTCCCATTATTGAACACACTTTAGAAACCAAAACATGTTTATAGCCTCATAACTTGATTATCTTTTGTGCTTAGACTTCAATGTGTTTAGGTTCATATTGTGTTTACTGTGGTTATGCTTATGTCTGTTATGTATTTACATCTGACATGTTTAGATAATGGTTCAAGTCTAGTGTTTAGCATTATGATGTTATATTTAGACATGGTATCCATGGATATTAAACTTACATATATGGATCATTACATTTATTCTGCTGTATCTATCTAAGGTAGGCAGAGAGAACTTATTACTCCCAGGGAATATCATCACATATATATCATCCACCATAGGGAGTAACCCAGATGTAGAGTTAGTACAACAGAATGGCTAAGAGAGGATGTATTGTAGCTTCATATTTTCTTGTACTACACAGTACAGGTGTCTATGGTGAGCATTGTTCATTAATCAAATGATGTAGGACCCAAGTGACCAATCTTCCAGGTTGAATTATTTATATTAATGTACTTAACATGAAATTACTCAATGTTGACTTACAAAGTATGTTCTTTTAATAGCAGATTTTAGATGAGAGGAGAGTATACCTCCTTTTAGGAATACATTTGAACACAGTACTGTCACCTAGTGTGTCATTTATATCTAAACACCTTAACATATACAAAATGTTTATGTTTAAATCCTAAACACCTGAACATCTTACTGCTCAAATGCTAGACATCTAAATATGTTTAGCATTGATGCTCAGGCATTTAGAATAAAAGTGTTTAAATCCTAAACAGATGGCCAAGAATGCTACTACAGTACCTAGTCTATGTGTTTAGACTTTAAACATGTTTAGACCTCAACATATTTAAAACCTAAGTCCCTTTTTATAGTGTATCCACTGTAGTTTGTGTGGTCCGTGACCAGAGTGGTTTCATGGCCGTTGCTGCAAGGGTTCATGCTGTTGTCGATAGTCCACTTGGCCTCTGTCGCACGATTGAGCCGTACACTTCCTATATGAATTCCTGCGACAGAGGCCTAGCTTACACTTGGGCAAGCTTATATTATATACACGCCTAACATCGATAGTCCACTAGGCCTCTGTCGTTAAAATTAATATAGGAAATGTATGGCCTATTCGCGCGACAGAGGCCAAGTGGACTATGGATTTAAAACACACCTCTGTCGCCTGATTGAGCTATACACATTTTATATAAAATCTGCTGACAGAGGTCTACTGTACTAAAGGTATAATGCTAATACCCATAATCCACTTGGCCTCTCCTCAGCAGATGCTATTGCTCAGATAGACGACAGAGACCAATGGACTATGGGTACGACCAGTCGCTCTGGTTGGTGTGGGACCTCTGTCGGAGACCTCTGAAACCAGAGAAGTGGTGTGTGTATTAGACTGTAGGTTTTGTAAAGTCAACACGAGGGATTGGGATACCTGTCTAGTGTAGAGGATCTGGGTCAGGTCTAACCTGAAACCCCTATTAACATCCTACACTGCTATTACATAAAGAGGCTTTTCTGAGCCTTGGTCATATCCAGGTCGACATGTATTCAAACAGACATTAGTCTATTATCTAGCTGACATATCAATACCACACAATATGACACATAAAGTAATGACATTTTTTTTCATAAACACATGCTGTATGAGTCGGGCAGTCCGCCCCAGATACACCGAGGGGCAGCCACAATAAACACGAAGCGCCTGTGTGTTCAGGCCACCTATACATAGCAAACAATAGCAGCGCTATTGGTAAATTGATGTCCATGTCCATTTCTTTTACATATGCTCGGTTATAGGATGGCTTGATGCTAGGGGATTTGTAGTGAATGCATTTTAACATAATTGTTTTACCACCCTTCTTATAGTCATAAATGGGATAATATGTGTAAGGAATGTCCTGCAAATTGGAATTTACAAATGTGCCTACAAATCAGCATTTTGAAACCAGCTACCGGGTATGTGATCATGCATGGTTCGCTATACATAAAGGTTATGTATTGGGTTTCTTAATATTTAGATGGAATTCCCAAGTATGGGATTCTTGAAAATCATAAGACTGATTTGATATAAGGTAAGCACCTTGACAGGAAGTTGGTACCAACTTGTCTTAATGAGCACGTGCATGCTTGGTTGTGAAAGAAGTAGACAGCGGTACAATAGTGTGAGTGAGTATCCTATCTAGAACAGATGTACAGGGTACCTATCTATACACAGAAAAAAATCATGTCCAAAATCTTAGACATTGGTTGAAAAGTCAAGCTTTCTAACATAAACTGGTTAAAAGCATGTGCTTAAATGTCAGAGCTTTTTAAAGTCAAATACACCTAACCTTTAGTATTAAAGAGTGCCCGACTTGCCTTGGGTTGTCGGATTTTGACTAGGATTCCTTGATGGTTTTGGCTAATGACACTATCTTATACTTTTAGTTCAATTCAAATGGTGACTGTAAGCTCTATAGTTACACCGACCTAGCGGGATACCTTATTGACCAATGAGATAATTCCCTTCATTTAGTGCAGACTTTTTAGGGTGCATTACAAAACATCTGGTACCCATCAGATCATGCTGGCGGTTATCTCTCCGACTACCAGATCAAGCAATGTTGCCCCCCTAGTAACAAACCTGCAACCTTGATATTTTTTGTTTGTTTGTTTATTGAGCAACCAGTTACGCATTTTACAATACGAAATTTAATCAGGTTGGGTGTATAATAGTTGACATTCGTCAAGCAAAAGTGTATATAAACATAAGTACAATTCACACAAATAGGCATATGAAGTTCATGTAGATATTAAACAACAGTATTCAAGTCGTGTAGAAATCATAGTCTCATCATTTAGGATGAACGTGAAATGCCTCTCATCATTTTCATCTAGTAGAACCCCAGAGTCCAGTTACTCTGGCTTTGCCATAAAGAAGCAGGTATGTCTGTGTATATTATTGGCTCATGGTCTCCCTGAGTCATAGCTGCCGGTTTTCAGCATGTTTTGTTGAGGAAGAAGTAGGTTTTCAAATATAAAATTAGAATTTTAAATTGCACATACTTTCTTATATCAGGCATAGAACTAAAGCAAACAGTTTAAACGTTACTGTGAATGGTTTTAAAACTACAGAAAAGTACAAAGTCATGTCGGGAGTTGTTATTAAAAAGTTACCCTTGAAAACCCCTGATCTTTAAACTTTTGTGTTCCCATAGAACCAATGGCCAAGACAATTCATTATCTTTCTTAATTGAATTCCGATTTAGAGCTGCCAGGTTCGACCTCAAAGCGCATGGAAGAAGTCAATTCCCTGTTAATTCCTATATGAAGGGCAAGTTATAGCAGCTGCCTGAGCAGGGGCGTAGGGAATAAAAGGGGGGGGGGGGCAGGGGGGCCTGGGCCCCCCAATCGTAAAGGAAGAGGGGCCTGAGTATGTCTGAGCCCCCCCCCAAGTTTGCCAAGAATTCATAATAAATTGGATAAGCTGCTGAAACTTTGCATCTCAAATTAGATTAATATGGTAATGGGATAGGAATAATGGGGGACTGAGTCTCAAGTCATATCTAAAATTCCCCAAAAAATTACATTTCTATATGAACTCTATCTATGTATGTATAGGCATCATCGCGCTTAAGCTGACAATTCAGAGTGGTTGTGTTGGGGCCCCTGCTGGGCCCCCATCAATGAAGATTTGCTTCCAACGCCTCTGCTGAGAATGGAGAGGTGGGACATGGGAGATCACTGGGCATATGGGAATCATGGGCATGGAGATCATGGGGCATGGGGACCCTGAGCCATTTGTGCTAAATATTTGCCTAGATTACCAGAGAACAGGTGTTTACATTCAACTACCTAGTTCATTTAACAACTAATCAACCTATCTGGCATATTTTGCCAAGCATATGTAAGATTGAATATTGAAAGCCTCACATGTATAGTGCCTGAGAATCACCATCATTTTGACATCCATGGAACTATTTATGGTACACAGTCACCAGAAAGTCCTTAGATCTTAGTCAAAGTAAAAGCCCTTAGTGAATTTAAGAAAAAAAAAGATAAGTTAGATTGCCTGCAGCTCCCAATAGATACCTTGTCCCAGATTGTACTTGAACAGTGAAACTGATTTGGATAGTCAACGTTATAACTAAGTTCGACCGCTCACATTTTTTTTCTGTGTAGCTCTTTGTCCGCCCACCACACCCAAGGCCAGGGGCCACATGGTTGTTACACTGACCAATCTGTGGGTGTTCCGTCCCTCCACATTGTGGAGGGACGGAACACCCACAGACTTATCTGTGTACATGGTTGTTTGCTGATAAAGGCATATTAATAGAAACAATCAATCAAGACATCTTACTTTATTGTATGTAAAAAAAAAACCACGTATATATCTGCTACGTAGACAGCCTAAACATTCATTTAAGTTCCAGCAAAATATACCATGCTCCTATGTTCAGGGAGTGTAGTGTAGAACCTCGTCACCTGTTCATCTATTGGGTCAGATTCCCATCTGAAAATCCATAAATTCCATAAAAGCCCACCACTTCTTATCACAATGTCACAGTTGCTCAGCGTGAGGAGGTTTGGATAGATCTTTCGCTAAACTGTATTCGCCGCCTAGGCTTCCATCATAGAGGGATATTAATAGTCATACTTGCATAAACTAGTAGTACGGTGCTTTATGGAATGCACTATGTGGACTGTGCATAGAGTGACCACCTGCAGAGGGTAGGGCAATTAGGCCCGGGCAATTAGGCCATGTGCAGTTGTGTAGTTAGGGTGCTTCAGGTTAGGGTGAGTCGGGGGTTAGTAGGCAATTAACTGGTAAAAGCGTTGTTGTGTGCTAATAAGCCAGCAGAACCCAATAGGCAGCTTACCATGATCAATATATTACTTGCCTGATATTGGGCTATTTTGTGAATTATCGCTGTGCTTCACTGACTGAGACAATAACTACAGCCAGGTGAAGTTGAATACCTTCATCCAATGGGATATGTTAGATTTTGTGATACATTATGTTTTATCATGATATTATTTTCTGACCTTGAATCAACACGAAAGGAAAGAAATATGCCTTATTCATAAGTGCTCCCAAGTTCCTCGGCGATCATGCATGTGAAGGAGGGGGAGGGGCAAGTGAGTGAGTACGTAATACATGTATATAATATTCTCCCCGTCAGCATCTCTACCCAACTCTCCAGAATCTCGGCGACACTCCTTGTTTCCCCATCCTGTCAACACCTCCTCCTGCATACTCAACCACCTTTTTGGAAGTCGTTTATTGGGGTTAATACAGATACAAAGTAGATGCATTAAGTTAACCTGTCACCCACGCATTGTGGTTGTTCTGTCAGCCCCCCCCCCATGATACAAGTAAAAAATATATACAGTTAGGCAGCAGTTCAGCCTGTAGTGTCGTATACATTATATATTGGTGTTATGGTTATACATGTAATGGACGACCATACCAATAATATACAAAATGTGATGCATGTGTGATGAGATGATATGAGTTCATGGAATTAGTGATAACTAGTCAGCGTAAAGTTGAAACAATCAGGGTAATCTTTCTCGATTTCTCGTTTAAAACCTAGCAGCATTAAAGATACTCGCTTTCCAGCCATGTTGTAGCCCCCCCCCCACATTACTTCCCAATACTTATTGAGCAGTATTTGAATAATTGTTCTCACTCAGCAGGACCTGATGCAGACCCCACACATTACATTATGACACAGCGTCTCGGTAAACGAGATTAAATTAGCAACTCGTCCGCTGCCGAAAGCTTTGGGATATTAGAACAGACTAAAGAGGTTTAGCATGGATTAACATGCCGCAGCTCCAGGGTTATTTCGAGTCACCTATACAGTACCTGGTGTATATATGAACTTGTGCCGTCACGGGTATATAAGTTTATATCTATACATGTACTAAAATCCGGGACTAAAAGTCTTCTTATACACTCTTGTACAAGGGTAAATTTAGACTTCATCATACAACCTATGACAATAGAAGTACAGCGTTGTGTAAACTCAATTTCATGGAAAACTACTATATATTCATGCTTATACCACGATTTCGGAACTTCCGGTGGTTTTATATCCGATATATACGTGGTATATTCTGCATATACCACCCATGTGCGTTTTTAGAATTTTTGGTATATACTTTTTCGGGTTCAAGTTGGACTTAGAATATTTTTGGAGACGCTGGCGGACATAGAAATTTAGCCTCGCCATTGTTTCAATGTGAAAAATCGTCCAAACTCGTATGAGGCTTGAACCCCGGCCGCAGTGGTGGTAGGCGAAGGCCTTAGCCATAGCGCCACACTGAACGGTGATGAAACCTAATGCGAAGGTAAATAAGTTCTAACCTGCTATCTTTCCAGTCAGTTTTCGTATGGAATCCAACCATGACATGTTATAATATTGAAATCCCAAGAAGTTTTCGATCCATAGACGAGGAATGCGTGCTAATTTTCTCCATTTTCTTCGATATAAATAAGAATCCATTGATTTTTACATCGTAAGCGAGTCGAGGTCCGGCCATTCCCACCCGCCTCCTTGTTCGGCGAAAGTGTGTCAGGGGCCCGGATGTGGATATAGGTCAACTGCTCGTCGTACAAGAAAGACGCCGAAAATTTCGGACCCGTTTGGAAAATCAATGGATTCTTATTTATTTTGAATATATCGGACATATCAAGCATGGAGTACTCATCTAGAATGTCTAAGGATATGTATGTTTTAATTTGAAAACGTGTCATGGTTGGATTCCATACGAAAAGTGACTGTATACACAGCGGTAGCACAGCGGTACCTCTCCCGGCAAGGAACAAAAACAATGGCTTCGCGCAGAGCGGACACGGGCCGTGTCGCTGGCACTTACAAAATGTCTTCTCCTGGCTATATTCTTTGGATTTGAGGTAAGAAATTGATACAAAATGGAGGAAATGGTGGTATAAACCTATTAGTTCATGGATGTTGGAGCCCACGGGGAGTCTATGCTGGATATACCCTCGCCGCTCCGCGGCTCGGGTATATCCAGCATAGACTCCCCTAGGGCTCCAACATCCATGATCTATTAGCTTAATGTATAGAAAACTTTTGTTCAGAGGTCTCCACTTGAAGATTTCACTTGCTATATTACTTCAGCATAAGGAATTGGTCACTGCAGCATTTTTCTTACCTTTTGAGTGGAAGGGTTGGTTTACAATTTTACAATATATAAGTACATATGTATCTTATCAGAATCTTATATTGCTTGGAAAGACATACAATTTGATATAAACTTGTATTTTTTCAAAATCTATAAATGTCATCATTTGAAGATAGGGATGATGCCCATACCGCTATTCATATCAGAACTGTGATAGATAGAATCATTGATGTCACTACTGCTGAATTACACATGGTTATATACGTATACTTCCTTTGATAAAAACAACAACTCTAAATGTTGTGATTCTACATTTAATTGCAATTGGAAGTTAATTTTTACTGATTTTCAGTGGAAGATTATCGGTTGTAACGCGGGTTCTTAACATTTATTTGTCGATTACATTGTCGTTGTTTCCTCAAGGTGTTTACAAGCCCTGCAATCAAGGAAATTGACATAAAAGAATGAAATGTTTTAAAGGGCGGTAGCCGCTCAATAACCATTATAAGTGTAAGTAAACAGAGTTGGGCGCGGGAAAACGTCCCTCCCATGTGCCAGCAGACAGACGATACAAGTAGCGTCTACGGCCGCCCATTGCAGCTGAAGGCGTCTCATGCGAAATAGTCATTGTTTTATCGCCTTATAATTAGGAGTGCAGCGAGGAAAAAATTAAAGGAAAAAGTCGAACACGGAGATCCGTAATCGATAGATCCCACCAGAGGGCGTTGGAGCATAAAGAATAGTTTGATTGGCATGATGGGAGAACCAACAGACTACAAGGACCATGGTAAACGCCTGGCAGGGAACAGGGTAGAAAAACCTACAGAAGGGCAATTTACGGTCGGCTGCAGATTCGTGTACACGCTGATTGATGAAAGACAATTTGTCAATCCCGGCGTGGCTGATGATCCAGGGATGGAGATGGGTGGTGCCCGCGTATATGCGGATTAAAGGGAGACGGGCGAACCATTGTACAATGTATGCAGGATTACACATGTATCCATTAAAAAGTCAATGTTTTATGATTATGGCCTCGGAAGCGATCGTGGTGCACTGTGCCTATATTTGGATAACTCTTATCGACATTCCGTTTGAAATACTAAAGAGATTTCCATCTTATGTGTCTTTCTAATCATGGGATTTAAATTGATTGTATACATGTAGTACTACCAAATGTGTTGGCGCTTACCATCTGGTAGCCACTTTTGCGAGCGTTTGGCATGGAGACAGATAGTTACCTGTTTTCCATTCATTGACTTATGTCCATATAGTTATCGGTCTCGGTTGGTGTGGGGGGATTGATGGCACTCAACTTCTATATTTGTACATGCATTTATAAAAGGACCTTTCCATTTTTGCCCCCCCCCCCGATGAGGGGTCTGATTTTTTTTGCCCCCCCCCCCCTGTTGTTAAAAAAATGACCACTCCCTTAGCAGGGCTCATCAACACTCATTATAGAGTATTTTTACGTAAAGACCTGCGGATTCCGTGAGTTAACTTTCAGCTTAGGTTTATGAGGCTGTTCCTCAGCCATATACATGTATGCTGGTGATTTTACAACATATATAGGCTATATCGACCTACCGCCTAAACACCTGAGGAACAGTTCAAATGTTCCTCATTGAGCAAATGTGGATTTTTCTTTTCTTTTTTTTTTGTACCGGCTTGTATTTTGAACATGCAGTCCAGATCGGCTTCCAGATCAGTTTGTTGCTAAGAAAAGTCATTTTTGAACTGAAAAATTACAGCTATTCAGTGCATAGTGAGTAGCTCGCAGGGCCCAGAAGCTGTCCATGACATGAATCTTTTTACCATATAGCAGTGACCTATGTTTATAGGCATCACTACTTCTGATGCATGAATTTCTTGCTCTCTTACAGGGATACTATTGATTAAACGAACTTAGATACTCATGCAAACCACACGGGATTTGTTACAAATGTTCCCGGGGCTACACGTTTGTATACATTGTATTCAGGCACGATCCAAAGAATTGACGCCAATTCAACATGAAATATAACACTTAAAACGATACAGATAGTAAAATATTTTTTTCTTTTGCTTAGAAAACCAGGATGCTCCCTCATGCGATTGTCATTTATAAGCAATACTCTATGTACTCTTTAATAACATTTGTTCTGCTTTTGGGGGTGACACACACAATACATGTACAGTGAAACTGAAAAATAGTTAACGCTATATATGTGTTACTGCAGCGGTGTGCTCAAGGTAGGTATCCGAGATTTAATTGTTAATGTGAATTATATATGTTAACATATTATACACGTGCACATGTAGTAGCCAATGTACTAACTCTTGTGTTATCCATAGGTTGTCGCATCCCGGTAACAAACAAACGCTTTGATAAAACACGCGTTCAATACCTACAAAATGTATATTCTACACGTATAGGCCTATATCGGTGCATACAGATACATGTAACTGTATACAGATACATGTAACTCTATTAAAGTGTGCGTGGAGCTGGTTGTACCTGATTGTTGTGTTTTCTGCACAGTAAAACAGCTGATATTGAGTGGCTGGTGTATAACACATGGGCCTGCCATTTGACCCCTGCACACTGCCTGCCCCAGTACAATTAGTCTTATTACGGAGGTACACGGCCAGATTAAGCCGCAGGATTATTTCCTAATCCCACGTCTCTACTAGACGGCGCTACTAATGGTGGCAGCTTTGTGCCAGGTCGGCAAGTACACTTTGAGCTTGGCCTGCAGGCACGGGACAGGCGCCCACTTCTATATGATCACAAGGTCCCAGCATGGGCCTTTTATTGATAAGTCTAATTATGGTCATTACCTCTTTGTTGGTAACTTTTGACCCCACAATAGTCTTATTTGATGTAAAACCAATGTTGATGTCCATATCTATAGAGATGATGTGATTGGCTCATCTATGTCCCCATGTCCTGTGTATGTGTGTGGTAAAAGAAATTCCGTTCCCCTGATTGATATGAAGTAGGGTCCGTTGATATACTGTAACTATACTTTAGCCTATTTCAAAACACGTTAACGTAATAGACATGTAACGCAATTCTCAAGTGAACCCCAGCGAGCCAGGGATCATGTGTGTGAGGGGGACGAGGAAGTGGATTGTTGTTCACACATGTACGTCATCCCCTTGGTTCAGGCAATTTACTATATATAGAACTGCACAATTCGTATATTCATGGCCCCTACAGTTTGAAACCCCGCAATACGATATAGACGATCGGAGGTGCATGGCACAGAACGACTCTGTATGATCACTCCTTGTTAAATCAATTTATAACGTGTAATATAGAGCTGCCGTAACAGTGCAGGGATTACTAGCCACTGATGTAGGCTGCTGTTCAACTGGTACATGTACTTTACATCTCTTACCACGGTCTGAGCTGGTACGATTGCAGAATGTTTTGAATAAACCTCCAAATTCGACCTATCCACTTAAGTCGTGCCTGTTCAAGTTCCTCTTCAGTTGGAGTTGGAGCCCCGGCTACCCCAGGAATGTCTTGCCAAAAAGGAAAAAAAAAAAAAAGTGCACGTTTTTGTATTGCAAAATATTTTTTCTCATACTCATTTAGGTAAAACGTGCATGTTTCTTACTCTACACAAAAAATGTTTTCCATACAGTGTACTGTAAAACTATTTGTCAATACTATTAAAATGAGTTATGGACGTTTTCTGCAGTGACTCTCTGAAAATATCTAAGAGGTTCTTCTTCATTATCTTTCGGCATGACCCTCCTGGTGCTTTACAAAGGTAGCGGATTGTCAAATGGGCGCGACCATTGCTGAGCGCGGCCATTGCTGAAGCTGGTTACCTGTGGTTATCACTGATAACAGTTAACAGATGGGTCCTCAGTGAATAATTGGGATTACTTCATTGGATAATAAATAATTCCTCTAAGTCAGGATTTATACACAGAATTCTCAATTACCTAGAAGGACCTCTAAAGACCGGCCAATACCTAATCAGCAATGGAGCATTGGGCCATGCTTGTCCATGCTTGGCCCAATATAAGCCGACATTGGCTCAATATAAGCCGACATTGGCCCAATGTATCCTTGCTACCTGGGTAGGCTTTGCCTCACCCCATTGGCATGTGCAGGTAACGGTGGCAAGCTGTCAGTGTGTGAGAGGTTGGTCAACACACCTGGGACTTTACAAACCCGCCCAGAAGGAATGCCACACTGTACCACATGCAGCACACTCACCATCTCTGGGACTAGGCCTTGCCTAGACTTGGGGTAAATCGATTTATGTACATCAGGAATTTCTTCCATTGTGGCCTTTTGAATGTGACTCCAGGGCCAGTTAAGGCATATGAGGGTCGTAGTAAAATCTCTTCTCATGGAGAGAAACTCGGAGCAGCTTTACAAGCAACTCCTGTAATGTTATACATGTAGGTGTGCTCAGGTAAGGCATAAAAAAAGGTTTGTTTCCAGTCACCCGACCGACCCTAGCAAAACAGGGTTGGTCCTGGAAATTTTTTTTTTGTGAATTTTTAACAGTTTTTGGCAATTTTTAGGCATTTTCCCCGTGATTTTCATATTTTTTTTCATCAGTTTTTTTATGGAGCTTATCTAAGTCCTTATCTATTGGTATACAGTTCATAACATTCATTCATATTTTTTACATGAGCTTCACATTCCTTGTGTTTTTCATAACTCTACTATAAAATCATAGAATCCAACATGTCTGCCCATACATTTCTATACAAAAAAAAAAAAAAAAAAAAAAAAAAAACCTACCGACCCTAGATATTTGAGGCATGTAACTGGAAACACAAATTTATTTTTGTTTGGCCTAAATAGACGAACAGGAGCTATAGGGGCATAAATACTACACATGTATTATAGCAACTATAAAGGAAAACATTCCTTGTGGTATATGTATAGTAAGGTGACTGTACATATGGTGTAGCAATTGAATAACACAAATATATACTCGGTGTACGGCAACTTTTAAGGACGCACCTACTGGTAACACGAGGGGGGGGGGGGGTACACTCAGACACAGCAATTCCATGAGGTTATGCGGACGCAGACTCCAGGTCTAATGCCAGGAGGGTGGTCCCATTGGTCATATTGGTGGGTAGAGTAGGATTTCAATGATGGAGAAAAGGTGCTGTAGAACTGCACAGTTCCAATGTGCACACTTTCTTTGAGACGGAAGGTATTTAGATTCTGAGCATGTTTAGCTCAAAACACGTCAAAATACTTTGGTACATAATGTCGATAGTCCACTTGGCCTCTGTCGCGTAATTGACCCATACATTTCCTATACACATTTCTGCGACAGAGGCCTAGTGGACTAACGGTGTAAGACATTGAGTAATCTAGAGGTTAAACAAACCTAACACCCATAGTCCACTAGGCCTATGTCGCAGAAATTTATATAGAACATGTATGGCTCAAGCAAACCAACCATCATGGAGTACATTACGAGCTTATAGTGTCTATACACAAACGTGTCCGTCCATCAGTGGGATGTTGAACCCTGGGGTGTTTAATAGTGGTTCATCTATACACAAACGTGTCCGTCCATCAGTAGGATGTTGAACCCTGGGGTGTTTAATAGTGGTTCATCTATACACAAACGTGTCCGTCCATGAAAGGGATGTTGAACCCTGGGGTGTTTAATAGTGCTTCATCTATACACAAACGTGTCCGTCCATCAATGGGGTGTTGAACCCTGGGGTGTTTAATAGTGCTTCATCTATACACAAACGTGTCCGTCCATCAATGGGATGTTGAACCCTAGGGTGTTTAATAGTGCTTCATCTATACACAAACGTGTCCATCCATCAATGGGGTGTTGAACCCTAGGGTGTTTAATAGTGGTTCATCTATACACAAACATGTCCGTCCATCAATGGGATGTTGAACCCTGGGGTGTTTAATAGTGGTTCATCTGTATCCTTGGAGGCCCCGGATGCAGGCTCTGGAGTTGATCTGTCATAAGTCGCTAATGTCCAACATCACTATAACAGGGATTAGATATACACTTTTGTGTAGCAGATGTGGGGTAAGCGCCATGTCTATATGTATCACAAGTACGCGTGTTTGTAGCTCATTTGTAGCCTGACCATGCATGGTCTTTCATGCCTGCTGCTTGCCGACAACCTAAGTGGTTTGTGTTTGTGTCGCTGGTTTTCAGATCCCTGTGTGGACAACTGGTTTCATCGATTACCTATATAAGGGCATATCTTTGTCAACATGTGAGCACTGGTACCTCAGTGCCAGTGGACATAAAGTCAAACACAAGAGGACCCAGCTTGCCCCGGACACTCCATGTGTGACATGGTGGATGTGGTCTGCATATGGGGAGTGGCACGTCATCGGTCTGTCGTATTGTCATCCCAACATTATATACCTGCACCAATCCATCCATCAGGATTAAAATCAAAACTAACCCGTGCAATCGACACCTCGCGTTGATATGCATTGCACACAATTGACATTCAATCATTGGGGGGGAAATAGTGTTCGGTGGTTTGGCATTACTTGATCCCACAATGATAGTTAGTCAACAAGGCATATATAGCTTCTTTTATTCCACGATTTCTGGGATTCTCAGTGCTTTTCCTGGATATTCCCATGCACATACCTGTCGATATTGCACACCATGATGCCTGCATCATGACTTTTGTAAGGTGTGCGGTTATCCAAGGATAACAGGCACCCGGTGCCGTTATCCATGGATAACCTGCACACCTTACATGTCCCTACATGTCATATGTTACATGTTAAAACCCACAAAATTTCATGGGCAGGGCTTGAACCTGCAGTCTCAGATCCCTAGTCCAACTCCCTATGCATTGCACCACAGGGACTGACAGGTAGTGGCTGGCTACAACCAGGTCTTGATATGATACAAAGCCCGGGGAGGTGATGACTGCGGGCTGTCCGCTACCATAACCGTGGGACGCATTCAAACATAGCCAAGCCGAGACGGCCGCTGAGGTGTGAGACGCTGTGGTCTAGTGGTTAGCGCATTGCGCTCAGCCGTCGAAAGTGGGTCCCGGTCCCGGCGCATCTTTTTTTTCACCGTGTGCGCTGTAGCTGTCTGCTGCTGGGCGACGAGGTGTATTATACACAAACAAAACCGCGATATGCATCTTTTTTTTCGCTGTGTGCGCTGTAGCTGTCCGCTGCCGGGCGACGAGGTGTATGTACCGATTGTACACAAACATAACCGCGAGACGCATTCAAAGCAAGCCAAGCCGAGACGGGCGCTGTAGCTGTTCGCTGCCGGGCGCCGAGGTGTATGTACCGATCGTGTACACACAATGGCTGGCTTCGAGTCCCGGGGAAGGGGAACAATTTTTGTTTTCAACTTGAATTTATTGGTATTCTATTGATTATCTATTGGTTTCATGGAATAAAATAAGTAGTCAATGGATAATTCATGACTTGTGTGTGTTAGCAAAGGCTAATTACACTCGGGCTACGCCCTCGTGTAACAGTAATTATCCTTCACTAACACACACTCGTCATGAATTATCCATTGATTACTTGTTCATTATACAATACTCCTTGCTCGCCTAAAACGTGTATCTACATACATGCGTATTTATAATAACTGATGGGGCATCACTAGCACATAATGAATAGTCTTAATCCCATCTTTACCGTCCCCTCAGAGTGCCTAGTGCATATCTGCACGGAGACATATTCATCAGTCAATTGTTGTGTCATGCCATAATCGTAATGATATGTAGTTTTCTCATCATGAATATAACCTTGCTATCGAAATGGCGTAGAAAACCTCCACTCGCGTTATAACTCTTTGACAGTAGATCTGTGCATGTGCCGTCAAATGCTCGTGTGTTCTCCCCATTGATCCCCAATCCAAACATAGTTTTATATTTGATTTTCTAATCTAGGAATTGAATCTGAATATTAGGAATAGGAGGATTATCATTCATACAAGGACAGGGCAGCATGTATATATGGCACCACGTGAAGCAATATTTTCCGGTTCAGCCTTGGAATGGTGGTGTGTGTATTGCCTTTCCTATCGTCATCGGCTTTAGTCCATAAGCCTCATACAATGCCTGGACCAGCCATCCCCCGGCCCTCCCCTCCCGCTCATATAACCCATATATATACCCAGCCCTTGCACCGACTAGAACAAGCGGCTCTGTTCCCACCGAGCACATGTCTGGGTCTCTCTGACTGGCTGCAGTCAGCCACCCTACCAGCATTGCTGCCTGCCTTCCTCCTGACGCCCCACCCTGCTTTTCTCACTCTCCATTTTACCATTATCATATCCGCAACACAATCAACTGACACAATTTTTAAGCTATGAATAATAACCCACCCGGTGGTGGGGCCTGACCTGCATACATTAACTGGCTGCGGGGACTGGGGCCTACCGGTGACAACGCCGACCAAATTGGATTTGAGCGCTCTGATCGTTGGGCGGGCAGGTCTTTTGAAGCTCGGTACTCTAATAACGGCCGCCGTATGATATTACAACTTACAGACCTTATGAAGCTCGGTACTCTAATAACGGCCGCCGTATGATATTACAACTTACAGACCTTTTGAAGCTCGGTACTCTAATAACGGCCGCCGCATGATATTACAACTTACAGACCTTTTCCTCGCATCGATCAGGCACGAGGTGCCGTCGACCCATTTTTTTTTTATCGACGCAGGCCGAGGAGAGATATAGAAGAAATGAGTCTGACATTAATAGAGCGCTCTTCTGGCGATATTGTTCTGGTCAATAGTACACGAGATAAAAAGAGAATAATAGATAATGCACATAGCGTTCAGGGGGAGCTTTCTTGCTAAGACGTTTTCTGTGTGGGCTCGTATATTACATTACAGCAGCCAATTCTAGACGACTCCAATTTGTGTCTATATGTATGCGTGGCTGTTTACTCAGTAGCTTGCTGTACAATCATTGCCACCCACCGTCTTATAGACTGTAAAACTTAGAATTGTCTTATCCATTTTACACCATCATTACCATCGCCTAATGCCTTTTGTATTAGGCCTGTCTGTTAATTGGTAATTCTGCGACTTAAAAGAAATACGTGGCCGTATCACATGATGGTTGAATTGAGTTCCCAGCCCAGTATTCTAATGAGGTAAAAAGTCTTCATTGGGCAGGCTTTAATTCTACTCACACACTGAAGAATTTACACCTTGCTTCTTGCTGAAATCGCATTTAAAAAGGAGATGGAGGATGTCCAGCTCAACCCATCCGATTACTTCGCCTCTATAACGCCAGCAGTATATATGGATAATTGAATATTAAACCTAACAATGTATAGTTTAATATGAATTATTCGTAAGAGTTATGGCATTAAGCCATAGGGGTAGCTATGGTATATAGCAGGACCTCGCTTGCAGGTTGTCATGTATTCGTCTTAGCCCTTTTTGAGTTAGATTATCCCGTGAAATAGGGCGGGTAGAGAGTGAAGCAAACAGGTGGGCTACCCCTATGGCTTAATGCCATAACTCTTAGGAATAATTCATATTAAACTGCACATTGTTAGGTTTAATATTTAAAAATGCCACAGAGTGACATTTAAGCCAGGGGTAGCTATTTTGTCTCGTTCAATGATCTAACTCAGGGCAGATATCCTAATTGAAGGACCACAAGTCATAGATTCATGTTTAGGTAAACAGGTTTTATTTACACTTTGTAAACCGTCTGCTCAAGCAGAGTAGGTATACATGTTTGTATGGTTTTTGATCATAAATGCTTTATGCAATATATGTAGATCTCATGTATAGTCTTTAATCTATGTTTGTGGGACACAGTGTTGTCACTGTTGATGTCTCCCCCCCCCACCCCCTTCTCCAAGAAGAGGGATGGTCGGGGCCACCTTTGATGGTGGTCCCCCCCCCCTTTTCTCCTGTACATGTTAAGTGACATGTATCCGAGAAGGGTGTTAAGGTGTCCATGTGTATTTAAACATGTATGTCTCTAGCAGTAGAGTGCATAAGTATATGTATGTATTCTGGGATAAATATTTTGATAATTATATCTTAATATATTTTTAAGACTCATGTTTGATAAGACCACCACTCTCTAGGTGTCTATAGTGTGTAGTGTCTGGTTGGTAGTTTAAGAGTCTGTTTCACGGTTTATAATGGCAGTTATGAAGTTAATCTCATGTGAGCTGTCCTCTATATCTTCCAGTAGAGGTCTGTTGTAGAACCTGGCAAATGTATTGGTTCTCGCCTATCTTACCGAGCTGAGTATGTCATTTATTGGCACATTTAGCCTGTCTGCTGCACTTGTGGCAGCATGTCTTATATGCCCCAAAGTGTTCCTCAATGCCTGTGTCCTTCAGGGTCACCTTAATGTATCTTGATAAGATGACGGAGCTGGCTGGGGTGGAAGGACTTTTTATGGTGCCAAACACTCTGGGGTGTGCTCCTTTTGTGTCCTCCCTGTCCAGGTAGGCCTTCAGGTGTGTGTAGACACATATTTGTGTGTCTTCATGTTTGTCAAACCTGAGGAGTAGTTGGTTCTTTTTAGGGTGGTTGGACTTCAGTTTTGTGGAGTATTTGATCCTGATGGTATCCTTTGATAGTCTGAGGTCATTTCTTAGCAGGGCATAGGCGCTCTGTATCCTCTGACCTGTTGCTAGCATGAAGAGTAGTAGAGTTCTCCTTGTTAGTTTATCCAGATCTAGCTCTTCTATGTCGCCCCACTGTGCCAGTTTGTGTATTACTGGTCCTTGGTCCCAAATGTATTCATAAGGTTCCTGTGGTGGGTTTAGGGCTTTGCCCCTTTTACTAGTTTTTGGGTCATTGTGTGTTCCCCTAACGGCCTGCCTTCTATGTAGATGAAGCATGACATTAGGGACCTGGTGGTGACTACTGATGAGTGACCCATCCCACTGTTGGCGATCTCTGTTAGGAAGTCTAAACATTGGTGTATAGTGGGGTGGGTGACGCTGACATTGTTTTTGCTTGTGTGTTTTAGGAACCTCCTTGCTGCTGTTGAGTAGCTGGCTATGGTAGATTTAGACCATGAAGCCATGAGGAGCTCCCAGGATGCCTTGGATATTCCTATGTGATTGCACCAGATGATTTCCAGGGGGTGCTTGTTATTCATAGGGGCATAGGCATAGGAGCCTTATCCTGTTGGCCATGGGAAAGATTTTCTTCTGGTCCCCTGGCCATTGCAGCGTTGATGTGTTGACCCTTAGGGTCCATCTGTCTTTGAAGGTGGGCAGTCTCCTGAGGTCGGGGTACCAGGGCTACGTCTTCACTCCGGTACAAGTAGTAGCCCTCTGGGTCTGTCTTCCTTCAGTTTCCTTAGTGTCCTGCCAATGATACCAAAGGGTGGAAATATAAGTACAAACATGCCTGACCAGGTTATGGAGAATGCATCGGTTGCATATGCATTGGGATAATGGTGTAGGCATACAAAGTGTTTGCATATTGCATTGGAAGGTGAGGCAAATAGGTCAATGTCAGGTTTTGGGAACTTTTTGAATATTTTCTCTTGGCTTTCAGGGCTCAGTGTCCATTCTCCCACCATGGAGAAGGCTCTTGAGGCCCTGTCTGCCTCGACATTGGCTTCTCATGGAATTGGTTGTAGGGCACTCCTTCGAAGTGTAGGAGTGCCCTGTGGACTGCTAGGATTTCTTTTATGTTTATATGGAGGGGTTCTATTTCTCCACACCATTCTTCCCCATATTCACAGTGGGTTTCAGGTATGTATGCACCCCACCCTGTGTCTGAGGAGTCTGTGTATAGGGTTATCTGTGGGCACTTTTCTGTGTACGTTTTCTTTGCATGTGGCAGTTACTGTAGGTTTTCTCTCAGGGTTGGTTTTATGAACCTTCTAAGGGGAATGAATTTGTCATAATTACCCTGTGTCCTTATTAAGGCCTGGTTCTTTGCAATGATGAGATTTTTGGTCAGTACCTTTGCTCTGTCATTCCCAGGTTCTGTGGCTGCTAGGGCTCCTAGAACCTGTGAGAATCTCCTGATTGTACATATTTGAACCTTAAGGATATCCTCCACCTTTTGTGAGATATCGGCCTGTTTTATGTCCCGTATCTTGAGTGTTAGTGTGGGTGAATGCAGTGTGCAGCCCAGGTACTCAATGGTTTGTGTTGGCTCTAGTACTGATTTGTCAAAGTTGATTGTGAAGCCTGCATTTTGCAGCACCCTGAGTGTGTGTATTGTGGCTGTTTTGACTTCCGCTTTTGGTTTTGCATAGATTAGTGTGTCGTCTATGTAGAAGACAAGGTTTCCCCCGTGCTCTGTTCTCAGGTGTGCCATGAGTGCCTTCATGAATTTTGTGAAGATTCTAGGGCCTGGGGAGTAGCCATTGGGGAGGCAGGTGAACCTATATCTATTGCCATGATGTATTAGTTGTAGGAGGTCCCTGTCCCTACGTTTTACTGGTAGTGAAAAGTAAGCCTGGGTTATGTCTATGCTTGTTAGGTAGCTGTCTTTTGGGACTGTATTCATAACCACTGACAGGTGGTCCATTTTGAAATGCTTGTATAATGTGTATTCATTCAAGCTTGACAAGTTTAGTATGGGCCTGTATGTTCCGTTAGATTTTTCTTTTAGTACCATGTGTGAGACGAAGGCTCTAGGTGATGGGAAGGCAGGTTCTATTATGCCTTGTGATAGCAGTTTCTTAAGTTGTTGCCTCATGATTCTGTCTTTCACTGGGTCCAGGCACCTAGAGTCAGGTTGTCTCAGCTGTGTAGGCAGGGAGCATAGACTTATGAGTAAGCCTTTTCCATGTCCAGTACCCATCTGTCTGATGTGTATTGTGACCATGTGTCTGCTTCCCTGCTGAGAACACCTGCCTGAAATGTGGGACTTGTATGTGTGTAGGAGGTAGGTGGACTTACTTTTGTTTTTAGTGCCTGTTGTTGGTGCTGCCTCCATTGTGCTGGTGTTTGTGTTGTTTGCTTTTATTGTATTGGCCTCCGTTGTTATTTCCTCTTGTTGTCGTACTTCCCTTGGTGGTTGTTGTTTCTGCATGACTGTTGGTTGTTTTGGTGGTACCTGTTGTTTTGTTGCTGTTGGTGCCCTCACTATTGACCCTGGCCCTGGACTGAGTCCTTGGTGGAGTTTCCCTGGTTTGTGGGCTTCCTTTTGTCTTTGGGTGTGATAAAGACTTCCTTAAAGGTGTCATGTAGCTTACTGCATGTGGTGACTTCCTCCTTCAGGTTGTCACCCAGTAGTTACTGGAAACCTTGGTTATTGTTGTCTTTGGCCAGGTGTGAGGTGGGGCCCGCAACAGTGTTCTTAAGGAGTGATCTCCTCATGTTGTTTAATCTCCAGGAGGTTTTGGCGATCAGCGTTACTGCTATTTCCTTTGGGGCCTGTGTTTGCGTCCAGACTGTTGAGTGCTGATATCAGCGGTCTGGCTGCAATTTTGGCTAAATTCTAGGGTAAAAATCGCTAGGTAAACTCTTAAGTACAGGGGAAAAGGGGGGGGGCGCACGCTCCCGCGCCCCTCTCTAAATCCGCCACTGCTGCATCCCTATTCACAGTCTGCTGCTTATATTTGGGGTCCTTGGCTTCTAGCTTGTTGAGGATCTCTTGGTTTATTCTCGTCTTGTGGAGGCTGTCCAGATTGTCTGGTCTGGGGTATTTCTCATACAGCGTTGCTGTGTCCGTCTTCCCCAAGGGCGCCTTGTATATGTCGCTGATCAGTGTTTTCACATTGGCCCTTACAGGGCCCGTAGTCTTGTCTATGGGCTCTTCTTTTGGGATTTTTACTGCCGTTAGTGGTGAATTCAGCACCTCCCCTTCCTCCAGCTCCCCTGTGTCCATGTCCAATGTGGGCATTGGGCGGGGCTGGTCTGATGGCTGGGGCGTCGGTTTCAGCTCTGTGTGCCGCTAGGTGGCGGTTTAGCGCCTCCTGGTGGCGTGGCGCCGGCCCTGGCGTTGGTGCTGGGGCGTGTTGTGGGGGCAGTTTGTTGCCCTGAGCGTCAGCGTTAGTGCTGTTGTCAGATGTAAAGCTGGATCGGGATGTACATGCTCTGTGTACAGCTATGATGTCCTCCAGGACGCTCTGACTAGACTCTGTAGCTTGGGTATGATTCCCCTGAGGGGTACCCTGCCCACCAGGAATGGTGGAGTCTGAGCTCGGGAGTGGTAGCTTGGTGCTCCATTATTGAGAAGTGATGCTGAGCGTCTTTGTGTTCAGCTTTTTATACATCTTCTCCGCCCCATCCATTGTTTTAATTGGATTCCTCATCCTCGAATCAAGATAAGTTTTTACATATCTGATCTGATCAGGAGGGGGAGGGGTGGGGCCTCAGGGCGGTGTGATGGGCAGTTTTATGGCCCTTCGCCCAGTTTTCTCTGATCCTGGGACCAGAGGGAGGGGATCACTCACACTGTTTGCCCAGAGCGGTGGCCATTGGTCATGCTTGGGTGCACACACAGTGTGTGGAGGCATTTTATGGCCTCTAGGTGCTTTGAAGCCGGTCCCCTTGGTCGTAGGGTTGTATAGGGCTAATCCCTATAGTCCACCCCGACCCTGGGGCCCGGCCCCTACCAGCCTAGGGCCGTGTAGGTTCCGTTGAGGCCGCCTGGTATGGCCGGCATCCTGCAAGCTTTGTGCCATGGAGGGGGAAGGAGCCTAGCTCCTACCTCCATGGCGGTCGCTATAAGAATGACAACCTGCAAGCAAGGTCCTGCTATATACCATAGCTACCACTGGCTTAAATGCCACTCTGTGAAATAATTGGTTTTCTGCTGCCGCTGTGCAATAAACATATGTAAGTTAGTGCAGTAATGCCTTCTGAGCTGGCGGATGAACGCAGTTTTCTACACTACCAGAAATTGTTAAGGCAGGTCACATGGCATTCTTTGTTCTATATGATATGTTTGGGTACATGGTGTCGGTAATATATGTTATATTTTCAGAGAAACTGCCTTCCCGTTTAGTCCAAGGCATTATCTCACCTTGCACTGTTAGAGGTGAACTTGTTTGCCCATTAGACTTACCATAATCACCCATATATATTAGGGTTAGGATTATGTCATAGAGTCATGAATTAGGGGCAAATTGAAATGATGCTTATTAAGACGTCAGTAGAGGTGCTGGGTCCCTCTAAAATTTCTTTTTCAATTGTACTAGAGAAGCATTGGTTGATCACTTTGAAGGCCTTACAGGTTAACTAGGTCAAACATGGTCAGGGCACTGAATCTCTCGGCCAGAGGCATTTTTTTTTTTTTAAAGAAAGAGAACTAATTGTTTGACAATAAAGGCAATACCCCAGTAGACCCACATGCGTGAACAAGTCAGGTCCTCAGTGTCCATGTCTATGTATGGTGTTGTACAGATCAGTGTGAGAAACTAACCCACCATTTTGTTACCCCTCTCCCCGTAAAAACAAACTGCGGAGCTGAAAGCACATGGCTACCTTGAAAATGCCTAAGTACAGTCACCTGACTGGTTCCTTGAAGTTCATTGTGCTTAGTCATTAAGCGAAATTCCCAGAGGAGGGGGGGGGGCTTCTTTAGTGGAATATAAGACAGTAACAGTCACCAAACTGCACACATTTGTGTTGACACTCCACTTTTGTCAATGTGTTCAGGTCAATCTCGAAATGCCTACCATGGAGAGATGATACACTCTCTAGGATGACCAGTCCCTAACTACCAGTAACATGTACTCTGTGTGTGAGTGGCTGACCTAGTCCTGCCCCTCATTAATTGTTCCCAATGTTTGCCCACAGCTAACCACCCTGTAATTATAGAGCAAGGCAGCTACTTGCCCTACTATACAGGTCATTATTATCCCCTGGTAGTCACCTTGTGTATAGGGCAGGTCACCTAGTCGCAGCTGGGCTCACCCCAACACATATTCAAAGTAGCCATGTGCTTTCAGCTCTGCAGATTCCTTTTTACAGGGAGAGGGGTAACAAAATGGTGGGTTAGTTTCTCACACTGATCTGTACAACACCATACATAGACATGGAGACTGAGGACCTGACTTGTTCACGCACGTGGTAGACCTGTGCATTTTGAATGTTTCCAAGAGTGATGCCTCTGAACTTATAGAACTTCTGTCATTGCCTCTGAACGTATAAGACTTCTGTCAGTGCTATGCAACATTTCATGGGAAAAATACACTTATCTTCCTCATGCGTGCATTATCTGGTTATGATCGCTTATGCTTGCGGCACACTGGATATATCTATGATTAGCCATGTCGCTCATAACCTCTTGATGAAATACCAAAGTGACCAATTCTTATACCTATTCGATATCCATATACTCAAGTTGGAATATTTTCCTCCATGATGCGTTTGACGTGAAAAGCGTTGTTCTTTCTGCAGGTGTTACACCATCAGAAACTCGGCGCCTCCAAAGAAGAGTTCCTGCAGCAAAACGGACCCAGTATGTCACAGGCGTCCTTCATACTCGTCATCCTCACAGAGGCCGCCACAACCTCTCCCTTCGTCTTCCATGAGGCATGTATTGTACACTTTGTATACAAGTTTACATTTTGTATGTAAGTTCATACTTACGCCTAGACTTCAATGGCCACGTAATTACTCTCTAGATAACACTACCTTTTGTAAAGTCAGCTAATTCCGGTGGGACATTCACGTTGACCCATTTGTGACTTACTCAAGTCCAACTAATGCGAATGGCAAAGTTTCACGCGGTGCAATCTAATATAGGCTGCAGCACTTGCTCGTGAATGTTTACCTAACTTATTCCCATAAAGCAGTGACATACAAACGTCATCTTAAATAAATGCGCACATATAATGAGTAGCCTAATTCCACACCAAAAAACATAAGTTGGCCTATGGATCGCCCTCTCCATATTTTCGGAAATACAATTTTTTTCTGTCTACGGATTTCGGTCGTTTCACTTTCTACATGTTTTCTCTTTGTGATGTTTGTCAAACAATTTTTTTAAATGGAATTTTTTTCACTCGCCTCACTTTTCCAGCAAGGAATCCATTGGACGCCAAAAGTTTCTTAAAAAAAAATCGCTCACTCACACCATATTTTCAAAACCAAAATCCGTAGACCTACTTTTTTTGGGGTGTGGCCTAATGGTGCACTGAGTAAAAACCTTGCATATCGTCCATTCCAGCGACACATCTTTGCTAATGCAAGAAGAAAAATGATAAACATTGATTCACTCTCCTTCTCATACAGGTTGTATTTGCCGAGTGGTTGGGAAAGAAAATCATCACGGCAATGTTCAAAAATACTTGGCCGTCCTTACGGTCTTCTCTAAAAGCAGTCATGGGTAAGTCTACATTTGTATCAGATCAAACCTGTTTAAAATGACACCCAATCAACTATGCCCTCACATGCAATCTATGTTACATACAACACGTCTCACGTGTTTGTCATATGACTTATATGGACAAGGAGTAGGTTTATTAATCAGTAATTTCTGCATGGTAATAAGCTGTAGATCGAGGTTTCCTGTTGGCAGTGAACAAGTAATCAATGCCTAACATCTGACGAGTCACATGTTAGGCATTGACTACTTATTTTATTACACGATTAATGGATCAGGATACATCAGAATGCATCAAAATGCATCATGCATTCATTGAAAAGATAAAAGAAAAAGACATGGCCGGGACATGGACACCTGCACCTGGGGTTTGTAGCGCGACTCGCTGTCCACTATAAAATCGGTACACACGTTGGCAGCTTGTCTCGCTGTCTTACTGGTGTGATTGCCTCTATAATTATAATGCCATTCTCACCTTGCGCACATGACAAGCTGAGGTCGCTACTAACCAGGCCAAACCTATGACATTGTATATATACAGGCAAACACACTCTGTTTCTCATCAGTCCCTGTGGTGCACTGCATAGGGTGTTGAATTTGGGATCAGTAGGGTATGGGTTCGACCCCTACCTCTGGCAATGAAATTCTCGTAGGTTTTCACATGTGACATATGACATTTTCTTTCCCAACTGGGTGCCTGATATCCATGGATATCAGGCACGCCATACAAAGTCATGATGCATGCATCATGGTGTGCAATATGGACAGGTATCAGGATAGGAATATCCAGGAAAAGCACCCTAAGTCACAGAAATCGTGTAATAATAAGAGAGTAATGAATGGGCTATCGGGCACCGAGTTCAGTGTATCGTAGGATATCGTAACGAGTGGCCGTACATACACCTCCTCACCCGGCAGCGGACAGCGACAGCGCACACGGCGAAAAAAAGATGCGCCCAGACCGTGTTACTAACTGTTAGACTAGATATACACCTCGTCGCCCGGCAGCGGACAGCTAAAGCATTGAATGCGTCTCGCGGTTATGTTTGTGTATAAAATACACTTCCTCGCCCGGCAGCGGACAGCGACAGCGCACACGGCGAAAAAGGATGCGTCCGGGCCGGGATTTGAACCGTGTACCTCACGCGGCTGAGCGCAAAGCGCTAACCGCTAGACCACCGCGTCTCCTCCTTCAGCGGCCGTGTCGGCTTGGATATATTTGAATGCGTCCCGCGGTTATGGTAGAGGTCAGCCCGCAGTCGACTCCTTCCCATATCATATCGAGACGTGGTTCGAACCGACCATTTCTCGTCAGTCCCTGTGGCGCAATGCATAGGGAGTTGGATTTGGGATGTGAGACTGCAGGTTCGATCCCTACCCTGGCCTGGACTATTTCGTGGGTTTTAACATGTGACATATGACATGTAAGGTGTGCTGATATCCATGGATATCAGGCACTAGTGCCTGTTATCCATGGATATCAGGCACACCTTACAAAAGTCATGATGCATGCATCATGGTGTGCAATATCGACAGGTATCAGCATGGGGATATCCAGAAAAAGCACCCAAAATCCAAGAAATCGTGTAATAATACAGGATAATGCCTGTCAGTAACCCCTGGTATCAGCACGTTGATGTCTATACAGTGATGTAACAAACTCTGCTATATCAAACACTCATTTAGTGCCAAACAGATTCAGTTATCCAAGATCTACTACTTCTATACAAGTCTACCCTGGTTGCATTTCTCAAGATGGTACGACTAGACCCCTTCCAAATCGTAGTGGGATCCCTCTGTCTGGTGACATTACAGTTCTGCATCTAGTGGTCACTAATCATTGCACTGGTACAACTGCCCTACCAATTCCCATGTAATTACGGATTACATGGGTCGTACAGAGAGGTCGTAGTGCATTACCTATGATCACCAACTCTAATTTACAGGGTTTCAAATCGTAGTGGCTGTGTTCAGTCGTACCATCTTAAAAATGCCTTCCAGTGCTGTTCCTAAATTCTTTCTACTATTACATGCATGTGTCATCTTCGGTAACTAGTCAGTTGATATCACCGAGCACGTAACATAGCACATAACACAATATTTCATCCTTGAACACTGTTGATGGAGGTGCGATATTCTATTGAAATGCAGTATTAAATAATAATCGTAATGTAAACCTGCTACGATCAATGGTAATATTGTGGCATGTTGAAGTTTCCAATTATCCTCGCCCATATTGCAAAATGATCCCTTTTGTGGTGGGAATGGCAATATAGAACTATACTGTATAGGCACAGGCAGTGGAGAGGTAATAATCCTAAATTATGAAGCAGTATGGTGCTAGGGGCCATGATTATAAAATGCATACATACCATGCATCATGTGTACATGAAGCTATAAATCCGTAAAAGGAATTTTGTCCTACAACGGCAGAATCTATGGATTGGCTTTGTAATAGAGCATGAATTATATAACTCGCTATCATATTCTTCCCGCCCTCATAGACAAATGTACTTGTAACTGCATAATGATATTCACATTCTCAGCATCACGGTATCGGGGTATTGGGCTATGGTTTAACATAGTATTAAAAATCACATCTATATCCGTTTGTTTTTTCACATTTTCACCTAGAAAACACAATTGGTTATTTGAAAAAAAATGTCGATACAGGATGCAACAAGTACATGTATCTTACTCGCCACTTTCGGCAATTCCCTTTCAACATGATAGTTTCAATCCCGGGGTTTCGACACTCGACATTCTATATACTTCTTTCAGTCCATAGACATAATACATTGAATCATACTTTTCTTGTTTACTACCATAATTTTCACACTGATGCAAAGTACCATTTTCCATTTCATATATCATTCAGATGACCACGACGGTTCCAAATTCCCACACCGTCAAATTACAAATCAGGCCAAATAAATAATTCATCATTCAAGATTTATACCATGAATATCATGAAAATATATCGTCGACCACGCCAAATAAATCAGTTCGTAGACTATGGGAAATCGAAAAGCAGTAAATATCTCATTTGCTTTTTTAAGGTTTGAAAAGTGTTTATTTGAACTTTTCACAAATTACATTGTGGATAATTGAAGCCCAACTGATACAAATTCAAGTTTAACAAAATCATATTTAAGCAATAAACCATCTGATTCATGTATAATAATGTGGAGCAGGTAGTTGTGAGCTGTCACAATAGGAAGGGAATGACTAGGCCAGGAGGTTATTGTGCGAGATGCTACGACCGGCCAGGCCTCCCACGGCCGTAGTGAGAGCCACAGACCATGTCAATATATCCCTACATTTGTGGACACTGATATTTGCACCACTACGACTGCCATATAAATGTAGTGATGAAAAGCAACAATGTTAGCTGGCACTCTAAAGGCATGGTGAGCAATCCCCACGATGACCTTGTACGATAATAAGCAGTGTTTCAGGTCGTAGAGGCCAATCCAAAGTATTGCTGTATACCTTGGATTAGCCATGTGGGTCAGCCTTCATATCTTGTAACCCTACAAAAGTATAGTGTAAGTAATGCTAACGTTATGTAAACTCCCCATGACAGGCTAACTGTTCTATTGGCATAGTTCATTTTATATGTTTCAGGCGACTGTGCGGCAGTTGACTTTGAGACAAAAATGTACCAGGAGAGTATGGACATCCTGGAGCACCACATCAAACCTCTCCGGACCGTCCCTGGGGTGGTGTTGGAACAGTCCTACCTAAATAAGATGTCCGAGGGCATAAGGCCTCTCACTCAGCTGGCTAACCAACTTCGACCACGAGGTATGCAATACAACCTATACATGATGTTGGTAGTTAATTCATAGAAATTTAATTTAGGCAACAAACTTGGATTCTGGGTTATCTGATCTCCCGGGCTGACCCCTTGTTTTTGATGCTCACACAATAGTCTCCCTATATTACTGTCACCATGGTGCTACTTACACCAAAGTGCTACACACAGTCTCCCTATACTACTTACACCATAGTGCTACAGTCTCCCTATACTACTTACACCATAGTGCTATACACAGTCTCCCTATACTACTTACACCATAGTGCTATACACAGTCTCCCTATACTACTTACACCATAGTGCTACAGTCTCCCTATACTACTTACACCATAGTGCTACAGTCTCCCTATACTACTTACACCATAGTGCTATACACAGTCTCCCTATACTACTTACACCATAGTGCTATACACAGTCCCCCTATACTACTTACACCATAGTGCTACAGTCTCCCTATACTACTTACACCATAGTGCTACAGTCTCCCTATACTACTTACACCATAGTGCTACAGTCTCCCTATACTACTTACACCATAGTGCTATACACAGTCTCCCTATACTACTTACACCATAGTGCTATACACAGTCCCCCTATACTACTTACACCATAGTGCTACAGTCTCCCTATACTACTTACACCATAGTGCTATACACAGTCTCCCTATACTACTTACACCATAGTGCTACAGTCTCCCTATACTACTTACACCATAGTGCTACAGTCTCCCTATACTACTTACACCATAGTGCTATACACAGTCACCCTATACTACTTACACCATAGTGCTACAGTCTCCCTATACTACTTACACCATAGTGCTACAGTCTCCCTATACTACTTACACCATAGTGCTACAGTCTCCCTATACTACTTACACCATAGTGCTATACACAGTCTCCCTATACTACTTACACCATAGTGCTACAGTCTCCCTATACTACTTACACCATAGTGCTATACACAGTCTCCCTATACTACTTACACCATAGTGCTACAGTCTCCCTATACTACTTACACCATAGTGCTACAGTCTCCCTATACTACTTACACCATAGAGCTATACACAGTCACCCTATACTACTTACACCATAGTGCTACAGTCTCCCTGTACTACTTACACCATAGTGCTATACACAGTCTCCCTATACCACTTACACCATAGTGTTACAGTCTCCCTATACTACTTACACCATAGTGCTATACACAGTCTCCCTATACTACTTACACCATAGTGCTACAGTCTCCCTATACTACTTACACCATAGTGCTACAGTTTCCCTATACTACTTACACCATAATGCTACACACAGTCTCCCTATACTACTTACACCATAGTGCTATACACAGTCTCCCTATACTACTTACACCATAGTGCTATACACAGTCTCCCTATACTACTTACACCATAGAGCTATACACAGTCTCCCTATACTACTTACACCATAGTGCTACAGTCTCCCTATACTACTTACACCATAGTGCTACAGTCTCCCTATACTACTTACACCATAGTGCTACAGTCTCCCTATACTACTTACACCATAGTGCTACAGTTTCCCTATACTACTTACACCATAATGCTACACACAGTCTCCCTATACTACTTACACCATAGTGCTATACACAGTCTCCCTATACTACTTACACCATAGTGCTATACACAGTCTCCCTATACTACTTACACCATAGTGCTATACACAGTCTCCCTATACTACTTACACCATAGTGCTACAGTCTCCCTATACTACTTACACCATAGTGCTACAGTCTCCCTATACTACTTACACCATAGAGCTATACACAGTCACCCTATACTACTTACACCATAGTGCTATACAGTCTCCCTATACCACTTACACCATAGTGCTATACACAGTCTCCCTATACTACTTACACCATAGAGCTATACACAGTCACCCTATACTACTTACACCATAGTGCTATACACAGTCTCCCTATACTACTTACACCATAGTGCTATACACAGTCTCCCTATACTACTTACACCATAGTGCTACAGTCTCCCTATACTACTTACACCATAGTGCTACAGTCTCCCTATACTACTGACACCATAGTGCTACAGTTTCCCTATACTACTTACACCATAATGCTACACACAGTCTCCCTATACTACTTACACCATAGTGCTATACACAGTCTCCCTATACTACTTACACCATAGTGCTATACACAGTCTCCCTATACTACTTACACCATAGAGCTATACACAGTCACCCTATACTACTTACACCATAGTGCTACAGTCTCCCTATACTACTTACACCATAGTGCTACAGTTTCCCTATACTACTTACACCATAATGCTACACACAGTCTCCCTATACTACTTACACCATAGTGCTATACACAGTCTCCCTATACTACTTACACCATAGTGCTATACACAGTCTCCCTATACTACTTACACCATAGTGCTATACACAGTCTCCCTATACTACTTACACCATAGTGCTACAGTCTCCCTATACTACTTACACCATAGTGCTACAGTCTCCCTATACTACTTACACCATAGAGCTATACACAGTCACCCTATACTACTTACACCATAGTGCTATACACAGTCTCCCTATACCACTTACACCATAGTGCTATACACAGTCTCCCTATACTACTTACACCATAGAGCTATACACAGTCACCCTATACTACTTACACCGTAGTGCTATACACAGTCTCCCTATACTACTTACACCATAGTGCTATACACAGTCTCCCTATACCACTTACACCATAGTGCTATACACAGTCTCCCTATACTACTTACACCATAGAGCTATACACAGTCACCCTATACTACTTACACCATAGTGCTATACACAGTCTCCCTATACTACTTACACCATAGTGCTATACACAGTCTCCCTATACCACTTACACCATAGTGTTACAGTCTCCCTATACTACTTACACCATAGTGCTACAGTCTCCCTATACTACTTACACCATAGTGCTATACACAGTCTCCCTATATTACTTACACCATAGTGCTACAGTCTCCCTATACTACTTACACCATAGTGCTACAGTCTCCCTATACTACTTACACCATAGTGCTATACACAGTCTCCCTATACTACTTATACCATAGTGCTACAGTCTCCCTATACTACTTACACCATAGTGCTACAGTCTCCCTATACTACTTACACCATAGTGTTATACACAGTCTCCCTATACTACTTACACCATAGTGCTACAGTCTCCCTATACTACTTACACCATAGTGCTACAGTTTCCCTATACTACTTACACCATAGTGCTACACACATTCTCCCTATGCTACTTACACCATAGTGCTACAGTTTCCCTATACTACTTACACCATAGTGCTACACACAGTCACCTTATACAGTCAACTCTCTGTAATGTGGTCACCATTCCTTCTTTCCAAAAGTGACCACATTGGCGAGGTGACCACATGAGAAAGAGTCTCATGTTAATGGTATATATGGTTGAGTTAAGGTGGACTTGATCTACCAAAAACACCCTCTACAAGACTTCAAAGGGGCTGGAAGGCGCACAGAGAAGTCCTGCTACCCCACAGGCCGCCTCCCACCCCCTACAAGACTTCAAAGGGGCTGGGGAGGTGCATAGAGAAGTCCTACTACCCCACAGGCAGCCTACCACCACCTAGAAGACTTCAAAGGGGCTGGGAGGTGCATAGAGAAGTCCTGCTACCCCAAAGGCCGCCTAACACCACCTAGAGCACTTCAAAGGAGCTGGTAGGTGGGTAGTAAGACTTCCCCTAGATTCTAGGGAGAAGCAGTGGTGTCACAGTTACCAGCTGGGCTCTTATCAGCCTTGTCTTCCCATTGACAAGAGTCCTCCAGCAGGATAGGAAATGCACTAGAAAAAAATTGCATCATATTCTTAATTGGTCGTTTTATAATCCCTGTGTTAGAAAAGAAAGAGGCAAAAAGGTTACTTTTTCTAGTAAATGCCTATATAATTTGACCATTTGCTATTTGGAGTGACCACAATAGAGAGAGTAAAAGTGACTTTTTAACTGGAAATTAGTGACCACAAGGAGAGGTGACCACATTAGAGAGGTGACCACATTACGGAGAGTTCATTACATTAGAATAAAGAGGAAAATAATTGGCTTCTTTCCAAAAGTGACCACATTGGCTAGGTGACCACATTAGAGAGGTGACCATAACTAGAGAATTGACTGTACTACTTACACCATAGTGCTATACACAGTCTCCCTATACTACTTACACCATAGAGCTATACACAGTCACCCTTTACTACTTACACCATAGTGCTACAGTCTCCCTATACTACTTACACCATAGTGCTACAGTTTCCCTATACTACTTACACCATAATGCTACACACAGTCTCCCTATACTACTTACACAATAGTGCTATACACAGTCTCCCTATACTACTTACACCATAGTGCTATACACAGTCTCCCTATACTACTTACACCATAGAGCTATACACAGTCACCCTATACTACTTACACCATAGTGCTACAGTCTCCCTATACTACTTACACCATAGTGCTACAGTTTCCCTATACTACTTACACCATAGTGCTACACACAGTCACCTTATACTACTTACACCATAGTGCTATACACAGTCTCCCTATACTACTTATACCATAGTGCTACAGTCTCCCTATACTACTTACACCATAGTGCTACAGTCTCCCTATACTACTTACACCATAGTGCTACACACAGTCTCCCTATACTACTTACACCATAGAGCTATACACAGTCACCCTATACTACTTACACCATAGTGCTACAGTCTCCCTATACTACTTACACCATAGTGCTACAGTTTCCCTATACTACTTACACCATAGTGCTACACACAGTCTCCCTATACTACTTACACCATAGTGCTATACACAGTCTCCCTATACTACTTACACCATAGTGCTACAGTCTCCCTATACTACTTACACCATAGTGCTACAGTCTCCCTATACTACTTACACCATAGTGCTACACACAGTCTCCCTATACTACTTACACTATAGTGTTACAGTCTCCCTATACTACTTACACCATAGTGCTACAGTCTCCCTATACTACTTACACCATAGTGCTACAGTCTCCCTATACTACTTACACCATAGTGCCACAGTCTCCCTATACTACTTACACCATAGTGCTACAGTCTCCCTATACTACTTACACCATAGTGCTATACACAGTCTCCCTATACTACTTACACCATAGTGCTACAGTCTCCCTATACTACTTACACCATAGTGCTATACACAGTCTCCCTATACTACTTACACCATAGTGCTACAGTCTCCTTATATTACTTACACCATAGTGCTACAGTTTCCCTATACTACTTACATCATAGTTTTAATTATTGTTTTCTTGCACTGCGCTCTTTATGATGACGGATGATGGAAAGCAATATTTCAGTACTAAGCTGTGCTATCTATTTTCATTTTTCTGACCTTGTAGAGGCAGACTTTTGTACTCCAACCCCGCGTTCTTGTGAAAAGCATTAGAAAAATGACCATGTTTCATCACTTTTAAGAATATGACGGGGCTAATGATGTATCTGTTTTACAGGTGGCGCCCTGGACGCCATGCCAGATGGCAGCATTGCGCGCGTCTTCATCAGCTTCCAGTGGGACATGGCCTCCCGGGTGGAGGAGATCCGCCAGGTGCTGGAGGGGGCCGGCCTCACCTGCTGGGCGGACATTGGCACCTCTGTAGGTCTCATGTCTCCTGCTACTGCTGGGCCGCGGGGCAACAGTGGGGTCAGCTCCCGGAGTGGGGTAGGCAACCTTAGCATCCACTTAGGTGGGGATCCATCACCGGAGTCTCTCACCACTCAGATACAGAGAAATATGAAGGCGTCCAAGGTGGTGGTGTGTTGTATCACACCCAAGTACATGCAGAGTGACAACTGCGTCAAAGACCTCACACTGGCAGAAAACCTGCGCAAAGCTATCGTGCCAGTCATGCTACGCTTCTGCCCTTGGCCACCAGATAGTGCGCCGGCGCCGGTCCGTAAGATCCTTGTGAAGTATGCGCCAGTAGATCTAAGTAACGACAAACTGTACCGGCAGAACATGGCTGTGCTACTAGACAGGGTAAAGCGACACACGGGCCTCAAATAACAAAGCCATCCACACCTGCTCCTAGGTCAGGAGTAGGAGGCCATTGGCGACTTTGTACATACACAACCATGTATCAATATGACAGGTATGCCTTAAAGAGAAAACTTTCGTTAGTATCCAAACGAGTTTGTGATCTGCTGAGCCCTCCCAACAGGTCTTATACCGCATCCACACAGAGATGCTAATTTTTATTGCCCAGCAGGGTGCCTTCTCTGAAGTTTGGCCTGGCTGGAGTCATTAGAGAGTGGGGTGGTTGTGGGAGCAGCTCAATAAAATGACCAGTGACCAGACAATAGGGAGTGTGTGTCAATTGATGGAACAGCCAGATTTCAAAATTTTTACAGTTGGTGAATATTTAAAACTAAATTTCTGAGTATTCTAAGCATCAAAAGTACTTGAATTTAGCTATATCTCTCAAGTTGATATTCCCACACATGCTATGCATCTTATAAAGAATAGAATTCATTTAAGACATAGATATTTGGGAAAACCTGACATATTTGACCAGAGCTCTTTACTCCACCATATCTGAGACCGCCTGTGGGTTCACAGGCTGTTCCATCTTATTTATAGTCTCCCCTCCCTTTAATTGATGGACATTGCAAGTATTTATGGAAAAGATGCGCAGGTGACACGCACACGCTAGTGTCGTAGGGGACGTAGGCTGATAAGGGCATGATGAAGCCCAGGGCCGTAGGTCTATCTTAACATCACCGGTCATTGACATTGAAATGCACGGTATATTAGGCTATTTCTACTTTGGAATAAAACAGTGGTTTAATGTGTAAATTAACCATCGATTCTGCCTTAAGCCCTTTCACACTATAAACGATATTCACCAAAATAGTAAATTCACAATGTTGTAATGTTTTAATGGTGAGGTTTATGATGTCATCTTATGAAACGATATTTCAGCAGAATCTTCGTATTCAAACAGCATTACTTATATGGGCCTTCTCAATGACTTAAGAAGCAGTATCACTACCCTTTACATTGGTGTCTGTTGGGGGGACCCAGAACAGGCCCATTAGGCCAGACGATAAACCCCTCACCCCACCCAATTCTATTAACAAATAACTATAATGAAAATGTACTACAGCTGACAAAACAGCCAAAACAGCTTTTACTATCTTAAAGTTCATTGGGTACCCATTGTTCGGTCTTTCCTCTGTCACAAAGATAGAAACAGAATACATTTAGAGGTGGCATGTACACAATCATGTAATTAATCAGTAGTTCGTTCGTCAATATAAGTATTACTGTAGTATGGAGACTAATCAAATAATGTATAGGACTCTCTCATGTGCCGTATGGAGGTTCACGAAAAGAGTCCGCCATTTAAGGCTATCATTTTAGATGTAGCTGATCATTTATACAGGGGGATGAATCCCGCAGTCATTTATACAGGGGGATGAATCCCGCAGTCAAGTGCCTTTTCTTGCAAGAACATTATGTGATTACCTATAAGTATTTTTGACATACGAGTAATAGAGAATAGATAATTATGTATATGCCCTTAAGCCTTAGCTACAGTATAAGTTGTTTTGGGAAATATAATGTATGTATTTCTGATGTTAATATACATGTGCCTACCTGAGGGAGCGTCCAGCTACATGTATACCTCAATGTGCCTTGTGTCTCACGTCTACATGTATACCTCAATGTGCCTTGTGTCTCACGTCTACATGTATACCTCAATGTGCCTTGTGTCTCACGTCTACATGTATACCTCAATGTGCCTTGTGTCTCACGTCTACATGTATACCTCAATGTGCCTTGTGTCTCACGTCTACATGTATACCTCAATGTGCCTTGTGTCTCACGTCTACATGTATACCTCAATGTGCCTTGTGTCTCACGTCTACATGTATACCTCAATGTGCCTTGTGTCTCACGTCTACATGTATACCTCAATGTGCCTTGTGTCTCACGTCTGCTGACTTTCATTACGGTGTCTACATGTATACCTCAATGTGCCTTGTGTCTCACGTCTACATGTATACCTCAATGTGCCTTGTGTCTCACGTCTACATGTATACCTCAATGTGCCTTGTGTCTCACGTCTACATGTATACCTCAATGTGCCTTGTGTCTCACGTCTACATGTATACCTCAATGTGCCTTGTGTCTCACGTCTGCTGACTTTCATTACGGTATTAAAGTATTAGTGTAACGTGTCCGGTGTACGGGCGAGACATAACCAATTGCTGTAAAGTGTGACGTATATGCTGATTTTCACACCAGATTAGTTTCTACAATCGTAATTCGCATTATAGGATAATGATGAGATGGTTACCACGGCTTTTATAAGAAGGCATTTAAATGTGAAGATAATGACTAATAACCAGATAGGGCTGAACGTATTGCCCACCGTCAATAGGGCACCACCAGGGAGATTGATCTTCCATATAGACTTTGCCAAATCGGATTCCAGTGGACGCTGGGCATCACAGAATTAAGTCAATTAGTATACACTATGTGTAGGATCGTATATACAGAAGCATAATCATCGAAAGAAAAAAGAATCATTCATATTTGAAGCATTATACATTAGATCGAACCTATATTTATATTGTCTGTGATATTGCATAAGCCCGTCCTGGGCAATATCCATATCATGACTATATGTTGTCAAATATATCAGTTGTTGTATCATGTACTTTGTACAAATACATGTTACTTTGAAAGATTGCTGACCGTCTTATCATTTGAATCTGCAAAGAAATGAAATACATCACAGTTTTACAAAGTTAAGCCTTCTATTCCCGGACCAGAAGGCAGTATCTACTTCTCCTATCAGTAGCTACTGAGAATATGCTGATCAACAACTGCATTTTGCAGTAGGTACTGCTGAAATACTTCCAAAACAGCTGACTCTACACTGCATTTTCAGTATAGACTCAGTAGTGTACTGACTATCAACTGAGTATGCACTGCATTTTCAGGCTAGAATCAGTAGTCTACTGACTCTCAACTGAATCTTAATAGATACCAAAAAATGTCACACTCTGTGCAGCAGCATAGATGCAGTAGTCTACTGACTATCTACTGGTATCACTCTGTCCATTCATCGATTATTTATTGGGCTACTGACCTGATGCTTCTGAGACAGTCCATAGTGTAAATGTCAGTATGGTTGTGAACAGTAATCAAAAGATTCAGTTATGAAATTCTGAAACTATCCAGTGTTTGTTAAGAAAAGCACAATTATACCTTTGCATATGATTGTTATTGAGTGCCAGTAATGGATACACATGGATGTTGGGGTGGGTGAAAGCGAGGAATTAGTCACTGACTTTATGTAGGGCATAAATGTACTGAATCATCAAGTATTATTTTAGTAACCATCATGCCACTTTTTTTTTTTACTTAGTATACATGTAATATTGATAATTACAAAGCTGCTGTCTTATGACCTTAACATCAATAAAATGCAAGGCATTCTACTATAGCAGTACTTTATCAGACATGCCTACTCTTACCTTCTTGCTATGATAGAAGTTACCCTGTACTACTGAATCAATACTGCCCCCCTCCTATATGAGTTGCATGCACTACTAGGGAGTAATGACAGCTCCACATATCTGATGGGGTGGTGGCTCAGGGGGCTAATGCGTTGGTACAGTAATCAGAAGATCCCAAGTTCAAATCTAGCAGGGACCACCTAGAAAGGCATTGGTAGTGCCAGTACTAAAGCAGCGGCTGCTCCTTTTATGCTTCTACCTGCCCCCAGCAGTAGTTTTCAGTATGATCTACTGCTCACCTACTGCTATAGCAGCAGTCATGCAGTAGTGCTGATTGAACACTGCCCCAACCCCATATATGGTCATGCAGCATTAAATAAGTAGATACTGTTTAAATGCTGCCATCTCATTTACATAATTGGGACAACTGATTCAATACTGCTTGCATGCTGCTAATACTACTGTTCTGCTACTGAACCACTGCTGCCATGTTCTGTGTGCTGAGCAGTAGAATGCCAGTAGATGCTGATATGGTACTGTTTCTGATGCTGCTTTCACACTGAATGACTACTGTCACACCACACTGTTTTTCTACTGTTTAAATACAGATTTTCTACTGCATTTTGGTCCGGGTTTGTATGAATGTCTCATACACGGGCATGAAAGGCGAAAGGAGGATAAGACAGCCAGATCAATAGTAGAGTCTAGGGACTGAATAAGACATCTCCTTTTTATAACAGTATATTATTCTCCATATAAAACGTAAAAATATTTGTTTTTGACACATCACATCAGGTACAGGCTTATAGGTTCGAGAAGCTGTGGCCCCATACAGGCCTATCTGTCTGAAAAAGATCAGTTATCAATGAGGCACAATTTACAATGTAAAAACATATAATGGTAAAGGGGACATGTGATATATAGACTTGGGGTCAATACTTTTAGTATTAAGTCCAGAGGAACTAAAACCAAACCAGCCTCGTTTTTCCAAAGCTTTTTAACACTCAAAGCCTGAACCCGCAACATAGTGGCCGTTGGTATTGGAGGCTATTCTAAAATTAATAGTTGGAGCATCTTACCTACTCCCGGGGTAAGGCGCCCTGTTCAATATGAAATAATTTTAAAAGTAAAAATCCGACTACTATAGCCCTGTTCCATATGAAATGAATTATATACTTGACATTTTAGCAGAAGAATCCAATTGGTCAATATGAAATTATCATGGCCAATCTCGCGCAAGGGGGACCTCATCTTATGTTACCCTATGTAACTGTGGAACATCTCAGTGTACCACTTAGGCATATGTCCTCCAGTTCTAATGTCTGTTTTACGTATTGCAAAATAGGTCTTATCTAATAATTCTACTCTTTCTGTGCACTTCTGTCTGAGGGAAGTGTGTTTGGTGCCCATGTAATACGCACATGTTTATGAACATTCATACATATAACAAACTGGTCTCTAATGTACTGGTGTAGTTTTGTTACCTACGATAAGACCTTACCTGTCGAATTTGCATCTCATAACAAACTCGCCCACTCAATTGCTTGCTTGCTATCTCACTCACTTAGGACGACAAAGTGCGTTACAAATCATCTCGAAATAGATACATGTGCTTGGTGAACTTAATAAACGATACAACTATATGGTCAGTTGCAGCGAAATGGGGCCAAAACATCATTTTGTCTATTGAAAGGGCATTAAGGCAACGAAATTCATGCAATAATGATGTTCCATCACGTTCATTTTACGTTACAAGGTCCTAGCTTTATTTTACACCCCACATTTATCATTCTATAATTGATATTTAGATCACCAGATCACTAAATATGGTATATTTTTGGCATATTTTGGATTCATTTCTAGAATTTCCCTTGATGAAGCATCCGCAGCTGATAGCAAACTTACCTGATGTGACTCTTTCATTCAATATTATACGGACAGGGAGATGGGGACCTGAATGAAAGCAATCTTCCAGCCTTTGCTATCATTTTTATGAACCTCTGGCCAAAAAACCTTTGGTGTAGGGTAAATGGAACCGTATGTGCCAGACTTTTGAATGCAGTATAGCTGAGAGAAATAAACTGTATCCGTCATAATTAAAAATGTAATTAGAATAGCTCGAGTAATAGCTATAAAATGGTAAGGAAGAACTAGATTGTTCAACATACAACTCATTATTCCCATCTTTCCAAGTTTAAAGCTGATTTGGTGTAGTTTTAGTGGAACCATATGTGCCACATAAATTGATTCCTCCTGTATGATAGATAATATGGCAATAACTGGGAATGCTTCACCCGCAAAATGATTCACTAATGTATCAATCTACTGGTGAAGATTTACATAACATTGTATGAATTGATAGAAAAAGTGGCATAGCGCTATGCCACTTTTTCCTTGCTGGGAACCATGCGTGCCACATGGTACCGTATGTGCCACACAAATGACTGCATTATAAATACCAAAGTATGTACCCAATGGCTATATCAGATTGTCAGTATTAGGGGATTATGGAAAGGGTCTAACAAACCAAATTTAGAATGTATTTGGATATTTGTCTATGTGTAACATAAGCCTCAGTCGAAAAACCATTTTACCCTGAATTCACATAGGCTTCAGTGCTATATAATTCATTTGCAGCTCATATAGGCAATTACTGGTATTAGTGTTCCCAGCTTGCAGTTTATATTCCCCAATATATTGGTATTTTGCACAGTAAGTTTCAGGATTGTGTGAGTAATTTGATTTTTACATTCATTTTGCCTCCTTGTGATCCCATTTCGCTGCAATTGACCATATGGAGATTTGAGGAAACGCCACTGGTACTGCCACTGAAGGTCAAGAAAGATTCTCACTGATCAGACAGGGGTTTATTAGTTCCTTGGTCCTGGTTACAGCGCCCTCTACAGGTTTGCTCACTGAACACGTCTGCATTCAGCTCCATCCTATCCTGTCATCTGGTGGAAGCCAGAAGAACGAAACTTTAAGTGGCAGAAGGTGGGCCTGTAGCTATGGACTGCAGAGGCCTATCTAGCAAAAGATAGCGAGGTTCTGAAGGGAGACCATTAGATATCAATAGGCGGGTGGGGGATTTATCTCGGTTCGCACTGAGGGCTGAGGTGAGGGTACACAACATGTTGTCTTCTCTTGAGGAGGGGAGGGTTTAGGTAGTAGGAAATGTTTTCCCTTTCTAGCAAAACTATGTTGCCTTCACGTCTAAAGCTGGTATGCTAGCTCGGACAACTAGAGGGATAATATTTGATGTTGTGTGCACATGTATATGTTTCTGTTGTACATCTCATGTTGTTGGGCATATCCCATTAGGCAGCCTCCTCCCCGACACTGATAGATAGCTGATCTTTGTATGTATGTATGTATGTATGTATGTATGTATGTATGTATGTATATATGAAATCAGTTGGGATTATAATAGTTTGATAACTTACGCAGATGAAACAATAAAAACATGATTTATTGTGCTAGTTTCATATTTATTGACAGTTGATGATGGGGAATCCTAAACTATGGCCGCCTATTGGGAAAACCCTATATATAATTACAAAAGGTCGAACATGGGTACTTTGACGTAAAGATTCTCACATATCTTCTAGACACCATCAGTACCATGATCAAGCAATTAACACACATAGTCTGTGGACAAACAGAAGAGCCATGAATAAAAGAATCTTCCAGGGGCCTGTTAATCACACTCTCAGGCCCAATTGTAAATGGGCTATAAAAACCACTGTAGTAGCTACAGAACAACCCACATCAGGCCATAGGATTTGTATTTACAGCAACTTACACAACTTTCCAAAAAAAAATAGAAGCAATCTACTGCAAAACCCTTGGCACAGTCTAACAGTGCAGACATTGCAGGGGTTAAGATACAATAAGAACATTTTACAAGCAATGAATCGGAAGGCTATTGGTATATATATTTCCTTAAATATATGAAGTTCGTGAGTAATGAAATAATGATAGAGAGAATGCAAAATTTAACATTCAAAAGGTTGGTTGATAGTGATGGATTAGAGCATATATATATATATATATATATATATATATATATATATATATATATATATATATATATATATATATATATATATATATAAAGGGAAATGAGCATAAATAACGATTTCATGTATCCTGTACATACGGCACCAACTTCCAGTTTGAAGTTTCTGGGAGGCAGACCTTTGATCATTAGGTGTTTACTAAGATCTTCAATTTGCACTATTCAGCTGTCTCCCTCGTGGATGCCTCCATTCAAAAACACTCCCCAACATAGGATATCATTCTGTTTGATTGCTACAGGTGGCGCCACCGAGCTATATGCTGCGAGTTTGACCGCAAATAGAAATACTCAGATTATCAATATGAATATGATAGAAAGATATCACGCAGAAAGTAAGATTTTCTGAAAATATTAGGCATCCATTGGAAGTTTAGGGAGCACGGGTTTTCAGTACACATCCCTTTTACGGAGTATTCTTGTGTTTGGACCTGCTGGGATTTAAATCCGGGACCCTCAGACTTTGAAGTCGATGCTCTACCACCATAAAAGCACACCATTAGTTACGGAGCACAGATGCCATCCAGTCTCAAATGTAATAAGTCTAGATAGGTCAGAACGTATAGAATGCACCGATATTGTGTACCAATCGAGGGAAAGGTTTAAAACAAAAACTTTTAAGGAATTTTCATAATTTCTCATCCACTTTACGTGAAGATACAGGTAAAACCTGTTGATAACATTTTACTTGATCTGTATAAATTCATTCTGTACATAAGTTTTCTTTTATTGTTGACAGTCTGTACTATTCAGCCAAAGATGGGAAGTAACATGTTATGAGTCTTACGTAATCTTGTGAATGTATTTCAATATCCAATGATGCTCTTTGTGACACTCGTGATGGATGCTCTGTCGGAAATTGATCGGGTAGACCACAGAAATTTAAAATTTCAAAGAACGTCCGGCCTACAGACCCTAGATCCTTGAGCTATCACTGGAAAATTTTCGGCCTCACATAAAAGCAACAGAGCTGTCTCACCTTGTTAAAGTGATAGCATCTGTGGAAATTGAAATCATATGTGATGCATCAGTGCGTGTGGCCATACCGTGTGCCTATCGCTTGTCGCAATTATGAATCTCTTGCGGTCCATTATGTCCATGGGGTGAAGTATTTTCCTGATTCCCCCCTGATGTCCACCACCCTACTACCACACCGTTGATTGGGGGGTGGGGGTGGGGGCAAGAAGCTTCAATAGATAGGAGGTGAAACTCAGAGCTTTACCTATGGACATAGTGTAACAGCCCCCCCCCTCTACCCCCCCTTAAAAGTAGGCTCCATTTTGTGTTCAGTATTGAGTCCTATGTAGGATAAGGGAGTTTATAGAGATGTCAGGAATCTTTATCAGAGTGATATCAAATGGAAACAAGGGGCCACCTATACCAAAAATCCTGCTGAATCCAAATTTTATGATCTTGATTCTCAAAATCTGACCAAAAGTACCTAAAAATGAGGTTTGATGATGAGAATATTTTAAAAATGTACAAAAGTTATATTGAAAATGATTGGAACTTTTTATAGATGCAACATGATAATCAAAGTCAATACCTAAATCTACATATCCCAATGTCTGCCTATCTCAACCTGACAAGTACTCTGACTGTGTATGGCTCTGCCTATCCCACATACTGCCTATCCCTTAGTCTACCTATTACTCATACTACCTATCCCTTGAAACATCTAGAGTTTAATTAGGTTTTCCCTCAAAAGGTTTAAAGGATTAAAGTTTACCCCTCACCTTTGTACCTAATTTTCTCTGTACAATCTTACCATTAGTTGACCTATCCTCAATCTGCCTATCATTCACTTTACCTATCCCTCATGGTGACTATCCCCCAACTCTTCACATAGGTAGATGTATGCTTGAGGTAGACTGTTGGATTTGTTCTTTAGGGGATAGGTTGACTAAAAGATCATAATGAAGATTGGATGTGAGCTATCCCAGCTGATCAAGCTGTGATAGGTAGGAAAGCTATAAAGTGAGCTTGAGGGATAGGTATTGAAGAGAATGGGTAGCAAGGAGGATAGGTAATAAACAGTTTAAGAGATAGGCACAGAGGGTACCTTGTAAGGTGAGCATATTCAAAAGATACATTGGTGCTAGGTAATATCACAGATGTGCCAGTCAAACATGAGGGATGTGCAGAGTTGGGGGATAGTCACCATGAGGGATAGGTAAAGTGAATGATAGGCAGATTGAGGATAGGTAGACTAAAGGTAAGAATGTACAGAGAAAATTAGGTACAAAGGTGAGGGGTAAACTTTAATCCTTTAAGCCATTTGAGGGAAAACATAATTAAACTCTAGATGTTTCAAGGGATAGGTAGTATGAGTGATAGGTAGACTAGGGGATAGGCAGTATGTGGGAGAGGCAGAGCCATATGCAGGCAGAGTACTTGTCAGGTTGAGTAGGCAAACAATGTCATTGTGATATGTAGATTGAGGTACTGATTTTGATTAGCATGTTGTATTTATAAAAAGTTCCACTCATTTTCAATATAACTTTTTTACATTTTTAAAATATTCTCTTCATCAAACCTCATTTTTAGGTACCTTTGGCAAGATTTTGAGAATCAAGACCACAAATTTTGGATTCAGCTGGATTTTTTTTGTATAGGTGGCCCCTTGTTTCCATTTGAAATCACTCTGATAAAGATTCCTGACATCTCCATAAACCCCCTTATCTTACTCAGTACTGAACACAAAAGGTGGCCTACTTTTAAGGGGGGGGGGTAGAGGGGGGTGGCTTGCACTATAGTACTCTATGGAGTAACATATCCTAGGGAACCTATACTATTCTTGGTGGGGGTATGTAGATGTGAAGTGGCGGTAACACCCTCCCCCCCCCACACATAGCTCACCCCAGTCTGACTGCGTCCACGCACACTTACAAACCTTGCCTTCTCCAGAAGGAGTCATTGCTGTCATCAATGTGGGCGACCGCAAACCCCAGGTAACTGGCAGGTTAATGGGGATGCGCCTTATACGCAGGATTTTGCAAAATGTGCATTCTGAGCCAGATGCGCCTTTAATATAGGGAATTTCTCAGTCAGAGGCGTAGGAAGCAAATCTTCATTGGGGGGGGCCCGGCGAGGGCACCGTCGCGACCACCTTGAATTGTTGGCTGATGCGTGATGGCATCTATATAATGCGTATTTAGAATTCATATAGAAAAGTAACTTTTGGTAAATTTTGGATCTGACTTTAGGCTCAGACCCCCATTTTCCCTATGACATCACCATAATAATCTAATTTGAGATGTAAAGTTTTAGCTTCTTTTCCATTGTGTTTATGAGTTCTTGGAAAATATTGGGGGGGGGGGCAGACATACTCAGGCCCCACCTCCTTCATGATTGGGGGGGCCCAGGCCCCCCTGGTCCCCCCTTTTCCTACGCCCCTGTCAGTTGGGGGTGAGCCTTATACAATAGGGTACTACGGTATATGCATGGCTGGTTCATGGGGGTCCTAGCTACATAATACTTTTGGGAAGTGAAAATTCATTTATTAGAGCTAAATCTAGGGCCTATGCCATTTTGAATATTTCTAGCAAAATAATTCGTATATGCTGGATACGTTGGTAGGATAAGGAATGGGGCTTTAAACTAGATGTTGAACTGTGTAAGCACTGCCCAGCAAAATATATGATACTGACTAATGATTACGAAAGAAGGCCGGAGTAACAACATAGCTCAGCTTCCTGTGTAAGTATCCTAATCTTCCTAAGCTGATTGCAGCCTCCTGAGGTCAGCGTGTGAATCACACATACGTATTTCACCCAAAGGAATAGGAAGTCCCCAGAGTCAGGTGTGCGGCTTACAAGATTATCCTAAACTCAGTGTGTGGCTTGTAATTGTCAGGATAGTGTAATGTGTAAGTAGTTTAAGGAATGGAGCATTATGTCAGGACAGTGTAATGTGTAAGTAGTATAAGGAATGGAGCTTTGTGTCAGGGTATTTTATAATGTAAATAGTATATGAATGGGGTATTGTGTCAGGACAGTGTAATGTGTAAGTAGTATAAGGAATGGAGCATTATGTCAGGACAGTGTAATGTGTAAGTAGTATAAGGAATGGAGCTTTGTGTCAGGGTATTTTATAATGTAAGTAGTATATGAATGGGGTATTGTGTCAGGACAGTGTAATGTGTAAGTAGTATATGAATGGGGTATTGTGTCAGGACAGTGTAATGTGTAAGTAGTATAAGCAATGGGGCTTTGTGTCAGGGTATTTTATAATGCAAGTCGTATAAGGCACAGGGCTTTGTGTCAGGATATTGTATAATGTATTGGGCCTTCACTCATCTGCTGGTGATTGAGCAAGCATGTAAACTGTCAGTAGAGGTAATCAGGCTCTATTATTCTTACTCAGAGGCACAACTGAGGGACATCCAGCCCACATCTACAAAAGGGCAGTTCCAACTAAGAACACTTTCCTCTATATTCACTGCATACCTGCTTAGAGATTGTAGAGCCCGGTGTACTGCCTGAGGCTTTGTGTCAGCATGTACTGCATAAGTAGTGCAGTAGTTGAGGCTCTGTGTCAGGATGCTTTACTAACTAAGTAGTGCAGTAGTTGAGGCTTTATGTCAGGATGCTGTACTGACTAAGTAGAGCAGGAGTGGAGGCTCTGTGTCAGTATGTTGTACTGCATAAGTAGTGCAGTAGTTGAGGCTTTGTGTCAGTATGTTGTACTGCATAAGTAGTGCAGTAGTTGAGGCTTTGTGTCAGTATGTTGTACTGCATAAGTAGTGCAGTAGTTGAGGCTTTGTGTCAGGATGTTGTACTGCATAAGTAGTGCAGTAGTTGAGGCTTTGTGTCAGGATGTTGTACTGCATAAGTAGTGCAGTAGTTGAGGCTTTGTGTCAGGATGTTGTACTGCATAAGTAGTGCAGTAGTTGAGGCTTTGTGTCAGGATGTACTGAGTAAGTAGTGCAGGGGTGGAGGCTTTTTGTTAGGATGTTGTATTGTATAGGTAATAAGGCCTATAAGGAGGCTTTGTTTCAGGGTCTTGACCTGCATAGCAGTAAGTATTACTATTAACAATTTTGTGTCCGGATGTTGTATGGTGGTACCAATTCAGGGAATTGGCCTTTGTGTCTGAATGTTGGCGTGTAAAAGTAGTATTTTGGGGTTTTATATAAGGATATTAGAGGGTTGTATCTGCAAGAACGAGAATTGGTCGTGGTCCACTCACTCTGCTATAAAAGTGTTGGCCGCAATATAGAATTAGTAAAATGAAAGTCAACTTTGTGTTTTCTCATATCTTTACTCTGAACAGGACACTCACACTCTTCTCTTCATGAAAACTTGGATGGGCATGAGACATTGCATGTCCACTGAAGATGGCAACACACATTATACAGAAAGAGTGTGACGTTATATGATACAGTGTATGACGTCATAAAGAAGAAGTGTGACGTAATATGGTACAGTGCCTGACGAGAGTGGTGGTGATAATAAAACTCCACATATGATGATCTCCTCATGAGGGAATATAGAGCACATGATAAAATGATAAACCTGAAAATGTACTTTCTAGCGGCAGAAAACATGGAAATTGGAATGACATTCCGCAGTATGCAAATTGCCTGGTTCCCTTAGTATGGGTGATTTACAAAGAGCTACATGATGATGGTTAAAACAAACTATATATCTGCTCACAGCTCTCAGGCGTAACACCCATAAAGGCCTGATCAAATGTTATACCAAAGACTCGAAGATATCCTATAAACTTGTCGATGCAGAGGTCAAGGTAATTAGCTATCACAATAAGTATCCATAATAGTCATCTAAATGTTACATAGAACCCCTAATCACCACTAGGCCATCATGGACATTGCTCACTGGAAGGAGACGATACATAGGCCGAGTTGGAATAATATCAGCAATTGTCCTCAAATCTTGTTCTCTCTTTTTTTCCGTTTCAAAAACGAAAAAGATAACAACAAAAAACAGCCATCAGCTTTCGGGGTCTGAAAAGTCCAATTCACTAATTCAACTGACACTATCCTGACTGTAAAAGGGCAGCCTCAAAACGTGTCTGTCTGGCCTACTTGTGCATTAGTAACTGGGGAATATAAACACGCACCGGTGCAAAGTCATAGAACAGTGTGCATAACTGATGTAAGCTATAGGAGCCGAGCTGACCCCTGATGTGATATACAAGCAAGTTATAGTATTAAAGTTCAAAGACAACTGCCTAGATCAATCTTAGACGCACATGTGGTATAAAAAAGGAGTTCACAGTAAGACTGTACCCATTGATACTTTGCCATGTAGGCTCGACCACATGTCGTGTAGGTGGGAAACGGACGAACCCACGAATAAATTATACAAATATTTACAGTATTGTCATATGATCTACTTACATCTCTACTACCAAGTCATTAGTCATTGTTATACGATGGTTTTAATGTGTGTGCATGCGCGTGTGTATGTGTGTAGAGGGATGTAACGCGTGCTTACACATCATTATGTATACCAGGGACGATTCTGCATGGTCGCAGATAAATGGAAGTAGAACATTGACAACTGTTTGCTTCATATATGACGTCATGTCATTCACATCAGCTCAAAAAACATGGGATTTATCATACAAAAATAGCCTTCTGTATAAAAATATAACAATACGCTTGGCATGAGAACAGTGTGTCTGCAAGTTAACTTTGTGATTACAGCAATTGGAATTATCATCGGCATCATTATGTAAATAAGGGCATTGGAGAATGGATGAAAAAGTCTTATTAGTGCTGGGTAGGTGCACTGATCCTGAATGTAAGCCAACACAAACTTTAACAATATTCACAATTTTATGTCATGGAGGTAACATAACAGACCTGCCATTGGTAGGCACGTCTCCATTGACTGATTCATGTGGGTCGATGTGCATGGCCACACACTAGGAGGTAGGAACAGCAATACAAGTGAAACGACCACGTTTCTGTCATAGAGCAATATTCATCAACATTATTCTGTTACACACCTCACAGGCCTGAATATGATACATGGAATTGGATGCACCCAATATAATCAACCCAAACATCATGATAGGGCCTATGTATTAATCAACAACTCATACACCAGTGTAAGCACCAATTTAGACAGTTGTCAGTGTGTAATTGTGATTGACATTGCTTGAACACAACTAAATCTGAAGACAAGTATAACCGGAGATATAGAAGAATCGTTAACGTACCTTCTTAATATAAATCTGGCTGACCACAGCGCAAATAAGTACCATCCTTTGCTGTTAACTGCCTCGCATTACGTCATTTCGCCCCACATTTGAGCAAAAATAAATGACAACATTTCAATTCGTCTTTCCTTATTAGATGATCGGATAACCGTTATGTAGTGTCCATATCACATGACACGGCCTTATGTACAGATTGCATATATGTTCATTCTATGTGTATCAAAACGGGCTTTTGGAGTTGAGTATGTACACCTACAGAAAGTGCGTAAAATGGCCTACTATCCGCACGCCCATAATACACAGGAGGCTTCTCTGTGACATACTCACAGGGCAGAACAAAGCCATCCACACGGACCACATTCAATAATGTCTAGCATACTTCTATCATACGGCAATGTCCAACACAGCACAGGGGGTGAAAGTAACAGAGTGTGACTGTACAAATATCGCCCAGCCACATACTTTCACGTCCCATATTTGTTATAGATTTTTTCTTGAAAGTATATTCTAAACTGGTGGATAGTGGATGGGCTTATGGCAGGCCTACAGTCTATTAACTAACATAATCATCATAGAAAGAAAAAATGAAAGCAAAGTGCACACTGAACATATTTTGCATTGGTTTTGGATTTTCTATTCTCGTAGGTCCCAAGGCATTCAGTGTACCGACCAGATAGGATCACAATTAGGTCTCCTAAACTGGTTTCTCATCACCTTGTGCAAAAGAAGAAAAAAAAAATCAAAAACATTTTGCCAGGAAAGTGTCTCCCCCCATTATATTCAGCATGTCAGTCAACTCGTTACTAATACATCATTTGTTATTGAAATAACTGTGCCCCTAAAGTTAGGAGGGAACTACTGAACATGATATACCTATGCGGGTATCTGCTAAAGGCATTTTAAGTGAATTTAGCTCCGATGAACATAGGTCTATTCTGACCCATGTGCTCTCAATTCTGATTAAATATCCAAGAGATTAAGCTGCAGTCTCGAGTTGAGAAATGATTGTTGTTTAACGCCATTTCAATAGTTTAGGTCATATTCGTGGCGAGATATCTACTTCAGACTTCAGTTTGAAAGATGAATATAATGTGTCCTTTTCCTTGCATATGTGAACCAGGCAAAAAGAGGGGTCAGGAAGGTGGAAATAAAGATATATTAAAGATAGGCTAGGGAAGCTCGGGTTGTTATTCTAGGCACCCCCACCAGCATAATTATGGTCAGAATTATATAGAGTGGCGTGGGGTGGAGTAGATCCAGTACATTTAGATAGTGGTGTTAAGAGATGATCGAGCATAAAGAGGCAAAAACAACAACAAATAAACAAAACAACAAAAACCAAAACAAATTGCTGCAGGTTAAATTTTCTAACAAAATACTGCTGACCACAGTTCCTTTTTTATACATTCCTAAAAATTATAACCCTTTTGGTTGTTTTTTTTTGCATGTGAGGCACTCTTTTGATATAGTCATCTGTCAGTCCCTCAGAGGAAGTTTCTTTGGATGAGGTAAAACGATAACCAATTAGATAAAGATAGATCAGACGTTTGACCTGAACCACACTTTATGTTTGACCAGAGGGTACAGCGTACGTATGTAAAAGGAGGACTGTGTATCTAGACTAAGGCAGTGAACAAGTCAATGTAACGTTGTTTTGCATTGAACAAGTTTATACTAAATCTAAATCAAAATAAAATTATGTATATCGTATGACAATATACACGACTAGATATATCCCTACAATGAGCATACCGTTATTTAGATTCTATGGAAACACGCAATGGCTCCAATGAGTGTTTCTACTGTTGTATTACAAATCATTACTCGGTGGACACAGCTTTGGGTAACAGGTTACTGCGGTTACAATTCGTGCATAAATAAGTGAATATACTAAACACGGTATGGCTGGACCTAATTTTCTACATTTATGGGATCGGGCCTAATATCGTGTTGTAACTGTTTTTTTTTTCATTTCTGTGTGTTTTGCGTTTTGGCAATTATCGTGAGGAAATCAATGAGAACGGTAATTGTGAATTAACAGGAATATTAAGGACGTGTGTGTTTGTTTCCACCTTCTACAAGGCAGTATCTGTTCAAAATACACTGTAGAAGGCACATATAGAATATAGTATGACAGGCACAGGGTACAGGGCTGTATACTTGTAATCATGCACTCCTAATGCGGATCGGTTCGAATTAAATGTTCATTCTCTCACCAGAATATAGGCTGGTGCACAGGGTTTGTCTACCTTGTATCTATAGACAACTTGAGCTATCCCTTGGCAGCATTATCGGTACTTAATCTTACACACAAGTAGTCATCGTTGAAAAGCGCATAATTTATCCTCCTGTATCTTAGCTTATCTTACCAATACTAAGTGGCAGAAATTATTGCATACATCGATTCTGATCCACAGATGCAACTTCAATGGCATGTGAGATACTTCAATTTGCAATCCGTTTCTTTCGCTAGCTAATAATATCAACTTGGCACCATTTTTGTTCAGTATCTACAACCCTTTCATGCGATTTATCACATGCTAAATATAGTACAGTGCCCATATCGTACTTTGGCCTTCATACGTATTAAATGTTTATTTACTATCATTATAAGTATCCCTAGAGGTCACACTTGAGCATTGCTATACGGTCATATCAATTGGCCATGTAGCGTTACCAGCAATAGAAAAACGCTGGCTATCAAAAAAGTCATAGAAGACTAAAAATCACATAAAAATGGCCTCCACCCCGGGGCCCTCCCAAACTCCTGGACCACTGCGTCGGTCTAGCTGGTGCTTCTCACAACAGGCCTATTCCATAGGTTACGTATTCAGAACGTGTCAGCGATAGAAGGGATGTAGCGTTGATGGACATGGTGGTGTAGTCTTGCATCATTTGTGGTTAATGAATCCGATGGTGCATGACGTTAGTATCGTGTCTTACTTCTAGCACCTTGGTATGTTGTTGCTGTTGTTGACTAAACCATTGTTTACTCCATGTCCCTTTCCCAGTTAAGTCTTGCTGCCTCCTGCCTGACGTCATGTATCTGGGATCACGTGACGTCACGTGACCGTGGTGACGTGCATGTGACCACCGTCGGCTACCTCCTCTGTCGGTGCTATGGAGTAGGCGCACATCTCACTGGCCACATAGCGCTGCCGATGTGAAACTCGCCGTTGTGAGCTCCCTCCCATGCAGCTTTAATTGGGGGCATTTCATGAACAATGATTAACTTAAATCCACTTTACAAATTGCAGGTCAAATGTATGTTTGTCTTTAATATTTCATAAAGAGGCATATATTTTCAAATCTTTATCTCGGGATTAGGAGTGACTGCGAGGTTATAGATGATACTTTCATTGATGCAATGAATAGGTTCTCTGTATAGTCTTCTTTACGAGGGAACCCCGGATACTGAATTAATTCTCTAAATCAAAGATATACTTGAGGCTGACCAATGATAGGTTTTGTTAACTAATGAAGAGAGTTTTTAATATCATTAAAAGAAAAATGCTGCGTATGCACAGAGAAGATATGTGTTGAAACGCACAGAAAACAAAGACAAGATAAAACAGCGAAAAATACACAGTTGGGAAGTGACGTGTGTGATGGGATTCTAAGAATCCTGAAGACAAGAGCACGATTCCGACGAGGCCTTAGTGGCTTCTAGAACGCTAAAGCTCACTTGGTGTTTTGGAGGTTAGGAGATTTCTAACCAATCCCTCCCTATTTAACACATATAAATAATAGTTCACTTCATCGATTAATTCTAGGTGAATAAGATACAAAAATTACACGAGGAACATATGACTATGCCTGTTCGATAGGGTTTGAGGAAGTATTAAGTTTGATTGAAAGAGAGCTTAGGTTTAATATTACTTACTACAATAACTAATTATTTTAGGTTGTTAATATCGACAGGACAGTCTAAGGCTTAGTTATATTGAAGTGACAAAACTTACAAAAAATATCATCAAAACATGACAATATCAGAAACTGGCCTACGTATCAGAGAATGTCCTGCACCTGTACTTACCAATTACTTTAACGGGATTTACGCCTACAATAATGAAAGAGATATACAGACGATTGACGCGAATAAGAGATGCCTGAAATTAGCTTATCTAAGTGTTATTTATCAGGCCTATACGTATAAAGTTGGGCGCGTGCTACATTATGTGCAATCATTTCCGCCGGCCTCTTTCGATAGAGCCATATAAAGTGTACTTCTACTCCCAGCCTTGTTAATGTCGCCGCCCCCTAGATAATTCCATGATTGGTTTTCATACAGAAATCTACCAAAGACATACTATCCCTTTTCAACCCTATCCCAAGAAATCTCTTAACTGCCGTTTTATTGTAGACATGCAGCAGTGCGTCAATGTGTCCAGGTTATGTAAAACACAAACACAGGGGGTATCTATCAAATACAAAAAAGGAAGAAGGTAAAGTGACATAATCAACTAGAAAAGGAGGTCTGAACAGATCCTTAATGGTCATATCCGGGAAAGTGCTATGTTTCAGGTTACACAACGCACTGAGGAAGCATTGGTTTCGCGTATATTAATACTTTCTTCTTCAATCTTTATTTTCTTTAATTAAAGATCGGCTGCAGGCGTGAAGATTTGGATATTAGCTCCGGTCGTGTAACCTGGAACACTTTATTTACTTCATTCTAATATTTGGGAAGGCAGGGGGTAAACACACACAACTGCACACATGCAAACATTTACCACAAATAAACTACCTTAACATAGCCTACTGGACTACATAGAGTATACATATATACATACGTATTGAAATGATTAACATTTTCATGCTGTCAGATTAATCATCTGACCTGGACGTACAATGGGCACTGGCCGAGTGGCCCTGCGCACTCACCAGGCGTACAGCTAGGTCTATAGATAGCATTACCCCAAGTGTAAGTGATGCACAGGCAAGCAGCTTGCTGTTGCCGCAATTGTAATTCATACACTAAATAAGGGCTATAATTATGGGGCTAACACACTCCTACAGGATACCATGGAGGTAGACATGCCCCTGAGGATACACAATTCAGTCGGTGTATCATGGCGACCAAGGACCCCAACTCCGGATACGTCATGTAGCCTTCAACAAGGCCTAGCATCTATTTCACACGATGGCTTGGTGAAATAAAACATACCTAGTCACACGACGAATAGAATTATGGCGTTTAAAGCTTAAGAACTATGATTACAAGAAACATAATTTTACAGTTACTAGAATGTCCATTTGTAGGAGTATGCTTAGGCTGAGGGATGAAGACGTATTATGGCATTCTTTTCCTGGGCCCTACTGAAATCAACGATTCTAAATAAGTGTGGTTCCCAGGACATGTGTCAGCGATTCTAAGTAAATGGGTTCCCAGGGCCTGTGTATTTCTGTGTCCGATGGCAAGAGCTGTTCTTACTTACATTCGGTCGACTTTTGTGTAGGAAATGTATGGCCAAAGTCGGCCGAAGAGACCCAGTGTACTATTGGTATTAGACCCATAGTCCACTGGGCCTCTTCGGCCAACTTTGGCCATACATTTTCTACACAAACGTCGGCCGAAGAGGCCAAGTGGGCTATGGGTATTATGTGAAGTTTAATTTAAAGATCCCCACTTTTTGTGGACATTGAGTGAGTGAGTAATAGATGTTTAACGCCATTTCTACAACTAACGTTATATTAATGGCGAGAACGACATTACACAATTTCTCATAGGAATGTGTCAGTGCCCGTGCATATGTGCACCACACACATCCTGAGTGGATAGGAAAAAAGAGATATAGACCCTTTTAAGTGGGTTAGGGAAACCTTTTGTGGACATTGAGGCAAAAGATTAAGACATACTTCAGTACAGATTGTAGATTCCCAAAAAGATTAGCGCCCCCCGACCCTATTCTCCTGAACTAACTGATAGACTTTCCTAAAAAAAAAAAAACAATTCCTGAATGGAAAATTAAATTTTTCAGAGGAGAAACAAACGACTATCAAGATTTTGAGGGCACTCCCTGTGTCCAAACCAACCCCTTTGAAAAACTTTTTTGAGGATGGCGTTAGGTATGGTGGGTCAGACTGGAGAGAACGAGCACTTTTCACCCAGTGGAACATACACTCCTACATCCTGACTACAGCAAAATTAAACAACGTGTGGAAGCAACATCTATAATTGGTGCTAGGGGGACCATGCTGGATATGAAGGTTTCACAACATTGACAGTGAACACAACCGCCACTTACCAACACCAGCCCACTTTAACTGTGAAAGAGGCAAACACACAAATGTCGTTAGACATACAAAGATAAAATGCAGTTTAATACATTTCAATTATATCAATAAGTGTAGAGTAATATAATGTGAGGCACTTGGTGGTGTGTTGTACATAGTGCTTCTTATGCGTACAACATTTCTCGGACATACAAAAAGTCTCGTGCATGTGTTGATGTTTATGTCATCAACAAATTGTGAAATGCAATCAAGATTACAAAAGATTATAGCAAATAATATCTGCACCTTGTCTTTACTGTATAAGAATTCAACTGTAAGTTATAATACTGGCTATACTATGAGTTTTAACACTATTCTTTCTACTATCATACTCTATCCTATAGGATTAAATAGTAAACAGTGAAAACTACTTAACATAAATGTGAAAGACTGATTAAATTGGAAGACCGATCCTCAGATATGTCATGCTGCTTGATCTAACCTATGTGCAATATCGGCGTAAACCCGAAGATATTGGATTTGTAATCCTTATCAGTGAATTGAGCTACACTGTCACAAACATGTATTAAAAATAGAAAATTTGTCTTGGTTACACGAGAGAATCCATTGTCCTCTGAGATGGTTTTTGAGACTGTCGCATATACAAAATCTACATAGATGTATACATTTACTACTTAAATCATGACATATATGTGGAATGTCAGGCCGCCTAATGGGGGCAGCGCTCATGTTATCAAACATAGGTGGACTTGCCCAACTTAAGTTCAGGTACCCTATATATGGTATCTGAAGGCACGGTAGGTACGCTCCATATATTGCTACCAGAGCCCTTTGGATACGTTAAATAATTATGATAATTTTCCACGCTCTGTGCTCCAAAGTGTAGCAGTTGAGGAGCAGCGCCTGGGTCGGGTAAGTCTGTCAACGGATACAACTCGGTAGAGTGGTGTATCTGACCATGTTGTGTCAGTCTATCCCCTTTGGTCATTCTACCCACAGCCTGAGTGCCTGATTGCCTAGTCCCATACAACACCCGACTACTATTTTGCCTCGGAAAGGATGTGTCTGGAGTCTGCACATTTTCTGATATAGGGAGAAACGAACGTAAATGGCTAGGGGAGGCATTACAATTCGAACCTCTATCTGAGTTAGAGGATATTAGTTGTTTTATAGTACGCGTGAGGCCACTTTGTTGGCCACCAATTGTTCCATTAGCGCCCAGATAGTGTGTTTCTGACCTATCTCTTGGGGCAACATTGTGGTTTGTTCGGGATTGGCTGCACTGAGACTGCAGCTCAACCTGATCACCGTATATCTCCTTACACAGCTCTGCTAAGCTGGCCCTGCTAGTCAGCTCTGATATGGACAGTCTATGACTAGAGCCAGAGCCTTGCGGCAAAACAGATTCGTGGTATGTGGCTCGTCTGTTGAACCCACCATTGTTGTCGTCGGCTAGCCTGTGTGTGGGTGAGTAGACTGGTGCAGAGCTCCTCTTGTACAGCTGGTTGGTGCGGCGCATGTTGGACGCTGAACTAGCGTCCGCGTGTCTGAGCGGTACGTGCAGTGGCTGGGGGAGATAAGACAGGTCAGGGTAGTATTCCTTCTGCACCACCGGGTGTTTAGACGGACTGTGGGTGGAGGAGGTGCTCTCCGACCCTGTCACCTCGTCCCTAGCTGTGTGGAACGATACATCTGTGGAGATGCTGAGACGTTGGATGTTGGGCGTCTCACAGGGTGTGGCATATGGTTCTGAGCTATCCTCAATAGAGATTTCACTCATGTACGCTTCATTTTCAAATGAGAAGTCCGGATCAAAGTGCCGCAGTGGAAGCGGTCCATCGGCAGGATGGAGGGGAGCAGGCTCTATATCATTTAGCTGGTAGCCAGACGGAGGGGGCTCCATGACAGCATCCTCTGCTGTAGGCGGCTGCTTATGGCGGAGCACGATTTGACCTCGGTACTTGTCGTCGTTGGTGCTCTCTGACAGGGAGATGTCTTTGACATAATAGTACAATGGGTAGGAAAACAGTGGCTGGCTGTTATCGCCACTACCTGTAGGTGGCGACAGTGCAGCAGTGCCGGCATCACCGCCAGCTGTGAGGTGTGCTGAGCTGCTCATACCAGAGGAACGTGCTTTCTCTATACTATCTGCTCTCCAGTCTAAACTGTGCTGCTGCTGCTGCAACACGGAGGGGTGTGGAATGGGAATGCTGGGGACGAAGTGGGAGCGGCCTAAGCCAGGGGTCACGTACAGGGACTGAGGAGCAAGTTCGGTGTCATCACCTTTTCGCGTGTGGTCCACAGGAACAAGTGGTTTGCTTCTCTCCTCCCAGCGTTCCAGATCGGTGGACTCTGACCGCGGTATAACATGAGGCTGCGTCGTGGTCAGGAGGTCAAGCAATACCACCATGAAGGTATAACAGTAAATGTACTCCACCTGTGTAAAGAAAAAGGAACTCAGTTAGTGGCAAAACAATCTGGATAAAATCAAAGAGATATTATATTGTATTGCTGTCTACTGTTAAAGTTTGCGGATATGTTTTGGTAGGAGAGGTGTTTCATTGACAGGACACCAGTCATGCACAACTTTACTATAGACAAAGGAACTTTTCCGAATGGTCTAATGGTTAACAAGAGCGGAAAATCTTCGTATTAGTCTTTTTTTCAATAACCTAGATATATGTACCCGGCGGCTAAACAGACGTTAGGAGGTTTGCAGCACTAGGTCTGCTTTCTATGTAGCTAATCGTAAAATGTATACATAAAGTGACTACTATGAAGTACGTAATTAAGAACATCATACACTGCCCTGCATCACAATGCATGCATTTTAAACTACCAGAACATCCAAAGACATTCAAAACAAAAGGTTTGGTTGCTTTTGGATGTGAATAAACATATCATAGTACGTCCAGCCGTTTCTAAAACTATGGTCATTCAATCCTAAAGTTACCTAGATTTTGAATGTAGCTTCTTTGAGAGGATGCTGCTGAAAACATTTTCTAGGTACAACGAGTGTGTATGGTTGTAGTGCACATACATACACTCTACTTAGGGTAGAGCGAATCCAAAAAAGTTGCCTGCTTTCATAGGCCTTTTCAGATTATCCATTCCTCCACAAAGTATATTATGGCATCGATGCAACAACGCGTATGTGTGAACATTAACAAAACAATTGTTTGAAAGGTCGTAACAACATGGATATAAAAGCAGCACTAGAAAAGAGTGAAAGGTTTATAGAGGGCAATTTGGAACAAGATCTCTTATTACATGGAAGATGTCAAAATATATATCATGCACATGAACGGGAAATACCTTGACACACAATTTTGGTAATAGGAAAATGACGATAAAACAGTATCCTCTCAAGTTTAAGCCCATTTCTCATCTCTTATATGCCCCAATGATATTTTACCCTTACTTCAATAATGCATGCTTTGGATAAAGAGAAGCTGATGTATCTATACGGCCTTCAACTTATTCTCATATCTATTTCATGGAGATGCAATGTATGATAATCCCTATGACGTGTATGTGAGATACACACCATAGGCCTTGTGAATGGGCTATATTAACATATCTCAGCAAATAAGTCGCTTGCGTGAGAGCATGGTCATGTTTAAATAAATTGTTATGAGTGAGTATTCTGTAAACTACATGTTTGTGCACTGTCTATATCTGTGTGGAAATCAGTCCATGATAATGCCAGTGACAGTTGTTTGAAGGACCCCATTCCGAAATCAAGTATTTACAGGACTAGAGAATCGTGAACATAGTATGTATGTAATCTTTGACGCATCCTTTAATTTCCTCACTTTGTATCGGGTAACAGAAACTAGCATTCTGCATTGTTAAGTATCAGTCGCACATTCATCTCTGTTATGTGTGTTCACCCGACATACCACCATTACTCCGTTGATCTACACATTAGTACCCACAGGTAACCATGCTCTAATTAAATATTTGTTCATTATCTGCTTTTCCATAAGAACAAGTCAGAGGTTAACCACTGTGTAATTGATAAAAATCCCAGCATGGATTCAGGTAACCGCAGTAGTGAAGAGACGTAAGTTGAAGTTCTCTCCTGAAAGGCCACGGTAGAGCTTAAATCTATACATGGGTTCATTTGGTGGAATAACTGTCCTGGTTACTAGATGGTCTTTGGCTCTACGATACACCTGGATCTGACTCTTGATTGTCAAAGCTGTGAGGACATGCAAAGCAGAAACTGATTACAAGCAGCAGAATTAATCAAATCATCTCAACAGCAATTAAGTAAACACTGTACTGCAGGAGACGACTTGGGAAGCACTGATAGATGTTGGTAAGAACTACAGTAGCACATGGGGTAATAGGTAAGAACATAAAAACCAAAGGCCACAAAGACAGGGGTGTTAGAGTGAATTGTTTTGTATAGAATGTAGCTTTAGGTGTGAAGACAGATTTCACCTAGAGGTGCAACACAATGTAGAGGGCAGGGTGACAGGTGATTGGTCAGAGGCGGGTCACGTGACGATCAGCCAGAGCTTCCTGCTTCCGTATGTAGTGGAGCAGGGAATCATACAGGAGCTTATACTCGTCCTGAAAGCAGACAAGATGAAAAACATAAAATCTAACTGTGCTGCTGAGGCAGTGCCTAAGGCCTAGAGGAACGATGGTGGAAATAATCAAGTCTATCACCAAAAGTAGAAAAAACGCAATGACAATAATCAAGGAAAGGATGAAGTATGTAAGAATGAAAGAACAAAGAGTGCTTTGGCTAGAACTAAAAACGAAATAACAGACCCACCATCACTGAGAAGATTTCTTTTTTACCTTACTAAAATGTACATTTAAAAAAGTGATGTTGAATTAACCAAGTACCAAATGACAAGCTACAAATGATATTTCTTTTTTCAAAGAATGGAAATTATTCATTATTATGGATTATCATAATCAACGATCAAAATCAAATTTGGGAGATGCACCAGCAGAGCACATGTGTAAATTACAAAGTTGAATGGAGTTAATCTAATGATAATTGATAACTTAGGATCTTCGTTTTCTTATGATACGACACAGAGATGGGGGATGACGACAACCGTCTAGTACTATGGTTTCGGACTAGCTACTGCTTTATATCAGCTAGAGGTGGAACGTGTATGGTAAAGAAGGACAGGGTCAGCACAGTACAGAACATTCACCATTGAACCTTTAGCTACTGCTTTAGCGAACAATGTCTTTTTTCCGCGGCTTGGCAAGGTACTGACAGTCAGTAATACACCTGTGTCATTGTTATTAAGTAAAACAGCGTCCAGTGTACAAAATGCTGTCACACACCATCCTACATACATCATATATAGGAAGCAGTCAACCAACTCGGAAGCAGGCATCACAATGGCGAGGACGTGGTAATGCTGGCTGTAATTGGATGCAGCTGTAAATAGGATCAAACAATACAATGGGGCACAGACATCAAAAGGCGCTCTCCACCATTTCAGTCTACCTCACAACATCCAAGGTTCAGCACCAATATTCGTCAGGCAGGCCACTGGTGGTAACAAGTCTTGTTGCTCAATGTAGGAATGGTTTGGGTGAGGGAGGCAATATTAATGGGAAGAACCAAATGGGCTGATATCTCGTGAATATGTAGCATGATATAACATGTATCACGACAATTGAAATTCAGTGCTCCGTCTTGTAAAAGAGACACGACGGACGGGGCACCAGTGTGCTACTTACAATGTTCTCCACCAGTTGAGGACGGTTGGACTTGATGGTCTTTACAGCTCTAAAGATATCCACCTCTCCTTCAGCTTTGAGCTTGTCCCAGGCTATGCTGATGGCTGTGTAGCATCCACACCGAGTCACTCCGTTTCTGTAGTAAAGATCGCCAAATCTCATGATGTCAACCTTAAGTCCATTTTCAGCAGATGTGTTTAAATCAGAGATAACATCTTTAACATTAGGTCCGGTGTGCATGTCTATTATGGGAATGGAGAGGTAAAATGCCTTAGTGACACATAATGACATGTTAACACTCACTTTGAGATGACACAGGTCGGTATCCGTCCGTTGCAATCTTCTAATTGCCACTTTTCAACTTTGGTGAGCATGTCAATGAGGGCAGTGGCAGACGAAGGGACCTTGTGGTTGTTGGGCCAGCTGCGCAGTTGGAACATTTTGACTGTGCGCGCCGACTCCTCTGTCTGACTGCTCATGGCTTGTAGCGACACGAGAGTCTGTGGGGGTAAAGCACAAGGTATGACACTCTCTCCTTCAACGACCGATGACTAGCATTGTTTATGGCTACATTGTAGGCACACCACCTGGGTATAGATCTTAAGGTCCTGGTGGTTTCAACACCAAATGGTGCGGGGTCACCAATCGGAACCGAGTCCTAAATTTCCTACTTTTTCACATCGTTGCTATTTTCCATGAACAAAAAGAGATAAATCTCCAAGTAAAATGTTTGAAGGTGTTGAGATAACTCTGAAGCAATACTAAGAGGAAACATTTCAGATACGTAAGGGTCCAACGGGCACTACCTCTTATTAAAAAAACCCAAAAAACCTACTAAACAATTATGACTGCTTTCATTATTGGAATGTCTCTTTAATAGGGTGTAAATACTACTCTGTTAGGTGTAATACGTCTGTGGTTTATTGCCCGTGTCTGTATTACACCTGCTGCATGCATGTTAGATGTCAACCATAGTCCATATCATTGTAACACAGAGGGAGAACATAAACAAACTTAATGTCACCATGAAGATGCTGCCATTCCTGAATCCCAAACTACCCTTTTCAAAATGGTGTCATCTGATCGATACCCAATGCCTCATTGGGGGACTTGTAAAGAAAGTATACAAAATCCAAAATAGATATATAATTGAGTAGATAGAGTATGAGTGAAATGGTTATAGTGAGAGCTAAAGATTCATGACATGATGTCAGAGATAGTATTAATATCCTAGCAGAGTGTAGGGGTAGAGGCGAGGGTGAGATTAATGAAGAGGAGTATAGTATGTAGGAATGAGATAAGATATTACAATGTGCAGTATTAATCCTTAATTACCATTAGAGTATACAAAGTATATCTCGTGTCATCAACTGACACCTTACCTCGTCCAAACAGCCAATTGTCTATACAAAAGGGGAATGTATTACAAATTAGAAAAGGACGGCTACTTCGTCGGTATCTTTGAGTAGTTAATGTGGGTTATTGCCTTTGGGCCCCGAGTGAAGAAAATGATTGGGCAAGCCAATTTTGTGGTATGTTGTATTATTGGAGAAGTATGAATCGTTATACAAAATCGGGTGTGACGAACTAGATTTATCAGTGTCATCAAAAAAGGTGACAAAGAAAAGTGCATAGACTGAATGATCTGTTGAGTGGCTTTAATATTTTGGTTAGTAGTGGCGATTTATGGAAGGAAAAGGTGAAAAAGAATCTGTCAAAAATGCATGTATGCGTCTTATTGAAAGGTCTACTTGGCACAAACTGAAATCTTGCATGCGACTATTGGTCTATAACTGGGAACTCAACTGTACACAAACATATTGGTTAGTCTACGGCTGCAATGGGATCATCCTTGAGGAGGGTCACTTTATGATAACCAGGTGAGTTCATATTCGATAAGCTGCCAACCAATATGGTTTGACGGAAGGAAACTCATACAAAGCACTGCTTCTCACTGGTAGAATTTAGGATTACAACAAGCATTATCACGAAAGAAATGTATCCAACCAAATCGGCAATCATTATCGGTATACTCAAGTCAAGATTAGACGTTTTGCTTGCTTTATTGTGGAACAACGGAAAATATTGCCACACGGTTACCATCTTGTTATGTGTTGACCGTCTATGCCTACAATTACCATGTGAACAGGGTATGACCGACAAATTTAGTAACACATGAATATATATAAAGTTAAAATTTTGGTGGTGCCTGAATTTTGACTTGTTACTCACCCGCAGTGTTCTCGCGTTCATTCTCTAAAATCACACACATGTACCAGAGTTATCATAGGGCGCTGATTATACGGGAGGGGAAGGGCTCATGCGTTTATCACCAATAACACAAGAAACCTGCTCAAGGTCAGAAAGGCCTGTCCATGGTGCAGGGTAGGGATCGTGCATCTGGATGCATGCTGAAATACCTACAGAGCTACATCAACGATGAGGTTTGCATATGGCATGGTTTGCATATACCCACTCCCATTTAGGAACAGTGTGCATAGACATTTCTCTTTTAAAAACTGTTTCATATGATGACTGTACAGGTCGTGGTGGTTATGCGTTCTGGGGGAGGGGGTTAGAGAATGTTAAATCAAACAAGGACAGCTGCAATTCCCAGCATGCCTTTCGGCTCTGCCGCCAAGCACACAAAGAAGAACTACATAAAACGTCCATTCATACAGGACATCGTTTAGACACAGGGATTTGAGTGGTTGACAGTAAAACTACAACAGGTTTACTGCCATGTCAGGGGCGTAGGAAGCAATATTTTATTGGGGGGGGGGCAGGGGTCTCGGCTGGGGGGGGCTGCTATATTTTTATATAGGCTTATATAGGGAACCTCCTCATTAGTGGGGGGGGGCAGGCCCCCCTGCCCCCCCCTTTTCCTACGCCCCTGCATGTACTTTATGGATAACCGTGATCATCTCAGCATAAGAACACGTTTGTCTGATTTCCATGCTAAGCAACTGCAGCGCCATCTGGGAATGTGTATATGCAACAGGGAGTCATTAAACAGGAAGCAAAAATCAATGCATTCTGACCAATCACAGGCTGTTACGAGACACAGCATTCTCTGAAGTGGGTGTTTTAGCGGAAATCGTAGGTAGCTGTTAAAAGGAATAAAGCATGTTAATCCCAGACACCGGGTTAATGCCAGAGGAATGAGCCATTGAGGATACATATGTCATTTTGTATTGATCTGATCGACCCATGGGGATTGTGATATTATAGCAATGGCAGCACCAGGTTATTGTTAACAAACGACTCAGGACAAGTGATCATGGTCAGTAAGTAGAAATATGGCTGTAGTGGATGATGGTATATACCGTTACTTCGCCCGCTTCCAGGAGGTGCGTTGGGATGTCTTTGTACTTGAGGTGCTGCAAACAAGACGGAAAAGACATCAAATATAAAAGATGCGTAGGGATGCAGCGAGATTCACAGAGGGGTGAATGCTAATAATTAAACACACTACATATGTACATTAGTCGTTAGCCAGGGACTTACATCGACAGTAACCAAACTGGTAACTAACTTGTACATGCTAACTCTTTGGTAGATTTGCTTGTGTTTACTACAATGTTAGTAAAAGTCTATTACTGATGTAGCTACATTAGTTCATTTAAAGCCTTGAGAAGGACCAAGCTTAAATCAATCATTCCATCTTTGGTAAAGCATGCAGGTTTGCATGTTTTGGAATTCTGCTTACAGTGGGATATCACAGACGCCATAGGGTCTGACTATAGAAAGGTGCCGTGGTGATACAAGGCTGTAAGAATTATAGCTTAATTTGCGCCAATAATCGCGTTGTAATGAAAAGTCCATGCAGAATCTTTCACAAATTGACAACATTTACCAATAAGTACAAGATCTATGTTGGAAATCCACTATTCTGAGGCATCTAGGCCTAGGTATGGTTATTGTCAACTAATACTGCCCCTTCAAACTACATATTCAGACAACGTAGCATAGCCTATATGTTAGCATGCCTTCAAACCGGGACCATGGATGAAAATAATAGTGCCCAAGTAAACAAACTCTACTTACGAAGCATTATACTTCTTCATCTTAGAGTTCCAAACTTCGGAAATTCCCAATCAGCTAATCAGGATTTGGTAAAGCAATATACTACTTTCATGGTAAACGTTTAAGAAACATGTACCGATTTTGATTAAGTTGGATATTTTGGAGGTTATTCTATCATAAAACCACCAAATGTTAACATGCACCGAGTTAAATCCCCTGGAGTTTGCACTACCTTGACAAAATTGTTTCATATTTGAATCACATGTATCTGTATCGGAGACAACCCCCTCACTTTAATGAACCGTATGACGCAGCATGGCGCAATGTGTTCAATTAGTACAGATTTAAACTAGAATCCCGCCATATACATATGATTCAGTATGAAGGAAGGACATGTCTACATAACGAAGACATGCAATAAGAGCATGCTGGGTTCACTGGACGACAGAACACACAGTATACCTGTATACATCTACTAACACCAATATGGCATGAACAACGATGGTAAGTACTTTCACTAGGGCGCTGGCTAAACACGCTGTGGCAGCACTCAAATTACAATTCATCTAAATGTGAGCCAGCATGCACTTGGTGAAGGCGCCTTTCTCACATGCACAGCAACCAAGGGCACCTACAAGGAGAAGTTACATGGAATAGGTCCCGAGGACCGCCATTGGCGAATGGCAAAAGCTGCATGTGACGTTGGAAACAGTTGGCTCGGCTAGAACTCAGCACTGGCACCGATGGGGTGGTAGTGGTGGTAGTGAAAAAGTACAAGCGGTCTGCGGGGTGTTAGAACTTGGTGTATACATCAAATGACTAAGTATATGGCTCTGTTATTGATCATACATAAGTATGGTGGTTTTCTACACTGGAATGAAAGGTGGGCATTGCGATATTGGCTCGGTCTCCCTGGTGTGAGGACAGGGGTATAATTCTGGATTGAATCTAAAAGGCGGCTCATGCTGTGCACTGCAAAAGGTCGTAAAATTGAAATATAACAATGATGCAAAGGAGAAGGTAAAATTGTGCATTTTCGAACGGCTAAAATAGTCATGCAAATACTTAAAATGGATTGGCCCTGATAACCTCAACTGTTGTTAGGGATGCGATATAAGTGTGAGACCTCTCAAAAATATCAGAATGACTATACAAATGAGGGGCTTAGAATGATCCATAAATGTCTGAAAACTATGTGTTATTCGGTTGAATTTTCTCTAAAGGAGGGTGGGGTGGCATTTTGTACGTGGGTGTCCTCCACCAGAGGCCAGAATAACGACTGAGTGAGACCGGAACCAGCGGCTTCCAGCGGGACTTTACCATTAGCCACAGAGGCGGCAATGGCTGCAAGATACACAGAGGATATAGCTACCACTGAATTATCAACAAAGTCAAACAACTCAAACAAATATCACATTCTCCCCCTCTTTCTCTCTTTGAAAAAATGGACGTTTTACTTCTGGTGGAGGTGCGCCTTTTCGTTTTAGATACTCCATCAAGGCTTCGTACTTGTTTGGCTGAAATCACAAGCCCCGGTGGTAGGTTTAGTCCCATGATGTCACAAACCCTGTGGTGGGCTCGATGCCTACTCCCACCAAATATCCTTCTCATCTGGCTTTTGGAAAGTCGACCCCTGAACCGCCAGCAGCCGAACTTCCCGACTGTTTGACGGCTTACAAGTGACATTTGGCTTGCAGTGGACGTCAACATGTAGTCTGTCAGTGCACTAGATGTGACTTGTGGCTGACCGCCCAGTACCTCCACACGGAGGACCCAGCACATTATCTTACTGCCATTGGACACCAATACCTCTTGACTTACTGCTCACCGCCAGATTGGACGAAAAGGCTTTGGTGGAAGAGACTAAGAGTTTCCCTCACAAGCAAAGGTCAGAGACTCATCATGTGGTCTTCTGACGACTCACAAAATGGAACGACTGACCCAATATTTAGTATGGTAAGTGGGGTTGTATACTCGTTATAAGTAGGGAATAATAGATTACTAGACGTACTTACATTCCTCAACTGCCAGGCGGTAACCGTAGTTATTAGATTTAACAAGACCGTATTCATCGGCGAATGGGCTTTCAGTTCACCATGAAATAGTAGCGTGGTTATAACAAGTGGAGCAGACTCAGAACATAGTGAAAACAGGTTGTTTGGAATGGAAAGGAATACGGGAGAAAACAATACTTCAAGAAACTTCAAGAAAAGTGTTTGGCGAATGACTATCAAGAAATTTGTATTGGTAAGACAACAGTGGAACTCATTAGGATGTCAGAAAGTTCTGAGAGGTCTCTTTGCGGGGAAATGTGTGAGTAGGTCAGGCTACACTAAATCGTTCATACAAAAAAGAAAAAAAAAATGAAACCTATGCATTGAGTAAGAAGCCTATAAGTCTAGACAAGAAAATGCAATCTCGTTTCAGGCAGCATGGCAACATACGGAAAGCGCGAGCCAACTGCGACCAACCAAAATTACGGGGAAAATGATAAAATGTGATAAAATAAAGTTACATGAATCTCTTAGCATATCGAATGAAAGACACAAGACTATGTTAATGGAATGGAGTTATAAAAAGGTGAGGTGGACGGAAGGGTTACTTCGGCACGGGGTGCATATTTCCGCGCAAGGTAGAGGAGGAAGTCATCCATGAGATCATCAAACTTCCTCGGCTGAAAGGGAAAGCTCGACCAGTTAGAGCATGTAGAGGGACCGAAGAGTGGGAGGTATTTTCTATTTGTTTGCTCTCTGAGTAGGAGTTGAGAGAAGTACCAGATGTCCAAGGGAACAGCAACAGGGCCATGCACACAGAGCCTGTATAGGACTCAGTATGGAGGCCTAGTGGAGCCACCATCTTGAATTTTGCTGGTTGAGCTTAAACCCACTGATAAGACATACCATGATGGGTACCTTGTCCCTGGTTAACACCCACTTCCAGGGACATGCTGGCCCCATCTTATCAGTGTGTGTCACTGGAACCAGCTCCAGACCAGCTAGTGGCCAATACATACGTGTGTTGAGGGGCACCGTGCTGCACTGTACGGCACAGAGCCATCACCGATCTATATCTACGTATCACTGTCAGGTCAATATCTCAGGCATCCCATTATTACACACGTGGTTTCATTGAGGATAGATTTGGACTCTCAGTTCATTGGTATAGGCCAACAGTCAAAATAGCTGTTTGTCATCAATGACTCTGGCATCTTTCTAGGAATGCTTCTTGAACCCAGAGAGACTTATTGTCTGTTTCTTTTTTTTCTTTTTTTTTGGGGTGGGGCCAGGGATGTAAGGTGGCAAGGTGGTAGCTGTAAATGCCCAAGTACCACTGTATTAATGGATGATATATTGTATTGAAGTGTTTGAAGACATTGGGTTGTTCCCAAAGGACACAGTAGTAACCCAACGCCCCCCCCCCGCCAGGACGATTACCACCCATGTCACCCTACTAGGAATACGAATTTAAGCATATGTACTAATGCTGTACTGATGCTAACATTATTTCCCCCACCACACAAGAATAAACAACAGAGCAAACATCTCTTCTAGCAATTCGTTAATCTTCACTTTCATCAAATTTCTATCATCTACTGCCAAATACACTGGCTATGCCCTCCACAGGAGACGTCCAGAATGTAGTAGATCGGGGAAGTGTTTTTTTTATGTCAGGAGACGTCCAGAATGTAGTAGATCGGGGAAGTTGTTATGTCATTGGGAAAATCGTTGCCCTGACAGTTACAGCCATTCCCCAACTTGTACAGCTACATACCTTGCGTGAATTTACTGAAAGGCTAGAATCTTGGTTCCATCCCATGTGTTCAGGCCAAATAAAAAAAAGAAGGTTTGTTTCCAGTATCCCGACCGACCCTAGCAAAACAGGGGCAAAAAACCCCTTTTTTATGGTTTTGAAGAATTTTGTCTCATTTTTTCATATTTTAAAGAGATTTTTCATTACTTTTTGAGGATTTTTCCTCTATCCTTTTGAATGTTCTTCCCCTCTCTCACAGTTGTCATTTTCCCATCTTTATTTTACAATGAAATCAAAGAACTTGATACATCCATTGATATGTGCCCTAACATTTCCTATAAAAATGTAAAAAAAAAAAAAAGAATCCGACCTACCAACCCTAGCTCTTTGAGCTATGTTACTGGAAACACATCTTTTGTTTGCCTTGGCCTCACCTGACAACATGAACGTCACGTTATGATGGGGAAATGTATGTTGTGACCAACATTCCATTGTTAAGCTTTCCTATCGAATTTTGTTACGTTGCTTACGACTATGTGAAGGCGTTTCTTTCGTTTGTTGTGTTGTCGCCAATATTGGGTATTCAAACACATTCATAAACTGCCTCATTTGATGTCCCTAGAGGAAGGACTATGTACGTTACATGTGCTATTTAGAAAACATAAACGGAAAATGTACTGCACTGTTGAATAACTATCTGTGGGCGACTGAGAGTCGACTTAAAATGGTGAGTAAAATATACAGAAAACAGGTCAGCATTAAGGGTCCCCGAGAGAATGAAGAAAGAAGCAAACTTCTTTTTGGCGAGAGAAGGGCCTACGCCATTATAAAGGCAGCGAATGCCAAACTTGAAAGAAAAGCTTTTGGTGACGCATCTGGCCATTCTATTTGTTACTTTGGTTAGCTGAAATGTCAGCTCGGGGAGATAAACACGAGACCTGCTTGTATATTGGCATCATTTGGTGATAGGGAGGGGCAGACTTCAAATTAATCTGAAATCTGAACATTATTTACTAGAAGGACACCTCTATCCACGTTATCTTAGGCTATTTAGTACCAAACAGCAAAATATAAATGTCCGACGTGGGTTTGATCTTTCAGCTGTGACACAGAGATGTAACACCTTATATGTCAATCGTTTGGTCTACAACAATTGATGTTTTGTTTTTTCATTAGACTCTATACTTATTATCTACTTCTAAGATAACACAATAGAATGGGCGCAAATTGAGAGTTTACACAAATTCATCAAACATATCACAACGGTCACAGTGTGTTCCCTTTTGAAGAAGATTATGCTAATAAAGTTTGGTTCAACGATGCCTTAAATATCTTTAGAGTTTGAAGATGGTTGGCTTTTGTGCAGAAATAACCATGTCCAATATGGCATTGTACGTACAATGCATGTATGAGTGAGTGAGTAATAGATGTTTAACGCCATTTTGACAATTAAGGTCATATTCATGGCAAGAACAACACTACACAATTTCACAGAGGAATGTGTCAATGCCCACGCATATATGTGCACCACACACATCCTGAGGGGATAGGAAAGATTAGATATAGACCCTTTTAAGTGGGCTAGGGAAGCCAGTAAAGCATGTATGTATAATCTATACATATATGTATGGATGTACATGTGTATATGTACACGTACATAAAGATGTACATAGGATAGGGTGGCATACTGTATGATATAATACTGTCTAATTGTTAGTTGGAGTTCTTGGAAGTGGGTCTATGTTGCATGACACGAGGCGGCAAGCATCTATCACTCCCCTACACGTATGTTTGGCGTTAATATAGGGCTGGACATAAGCATTACCGTAAACCCTTCAAGCTTTCATACCAAAATAAAGACACCGTACAACCGTAATTGGCGTATGTATACAACAGTTAAAGTAACCAATCTATGGGCCGAAAGGTCCTACACAATTGTGAATTGGCATTTCATTCATTGAACAGTTTGATTGTTTTTCGGTGATCTTTTACTGGTTCTAAACAGAAAGGGTCAAATCACATTATGAAGTACTGTTACAGTCTCTAACTTCACCAGTTGTCTACATATATCAAAAGGTTGCACAAAAATGTTTCTATGTTTAAAGGGCTTCATCCAGCGGTGTTTTTCTCACCCTTGGGCCGTAAGTTTTGAATCTATGGCCGTCCTCCATCTGCAAAGCAACTTGTGCGTTAGAATAGGCACATAACCTGAAGTCTGCGTCTCCGTGACTAAGAACTTTACCATACACCGGTAGATCATAAATATTGATTGGAAGCTATACGTGGAGCCTAGCTCGTTTACAGGCCCACATCTAGGCTGCCTATTTAAGGAGTGTATGAACAATGGACTATGCTAATATTGTCAATTACGACAACTGTCACCAAGTACACATTGTAATACAATCCGTATTTTCCGGCTAATATATATATATATATATATATATATATATATATATATATATATATAGACTCTATTATATATATATATATATATATATATATATATAGACTCTATAATATATATATATATAAATATATATATATATATATATATATATATATATATATATATATATATATATATAACTCAGTGGATGAATTAGAAAGAAATCATTGGGAAATGTGTTTGATACAAACCTCACCCTGAATGTCACAGTTGTAAAAACTCTCAATAGTGCACCTCCCTTCGAAGAATCCTTGATCCACCACTGCTATATATCTACGGCCACCATATCGTTCTGTCAATACTACGACTCAATGCCATTGTTACTGAATCAACCTTGCTATTACCGTATACTGATATGTGTCATTGATGTAATCAGAGTATTAGCAGAGTAATCTATGTATGGGCGGTCATTACATACTACATAATTCTCAACCGTTATTGTAAAAGACGCAACACGATGCAGGTTCCACTCCAATGAAAAACCGAGGCTTAAATAAGTCACTTTTCATTTCCAACTTTCGTGCATGCGCAAACACAAATGACAATAGTTGAATGAAAGAGGTAGATATTCCACACTGCACCGAACACACAATGCCGTTGGAACAGGTAGGGTAGGTAGAATAATACACATATTGTAATGTTAAGATAAAACTGTCATTCCCTTGTTTCTTAGCACGGAATTCCCGGAGCCATTATCAAAACATTTCGATATGATTTCTCTAGATTACTTAAAATGACCAAGGCCTTTTATGATTGAAATGTATTGAATAGTTCATTGATTACATCACCATACTTCGATGCAGGTTCATTCTCGTGAGATCTCAAATATGTATACATGTATAAACCTTATTTCTCATTACTCAATGACATCCATCCGTCTTGATGGTCGTAATTGATTTAATTGATATATGTACTACGGCCGTGGATTAATAACCTACCTGATTCACACTATTACTATGTACTATATGAGATTGGATAGGGGTTTAGTGTATTTAAAGGCATGGAGAGGGGATACGTTTTGCGCATATTTGTTCATCACTGTGTATCCTATTATAACTTATTCCCTGGGACTCCATCCATGAATCTTTACTGAATACATTACAAAGACTGGGGATGACAGGTTGAAGAGGACTGATGTACACAGGCCAAATATAATACCAATTCATTCTACACCCCCATATATTTAATTAACCTGCCATGTACTACAGTAACCGCTTTTTGCCTCTTCTGTAATCAATTACCTGGATGAGACAACTGTGCTACTAGGGCACACTCACCTTACGGATGCGGAAGACTCGCGATATGATGCTTTTTTCCTCTTGTTCCGACTCCAGCTCTATGGTGAGGGGTCCATAGGGCACCTCCTTACCCGGTGTACTCGGCCAGAACCGTGGGTAACTCTGCCACATAAAGAATTTACCAAAAGTTACCACTGGCACTTCTGCCTAAGGTACATTGACATTTGACTATACTACTGTAGCCTGAGTTACACTGACATTTGACTATACTACTGCTTCCTGAGTTACACTGACATTTGACTATACTACTGTAGCCAGAGTTACACTAACATTTGACTATACTACTGTAGCCTGAGTTACACTGACATTTGACTATACTACTGCTTCCTGAGTTACACTGACATTTGACTATACTACTGTAGCCTGAGTTACACTGACATTTGACTATACTACTGTAGCCTGAGTTACACTGACATTTGACTATACTACTGTAGCCTGAGTTACACTGACATTTGACTATACTACTGTAGCCTGAGTTACACTGACATTTGACTATACTACTGTAGCCTGAGTTACACTGACATTTGACTATACTACTGCTTCCTGAGTTACACTGACATTTGACTATACTACTTTAGCCAGAGTTACACTGACATTTGACTATACTACTGTAGCCTGAGTTACACTGACATTTGACTATACTACTGTAGCCTGAGTTACACTGACATTTGACTATACTACTGCTTCCTGAGTTACACTGACATTTGACTATACTACTTTAGCCAGAGTTACACTGACATTTGACTATACTACTGTAGCCTGAGTTACACTGACATTTGACTATACTACTGTAGCCTGAGTTACACTGACATTTGACAATACTACTGCTTCCTGAGTTACACTGACATTTGACTATACTACTGTAGCCTGAGTTACACTGACATTTGACTATACTACTGCTGCCTGAGTTACTGACATTTGACTATACTACATTTATTATACTCATACCAGGATTACTCCTATGTTCTTCTACCAGCGTTACTCTCCCATTTATATATACTACTACTACTACCACAACTACCCCTCTCCCCATTTAATTAACATGTATCCTTGTAACACTCATTCCCTTATTCATACAAAATTGGGGCCAACATTTCATTTCTGTCTACTGCTACCAGTTAACCCCCCTCCCCCTTTATGTATCAGGGTCGGATCCAGGATTTTGAAAGGGGGGGCGCCCTCATATAGCCCCTAATTGTGGCTAAATTCTAGGGTGAAAAGAGTCAGGTAAACTCTTAAGTACAGGGAAAAGGGGAGGGGGGCGGGGGCCCTCTTAATCCGCCACTGTGCATGTCACTGACAGAGGCATCCCGTCACTCATCTATACCCTACCAAAGCTACTCGTACTTTTATGTATACCGATTTCCTTTGTCCCAGAAGGAGCTGTGATGGATAAATTTGAATTGACAATTGAATTGAACTGTATCGATCACTAGTTTACTACTGCTCAGCTATTCTCTCATTTATTTATTTTTTTCATAATTTCTTGCTGTTTTAATGCTTCATTTCAAGGCATTGCTGTCTGAGTTACTTCCATCTATGCACGATATCTTGTTTGTTAAGGTCATATCTGATCTGACCTAGATACGTTCTAGATACTACAAGGTGTTGGCACTTACCCTAGAATGTGGCATATCATTGAGTAGCACCATAGTTGGAATGTTGTAATCGTACACCAGTCTCCAAATGTCGTTGATAGTACTCTTCAACGGCCATTGGGTCACGATATAGGCATTTGTGTGACGATAGCCCTGTAAAAGTATAGGTACTCCTTGTAGAGGTGATGTAAGCACGTACATGAAGTTTATATCTATGTAATACAAATACATAATGTTTATAAATTATCTCTATAATATACATCTACCAATATGCACATGTTTTATACAAAGAATACTTAGGAGTATGGGGACACAGCGTCTGTTTTACATGTACATATAATATAGCTACATGTAAATACGATAGTTCATATTTAAGCCACAATGCCCCTCCCCCAGAAAAAAAGAGAAGGGAAAAGAAAAACAAGAAAAATGAGGCAAGGACCACGGATATGAGTTGTGCTCATAGATCATGGCAACATCACTAGCCACTGCGGGTGACGTCACTGAGGCAGCATGACGTCACTAACGACGTCATATGTGACAGGGAGAAAACCGAAAACATTATGGAGTTGCTACGGTCGCGACGCTCCCGGCCGCTGACGCGGCTTGCAACTCCAAAAAAAAAAATAAAACCATAGTGTTGTAGATTTTAATACAATAGTAGAGAATAGTCCTGTGAGACATGGCGCGGCGACTTGTAATCTTGTGTCTAGTTTCAGTTGGTGAGACAGATAGGGCATGCTATCATCTGGGCTTTTGGTAGTATATAGCACAAATTCAACCTGAACTACCCACTGCAGCTAAGTACTAATAGTCTGTAGACTGTCCATTCTGCATGCACCTCACTCAGCTGCCACAGGGACCTGTCTTATTCAATGTTCAATGCCAAAGTCAACAGGTGTGTCATTATGAGTGTACACTGTCTCAGATTGCCAGGAGCCTGCTCTGCCTCCCCACCCCCCCCCCCCCCCCCCACACACACACCCAACTGCCAATCACTTGTAATAGTCTGTACCTTGTCACGGGTCAGTGGTCAGCAAACCGGCCAGATCACTCCACCTCTCTGTAGAGGGGGAACACAGTGTAAGTACCTCGGTGTACATACATGTTTTCAGTGTTCCACAAAAATGTTTATATAATGAAAGGAGTAATCAAATTAATCTTTCATCACCAATAGTAGATACATATTCTGAGATAGCATTATTTCAATGTAAACTAAAAATTTTACACAGAAAAGAATGTAGCAGTTCCACAAGGTGGCCTTACACTTCAACCTCCTCTGATTTACAAAAATGCACATATGGCAACACACACTTGAGCACTGATTTCTCCATAGAGATCTTTGACAGTGAATACTTTGTTCAAATACAGAAAATATGATCCAATTGTACCATAACCCACTGAGATAAAACCTGTACTACATATATATAGTAGTTTCAAAATGAACAATTCTAAAACAAAGGCTACAGGGATGCATTTCTGAATCTTAAAATGCTCTAATGCTAATCTGCCATAGGGCTCCAAATGATGAAATGTCTTATCTGCGAATAAAATCAAAAGTATGAGATATATTCTGAAAGTTCCTTCACTGATAAGTAAAGTACACACACTGTTGTTATTACATTAGAATAGTGAGCAGGAATAGTCCATAGCAGAGGAGCCACAAACAAAAATAGATTGCAAGGCCTCCCTATCCCTTACACCGTGGCGACTGTGAACCATACACTAGTCTACTCATCTCACGAGTAGTACTCACTAGTCGCCACGCTAAAAAAAAGAAACAGGACAAAACAAAACAAAAACCACGGAAAAACGCATGGATACTTAAATAGAATACAGGTCCATCCCGAAATGTAAACTTGTACTATAGTGTGAATGACTGATTTTACCCATCCTTTATCCTTACTTTTCATAAACTGTATACTTGTACTATAGTGTGAATGACTGATTTTACCCATCCTTTATCCTTACTTTTCATGAAATTTATACTTGTACTATAATGTGAATGACTGATTTTACCCATCCTTTATCCTTACTTTTCATGAACTGTATACTTGTACTATAGTGTGAATGACTAATTTTACCCATCCTTTATCCTTACTTTTCATGAACTTTATACTTGTTCTATAGTGTGAATGACTGATTTTACCCATCCTTTATCCTTACTTTTCATGAACTGTATACTTGTACTTTAGTGTGAATCACTGATTTTACCCATCCTTTATCCTTACTTTTCATGAACTGTATACTTGTACTATAGTGTGAATGACTGATTTTACCCATCCTTTATCCTTACTTTTCATGAACTTTATACTTGTACTATAGTGTGAATGACTGATTTTACCCATCCTTTATCCTTACTTTTCATGAACTGTATACTTGTACTTATAGTGTGAATGACTGATTTTACCCATCCTTTATCCTTACTTTTCATGAACTGTATACTTGTACTTATAGTGTGAATGACTGATTTTACCCATCCTTTATCCTTACTTTACATGAACTGTATACTTGTACTTATAGTGTGAATGACTGATTTTACCCATCCTTTATCCTTACTTTACATGAACTGACAAAGAGTACAATAGTACTTACGTCAACGTAAACAGCATTGATATAGTCAGTGCTATCGTTGCTGTCATGGGTAATGAGATATGGTCTCGCACGCTCGGCTGGAAAAAGACCAAACATATGTTTTTTATTATTTTATTTTTATTTTGGCACCTTCATTTTATCTCAAGCCAACATAACAACCTTTAGAGTAAAGCAGGCGGATATTCAGTGGTAAACCTAATCCACCATATCTTAAACTTCCACTCTGATAATTGGGTAGTAATGACAAGTATTGAGGAGTTGATAATGTAAATGCTGTTTTATCGTACAGAACCAACAGCTCAAAAAAATGTACTAAAGTTTCGTGAGAAGACGTTTTATTCAGGGATGTAAAAGCGCTCACATTTACTTAAAAAAACCCAAGATAAAATCCTATATCGGCATAGATGAAAGAACACGGGCAGTCATAGATCAGTGTGACTTGTTTCTTATACTACTGGTGCAGGTTATTGATTATCGGGTTTCACGCACGTGGTTGGAGCATGATGTCTCGGCTTTTGCGTCGATTCTCAGCTCGATGCCCACCCGCACATTCTCCAACAGTCAGCTTTGGTACAACAGATTGTAACGTCTGAAACACAAACGTAGGACTTCTGACTTAACAAAACCACTGCTACTCTCAGTGGAATACGAGGAAAAGCTTAAGTACCAATTTTATTAATCGAGAATTTAGCTAGTTTCAAGGACTGTGTTGGACATTTAGCTGAGGAGAGAAGAACAAGAAACACATCAGTAAAGAAATCATTTGTAAAGACATGTCGAGATCATTCCGTCTAGTCTAAAACTGATGATTATAATCGCTGTACATGCCGATATGTCTCGAAGTACACACGATTCTAACTTGTATTGGTCTTCTAAGAGGTTCTTATATGAATAGAATCACTTAACATTTTGAAAAAATCTCGAAATTGGGAGTAAACCCCAACCTTAGAGATCACCTGTCCAGGTGTTGCTTATAGAGTCAGCTCGACAGGGGCGCGGCTTACATTTATGCAGGGGCTATTTAGAAATAATATTAGAAGGAAACCTTCATTTCTCAAGCTGCAGCTGGGTCTTATAGCACCATTAGGAAGTCATGGGTGCGGCTTAAAAGCAATATTAAAGAAATGTGGGGGGGGGAGCGGGGGCAGCACTTGGAGAAGGTGGAACTGGGGCAGGGGCAGCACTTGGAGAAGGTGGAACTGGGGCAGGGGCAGCACTTGGAGAAGGTGGAACTGGGGCGGGGGCAGCACTTGGAGAAGGTGGTACTGGGGCAGCTGGGATAGCGTAGACAGGGATAGTTAAAAACCACATTACTGATCAACCTACCTTATATTCCCTCTCAAAGCCATTGAGCTTGATTTGAGGGTCTTTGATGGCAAGTTTCTGCACAACACCTGGCAGTTCCTTGGCAGTGATCACAGTTGTTCCACAGTTAAGATACATAGCTACTACATCGTATATAAATTCGTATTGAGCCTACAAAAAGAGACAAAGTGAGACATTGAATATTGCAATTAGCCAATCCAACTAATTGTAATCATGGAAAATGCAGTTTATATTGAACATAGTATTGATATGATAATGATAGATAACTATGTACCGTTATCAACATTAGGTCGGTAGAAATAAGGGCTGCATCCACTTCGACGGATGGACCATCCGTCTCCCTTCATTCGTTTTTGCTCCATAGAAAGCAATGATAAATAAGACGGATGAAACTGACGGATGGTCCATCCGTCGCCAGTGGATGCACCCCTATAGCTAGATAGAAACCAAAAAGGAAAAAGAGGAATCCCATACCAGATTTCTGATCATATTCATCCTTGAATTCCTGAGAAAAAGTGCGTAATTGAAAATATCTACATTGCGTTCGGTAGACAAGCGATCCAACATAGCATCGAGGCCTATGTATGTGCCAGTGCGACCAGCCCCCGACCTGCAAGGTGATATAGACATTGATAGAGCCTTCATAGTGGGCGGTTATCGTGAAGCCGTACGTCTGGTGGCGCTACTGCTTTACAGTAATGCTTCCTCACGGTGCTCAGTTACTGTCTGACACACCTACATTTACAACGTCAGGTTCACGGCAAATACCGTGGCTAATGGTGAATATCAGGTGGTCAGCTGAAGGACGCGCTCACTATACATGCAATAACCACATGGGGTCCAGTTCCTTATATGTCTATGATATATCTGTCAATCATCGGCATATTTTATTGGATATGTAACAGGATTCACCGGGTCAAATGTGTAAAATAATCCTATGTAGGATATTACATACCGGGGGTAGGTTTTTCTATACACATGGCTATAATCAGTTCACTTATGTCTATCGGTCCAATATTTATTATATCAAAGTTAATAACAAACTGATGTGCAGCAACGAAAAACGAAAGTGTTCAATGTCATTCACTTACCCGCAGTGGACTAAAAGGGGTCCAGGTTTGTTGCGAGTGTAGGCCCGTACACGCCGCCGGTACTCGAGTACAGAGCTGGGGTTGGGACAGTCATGGTCACTCCAGTTAGCGAACTGAAACTGTTTGATCACCCTCTCCTCGGTGCTGCCATCCTGTAGGAGAGAGGAGACACGTTATAAGGCGTCACTTACGCTATATCAGTCATGTAAGTCATGTACATAGACCATCCAGAGGGAACACACGCTCAGTCTGGGGCATGCTATGTTTTGGCAAACCAAACCATAGAAACAAAGAAAAAAAGAGAGATAAATTGTGTTTTAGGATGCCCTTCTAAATCCACTGGCCACTTGTGGATGTAGGCCACTGCTAGGGGTGATCCTGTTACTGGGGGCGCGATACATTTAATATGATCTAATAAAAGAAATAAAGAAAAGAAAATCGATAAGGACCCCATGGGAATACACTTTCCTTGTGTTATAATAGGCAGGGAGAAAAAGGGAAGAAGAAAAGATTTTTATACCCTGTAAACATTGCCTCTGTAGAGGTCGGCTACACTTCTATAGTGTCCCTTGGGGTTAGGCCATGGGCGCAGACATACCCTAAGTTACCCCCGATTGATAGGACATCTAGTGGGTAAATGCATAAGTATGAAGGTTCCTGTCCAGATAGTCCTTGGAACTTCTCAATACTACTCTATATATATAGCACATGCACAATTGAACCACAAATTCCTGGGGTGTTGATTGGACAAAAACAATTGTCTACTGCCCTATGATGGCATCCGGTCAAAATGAGGCCAAACCCCCGATCATAGCTCCACCTACTGATTCAAGTCTAGAACGGCAATTTTCCCTATACCCCCTATAGTACGGCACCGACCATGTTCAGCTATAGAGGACATAAACATGGTAGGGTACAGGATATGGCGCCTACTCGCTGATATAACAGGGGGCCATGAAGGGTGCAAGCAGAAGGGTGTGGGAGGAGATGGAAAACCTGTAACAAGGGTAACAGCAGAAAGGTTGCCATCGGTGCACTGTTGAGGCATGTGGCCACCTCCCCCAGCGCCACCTGGAGGATGGACTGGGAGTTAACCCTGTAAGGGCCGATAATGCAGAAATGGGTCATACCCATTGGTCTTCGTTGAGGATAATGAATGCCTGGTGAGTAGACTCCCCCGGTCAGCATTCATGTATCACGCCGACCCTGCGGGGTAGAGGTAATGAGACATGATGCATGAATGCTGACCTGGAGAGTAGACTCCCCAGCACTGCATTCATGCATCATGCTGATCAATGGACGTGATGAATTAAGCACTATCATCCTTAATGAGTTAACTTGGTGTGATGTGGGATGGTCAGCCAGAGCTGGTGGTGGTGGTGAATGTGGCCTGTGGGTTGAACCCGGGCCCTACACAGCTGTCGACATGACAAATGCATCGTAGGGAGCTGTGTGACAAGCCAGAGGGCTGATCCTGAATAGTGTACAGGCCTGCAGGCAAAGCTCCCCTCATACCATACCTAGACCACCCATCACTTCCCCTCATCCAGGGGAACCGCTATCAAGTCGACATACATAAATCTGTTCTTCTACAGTAAAGGCATTTCCCACAATCTATTTCTTACGCGAGCGATGTGACTTACTTGACTGATCTGTAAGTTAAAAGAAGGTATAGAGCCGTACGGATCTGATATGTAAATTGCACCACCGTGGGACGTTAATAAAGTTCCTAGTGGAATTGACATTGATCTGTGACACACCTCTTTTTATCACGACTCAAAGATATCTGTTGTTTACGACAAGAGAGATGCAAGGAGAAAGCATCGGCGACATCCTGACGGCAATCGTGCCAAACATACCCTGGTCCTGGTTAAAACTTGAAGTCGGAGAGAACTAATCACATCAATGCCAGAATTCTACTTCTGACTTCTTCCACCTGTATTCCAGTATTATATCTAACCTGGATTGGTGATAACTGTACATAACTCTCAGTATTAAACGTTAAAGCAGAAGCCTCTTACAAAAAAAGGGCAAGAGATGTAATTAACAATAACGTTCAATTACCCAACTGAAATACATCTAGGAGGATGAAAGAATAGTTAGTTATGCCATCCTAGGTTCCCAATTTGGGAGTCACACTCTCTTGTATTGATCTGCATGACCGGTCCTTTATACAGGTCAGTAAGAACTAAGAAAATAACGAACATTCCATGAGTTAGATGGCGTCTGTGTATGTTACATAGATGAGATACCACTGAGATAGTGTGCCCATCTTATATTCTACACTCATTGCAGAACGGGTTTGCATGAATAACATTAATTTTATTCTATAAATTCTTTTTTTTTTTCTTCAAATAGCACTACCCTCCAGAGAACTTATAGATAATACCGTTACGTCTTGGATGAGGTTGTTCGAAATAACTTGAATTATCATTAGGTTTAGGCTTTAACTATCAAATTCCTCTCTACATTACCTTTCCCCATATCAATATATTAACTAACGTTATACCACACCTGACTGCTAAGATAAAGAAAATACATGACGAATATATCACATACAGCCACTGTATATGGATGCCGTCCACTGAGCACATACACCCTCCCAATTCCCTAGATTATGAATGGTTTAAGTGGATGCAAAGTGTGCTATAAATGAGATGATAGGTTGTTGTGAATACATTGATATAGCGATGCTAACGTCCAAGAGACTCACCCGTTTTACTCTGAAGGTTCGTATATTGAAGTCAGCAAGAATGTCCGTGCTATCTAACCATACTTCTATGTTGCCATAACGACCATGTTGATTGTGCCAATATTTCTCACATTGTTGCTGCAAAGAGAAAGTAGGAAAAGATCCACAATTAATAGAATATCAAATACTTTAAGGAATGATAACATTTTGAAGGAAAACACGAAATGTTTTACTTTTATTCCTAGGATGCCCATCTTGCTTAACAATCTTCCCATGGAAACGAGCGATAATATGGGCAGTCATAGTGTTAGATTACATGGACAATGTCGTCGCCCTAGTGCAAGAAGGTTGTAACTGCACTTTTCAAGTTTTCCGGGGTAGGCAAAAGAAGTGCTCCAGTTATTATAGCACAAAGTAAATACAGCATTATTGCACTGGGGTCTGTAGTGTAGGCACACATATCATAGACAGAGCGTCAGTACTTTCACAGTAGTAGATAACAGAGGAAACTTGATTTTTGCCAAAAATGTCAATTTCACCCTTGTTGCACTAAGGCGACGATATAAGGTTACATTGTGTGGATATTGCATCGTGCCACGTCCTCAAGAGTGTTGCTCGGCTAGAAGGCTTGAATGGGGGTTAGTAAAACACAATACTATAGGGGTTAGAGGGGGTTAGTAAAACACAATACTATAGGGGTTAGAGGGGGTTAGTAAAACACAATACTATAGGGGTTAGAAGGGGTTAGTAAAACACAATACTATAGGGGTTAGAGGGGGTTAGTAAAACACAATACTATAGGGGTTAGAGAGGGTTAGTAAAACACAATACTATAAGGGTTAGAGGGGGTTAGTAAAACACAATACTATAGGGGTTAGAAGGGGTTAGTAAAACACAATACTATAGGGGTTAGAAGGGGTTAGTAAAACACAATACTATAGGGGTTAGAGGGGGTTAGTAAAACACAATACTATAGGGGTTAGAGAGGGTTAGTAAAACACAATACTATAGGGGTTAGAGGGGGTTAGTAAAACACACTACTATAGGGGTTAGAGGGGGTTAGTAAAACACAATAGGCCCTCAAGGAGAGATATTGCAGAATGATATCTGTTGTTGACAACAAAGGAGGTCATACACAGAAATGCTTTTGTTAGCAGAGTTAGGAGTGGCGCCTCCTGTGCTCATCAGGTGTAAGTGCCTTCTTTGCTACCAGGCGGCTTAACGCACGGCCCGGTCAGTCATATCATATTCCGACCACGACCCCCATTGTACTCCCTCCCACCTCAATGGTGCTCCACACCACAGCCCTGCACACACAGAGATACTGCCTAGGACGGGCTTAATCTGCACCTTGGTGTCATTGGATGTCAGTGCGAAGTGCTCTTATTGTAAGAGCGCAATAAGTAAGAACAATGGTGTATGGGCGGACTGCGTTGGCCTGCTGTACGCCCAGCATACACTGTGAATGCCAGACCTCCTATACAGGCGGGATTAGATCACACCCACCATAGTCTACATGGGATTCTTGTTATGGAACCTTTGCCCCTGTTAATATGTCTCTGTAAAGGATGTGTGCCTTCATGCATTATTATGTGATTGGTTATCAGTGCCTGTTCCCCACGCTGCATATATGTGCGTCTATTATGGTTTTTCATAATCGGCCTATATTAAAGACTCTGTTTTGCATCCATGGTCAGTCGTTCTTAAATGTAAAGGCACTGAAGTATGAACAAGGTAATGACGTTTGTATTTGCTGTGAGTTCGTACTACCGTGGCCAGAGGGTGGAGTTAAAATTGGGCGCTGCTGCCCAAATGCCAAGAGGGTAGAATTAAATGTAATTGTACAAAAGAAATAGTCTGACCGGCTGCAATCACCTTTAGACTGTTCCTGATTAAACCTGCCATTCTCAGTTTACAAACCTCACTTTTTATGCCTCCAGCTCAGACGATTGGTTTCAAGCAGCAATTAGATTAAAACTTTAGCTTCTACGCTCGGTGGGTAATGTTGTAAGCATGCTGTGACCATTGCAGAAAACAAACTTACTCATCAAGGGCTGACTCGTATAGGGTACCACGTATGTTTTTAGGGGGGCTGACTAGCACCAATACGGGACACGGAAATCGAGAAGAATTCATTAAAGTCATCGTTTTATTGATTCAAAGCTTCGTCAAAAAGGTTACGTATTTTAGTAACACTAGTACTGGTTGAGTTGAGAAAGAGTAATTAAGACGTCTGGCTGAAAGCAGGATGTGCATCGGTAAGCAGTCCTTTGTTTCTCCTTTTTACAATGGTTAATGCTATGGACTGTCATTCTATCAGTGTCAAGTAATAAACAAAGATCTGTAAAATGAACATTTACGGATTCTTGTACAGCTAGATAAAATATGATATGTTAGAGGTTCACTAGGGGCGGGGGGGGGTGGGTGTCGAGATCGCCTTCTTTGGCCTGCCTGACTAACCAGAGGCATACATACTTGGTATATTTACCATAGAACCCCGTGGATAGGCCACACCCATAATAGGTAGCTCCCGAAGATATGGGTTCCCCAAAAATATCTTTCTTTTCTAATCATTGGATCTTCAGATTTAAAATGGCTATGGATTTCAAGTGGCCCGGACCCCTCACCCTCCCTGTGTGGGATTGGGGGAGCCTTGGAGGTGTTTACCCCGCCCCCTCACCTGGGTCTGAAGGGTCTAATAAACTGCAGTTTATACACTGGGTTTTACGAAGATAGGAACATCATAAACGAGCAAGAGATCGCTCACTACTGATACCTAGAGGAATCACTAAGTCCAGCAGCTTAGAACAGCTGTCTACACCGGCCGTCACCTCCCATTGGTGCGGTGCGGACAATGACCTGAAGCGGCAGTGGCCCCAGCTCTCCACCGGTCACCCCCCCCCCCCCCCACCCCCGAGGCACCACAAACGCTTTTGTTGGATGCCTGCCCCTCCATTAGCCCACATTCACACGGGACTAGGGGCGGATCAGCGTAGTATGTGTGTGATAAGGAAGAATCATAAAGGAACCAATGTCGCTCTTTACAACGATGCTGACATTCCCACCTATCTAAGGTGAACAAAGCGTGGGAAGGAGACCAGTTTCAATCTGACGCTGGCCCTAAAGGAAATGCTTCGTTATCCTTTTGGGAGGTTCTTGATGACTTAGGATACAAAGTGGATATTGCATAGCCTAAAAGGCCGCATTTCAAGTACAGTATAATGTATTAAACTCAATGAGACTGCATGAGCCCTTTCACACCCTCGATATCGCTTAACAAAAACCTTGCTACATGATATCATGTGTACACCATACTACAGATCTGACGTCTGGTGTCACTCTTTCCAAGTGCACCTATCATAATCCCAACAGAGCATTATCTAAGATCCTTCTGATAGTAGGTATTTCAAATGAGTTGCTGTAGGACACATCTTGGATACAACCTGTTCCCCTAGGTTCCTAGTAGGGTAGATTAACCTAAAGATATCCTAAAGATGTCCACATACATTGACACGTCCACATAGATTTGCCATGAAAATATATTTACACCTGCATCATCATTGAGCATTAAATCTACCTGTTGGAAATGTTGATATAGTTGCAAACCCAATTTTATGGCTATTTTCTTGGGGTGGATGTCTCAAGGTATGTGGACGTCTTTAGGTTAATCTACCCTATAGTGGTAATCCCCAACACGTAGTACCAAAGTTAAAGGTTGCGGTTCTGACTGTGGTCCAAGTTCACGTCAATAGATAATACCATGTCTACTCACCCGTGCGTGTTCGAATACATTTGTTGCCATGACAATGCAGCGCACGTTTTCTTGCCACACCATCCTCCAGAAATCATTGATCGTATGGCGGTTGGGCCCTGTAAATGAACAGTGAAAATGACTGGTAATTTAGTGTTGCTGTTGGAACATCGCTGAGAGCAGGCATGGTTCAGCCATCTATTTCTTCATCTGTACCTGGTTTGGTTTACCCCAAATCCACACGTTATTGTCTCTGCCACCTGGCCACCTGCCCTGACTATGCACTACTTTGCCTATACTACTGCCTGACCCTGGTCCATGCACTACTTTGCCTATACTACTGCCTGACCCTGGTCCATATACTACTTTGCCTATACTACTGCCTGACCCTGGTCCATGCACTACTTTGCCTATACTACTGCCTGCCCCTGGTCCATACACTACTTTGCCTATACTACTGCCTGACCCTGGTCCATGCACTACTTTGCCTATACTACTGCCTGACCCTGGTCCATGCACTTCTTTGCCTATACTACTGCCTGAACTTATCCATATACTACTTTGCCTAAACTACTCCCTGACCCTGGTCCATGCACTTCTTTGCCTATACTACTGCCTGAACTTATCCATATACTACTTTGCCTAAACTACTCCCTGACCCTGGTCCATGCACTACTTTGCCTATACTACTGCCTGACCCTGGTCCATGCACTACTTTGCCTATACTACTACCTGAACCTGGTCCATACACTACTTTGCCTATACTACTACCTGAACTTGTCCATATACTACTTTGCCTATACTACTGCCTGACCCTGGTCCATGCACTACTTTGCCTATACTACTGTCTAAACCTGGTCCATGCACTACTTTGCCTATACTACTACCTGAACTTGTCCATATACTACTTTGCCTATACTACTGCCTGACCCTGGTCCATGCACTACTTTGCCTATACTACTGCCTAAACCTGGTCCATGCACTACTTTGCCTATACTACTGCCTAAACCTGGTCCATGCACTACTTTGCCTATACTACTGCCTGACCCTGGTCCATGCACTACTTTGCCTATACTACTGCCTGACCCTGGTCCATACACTACTTTGCCTATACTACTACCTGAACTTATCCATATACTACTTTGCCTAAACTACTCCCTGACCCTGGTCCATACACTACTTTGCCTATACTACTACCTGAACTTGTCCATATACTACTTTGCCTATACTACTGCCTTAACCTGGTCCATGCACTACTTTGCCTATACTACTGTCTAAACCTGGTCCATACACTACTTTGCCTATACTACTGCCTGACCCTGGTCCATGCACTACTTTGCCTATACTACTGCCTGACCCTGGTCCATGCACTTCTTTGCCTATACTACTGCCTGAACTTATCCATATACTACTTTGCCTAAACTACTCCCTGACCCTGGTCCATGCACTTCTTTGCCTATACTACTGCCTGAACTTATCCATATACTACTTTGCCTAAACTACTCCCTGACCCTGGTCCATGCACTACTTTGCCTATACTACTACCTGAACCTGGTCCATACACTACTTTGCCTATACTACTACCTGAACTTGTCCATATACTACTTTGCCTATACTACTGCCTGACCCTGGTCCATGCACTACTTTGCCTATACTACTGTCTAAACCTGGTCCATGCACTACTTTGCCTGTACTACTGCCTGAACCTGGTTCCTATACTACTTTACCTATCATGTAATACTCCACCTATACTACTGCCTTACACTGTTCCTTGTACTACTTCACCTACTTCCCAAAGCTTTCTACTGCCTGGCACTGTGCGCATTACATCATATGATATGTTACCTGTTCTGTTTTATAACCCCACACCTAAATTACATTACCCTCTCCTTCCCTTAGCACTTCAATAACTAAGCCTATACTGCCTATACGGCTTCCTTCCGCTAGCAAATTAATCTTTAGGTCAAAGCACAAGCCTCTCACTCTGCCCATATAATCTTAACTATATTGTCACTGTCCGCCTGGAACTTATCTACCATTTTACCTAAATTTCACACTCTCCCTACTATTTTAAAACATCACATATGTATACCATTACCCCATCTTTACATTTACGTTCCCTATACCACTCAATCGCTTGTTTACCTCCATGATAAGTGATGCACTTCCATGACAGTTTCGCTAATGTTCCTGTATCAAAATGCCCTCACCACATTCATATTCAATATGGAATACCTTACTATTCCTTCACTGAGTACTAGAAATGGTCCAGCCAATGGTCTCTTGTTAATGGCGCAGCAAGATGACCCCCCCCCCCTGCACTAGAAGTAATTATATAGGAACGCATAATCGAAAGGTCCATTGGCAAGTTAACTCTATCTCAGACCTCAATTTACTGTTCATTGTATACATTCCTTTTAGATCTATGAAGTCAACATATTACTGTACACATAATTATTGCATCAGGTATATGGTACATTATAGTCATGTTCATAGTTGCGCTTTCGGGAATTTGAAAGATGGAGGTGGTCCAATGGTAGTTCATCATAACACTGATAATAAGATACTTACCCTGAGAAGCAATATAGGCTTTTGGCTTGTTATATGCCTGCAAGACACAAATATCAGGAATATTTATTAGAGTTATGCGTGTTTGGGAAAGGAAGACAGGAAATACTGTAGTAAGTTTATGGAGGGGGGGTTATCAAGGATCTTGATCTGGATCACTCACTTAAACTAGGATATGCATATATCTAGTTGGCGGCACATAATATGTTTAGACTGGTATCTGCTTAAATCTTACAATATGCGTGGGCCTACCACACGTATTCACTGGAGCTACGTGCTTTTCAGTGGACTGAGTTGGGACGAAATTTTATTTAGAGAAATTCAACTGTGGTCCACTATATTCATATTTAATTTACTATTATATCATAGACTTATCCTATGCGTTCTGTATTTCGCCCTTTATACAAAAGTTATGGTTTGGCGATTAAATCTAAATGTGATCCATGAGTAAAGGTGAACATCAGATAGTGGATACTCACATCAATGTAGCTGGCATTGATGTAGTCAGAATTGGCAACACCTGGAAGACTATCAAGCGTTACTCTGCAGTGGTCAACTGAAAAAAAGGACACAGACAAATTCAAACCTTCGCCAAACGATTAAGTACAATATAACTCGTTAGAATGGACACATAGAGATAGTGACACAGTACGTGGAATATAGTACAATATAGGGAATTTATATCTGTCACTGTCCCATTTGGAAATGGGCTATGGAGGGATTATTCTGACGATACCGGCCTCCGACATTCTATAACAGTATTTTGATGAGGGAGAGTAAGTTCCTACCTATTGCTAGGACATTTCTACTGTATCCTATGAACAGCTTATACATAGTTAAAGGGGAGGCCAGTTAGTTTAGATATGCTCGACGGTAGCGGAATAAACCATCTAATGGTGTTTTCCACCTACATGGTCCTAACGAGTCCCTTTGTCCAACTACCATTGTTAGCACCGTGTGAGCACCTCCCTATCTACATAACAGCATCGCCTTATAATACATAATACTACATAAAACCCTACGTAATAACACCGAGCAACTCCGCTATAATGAATGCCCCCCAAAAACATCCTTTGCAGAACTGGTGGTGGATGTAGGGATCTGGTGGTGGATAAAGGGAACTGGTGGTGGATCTAGTGAACTGGTGGATGATGCAGGGAACTGGTGGATGATGCAGGGATCTGGTGATGGATGTAGGGCACTGGTGGTGGATATAGGGAACTTGTGGATGGTGCAGGGAACTGGTGGTGGATGTAGCAAACTGGTGGTGGATGTAGGGATTTGGTGGTGGATGTAGGGAGCTGGTGGCAGATGTGGGGATCTGGTGGTGGATGTAGGGAACTGGTGGCGGATGTAGGGATCTGGTGGTGGATGTAGGGGACTGGTGGCGGATGTAGGGATCTGGTGGTGGATGTAGGGATCCAGGGGTGGATGTAGAGATCTGGTGGTGGATGTAGGGAACTGTTGGCGGATGTAGGGAACTGGTGGCGGATGTAGGGATTTGGTGGTGGATGTAGGGAGCTGGTGGCAGATGTGGGGATCTGGTGGTGGATGTAGGGACCTGGTGGTGGATGAAGGGATTTGGTGGCAGATGTAGGGATCTGGTGACGGATGTAGGGATCTGGTGGTGGATGTAGGGAACTGGTAGTGGATGTAGGGATCTGATGGTGGATGTAGGGGACTGGTGGCGGATGTAGGGATCTGGTGGTGGATGTAGGGAACTGGTAGTGGATGTAGGGATCTGATGGTGGATGTAGGGGACTGGTGGCGGATGTAGGGATCTGGTGGTGGATGTAGGGATCCAGGGGTGGATGTAGAGATCTGGTGGTGGATGTAGGGAACTGGTGGCGGATGTAGGGAACTGGTGGTGGATGTAGGGATTTGGTGGTGGATGTAGGGAGCTGGTGGCAGATGTGGGGATCTGGTGGTGGATGTAGGGACCTGGTGGTGGATGAAGGGATTTGGTGGCAGATGTAGGGATCTGGTGACGGATGTAGGGATCTGGTGGTGGATGTAGGGAACTGGTAGTGGATGTAGGGATCTGATGGTGGATGTAGGGGACTGGTGGCGGATGTAGGGATCTGGTGGTGGATGTAGGGAACTGGTAGTGGATGTAGGGATCTGATGGTGGATGTAGGGGACTGGTGGCGGATGTAGGGATCTGGTGGTGGATGTAGGGATCCAGGGGTGGATGTAGAGATCTGGTGGTGGATGTAGGGAACTGGTGGCGGATGTAGGGAACTGGTGGCGGATGTAGGGATTTGGTGGTGGATGTAGAGAGCTGGTGGCAGATGTGGGGATCTGGTGGTGGATGTAGGGACCTGGTGGTGGATGAAGGGATTTGGTGGCAGATGTAGGGATCTGGTGACGGATGTAGGGATCTGGTGGTGGATGTAGGGAACTGGTAGTGGATGTAGGGATCTGATGGTGGATGTAGGGGACTGGTGGCGGATGTAGGGATCTGGTGGTGGATGTAGGGAACTGGTAGTGGATGTAGGGATCTGATGGTGGATGTAGGGGACTGGTGGCGGATGTAGGGATCTGGTGGTGGATGTAGGGATCCAGGGGTGGATGTAGAGATCTGGTGGTGGATGTAGGGAACTGGTGGCGGATGTAGGGAACTGGTGGTGGATGTAGGGATTTGGTGGTGGATGTAGGGAGCTGGTGGCAGATGTGGGGATCTGGTGGTGGATGTAGGGACCTGGTGGTGGATGAAGGGATTTGGTGGCAGATGTAGGGATCTGGTGACGGATGTAGGGATCTGGTGGTGGATGTAGGGAACTGGTAGTGGATGTAGGGATCTGGTGGTGGATGTAGGGAACTGGTTGTGGATGAAGGGATCTGGTGGTGGATGTAGGGAACTGGTTGTGGATGTAGAGATCTGATGGTGGATGTAGGGAACTGGTTGTGGATGAAGGGATCTGGTGGTGGATGTAGGGAACTGTTGGTGGGTGTATTCAGTACAGGGTTGTTATCAAGGTGGCCAGTGACTGATAACAACCCTCATGTAGTTGAACTAGAACCTACGTCTTTATCTATGGCACGGCAGACGGTCTACACCGACTGCCACTATTCCATGTACATATGTGGTCATAAATGGCTATACAAGTACATAAGACTAACAATTTACATTTAAAGGTCATCACCAGACGATGCACTCTCCCTCAAGCCCTAACAATAACCTTGGCAAAGCGACAGTCTTGTCCATTGCTTTGTTGCGAAACTGGAATGCTATATGAATGATATCAAAGTAGCACCAGCATACCTAATATCTGAGTGCATCTTCATTGATATCCATACCGCCATCGCAGGCATGGGGAGGGTTGATTAACTGGAGGCAGAACTCGAGTACCTCTGACATTGGCAAACACGCTCAGTGACATGGGGCCTACGTCATATTCTACTTTTTTCCTCATATATTGAATGTACAACTATAGCAATGCCAGCCAAGGCCCCAAAACTCCGCCATAACCCAAGGCCCCAGTCTGCAGATACCCTACATGGTGACAGAGGCAGGAACAGCTGACAGTGTGCTACACAGATGAAGATAAATGCCCTGCAGGGTCAGCGTCTGATTGCATTCTTCAGTAATCTCCACCACTCAGGACGCGGTGCTTCGGAAACTAAGTGCCTTTAGCACGTGGCTCTAAAAGGGCTGGCCCCTTATAAGGAGCTGACCGCGCTCATTAAGGCTCCCCATCCGACAATGGAATTTAGTGTCCAGAATAGGAGATGTTCCCGGAGGTATATTTGATGGCTTTATGGTTGCTCACGTGGGGGGGGGGTGAGGGTGGCTATGTTCTACTCTAGTCCTATGGAGCCGGTGTCGAGAAACTATGTCACAATATAGACAATGTCCATCAAACAGTTACCATTTGAGGCATAGTGTCACAATTGGAGCCCTATCCTCAAAAGTGCTATTAACGCACAAATAACATAATGTGACAGATGATATTAACCAAGCGAGACATGTTCCAAAAATGAGACATTCGCCATCAAATGGGTACATTAGGCCTTAATCTATTTGGACCGTATTGTAGGTCACAGACTTCTCTAAACCAGGGTGAACCTCAATCGTGAGAGCACCTTATGTGTAAGGTTACCATATCAATGATTGCCTATTCCCAGAAAGGGGCTTATCGGATAGTTGTGTGTGATGGTACAATGTCTCTATGATAAAGCCGTCATACCCAGCGTACTGAATCCTGGGTCCCCAGTTTGGACCTTCGTTTGGACATTTCATCCTATGCCCAGGAATTTACCATGGTGTTTAATGAAGCCCGGTATAATCAGGTGATTTATGTATTAACACCCTTATTTCAATAGGGAGAACGCGATCACTCTTTAGCAATGTCAATGCAATGTCACGCTGGTTGTACACCATTCATGGGGTAGAAGACGACTACTCACAGGGCAACACCTCCGGATACGCGTTCTTCTTTCTGTTGGCTGGAAGTAGGGCAGCATCACATGCGGGGTCCGCCTGAAGCCGTGTCAGCGCCTGCAACAATAACAATACTTTGTCAGTCTGCTTCATCTAATCAAGGAAAGGCAGGATCTAGTTAATAATACCATATTATAAACACAGGATGCCACATGATGGACATATCGATATAGAGATAAAACATGTGTATCTCTTTCTCACTGTATGGAGTTTGCGAAGTGTGTGACACAATCGTCATATGGTCATCCTGTATGTAGTGATAGAAGGGTGTAACTGCAATACTTTACAGTGACAGAAGGTTGTAACTGCAATACTTTACAGTGTCAGAAGGGTGTAACTGCAATACTTTACAGTGACAGAAGGGTGTAACTGCAATACTTTACAGTGACAGAAGGGTGTAACTGCAATACTTTACAGTGTCAGAGGGGTGTAACTGCAATACTTTACAGTGTCAGAAGGGTGTAACTGCAATACTTTACAGTGTCAGAGGGGTGTAACTGTAATACTTTACAGTGTCAGAGGGGTGTAACTGCAATAATTTACAGTGACAGAAGGGTGTAACTGCAATACTTTACAGTGTCAGAGGGGTGTAACTGCAATACTTTACAGTGTCAGAAGGATGTAACTGCAATACTTTACAGTGTCAGAAGGGTGTAACTGTAATACTTTACAGTGTCAGAAGGGTGTAACTGCAATACTTTACAGTGTCAGAGGGGTGTAACTGTAATACTTTACAGTGTCAGAGGGGTGTAACTGCAATACTTTACAGTGTCAGAAGGATGTAACTGCAATACTTTACAGTGTCAGAGGGGTGTAACTGTAATACTTTACAGTGTCAGAAGGGTGTAACTGCAATACTTTACAGTGTCAGAGGGGTGTAACTGCAATACTTTACAGTGTCAGAAGGATGTAACTGCAATACTTTACAGTGTCAGAGGGGTGTAACTGTAATACTTTACAGTGTCAGAAGGGTGTAACTGCAATACTTTACAGTGTCAGAGGGGTGTAACTGCAATACTTTACAGTGTCAGTTGTAAACCTCTTGCACATGGACGACGATATTGTATGTGAAGTACTATGATATATATGTTGGTTAACACAATAAACATTCATGATTATGGACATTTGATCTCTATAGATCTCTATGGGTGGACATTTGATCTCTATAGAATTTGATATCCCCTACTTCAAGAGATATTTGATATTTGTCCATTCAAGGAATGAAGCAGCTTACACATATAGGTCTAGCCAGGGGCATTGGGTGATGAAGGTGGCTCATATCCTATTCAATCGCTGAGCCCTTTGTAACGGACAATTCCCACCAACTCATTGATGCGGATAAGCTGCACACACTCCAGCACTGACTTTGCTACTCCGTGACCAGCTTGTCCTCCACAGGCACCAACCCTTTCTCCTAGAGCAGCACCAGCAGCCTTAAGCACTGGGCTATTTTTAGCCACCCCCGGATAGAACCACCCATTCTAGGGCCGACTCGACGGCCAGCTCCGTCTACCACTCAGTAATGGAGATAATTAGGACCACCTCTGAAGACACAAAAGCCTTCGCTGCAGTCAGCTACCGGAAGAAAATGAATCACTACTGAATTTAATATCAGAGTGTTCAGGATCATTGTTTGAAAAAAAAAAAAACATGAGCAGAGTGTTAATTGAGTGCTTGGCCAAATTAGAGAGGATTTGGGCGGGTAATAGATTGGATCCCCCTGAAGCACTGTCTGGTGTTGCTGAAGGCAGTCGGCAATTGGCAATGGCCTGTCTATTTTTAGCTTCCCGTTAGTTTTGTGTGTGCGTTAATATAGGGTAGAACAACAACACGGCCGGCCGCCTGCAGGCAGACAATGGTTATAGTTAATACTGGCAGCCTATTCAAGTGTCTAAAGTAGAAACATTGGGGGCTGGAGCAAAACAACAAAGGATACACACGAGCAGCACCAGCTGTAAGGCGATCAGAGGCAAGCGTACCAGGCAGGTATTGGTCAATGCACACTGAGCCCCGTTCTTGGAGCTGAAATTAGTCATTTAACTGAAACTGTAATAACCCTGAAGGATTCGTTACTAATGGATAAGGCGTTGATTGAAATGCTTCCTTATGCCAGATCATTTCTTGGACATTTATTTCAAATAACATGTGTATGCCTTATCATTAACTAATATTTTTGATGGTGTCCGGGGGTTCTGACCAGTTGGAATAGTGTGTAGAGTGAGCTGTACACATGGATCGTGTGTAGAGTGAGCTGTACACATGGATTGTGTGTAGAGTGAAATTTATGTCATGTATAGAGTGAGATATACATATGGATCATGTGTAGAGTGAGATATACACATGGATTGTGCGTAGTGTGAGATGTACACATGGATTGTGTGTAGAGTGAGATGTACACACGAATTGTGTGTAGACTGAGCTGTGCATCGTGTGTATAATGAGATGTACACATGGGTCATGTGTAGAGTGAGATGTGTGTAAAGTAAGATGTAAACATGGATTGTGTGTAGAGTGAGCTGTGTGTCATGCGTAAAGTGAGATGTACACATGGGTCGTGTGTAGAGTGATATGTACACATGGATCATTTTTAGAGTGAGATGCACACATGGATCGTGTGTAAAGTGAGATGTGTGTAGAGTGAGATGTATACATTGATCATGTGTAGAGTGAGATGTACACATGGGTCGTGTGTAGAGTGAGATGTACACATGGATCGTGTGTAGAGTGAGATGTAGGCCTACACATGAGTCTCGCGGAGACTGGCGTAGGCATTAGGGAGCTCTGAAATCTAGTCCAATACTTGGTGCATTTCTTTCATGTACATCTTGATAACTATTGTTCTATAAATCACCACAAAGGGAACCCCTACATTGAATCTTTATCAATAGGTGAAGACAGAAATAGTGAAGACGACTAGTTTTACATATGAGCTTGCCTCTTACCTCCCCCAGGCAGGGCCTGTCTCCTACCTCCCCTCAGGCAGGCTTACTGCACGTATGAGGTGGAGATGCCTGGCTCTGATTACAGCAGCACCTGTTGTTGAGCACAGCAGGCAGTGGAATTGACAATATCAGGTACCCATTATCAGCTAGCATTGCTTTACCACATGGCCGGCACCCTCACCCCAGTAGGTCCCCTGATCCAATTGACGGGCCACTCCAGTCTGCCATATGAGTCTACTCATTGCCAACTGGAGGAGATGGCAACTGACGGGTGGGTGGGTGGTCGGGCCCCGAAAATGACAATTTGTGATGAGGCCGGCTGGGCCGTGGTGGCATCTACTGCAACCACCTCTACATCATCGGTCGAGGCAGAACCTAGAAGACACAGAAGCACTTCTAAATATGTTATTGCTTTATAAATACACTCTATCATGAACGCCAGAGGTCATTTTGAACTGGTTAGATCATGTAATCACATTATTGGTGAAGTATAACTAGTCTCTGCCACCAGCTTCTGTTAGTGCTCATAAGTTCCAATATACGTTATTGGAACCAATTTTAAAGCTGAGAACTTTGTACATTATTTCTCTACTAAAGTAGCAGGGTCATCAATCATCATTTTCACATACCACTATGGGTGAAATGTATGTATACATGCCCAGCAAATTGTCGTGACTCCTCGTCAACCTGTGCGAAGTGGCTCACATATGGCGCTAGATGGAACACGACGATCACATAGCCTCACCTCAGATGGCGAGGATGGTGATCACTCAGACTCACCAGGGATGGCGATGCGGGTGATCACTCACGTCGCTAGATGAAACACGCACCTCGTCATAGCGCATGTTCACCAGGGATGGCGAGGATCATGATCACTCATCCTCACTAGGGATGGCGACATGAGTGATCACTCACTTCGCTAGATGAGACGCACACCACGTCATAATGCACATTCACCACAGATGGCAAGGACCGTGATCACTCACACTCAAGGGGGATGGTCACTCGGGTGATCACTCACCTTGCTATACTCGCGTACCATGATAGCACAGGTTCACCACAGATGGTGAGGATCTTGATCACCCACACTCACCAGGGATGGCGACACGAGTGGTCACTCATCTCGCTAGATGAAATGCACACCATGCCATAGCGCACATTCACCACATTTGGCGAGGATCATGATGACTCACACTCACCAGGGATGGCAAGGCAGTTGATCACTCACCTCGCTAGATAAAACGCGCACCACGTCATAGCGCAGGTTCACCATGGATGGCGAGAGTGGTGATTACTCAGACTCACCAGTGATGGCGACGCTGGTGATCACTCACCTTGTTAGATGAAAAGCTCATGATCATGGTAATCATGCAGGCTCACATCTGCCAGATCAAAGTATGTTTTGCCAGAGAAGGTTTTGCCATATGTATCTTCCCTCTACCCACAGACAAGGTATTCATGTAGATATTTCCCTAAGTATTTTTCCTGTAACCAGAGAAAAGGTGTTTATGGATAGCTGCTTTCATTTTAGAGATACCTCTATCTAAATTCAATTGATATTTTCTCTATATAATCTTGTTTGATTCAACTCTGAAGTATTACATGGAAATCAGTGTGAAACAAAGCACATTTGATACATATGGGACTTATACTTCATACCCACACTTTCTAGGCTACATGTTGAACAGTGGGGCTGTCTCAACAACTTTGGCAATGGTGGTGATAAGTTGTCATTCTGAGTGAGAGTGAGTGACAGATGATGCAATCCTCAGAGAGCATTTACTTGGAGTGACACAAATTCACGCATTGAGTGAGACCAATGTTGGCAATGGTGGTGATAAGTCGCCATTTTGTGTGAGAGTTGATGACAGTGGCACACACTCACACAGCGAGTGACATCCATGTCAGCGATGGTGGTGATAAGTTGCTATTTTGAAAGAAGATCAACTAGGAGTGACACAAACTCACGCAGTGAGTGAGAGCCATGTGGCAATGCAGGTGAAAAGTCGCCATTCTGAGTGAGAGTTGACAGACAGTGGCACATATTTACAGAGTGAGTGAGATCCATGTTGGCGATGGTGGTGATAAGCTGCCATTCTGAGTGAGAGTTGACTGGGAGTGGCACATACTCACACAGGGAGTGAGATCCATATTAGCGATGTTGGTGATAAGTCGCCATTCTGAGTGAGGACTGACTGGGAGTGGCACATAATCACACAGTGAGTCAGATCCATGTTGGCGATGGTTGTGATAAGCCGCCATTCTGAGTGACAGTTGACAGGCAGTGGCACATACTCACGCAGTGAGTTAGATCCATGTTGGCGAGGGTGGTAATAAGTCACCATGCTTTGTGAGGGATGACAAGGGGTTGCACATACTCATGCAGTGAGTCAGATCATGTTGGCAACTGTTGTGATAAATCGCCATGCCATGTGAGACTGACACACAGTGGTGAAAGATGACACAGTGAGGTATCACTCAAAAAGGAGTGAACATTGACGACCAATCATGGCAACAGATAACGACAATTTGCTGGGTGGCTGTATTCTGTTCTGCCCACATGGTAAGCACCTACATAATAATGCTATGTTTTATATGAAATGCTGACATTGACTAGAAAGTGGCTTTTTTTTAGCGCCTCCCACGCCGCGTAGCGGCGGTACCGCGAAGCGGTACGGGAGTGCGCTATGATGATTGCATTTGCCCCATGTGATGAGGTCTCACAATACAAAATTACTGAATAGAGAAATTGATAATTGTGAAATCTTCTTTATGTCTGCTTTTATGAGACATGTCATGTCATCAAACACTGGTATACCGACATTAACGGCAGGAGGCGTCTTTTTACGCGGTCACAACTGCATTTCTTGTTAGTGCACCATTTAAGAACCTTCTTGAGTGAATGTTATTATAAATACACATCATTCCCAACCAGTTTTTAGTGATAATCATTTTCAGAATCAGCCCTTTACTACCGGAAGCCTTTTAGATAATCATGTTCCTGTGGATTAACTTATGGTCAAGTGCACATTGTACATGAGTCGCCATTTAGTGGGAGTGTAGCAACTACCTTATAGATCCTACTCAGCCCAGTTAAACATGAGCATTTGGCATCATACTATGGCGCCACTATTGATGGACCCCTTGTCCTTCCTAAAGCGCAACATGCAATGCCCCCTAATATTAGAAAATGCCGGATACTGGACTACATAACAGAGGACAAGAAGGAAAAGCCGATTGTTTGAAATTACATTTTGGAAATCTACCAATGGAGATGTCGGCTCCATTTGCCTGACGTAATCCGGGATGTGAGCACATACAAATCCAGCCAAGAATGCTTATCGATACATTATGGGTGACGCTAATCCCCATCTGATGGCAAAGTGCGATAAGGACATGAGTGATAGCTTATCGACTTTCAGCATATTGCTCTATTTGCATGAATTAGTGCGACAATGACGCCGCTGTACTATATTATGATTGAGTGAAATTGCAGATCAGATGCGGTACATTACACTCACTTCTTCGACGCCAGCGCCATGAATATAGATAACATTCCCGGAATCGTCCAGGAATACAACATATTCATATGTGCTGCGATTCCCTTATTACCCCATATATATCACTTACTAAAACACAAATCTGTCTGTCCATACGTGCGTCACTGTCTGTCTGCTAGGACATCTGTCTATCTGGATGCATATCTCTCTATATCTCTATAGATAAAAGTCAATACATGACATTATATTCAGGCTGATTGCAATAGAACTGCTAGAAAACACATCAACTACCGCCCACCAGCGTTCGTCCTATTACAACGTTACAAGGAGACGGATTATCATCATACTACGAACTCTAAACAGGTCAACCAGCCACTTGAGCCTCAATTTTCTAATGGCCGCAAGTCCCCTCAAGCCTCTCGACAAGAATAGCCCTGGATCTACCTATTACGGCCACGAGCACCCCCTCCCGGCGCACCACCTCACCCCAACCAACTGCTGCTAACCGGGACACAACTGCACCAAGGGAGGCTGTGGGAAAGTGCCAGAAGGGCTTCTTAAGACAAGGAAAGGCAAACACACGATACCTTCCACTCAGCTCTAACACACTGCCACCTTCAGACAACATCAGGATTCTCCATTAACTTTTTTTGTCTTCGGAAAAGAATACATTTGGCGATGAGGCATGACGCGGCTATAGCAACACACCGACAGCATTGTCTAGGTAAGAGAAACCTTATGGACACAAGGCAGTCTTAGGCGGGCACAAGGCAAGCTTAGATGGACACACGGCAATCTGATATGGACACCAAGTAATCTTAGATGCGCAGTGCCTGAGGACAACGACGTTAGGATTCTGGTGGCCTTGATCAATTGTGGACTTCTCCAAGATAAGAGTGTCCAATGTCGTAAGTCGCCTAATTTGTTCAGCCTGTGGAAGGACCTGTTTAAAGATGCTGTTTCATAAAAGGAATTGTTGCCACTAATATTTGTAACAGAAAATGAGTTCCAGTCAAATGGACTCAAGAGGATGATTGTGATTTCCATTCAACTCGAAATATTGGATCTTTCACGTGTAGGTACGGAGATTACAACATTGCAGCTGTTTTAGAATGGATTATGATGCTGTTCTTATCAGTTACATTTTGGGAAGAAATATTACCTGAATTGAATATCCCAACAAATCAATAGAGGAACAACATATTTATGTTTCACATTGCAATTGCTCTCCTCCAATAGTGTATTCTATAGTCAATCCTTCAGAAACATTTTTCCCCGCTATAGGATTCCAATAAACTTTGATCCCTTCCATGAACAGATATGGTGAGATGATGCGCGATGACTACAATGAAGAAATACGGTTTGAAATAGCAGCCCCCCATGTATGTTTCACCAGTTGGATATCTAAAGGAAACGGCAAAGAACAGTAACGAATCGAACCCTCCTTCCTCTTCCCTCTTCCCCAACTCGACAAACCGTGACACACGTGTAGGGTCCCTTCTTTAACGAGACGCCTTCTGCAAACTTACTGAGCCTGCCTCACGAGGAGGATCTATGTTGAGGCCTGTTAAACAAAGAAGGCGTCAATTGGTTCAATCTCGGATCAAGTCGATTCAATTACAAACGCTCTTACTGTCGCAGCGAAAACGAGGCCCGGATCTCGAGCATTTATTGTGAGATTAATGTGGCCGTTGGTTAGACGGCGCTCGTTGTGTTCCCCTGGTGGATTTGTAGAAAACCAACAAATCCCACTGCAGCCCACAGACCTGTCGGTAACTTCCGGATAATTCATGCGCCGTGACGTCAGACGTCCCAATCTGTGTTTTATGTAGACAGGAGGTTTTAATTCATACTGAAACTGTTGTCACACAAATGGGAACTACCGACAGAGGGTCACGTGTTAAATGAGGAAATCAGTGTCAATTTATACCATATATGTATTTACAATAACGTTTCTCATAATGAACTCCTAAGTCAGACGTGCTCTTCAGTGCTATACATGTAACTATAGGGAGTTGGTGAACTGTTGAGTAGTAGCAATTAAGGTTAATTACTCACTAAGTTAATTTGGCATAGTTAATCTGGCAGAGTAAATAATACGGTTGGATTGTAAAGTACCATCAGGAACTTGTTTTTATTTTTACTGTGGCATACTTGTGGACCTGTTGGACTGTCGTATACCATCATGGGGTACGTACGGAACATGTGTGTCCTGTGCACTGGGTATTGTGGTCCATAGTGAACAGCTGTTGTGCTATCAGTGTGGAACATGTGTGTCCTGTGCACTGGGTATTGTGGTCCATAGTGAACAGCTGTTGTGCTATCAGTGTGGAACATGTGTGTCCTGTGCACCGGGTATTGTGGTCCATAGTGAACAGCTGTTGTGCTATCAGTGTGGAACATGTGTGTCCTGTGCACTGGGTATTGTGGTCCATAGTGAACAGATGCAGCTGTTGTGCTATCAGTGTGGAACATGTGTGTCCTGTGCACCGGGTATTGTGGTCCATAGTGAACAGATGCAGTGTTGTGCTATCAGTGTGGACCATTCTGGCACATCGTACCTTGCGCTATGGGATTAGGTTGGTATATTAATATATTCTCAGATCACTTTCTTTCTGCATGGCTACTTAACAAGAAAGGGTCACATTTCGCTGGTGTTGTAGTATAATTTTGGACAGTTCAGGGGCGGATCCAGGATTTTGAGAAAGGGGGGGGGCGCACATCTTGGCCATGGGATGTAGGTAAATGGCTTGATGGACTCATCACAAGTGAAGCGCAGTGAGTTCGCAAGTGCAGCGCAGCGACTATAGTAGGGGGTTCTAGGGACATGCCCCCCGAAGGAAAATTTTGAATTCTAGAGGGCATTTGGTGCAATCTGGTGCATTTTTAGACCCCAATCTATTGGTTTTTTTAGTATCATTTACTACAACATATGTGTGGGGATGTGAATTTCCAGTAGCAGGATGAGATTGACGAACAATGAGCCTGGGGGTAGGGACCCTCATTTCCAATCTCACCTTGCCCTCACCCCCAGCTCCAATATTTCCCTACTGCCAACCCCATCCTGCCCTCAACCCCAGCTCCTGGGCCCAAGCCCTACCATTCCCTTATTGCAAGTCCCATCCTCCCCTCACCTCCAGCCCCTGGGCCCAAGCCCTATCATTTCCTTATTGCCAGTCCCATCCTGACTTCACCCCAGCCCCTGGGCCCAAGCCCTATCATTCCCTTTTGCCAGTCCCATCCTGACTTCACCCCAGCCCCTGGGCCCAAGCCCTATCATTCCTTATTGCAAGTCTCATCCTGCCCTCACCTCCAGCCCCACTATTCCTTATGCCCTCACCCCATGGGCCTCACCCCCCCCCCAACCTCAGCATTCCCCAACCACCAGGTTTCATCCTGCCCTCACATATACCTATATACATATACATACCTATATAAAATAAAATCATTTTTGATGAATTTTAGATCTGATTTGAGGCTCAGGCCCCCATCCTCCCTATCCCATTACTATTTCAATCTAACTTCACAGCTAAAAACATTTTTCTTGATTTAAGAAAATAAGATAAATTATCTTACGTGGCGGACAAAACTACCAGTTTTAAGAAAATAAAAAATCTTAAAACTGGTAGTTTTGTCCATTAGGTAAGATTATTTAAGATTCCAAGAAAATTATTTTTAGCTGTGTTGAGATGCAAAATTTTAGCTTCTTGTTCAATTCATTATGAATTCTTGGCAATTTTTTATGGGGGGCCCAGTCATACACAGACCCCACCTCCTTTATGATTGGGGGGGGGGGTCCAGGCCCCCGTGGCCCCCCCCCCTTTCCTACGCCCCTGCCTTAGTACCAGATTGCATCCTGCCCTCACCCCCACTGCAACCCCACTGTTGCCCTAGTTGTCACTAGTGGGAACACCTCCCCTCAAACCATCAGGACCCTCAGTGGTTCAACAGTGTTTGGTTCACAGAGCAAGGGAGGTTCCCCATTCATTCAGTGCAGAAATGGCCAAGGAAAAAGGGGGTGGCAGTCGCCTCTATAGGAGCATGGACCCATATCCAGTGGATCCACCATTTAGAATTCCGCTAAGAGGAAAGACATTGCTATGGGATGGAATTGAAAATACAGATTTTTTTTTAATATGGCTAGCAACTCCATGTATTACCATTGAGTGATCTCAGTCTCAATTTGCCAATATTGAGAACATACTCAGTCAAGGTTGGCAGCCCAACTAGCTAGTTTATGGCAATGTAGAGGATGGGTTGGGGCCATTTTCGTGAGAAAATTTTGAAAATTTAAAACAATTCATAACATCGGCTCTAGTAGGAATATTTGAAAAATTCTTTCGCCGTTGGATAGCCCAGATTCTGGCCATAGCCCAGATTCTGGCCATTCTGGGAAACATGCGCCCCTCCTAAATCCGCGCCTGGGACTGTTGCTGAGGTTGTGGTACAATCGTTGTTTACATGGAATGGTACTGGTGCTGTGGTATCATCGTGGTCTGGTTCCCCCCTTGGAAATTTCCCCCCGGAATTCCCCCCTGAAACTTCCCCCCGGAAATGTCACCCCTCTGGAAAAATTCCCCCCAATCTGTTCTATGTAATACAGATAACGCCAGAAATGGCTTTATTTCAGGGTTAGGGAATAAAGATTCTAACCCTAACCCTATCACTAACCCTAACCCTATCACTAACCCTATCACTAATCCTAACCCTAACCCTATCACTAACCCTAACTCTCACCCTAACCCTAACCCTCACCCTAATCTTATCTCTGACCGTATCCCTAACCCTAAAACTATCCTTAACCCCATCCCTTTACAAACTTGGGGTGGGGGTAATTTCCAGGAGGGAATTTCCTGGGGGGGAATTTTCCAGGGGGGGATTTCCGGATGGGAGAATTCCAGGGGGAATTGTCCAGGGGGGTAATCTCCTGGCACCTCGTGGTCCATATATAGCGTACTGGTGATAGTAGAATGGACTGGTTATGTGAGATCCCTGTGGAATTTAGCCGTGGGACAACGACTGTCATTAGTGTGTCCTGCTGAAACCTGGTCTGTATGACCCATGGTTGTAAAATGCGAGCCCAGTGCAAGAGCCCTAATTAGGCAGTTGAGCGTTATGTATATCTGCGTGGTTGGTCCAGGATAGGGAGGCGCTCTGCTACATTTAGCAGGGACTAAAATCGTTGACGTATAGCTCTAGGAGTGATATCAAGTTTTACCAAAATCTATTGACACACATTCAGGTAGGGTAGGTTAATCTAAAGACGCCCACATGCCTTGAGGCGTCCACACCAGGAATTGGCCATATATATGGGATTACTCCCGAATCAACATTACATAATTGTAGATGTGCATTGAATCAACCAGGCGACAATGCTGATTTAACAGCAGATCAAATTTAAGGCCAGTTTTCAATGTATGTTGACGTCTTTAGGTTAATCTACCCTATACCATGGATCCATTGACAAATATTGTGAAGTAATTCTACACTCCATCAGTCTGTGTGGTTGGGGTTATGATGTGTTACACTTGGCCCCTTACTGCAAGTCACACATTGGGTATACCCCTCCAGTATGACCTCAGGGGAGGGATTTCACGGTGACCTCCAGGTGCACCGACGTTCAGCTATCTTCCCACTCAGCCCAGACCATGTACCATTCATCTATGCTCAATTGTTATACCCAGATGTGTACATAACAGTGGAAGGCTTCTGTACAGTTATTTCATTATATGGATGCGGAGTTCGTGTCCTATTTGGTATACTCTAAGCTATGGCCTTACATCAAGAAGTACGCTTGCCAAATATATAGGCATTTCGATATATTTAACATGTATCAGTTAACCCACGGTTCTATGGGTTAATTTATTTTACAACCAGTTACCTGACACAACCAAAGCTTCTTTTATTCTAAGCTGTCAGCATGGATCAAATTACCATGTATGCTTAAATGAACAACAGGCAAAGCTATTTCTCCTACATTCAGATAGGCTCACATTAGCTCAACCTGAGGCATCAGGCTTCACCCTTGAATCAAAGCATGGAGTACTCTATTTCAAAGAAGATACTCTTGTTGACATTTGCAAAGACGTTGAAAAGATCTATTGAAGATAAAACTACAATTCCTTCAGCTTTTTACTTGAAATCACCTTTGTCCATTTTGGATGAGAACACTTCTGCTGCTTTTATACGTTTAATGAAATAGGCTGTGCATCCTACACTGAAAATGCACCGGTTCTGTAAACCCATCAGATTGACGACCTAAGGTCTATGGCGAGAGGCTTATGCTAGAGGTAGGTGCTGCCATGTTTTAGTCAATGGTGGTGAATGCATGTTGATTCATGAGATTGAGTATAGACCAAGACAATGTATGGCGAGTAAAGATTATGATATGGATCTGAAGCTTACAAAGGATAAATCGTTTAACCCTTTGCCCACTGACTAATGGTCTTTACCACTGAGGACTTGTAGGTCTTTAAGATGACAATATCAAAGTCTACAACTTTAGGTAGTGGGTGTGAGAACCTAAGGTATAGTCATCATGGAGGTTCTCACTCTGAAAACAGTATGTCATCAGTTTGACCAGCTGGGGTCATCAATCTCATGACCTTAGGTCATCATTCTGAAGAAATCCTAGGCAATGGTGACCTAGGATGAACCACGATAGTCAGATTGGTGACTCAAATTCACCTTATTGACTGCCCAGGGTAGTAAATCAGATGAACCAAAGTTGTGGATTTTGAGATAGTCAATCTAACGACCTTGGTGCGTTCAGTGTAAGGGCTGACAGAAACGATCACACTGTATGTGCATTGACTGTGGGACAGATCGTTGAAGTATACTTGGTCAACAATTTTACCTTCCATCTATATTGTGTCAACAAATTGCATACATGAAATCAAATCGCTAACCTAATATGACCCTACATGACCTGTGCCCAAATACTCCCAGATGCCAGGTTCACAGAGCCGCTAATTCTAAAGGCCTTATGAAGGCCTTGCATTTACAACTTGGGGGCAGGGCAATCCATACAATACAAGTTTTATTAATCAGGTGTTTTCAGGTCTGTAATTTGTTGGCACAAAGGAGATAAACGGCAAAATGGACATTTGTCCCACACTACTCCTTATACTTGGCCTAATTGTGTGTATGTGTTTGTGACGGACATTGGGGAGCAGCTCGATATGTGCCATTTCAACCCCTCAGCTCCCCTACAAAAATTAGGCTGATAGCACTTGCACTAAGCTTCGATTTGCAGCCACTTCAGTGTCTCTAAGTGCAACAGTTCAGGAGTTTTCTTTACGCTCAGGACAATTTCTTTACGCTGACAGAAACGATCACACTGTATGTGCATTGACTGTGGGACAGATCGTTGAAGTATACTTGGTCAACAATTTTACCTTCCATCTATATTGTGTCAACAAATTGCATACATGAAATCAAATCGCTAACCTAATATGACCCTACATGACCTGTGCCCAAATACTCCCAGATGCCAGGTTCACAGAGCCGCTAATTCTAAAGGCCTTATGAAGGCCTTGCATTTACAACTTGGGGGCAGGGCAATCCATACAATACAAGTTTTATTAATCAGGTGTTTTCAGGTCTGTAATTTGTTGGCACAAAGGAGATAAACGGCAAAATGGACATTTGTCCCACACTACTCCTTATACTTGGCCTAATTGTGTGTATGTGTTTGTGACGGACATTGGGGAGCAGCTCGATATGTGCCATTTCAACCCCTCAGCTCCCCTACAAAAATTAGGCTGATAGCACTTGCACTAAGCTTCGATTTGCAGCCACTTCAGTGTCTCTAAGTGCAACAGTTCAGGAGTTTTCTTTACGCTCAGGACAATTTCTTTACGCAGTCACACAGTGAGCAGATGAAGTCTGCATCATTTGGTTAATGAGCTGATGCCCATTGAGGCATTGTCCAGTCGCAACCCCAATAGCAAACCCATAATCGAATAGGGACTCTTTTATGATACTTCTGATGAAATATTTATAATTCAATATCTCAGCAACCGCTGGTCCAATTGACTCAACCTTAGATGTGTTTCGAAGGGCATGAAAGCACTGGTCTCTTCTGCTTGAGAGAAAGCATTGCCTACATACATAGTCTGACCAGTGGCGGATCCAGGGTTTGGAAAAGGAGGGGGCGCCGCCCAAAAGGAGGGGTCGCACCCTCTAACTTTTAGCAATTTTCTGGGTATTAATATGCAAATAAACACTGAAGTACAGGCAAAAGGGAGGGGGTGCGCGCCCTGTGCCACGCCCCGTGTGGTCTGCTGTCTGCATACCTTTGGATAAACATGGTTTCTCTGGAATTCGGGAATCAATATTATTGGAGATCACAGGGTGGCATAAAGGGTAACCCGTCTATTGGCCTACTGGTAATGGCTAGTGCAGATCCAATTGTCACGAATGGCCTTTAATTCACCCTGTCCTATGCCAGATCCGTGCCATGTAGTATGAATCAGCTATATAAAAAAGGTTTGGCACTACTCTATGAGTTTATTGATAAACTACAGAGACTGCACAAAGGTTGGGGTCTGGATACAACAGATCTAGGGTCACAAAGGTCAATCTTACACTGAAAGTCCCAAGGTCGTCAGAATGACGATACCCAAATCTACAACCATGGATCATCAGATTGAGCACCTAGGGTAGTCAACCTGATGGGATTAGGTCAATACACTCACCCAAGGTAGTCAAACAGATAAGATAATGTTGTTAGAGTGACAACCTTGGTGCTGACTACCTTGGGTGCTCAATCTGACTACCCAAAGCTGTAGATTTGGGTATTGTCAACTTGAGCACCTAAAGTCCTCAGCGGTGAAGACCTTCAGTTGAAAACTTAAAGCCTGATCATCAAACATGAGTGGCACATACCTGCCACCTTGTAAGTTTGTTACATATTGTCAACATAATGCCATAGACACATACTGGGTAAAGGTATACTGAGGGCTTTAACTCCCTGTAAGGTGCTGCCTTCTGTCTGGACCTCTTCTGATGACTATAGGTCCTCAATGTGACGAGTTTAAAGATCTGGAGGGTTTTCAGTGTATGGTACAACATAATCTCGATTTCTGAGTAGCTAACTTAAGATAGGAATTTAATTAATCCTACCGACTGGAACTAGAAATGTAGTGCCTGGTGTGCACATAGTGCCCTCGCCATGTTGGATTGCCCTAATGTGCACATGGTGCCCACACCATGTTAGATTGCCTGGTGTATACATAGGTCCCTAGGTACTAGATTGTGACATGGACTGGGAGGGGTATGTGCGTCTGGAGACTAGCTACTTTCCATACATTTCTCTTGCCTACGGTTGGCATCTACCCCCGATTGGGACGGCCTGTTTGGGTAGAAGTGATGAATAGTCTATGTCCATACCTAGCCTCCAAATATCCCAATGGATAACTCTTTCACGCTTGACTCTCATATTTTGGTAATTGATGTTTTCCCTGTCCTGAAATCGCTTCTTTGAATCATTAGTGTTTTGTAAATCTTCCTAAACATGCATGTACTGATGGAATTCAATACAGGGTCTGATGACCTGACTGATGTCAGAATATCCTAGGGTGATTGTTTCAATTTCCTTCACATAGACGGCTGTTGTCAATGACGCTAGGAGACTACTATAGATCAGCAAGCTTAGTCTCTGTATGCTCAGCGTTATCAAATTGGGTAATTTTCTGCTTGGTCTTATCCTCCAAACTGCCTTATACAGCAATGTCTGATCAGAAAAGAGCTATATATTTCTAAAAGAAAAAAATGGATGGTGTACACTATGTCCATCATGTGTCTTCCTTGGCTGCTTAGAAAGGTGTATAGGCAGTGGTGTTCTGATGGACCAGTTTCTTATTCCTCATTGCCTTGGAATAACAAAGAGCTTTGGGCGTGGAGCTAGTAAGATTGGTTGGTAAATCTGCCCAGTTGCCTGCAGAGGTCCCTATAGAACACAGATCACCCTTGTCACTTATAAAACGATGTCTGCCTATTCCGCCACCTCCACTACAAAATACATCGAGGCAGCCCGCCGTCGCAAACAGACTCTGTCTAAGGTAATACCATTTCGCCTCCTGTGCCTGCACACGCCACCTTATCTATATTTCTTAGTATGACGCCTTCCCTGCCATACAGTCTGGTAATGGCCCACACCGAACTAAGTAACTAGGTACAGTCTGGGATAGAGCCTATACATGTGCTGTAATTTCCTTTTTTGGGGGTTGGGGTTCATGTGATAAAATCGGAATACTGTTTTCAGCATACAGAACACTTACTGAACTTATGATATAGGCGTCTGAAACTACTAACAGCTAACCACGCTGGCGCATCTTAGTGTAGTGCCTGTCAGCTCACCAAGATGGGTTGAAATGGTAGTGGGATTCATATATTGCTATTCCCATTATTCATGGATGAATGTCGTGATGCCCAACACTACAGGCTATAACTATCTATTATGTACATCTTTACAATGCATTGACTGGGCGTGGTACCCATAGTTGACTATAGACTATGTTAACAGAGATAATAAATAGTATAGGAATTAGATTTAGCTAGGGAATGCGGCTGTACTTATTGTAATAGACCAGAGTTGCGTTGCTCAAGGTGACTTATGCACTGTAAAAGATAACTGTTGAATCTACCAGGGATCCTTGTAAAACTGAACGGTGAACCACTGTTATTATTTAGCAGGAGGCCATTATATTTTTACAAGAATCCCCAGGTGGCAGTGGGTGGTACGAGGAATAACGACATCCCTGTGAAATATGACAATGGATCTCTGGCAACTTTGGGATGAAGGATCCTTCGTTATTTTGACGACATTATTTTTACAGTGTGGGTATCCATAAGTAAGTTCCATCATCCATGACCTTTCTCCATAATATTTTTCCATACGCGCTTTTCTCTCCATCTTAGCCAGATAGAACATTTTAATTGCATGAGAAAGTTGGATCTATCACGTGCAGACCCCATGGCATAGTTAACAGCAGAGTAATTCTTGATTTTATCAAGTTATTTGAAATGTCCATAACTCCATAACTTGACTTGAGGCCGTAGGTTGGCCATAAGGTTTCCGTAAGTCATCTCCATAAACGAGCAACGCACTCCAGCGCCATTTCAATATTAGCATTTATACCACGATTTCTGGGTTACTCAGTGCTTTTTGGTGGATATTCCCATCCACATATCTGTCGATATTGCACACCCTGTAGGCTGTAACATTAATTTTGTAAGGCGTGCGGTTATCCATGGATAACCTGTGCCCAGTGCGGGTTATCCATGGATAACCGCATGCCTCTCATGTCCTTCCATGTCATATGTTACATGTTAAAACCCACAAAATTTTCAAGGGCAGGGTAGGGGTCAAACCTGCAGTCTCAGATCCCTAATCCAACTCCCTATGCATTGCGCCACAGGGACTGACGAGAAACGCTCGGTTCGAACCACATCTTGGTATGATACAAAGCCCGGGAAGAAGACGACTGCGTACTGTCCGCTACCATAACCGCGGGATGCATTCAAACATAGCCAAGCCTACACGGCCACTGAAGGAGGAGACGCAGTGGTCTAGTGGTTAGCGCATTGCGCTCAGCCGCGTGAGGTATGCGGATCAAGCCCCGGTCTGGGCACAATTTTTTTCGCCGTGTGCGACGAGGTGTATTATACACAAACATAACCACGAGATGCATCTGTTTTTCACCGTGTGCGCTGTAGCTGTCCGCTGCCGGGCGACGAGGTGTATTATACACAAACATAACAGCGAGACGCATCTTTTTTCGCATTGTGCGCTGTAGCTGTCCGCTGCCGGGCGACGAGGTGTGTGTACACTATTTTTCGCCGTGTGCCGCTGCCAAGCCTACCCGAGACGGGCGCTGTCACTGTCCGCTGCCGGGCGACGAGGAGGTGTATGTACCTGTGTACACACACTATGGCTGGCTTCGAGTCCCGGGGGGAATAATTTTTGTTTTCAACTTGAATTTATTGGTATTCTATTGATTATTTATTGGTTTCGTGGTATAAAATAAGTAGTCAATGGATAATTCATGACTCATGTGTGTGTTAGCAAAGGCTAATAACTAACACACACTCGTCATGAATTATCCATTGATTACTTGTTCATTGAACATGCACAATGCAATGACGGTACATAGTTATTGTAGCATTCTCAGGGCTGGGGAGGTTGTTGTTCGGTACTTCAGTGCGTGGTCAGGTCTAAGACAGTCTGAACTTGGTGATAAGCGGGTGTGGGATTTACAGGGGACTGGTGGTGCCGGTAAGGGTAAAGAGTAATACTGAGAGATATCACAACCAGCAAAGGGCATCTTCTGTAGGACCCTATAAATAAATCACGGCTTATAAACCATCTTACACCCCAGGTACGGCTTATACATGGTGGTTTACATAGTATAGGCTATGGTAAGACAGGGTAACATTTTTTACTTAAAGTGCCAGCTACTCAGGGCGGCTTATACACATGGTTTCATAGTGTATCCACACAACCTAGACATCGAAACAACATGACTAACCTGGCTTCTTCCATCCTCTATCATAAGCATCTAAATTATCTCTGGTTTAAGGCTCGTTGCTTCCCCAACATACTATAAAACGTACAATGAACTAACGCTAATCTTGCTATATGATAGACTAGCAATACAAATGCTCAGCAAGTCTATTGCCGCCATATCCAATATTTCCTTTTATTGAAGATGAACATGAATAGTTCCATTTATCAGTCAGATGGACTGATGGATATAGATTTCACAATCAATGACTGCCTGCATCATGTCCTCCTATCACCAGTCCTTTAACAAGGCAACTTCTTTGAAATAGAATTGAACGAATTTAGAAAATAGATGGTTATTTCGAGTAGCTATTTACGTTGGCAGGCGGCTGGTTGAGTCAGCGGATGTTTCTTTTGGAAAAAGGGAAGTTTGATCCAAAAATGACCACCCGATGAGTTATCGACAGAAGAAGAAGGTCAAACGACATAAGATAAAGAACAAGTTAAAAGAATTCATGAAACACAAAGCCAGCTTTGTGGATGGAAGGGAATTAAACTACAAGTACACAAAAGGACACCTAGCTGCTGCCCAAGACGTCAGAGCTTGACTAACAATGCCATAATATTCCCACACCACTTAGAAGTACAACTCTATGTATTTCAGTTATCTGTTGGTTCTAATATTAATGGTCCACATGTAGGTGGATAATTCATACCATCTTTCACATCCCGTTGCCTATTGATATGCTTGTATAGACACGTTGCTGCCTATAGGGTAGTCTGCGTTTGCTCCTTAAGAAACACATCATCAATACTGGTCACGTAGAATGCTTAATTGCTATATTTTGGCATCCAGTCTCAGGCAAGGGTCGAGAGTTTCTTTTCTTTTACCAAATGAATATTGCTGCACATTTGAGAAATAATTCTACTGAGATTCCAGAGATGTCAGTTGGGTATGGGCTCAATTTCTTTTGGTGTTAGCAAAGCAGCCATTTCCCTCAATTTATTATACTAAAAGCACCCATCTCATCTTCATTTCAACATGTTCCCCTCATTACTCCCTGACTCTCCCTATATTTCTCACACACACTATTGCCTGATTACTCCCTGACTCTCCCTATACTACTTACACACACTATTGCCTGATTACTCCCTGACTCTTCCTATACTACTTACACACACTATTGCCTGATTACTCCCTGACTCTCCCTATACTACTTACACACACTATTGCCTGATTACTCCCTGACTCTTCCTATACTACTTACACACACTATTGCCTGATTACTCCCTGACTCTCCCTATACTTCTAACACACACTGTTGCCTGAATACCTGCCCACTATCCCCATACTACTTACAAACACTATTGCCTGATTACTCCCCCTCTCCCTATACTTCCAAAACGATTCTCCCCGTCATAAAAACACAAATTTATCATATCAGTACTATTCACCCTAATTGGGTTTATTTTTGCAGACATAAATCAGTCTGATCACTACTACCGTTACTATTATTGCAGTGCTATAACACCAGGGATTTCATTCTATCACACATATTAAGCACACTAAGCCGTTGTCACCAACAGACACTGCTGGTATACCACAGAAGCCGCACCATGGCACACAGAAGGTGGAAGGGGGTCGGTAAGTGATAGTGCAGATGAGAAAGATTGATTATGCTCTTCTCTGTGCGGCTGCCCACCGCCAGAGTGGGCCAACCCGTCTTAGTGCTCCTAGCTAGACCTGTCGGCAACCCCAGGATAAACACTGCGCTAGAACCGCTGACCCGTCTGTCATGTCGGGCCTCCTCAATTACCATCACCGTCCTTTCTAATTGAATACTTTGTCGTTTTATATCTGCATATTTCATATGTCATCCCGGTTGGTTCAAAGATTTTCGAGCATAGTAACTAGTTGTTTGTAGGAAAATAGGGTATCCTATAACAGGTGGCTATTGTGTATTTAGGTATATTGGACTGCAACACATGATACACAGGATGGGACCGCAATGTGGGCAGAGGCATTTACGTTTGGGATTAGCAGAACTCTTTTGAATAAGACCATCCCCGCGGCGGATCCCGTATTTGCCTCGAGCTCGAACTGGTATTGGTATTAACAAAAGGACGGTGCAACTCCCCAGACGGCACTCTTTTCCGTTCTTCCTCTACTTTTCCATGACACAGACCTAAGTGAGCGCGTGTAAAAGAGCCTGTCAAGTCAACCTCTCTCCTGTGCTGATCTTAAGGATTGAGCTCCGGAGAGAAAGGTCCAACTGCCAACAACATTTTACTCCTGGCTTCAGTTTATCGACCACTTAATCGCACAAGTGGTTAAAATAATCTGTGGTCTTAAGGTGTGGATTTCTGTAGGGTTGTACCAAATGCTTGTTCATGCGGGCAGCAGGGATGTACTGTGCCGACGAGCGCTCATCCTGACACCTGCTTAATTGTAATGAGTTCTGTAGTCGATGATTTCAGCCAAGGAAGCACACAATTAAGACGACCTGTCTCTGCTGAGAACCAAGTGTTACTACAGCTTCAGAAGCCATGGCAGGTAAAGCCTAATTGTGAGAACCAAATGTTACTACACAGAGAGATGAACACTGATCGCTTTGATGCATACTGCACAGGTCACAATTTGTCTCCCACATGACATGTATGAAGGCATGTCGAATGAGGTTGACGCTCTTATATTTGGTTCGTCAACTCCACTTGACATGCGTAATGAGGACACGTCACATATTTCTGATCAATTCACCTGAGTGCTAGGTAATACTGTGAGACAATCATGTAAGGGTCAAGAGCAGTCAATAGCTATGTGCCAATGGTTCAATCAAGGCAGGCCTATAATAGAAGGCAGGGGATATCATAGTCCCAAAGGCCTGCAACAGTAAGGCACTTTTTCCTATCTACCGAAATTCTACTTGACTGAGGCCATCTATGCAGTCCATAATACAATAGCATGGAGGTGAATGGCAATGCCATCTGTCTCCATATGATAGAGATACTGAGATTATAGACTGTGGGTTAGCTTACAATCTTTTGGTATTTTCACTGACCCACACACAAGGTGTCTAACCTCTCCAGTTGAAGAATTCAGGATTGTGGGTGTCTGTTTTGATATTCAATAACAAATGCAAATTTAACAATGAAATAATTCATTACCATTCGTTGATAGTATTTACAGACCTTAGTGATCTATTCTTCATGAAAACAAAATGACACAGATACATCAAATGTCTCAAGTGTTGGTAGTGCCTCTTGGTAGTGATTAATCCTGGTACCAAAATGGTTGTTTGCCCCATCTAGTGGTATATCCTAGAACAATTATGTATGTCAAACCATCACATGTCAAGTGCCTTCGACATGGCTGTGACCCTAGTCAACTCATAGATGACATGGCATTTTAAGGCATGTCAAATCATATGAGGATTACTCTGTGCTACAGTTGTCATGGTGACATAATATGTGCACATGTCCCAATGACATGTGCTCTATGTGTCAAATCAAGTTGACATGGGTATACATGTCACTTTGTCAGGAAGACCTTTTTCAGTGTACAGCTTCAGAAGCCATGGCAGGCAAAGCCTAATTGTGAGAACCAAGTGTTACTACAGCTTCAGAAGCCATGGCAGGCAAAGTCTAATTGTGATAATAACGTATTTTCATTCATGCACATCTGATTAGAGACCCACATATCCCGATGCCAGCATGCTTACTTCGTGCATCATGCCGACCTTATATTGTGGGGTTTATCGTCCACCTAGGATTCAGAATGATACACAGATTCAGCACCGTCTTGTTGCCTGATGGCGTCCTTCAAGAAGTAAGGCTGGACATGGAGGGGTTCATCTGCAGATTGTTTACAGTGTGGAGGCTGTGATCCCAGATCCCCGGGCTGAGATGGTGACTGCATGCTAAAAATAGCTGCTAGGCTGTCAGCTGACGGAGAGCCAGTAAGGTCGTTGGTATTCAGGTAGGCACCATGGGCCCCGACCAGCAGGCGGCAAATGATCTCTGAAGGAGAACGTAAACAAGCTCCACCCTAGGTCACTGTCAACAAAGGCCTCCACGGCTCACCTCTGAGACCCGTCTGTGAACCCACGGTCTGTGGGATAGATTGAAATGAAAAGCGTTTCGGAGTATCTTAGCTCTGTTTCAAGTCGAAGGATCGCAAGATTGACGCAGTAATGTGCCTACAGATGTATGTTCTTTACAGTGGTCGTTCATCAGCTGAACGAAAGCTATTGCCTTTACACTCCAGTAGCAAACTTCAGGTCGGTGGGGTAGGGGTTGGGGTAAGTTGGGGTTGGGGCAGTGGAGATCTAAACCCTGGTGTTTGAGAAACACTATAAAACACCACATACCAGCCGAGGTTTATAGACTATTTCATACCCTTCTAGTAGAGCAGCAAGTCCTTCAAAAGAGCCATATTTTAGGAGTTTAATTCTGAAGATTACTGATAGCTATAACTTGTTTTTTTATGTTGTCCAATGTCTCCGGGTATGGAAAAGTGATGTTTGACCAATGAAAGCTTGTGCAGTCACTGAGAAATCTGCAATTCTATACAACCATCTCTTGAAATTTTAGCCTCGTTTTTAAGAGGTAAAATACATATTGATCACCCTGTTCTGGCAATAATATTCATCTTACAACTATTCCAAAGGTACCTACCCCCCCTAAATTGGACCTAACGATCGCATTGGAGCCAACCATTTGTTGCTAGGACAAGCGGTTACCTAGCAACAGCTGATTTTAGCTAGCAACGGACCCTTTCCGAGACAAAGAAAGACCATTCCTAGGAATGACTTACAGAATGGAGATCATGGATACTGTTTCTCATTTTGCTATTTAGAAGCTCCATGCAAACTAAAAAAAATGCAATATTGTACCAAAATACAGTGTGCTGATCAGAAAATATAGAAAAAAAAGATAGACCTATAGCAAGTATGATGAAAACATGTGACTTCAGCATTATCCTCTATTGGCAAAATATTCTTTACTAAACAATTGTAGTGTGTCTTATATCCTGAAAATGATGAAATGAGAATACATTTGAGGTTTTACTCTACTTGTGGGGTAGTGATTCCTTAGCAACAAATTTACATAGCAACGTATAGAAAGGAGCTTGTTCATAGACAAATATGTATTATTGTGAAGAAAGTTAACCATCATTGGACTCAATTTCTTCAGAACTGAGTAGATCTTGTTAGAAATATCCCTAATGTAATAGGAAATGTGTCAGATAGTTGTTCAATACTCAAGAGTTGGCACTTGCTTAAACCTTGCTAGCCTTTGTTTAGCAAGTGGCTCACCAACAGACAACTGCTCTACTCAGATATGAAAACATGATTATGGAACCCATCGATTTATAAAGAAAATAAATCTGAAATTGTGCTGCCAAAGCCTTATTGCTAGATCTGTTTACATCTTAGCAATTAAATATTTGCTAAGGGGCCATTCAAATATTACGTAACACAGTAGGGGAGGGGATCATGAAGTTTGTTACACTTTGTTACAGAGTGAGGGGGGTCTGCCCAAGTGTTACATGATAAAAATGAGGAATACATCACATGGCTAAATTTGACAATTTACAAGCATTTTAATGTGATTTTAGAGATCATCCTATGATTCTTGTTAAATTGAGAAGATTCAGATAAATTTAGGAATATTGATTAGAAGCCCCATATTGTTACAAGGGGGGAGGGGGGTCAAAAAGTGGTCAAAATTGTGTTACGTGATATTTGAAAGGCCTTTAAGCAGCATTACTCTAAATTATGTTATTTATAATATTATATAGATTTTGATCAGAATTAGATATAATGTGTGATGATTATTCTGTCACAAACCTTCTCTAGAAGTTCTACTAAGGAAATCTAGCTTAATCTAGCAGCATCAGATAACTGTGATTGCATGGATCTTGCAATTTATATCATCATTCTGTCAATGGTGAATAAGCTGCTTTATAAGATCACTTCTGTTGGCAGAAGTGGACCTTTCCAGAGCCTTACTGGTAGGACTCAGCTATAAGTACCAGCCATATGATCCAACAAACAGTAAGTGCCTAGCAAACTAACCAAAAGACCCTACCTGTGACCATTCTCCTTGCTGGAAGGTCATGTTACAAGACATTAGCTAGGACTTTATTTTAGGCCATAGATATGTTCTTAACTCTTTCCAGCCAGCTCTATCATTGTTAAAAGTCCCTAAAATACAGCAGATTGAGGTCCCGGGCAAATATATATTGATATATGGTGTAAAGGTGACCTCAGGAATAGAACCAATGTTTGTGAAATGTATACAAAAATGACTGATTTGTAATCTGTATGTAGTTTCCTTTCATATGATACCATGATACCTGGCATTACTTATTGAAAATAATTATTGATGGGGCCCAGAATAATGTTATTAGTTACTTTAAATGCTCTCCTCATAGTGCATTAATGTACTAGCCATATTTGACCTGGTAGTGCATTAATGCACTAGCTGGCTGGAAAGAGTTAAAAAGACATAGACCATCTGTCTGTCACCAGTGATCATCATCTAGATGATGGAAAACATCCATATAACAATTAACATTCTATCCAGATATGTTCAAAGTGAAGTAATGGAACTACTATAGCCTACACATTTCAGGGCATTGCCACATGTACATTCATGATAGGCTTTTGCATTTGAACATTCATTTTTACACTCCACCTTCTCAGTTGGTACTGAGATACTTGAAAGGGTTGGCATGATACATTGATGTAGCATTTGCTAAAGGACTGACTAGCATTTCATTGGAGAAGAATGACATATGAAGGCATTTAATGACCATAAGGAGGTAATTTCATCACCCTCTACACACACCCAAAGTCACAGACCAATACTCTAAGCATTGGCCTAAGGTAATTGACTTGAGGCTAAGGCTACGAGGTATAGGGGCATCCTACATTGTATATGACAAGACAAGGGTTGGATTCATGTAGAAGCCATGCTATTTACACATGATTCTATGGTAGTATTAGGTACATAAGGAGTCCCTTCTTGTTACAGTTCCTATAATTCTAATCCGTGGTCCTTAATTTATTCTAATAATGTTGCTAAATATCACTCAAAAGGATTAATTAATAGGTAGTTCTACATACTGGAAGCAAGATATTTACCAAGCCTCAGAATACCCAGGATATTCTTTGTATGCTTTAGAATGAGAGAGTTCAAGATGGTGATTATGTGTTATGTATGATGGCATGTAACAGCACATAGGGGCAATATTTAATTTTAGCCTTACCATTTTGGTGGGAGAGCTTTGATCATTATCAGTAGGTAATTTGAATCAGTCTGTTTATTTGATATGACTTTGTATACACTGGTATATGCCTTGTGGCTGATTGGATCTATGGTTAATATAGCTCTTGATAGCGACTTGACTTGACATGTTAATGTTGGTAGAATTCCCTGACTTTTCCTTGACAGGAATGGAATGATACCACTGATAGTGGGTAATCAAGCACATAGACTTCATGTCACACTTATCATAACAGCAATTACTAAGGTATGGCAGGTTACAAAATGACACCCAATGAAATATTAAGATATCATCTGTGTTCTGAGACTCGTATGAGATGCACATAAATCACAGACTGACCTGTCACCTCAACCCGATACATAAGCTGCTTTCAATGATACTTTGCTGATGGTATCTTGAGCCAAAGTAGTGACAGTTGATTTTGTATTTAAGTCTGCATAACTTGTATGAAGCCCCTGTATAAGATGTGGCTTATAGGTCATTTCAGGCTCTGGCTGCAGCTCGAAGTATATTACTTTGACTCAGGGTCCAGCTTATAATTGGGAGTACCATACTATAGAATAGTAGTAATCTAATATTTTTAGGCCGCTAGGTATGGTTTATATTATTTTCCAAAATAGAAAAAGGAAATGAGTAGCTGGGTGATTTCTTTTTTTTTTCTATGGGGACATTTTATGATAGGATCATATATTTCAAGCAAATATAGCTTACTAATATTTGAATCTCATTGGATCTACATTTATATTATACACATGTACATGAACTTGGCTATCATATGGTCCTTGGAATGTGGTTGGCTTACAAACAATACACTCATGAGTGAGTGAGTAATGGTTGTTTAACGCCAAGCCGACAGCTAAGGTCATATTCATGGCGGAAAAAGTACATTAGACATCACATCACAAAGGAATACATGTGCCTGTGCCCGTGCATATGGACACCAGACATATGTAAGAAAGAGGGGACAGGAAAGAGGAGATTCAAGGAACGAGTATGTGCCAGTGCCCGCGCATATGGACACCACCCACACTCAGAGAGGATAGAAAAGCAAGACATAGACCCCTTTTAAAGATGGCCTGGGGCTGGGGAGGCCCGATACACTCATGATGTCTCTTGCCCAGCAAAAGACATCTTTAGTAAGAAGCCCCTGTGATCACTAGAATACCTGGCAGATATCTTTTCATTTCTGGAGCATCTGTGTGTCAGTTGGTAGGCTACTTGCTATGCAAAAGCTAGTACTTTCTAAACAATAACCAACTGCACAATTTTTAAATATAATTATTTCCTATTTTGGGGGGTATTTTGAGGTATAATTGTTTTCAAATACATTGAGTCCATGGATGCTTAGTTCTCATCAAATCCAAATGTCTTTTTATGAATATATGTCTCAATATAGTTTGCTAAGTAAATTTGTTGTTGCTAGGCAATCAGCTCTAGGAGTAAAGTGAAAGCCGCAGATGTTTTTGAGGATATAAGGCACACTACAATTATCCATTAAATAATATTTTTCCAATAGAAGATAATGCTGAAATTGCATGTTTTCATTATGCTTGCTATATCATTTTTTTTCTACATTCCCTGATTAGCACACTGTGTTTTGGTGCAATATTACATTTTCTACAATGGCATGGACCCTCTCAATACCAAAATGAGAAGCAATAGTCATGATCTCCATTCTGTAAGTCATTCCAAGGAAAGGTATTTCTTTGTCTCAGGAAAGGGTCCGTTGCTAGCTAAAATCATCTGTTGCTAGGTAACTGCTTGTCCTAGCAACAAATGGTTGGCTGCAATGTGATCGTTGGGTCCAATTTAGGGGGGGTAGGTACCATTAGAATTGTTGTAAGATGAATATTAGTGCCAGAACAGGTAGACCAATGTGTATTTTAGCTCTTAAAAACGAGGCTAAAATTTCAAGAGAGGGTTGTAAAGAATTGCAGATTTCTCAGTGACTGCACGAGCTTTCATTGGTCAAACATTACTTTTCCATACCCAGAGACAGTGGACAACATAAAAAAACAACTTATAGCTATCAGTAATCTTACGAATTAAATGACCCCAGAGGGCCCCGTGTGCTGCTCCTCTATTCGTAGCTTATAGCAATATTATATAGTAGGGAATTGGAACCTTATCAGGACTAAGGCGCGGCTTATAGCAGGATGATGCCTTTTAAATCATAACCAGGGGTCTTGGTGGAGAACCAAATATGCAGGCTGGATGGGAGTAGCACCAGACAGCTTAACCCTTACCCGGCAGCATGTGGGCTGAGGGCTAACGGGGCTTGGGCACCCTTGGCCAGCGGCTATTGATACCAGCTCATCTCGGTGGGGTGTAATGTTGTGTTACATATGTATATTATTGTGTATGACCATATGTATATGTTCTAGTAGTACCAGTCATTATGTGTTATGTATGGGAAGTCTAGCTCAAATGATATGGTGATGGATCGCCCATCTTAAACCAAACACCAAGTCAGCCATATAGTAGTCACTGGTTTTATTAGGTACATACAGTTATCCACAGTTACTGCAAGATTACCTCATTCCAAGCTCAGTCTCCATAGTGATATATTTTGCACACATATACAATCCTAGTGCATAGACATGTTGCTGGCTGGCTACAGTCCCATATAATACAGTTAGTCTTCCAAGAGTACATGTGAATGCATGTAAAGAGTCCCTGTGCTTAAGACCTGCACGTAATAATTCCCTCGGAGACTCCAGGAGCACCTGTCTACCCATCGACGGCCAACATGATACTAACCTCTCCCTGCCTGTGCATCTACCAGTATCTCCTCTTACTCCTACTCCAAAGCCCAAGAGTACATTTGAATGCATGTAAAGAGTCCCTGTGCTTAAGACCTGCACGTAATAATTCCCTCGGAGACTCCAGGAGCACCTGTCTACCCATCGACGGCCAACATGATACTAACCTCTCCCTGCCTGTGCATCTACCAGTATCTCCTCTTACTCCTACTCCAAAGCTCATACCTATGTTTACTCATTGCAGGTGTACCTGTACGCCGCAGCCACGTCATCACATGCTAATGTATCTGCTCAGCTTAAACCGATCCAGGACTCATCTTTATACCAGCCATGTTTCTCCATTATATACAGATGTCTACGTTAATAAATATGCATTCATTATAATACTATAATATACCTGTTCATTCTTATTTATCACACTTATTGTTGACAAGACATCGGGCCTGGGGCTTGGGGTGCTTGGCGTGACCGCAGACAGCCCGAGGAAAAAGCGGCCACCGTGGTCAGCTGCAAGATAAGATAAGTCTTCAACTTGACCTGAAATGGGCTGAACATAACCAGGAACCGCACACATAGGTGTCACACCTACTTACCAGACCTGGATCGGGAATCCCAGCACCCCACCGCCTCGAAGACCGTTATGAGGCCCGGGTCATGGTACCGATCCATGGAAACCTAGATATGTGAAATGATGGAACCCTATTTGGGGATTAGAGGTGCTATGAAACGCCTGTTCACAGGAAAGATGGGGACATAGTGCCTCAGCTCAGTCAAGGTGAGCGTGTGTGTTGCTGCCTCAAAGCGGCTACCACCCTTAAGACTGCATTAGGCAGACCCCTATTTCAGCCCCTAGTAGAGACCCACGTAATCTCCTGTAAACACACTGGTGTAAAGCTAGGTATAACCATAGTGGGAATGGGGCAGGTGTTGGCCGAGGGCCGGCCAATATTAGCTAATGATGCTACCGTGCATATACAGCACAGGTACCAAGTCAGCAAATCAATATCAACTACCTTTGACTCTATCTGCTTGTACATAGCCCTAGGTCAATAGTACTTTCCATGCTGAACGTTCTGATTAAAAAGATACAACTACCGTATACTGCTAAAGTTTGTGTTATTATCAAACGACCTATTGAAATAAACTATCTATAATGGTCTGAGACTGTAAGTACGCACAAGGAGAGGAAGTAAGGCAGTACGCCATATAGGGTTAACCTGGGGTACATTTCCAACCAATCAGATAGTTCTCTTCATTCACTGCAGAATGTTCTAGGTATATTATGTTACAACTGGTACCATCATGCGGGCTGTTATCAGTGCTTATCTCGCCAAGTCCCAGATCAAGCAATTGTCGACCCACTAAACTTCCATACTGAGGCCTATAGATTCTAACATAGGCAGAGTACCATGCCACTCCTTGCAAGCTGCTGTGGTAAGTGGCCGATGGACGGCAGTGCTCAATGTACGCTGGACGCCCACCAAGTCATAATGTGAGCGCTGCTGGCACGAAAGGCCACATGGAGACATGTATTACCTGTAGTAGATAAAACCAAACGTCCCACGGTCAGCTGTCTATCAGTCCTACTATCAGCCAACGAGCCTGTGTGGGGCATTATAGCCTCCTTGTAACAAGTAATCTATCTCAGCTGTGGCAACCTACCTGGAGGCTAACAGTACAGATGCAGTAGTAGACATCAGTTGTGGTACTGCAGCCACAGAGACAGTAGACATTAGTTGTGGTACTGCAGCCACAGAGACAGTAGACATTAGTTGTGGTACTGCAGCCACAGAGACAGTAGACATTAGTTGTGGTACTGCAGCCACAGAGGCAGTAAACATCAGTTGAGGTACTGCAGCCACAGAGGCTGTAAACATCAGTTGTTGTACTGCAGCCACAGAGACAGTAAACATCAGTTGTGGTACTGCAGCCACAGAGAAAGTAAACATCAGTTGTGGCACTGTAGCCACTAATGCTGTAGACATCGGATGTGGTACTGCAGCCACAGAGGCAGTAAACATCAGTTGTGGCACTGTAGCCATTAAAGCTGTAGACATCGGTTGTGGTACTGCAGCCACAGAGGCAGTAAACATCAGTTGTGGCACTGTAGCCAGTAACGCTGTAGACATCGGTTGTGGTACTGCAGCCACAGAGGCAGTAAATATCAGTTTTGGTACTGCAGCCACAGAGACTGTAAACAACAATTGTGGCACTGCAGCCACAAATGCTGTAGACATCAGTTGTGGTACTGCAGCCACAGAGGCAGTAAACATCAGTTGTGGCACTGCAGCCACAGAGGCAGTAAACATCAGTTGTGGTACTGCAGCCACAGAGACAGTAAACATCAGTTGAGGTACTGCAGCCACAGAGGCAGTAAACATCAGTTGTGGTACTACAGCCACAAACGCTGTAGATATCAGTTGTGGTACTGCAGCCACAGAGGCAGTAAACATCAGTTGTGGCACTGCAGCCACAGAGGCAGTAAACATCAGTTGTGGTAGTGCAGCCACAAACACTGTAGACATCAGTTGTGGTACTGCAGCCACAGAGAGAGTAACCATCAGTTGGGGTACTGCAGCCACAGAGGCAGTAAACATCAGTTGTGGCACTGCAGCCACAAACGCTGTAGACATTAGTTGTGGTACTGCAGCCACAGAGGCAGTAAACATCAGTTGTGGCACTGCAGCCACAAACGCTGTAGACATTAGTTGTGGTACTGCAGCCACAGATGCAGTAAACATCAGTTGTGGTACTGCAGCCACAGAGGCAGTAAACATCAGTTGTGGCACTGCAGCCACAACCGCTGTAGACATTAGTTGTGGTACTGCAGCCACAGAGGCAGTAAACATTAGTTGTGGCACTGCAGCCACAACCGCTGTAGACATTAGTTGTGGTACTGCAGCCACAGAGGCAGTAAACATTAGTTGTGGCAATGCAGCCACAGAGGCAATATACATTAGCTCTGGTATTACAGTTATAATGGCAGTAGGTCTCAGGTGTGGCACCACCTCATACTGGCCAGGAGTACTGCTCACTGCCCCTACCTACTGCATTCACAGGTACAGAAGACTGTGCTACCCAATACTGCAGCCACAAACATATCAGGTGTGTTTCCAACCTACTGCTGAGATCCGCTGGTGTACATACCAATTAAATTTTACTTGTATGGCTATAAAAAGCTTCCCGGATGTGCAACATTTCTCAGGAATATAATAATGGACCTTGAGTCCCAAAAGAAAAAGATATAGAGACGCACGTCAGTTTCCATACTCTGAAATCCCATGGTTTATATTTTGACTTATAAGGGTAGTAGGTACCCTCCTACTGCAAGTCCCAGCAATGCATGGTATACATCTATGGTGTGTACCTACGCAACTATAGAGAGAGAATGTACATGCAGTAAGCACAGCTAGGATTGCACCCCCACCCCCGCAAGGAGTGGGGAGGTGCAGCTTTCCCAATGACATATACTCTCCCTATAGCGGTGGACTCAGGCTATATATGTGTGGGTATCATAGGGTGTGTTCACCGGGTCCAGGGAGGGATGGGAAAGAGTGTAGAAGGTAGTCGGAGGAGGAGGATGAGGAGGCAGTAGCAACTACAGATCGATACTGCAGAGCACTGTCAGCCAACTGACACATTTCTACAAGCGCCGTTTGATACAGGGTATTGATTGGTGGAGGGGAATATGAGGCCACCCCACGTTAAGCTATCATACAGCCGGTCGGCCCTGTGCCCCCGTCAACACTAGAGGAGGCCTGCAGCCGTGTGTATACACGCCTCCTCCTCTGTTGTTGCTGCCCAGTTTGAACAGGGCCTAAGGAGGGACTTATCGGTAGCCACCCCTTGTCCTGAATACAGCATCTCTCAGTCAATGGCAAAATGACCCCAAATTAAACTCTGTGTAGGTGTAGACCTTCAGCTAGATGTGCAATGGGGTCAATGTGTAGAAGAACCCTGTCTGTGGTACTCGCCCATTCTTTTAATTTGATTATAGGCAAAAATATTGAAAATTCATCTTCAGGTCTCAAGCAATTTCAACCAATTTTCAATCAGGCTATATAGAGGAGACAGCTAAATGTCAATTCTAAACTAGGGTAGATTAACCTAAAGACGACCGTTCCTGTGCAGGTTTTCAATAAGGGAAATGTAGTAGCTAATATATTTGAGTCTAATAGGTCCTTAGGGTTCCCCAAGGTACTAAGTGAAAGACGATTATTTGGGCCTTTGGACCAATTACCTTTCTCAAATCCATGTGTAAGGTTTATCTATTGTTTTTCATCATTTCTAAGACTATCTAAGTTAGTCAATTTTCACCTTGAGCTGACCACCTTGCACCTTGAGCTGACCACCTGATAACTATTATTTCAATGGGGCTATGTTCATTAAACTATCATTTGAAAAAAAAGAGAATAAGTGTCTTCTATAGATATGCAGTAAAATGGTGTAATTAAAACTATTGCATCATAAGAAAATGTATGTTTTTATAGTGACTCAATTAGAATGGAAATTGGAGGCAATTTTATGGCCATGGATATTGTAAATCTCATCAAAATAGAGGTGGTATTTCCAACCCTGCATTATAGAGGCTCTGTTTTTAATGTACTTTACTAGACCTTCAATATGGACTATAATAATCCATTCCTTACCTTTATCATCACACTCTCAGTATCGAATACTTCCTCTACATAGTAATAACCATAGCATTACAGTAAAGAGTAAAATGTATGCATCAGAGCATAATCCAGTGAAGATTTCTATCCCAAACTATTCTGGCCATGAATCTTGTGATGTAACCCTACATAATCAATGGTTTCTATTCAATTAAATGCCCAAATAGGTGTATAAGGAGTGGTTGACTCAAGGTGAAATGGTGGTCATCTCAAGGTAAAATTGGTATGTTCTAGGAAATAAGTCATGTACAGAAAGTATTTAACATTTCTGCAATTTTCCTTATGCTATCATTTAGCAAAGATATTTATCTATGCCTAGAGTCAAAATGTTTTATATGTGAGCACTTGTCATCTTCAAATTATCAAACTAAAGTTGGAGAATTCTGATGAAATGACCAGCTGGTCATGGTAAAAACAATTCAAACATAGGAAATTTAGTGTATTATCATGCAGTGACAATCACTTTATATAGTCTAGGACATCATTCTATTTCAATAATATTAGGGTTTAAGACCAATGCACTACATGTGAAAGTGAGAAAAACAAGTGACAGGTGGTTGACTCTAGGTATGTGGTCGTCTTCAGGTTAATCTACCCTAAGGCAATTCGCTTTCTGATTATTTTACTAAAACAATACTTCTTACATAAATTCAGAACATGCTAACATATAGTCTGAAATGTGTCTTGCAGCCATGGGGCATCCAGAGCATCCACTGTACTTGAGAACTAAACGCTCCGAATGAGATAATAATCAAGTGGCTGATTAAGCAATAATTGATATTTCCTCTTCATTGAAGGGTATTGGTGGAACTACCACGGTATTACTGAAGTATCACTGACAACTCCAAATGTATTGCTGTCATGATATCGTCAACTTTGTCCTCAGTTCTACTTAACATTCATTCTATTCTTTATTCGATTTTTGGGTAATATTTTTGTCCTCCTTGTTTATAGCACAATATACATGTAGTTGTAGAAGTAGAGTAGAGTGAATCTTAGAACCTACAATGCAACATAATAAACGCAATAACTCTATATCTGTATAGTGGTTGTTTGAAATGACCAGTCCAAGGACGACATCCATTAGGATGTACCGTGTCTAGTGGTGTTACCTCTGGTAGGTTAACTGGAGCTGGCAGCAATGGCCGCCTCAGATGAAGCCATGGGTGAAGCCGCCTTGTGAATGGGCACCATTTGCTGTCGGTGCTGGTTAGCGCCAAGTGTGTCAAAATGTCATGACCCATGGGAACACGCAACCGCCACTCCCCACTCCACCTTCTGTCCATTAGCCAGCTGCGGATGGGTTAAAACCATGTACCAGCCCTCTTAGTCCTGTAGGGCCACCCTCGAAACACACGTGGGATAACAGGAAATCATATGATATATAGACGCTACACCGGTTACCAAATCTCGGCCATATCTCGTACATCCACGCACTACTTAAGGGGTGCATCCACTGCGACGGATGGACCATCCGTCTCCCTTCATTCGTATTTTTCTCCATAGAAATCAATGATAAATGGTACGGATGAAACCGACAGATGGTCCATCCGTCGGCAGTGGACGCACCCCTCTAGTCAGATCCCATACTTTTCCCCCTCTCTGTGATGTTTACTTCTATGGCCTCTGACAAGGTACCCATAGATTTCATAGATGCCATGGTATGATGGCATGTAGAAGATGAGAACCTTGCACATGCACCACACAGGCCTAACATATTTTGAGAATGACCTGTAATAAGGTCAACTTAAGGTACCAACACGCCTACTGATCAAATTAGGGGCGACTTATTCAATATGTTTTGATTAAGTACAAGCCAAAACTTTACTGTCCTGATTATGGTTAAAATCAGGAAGGAAACAAACATGGGTTTGTGTTCTGATATCATACTGACAGACAATGTGGGGTGGGAGTAAAAAGGAGTGTAAGGACAGATTGGCGGCTGTGATCGGTAGGGGAGTACGTGTGCGGTGGGCCCAGCTAAGGAGCACCAAGAGGCACTCGTGTTTGGGGAAGCCTAATATGTTGAGAGAGGAAGCAAACAGCCGCGCCCATCTGTGCCGCCTTACTCTGCGCACCAAAGTCTAACGCCTCAACAAGCTATGGTACTGCCACTGCCGCCTCAGGAACACTGGCTTTTGGGTGAGGGCTTGGGGGGGGGGGGGTTGCGTGGGAGGATGACGGAGGGATAAGAAGCTATGGTGTGCGCCTGTCTTTGTATGGATTCAGACGGGATTATGAGATTCCTGTGCAGGAGTACTGTACCAAAGGAAGGATGACATGTACAAACAAATTGATGGATACAAAGGAAGTTGCTCAGACAGATGCACTCGTCATATATCAAACGCTACATTTGCGTACTAAAATGTCTGATATTGTACTACAGGGTCCGATTTTCTCATATTTGTTGTATATATGAACTAGATTGGAGAACACAACAATGGAACTGATACAAGGTAAGATTTGGCTTACACAATTTCACAGAGGAATGTGTCAGTGCCCGCACATATGTGCACCACACACATCCGAGGGGATAGGAAAGAGGAGGAATATACCCTTTAAGTGGGCTAGGGAAGCCCGAATCTGAGCACGGCTGTACTACACCAAACGTGTTGGGGAACACTAGCAGCTTAACAGACACCTGTTAGCAGGCTAGACTCTTTTACGTCAGTGCACTGCGTCTACTTATAGCACAGTGTTTGTACTACCTGTACCTGGTAGGTGCATAAGGATAGAACAGTGTTTGTACTACCTGTACCTGGTAGGTGCATAAGGATAGAACAGTGTTTGTACTACCTGTACCTGCTACTACAAACCATCATGCCCTTTTGATGTAAAAACAAAGTACAGACGGCACGGGGCCATGTAGCCTGATCGTAGATTGTGTGTAGAACAGGATGTTAATCCTATGGTCTGTTCACCGCATTAAAACATCCGCAAAGTCACCGTCTATTAACCACATTAAATTCCTGGCCTGATATCTGGATTGACAGGTTTTCACTGTTCTATAGATCTTTGGGGGCGGGGACTGTTGAATAATCTATAATGCAATAATCATACCATCAAAAGTCGTTTTTATAATATCAATCAAGACGATAATGTCCTATTGCCTACCTTTTTTTATCTGGCCCCTTACCATCTGCAGTCATTCGATGTTTCAGAAAGCTGGAGTAATCTTTCTAGGAACACACAGGCGTTAAACTCACGACCATCATGTTGAAACATGTCCCACGCCCATGATTAACATGCTCACCACCATTATGTTGGGACATGCCACAGTCTTCTGCATTTTGATACCAAATACCTTTTGACACCAAATACAGCTTACGAGGGCTTCATCAATATCAATCAGTAGTTTAAGCAGAAGACTACTGAGGGCTGAGGATAGGGTAGTAGTATAAGACATGTGGGTAGGGGTAGTAGTATAGGACATGTGGGTTGGGGTAGGGGTAGTAGTATAAGACATGGGGGTAAGGGTAGTAGTATAAGACATGGGGGTAGGGGTAGTAGTATAGGACATGTGGGTTGGGGTAGTAGTATAGGACATGTGGGTTGGGGTAGTAGTATAGGACATGTGGATTGGGGTAGGGGTAGTGGTATATGGCACAGGGGTATGAGTAGTAGTATAGGACATGGGGTAGGGGCAGGATAGTAGTATAGGACATAGTGGTAGGGGCAGGGTAGTAGTATAGGACATGGGGGTAGGGGCAGGGTAGTAGTATAGGATATGGCAGTAGGGGCAGGGTAATAGTATAGGACATGTGTGTAGGGGCAGGGTAGTAATAGAGGACATGGGGGTAGGGGCAGGGTAGTAGTATAGGACATGGGGTAGGGACAGGGTATTAGATTAAGACATGGGGGATTGAGGCAGGGTAGTAGTACATGGCATGGGGGTTAGGGTAGGGGTAATAGTATAGGACATGGGGGTAGGGGCAGGGTAGTAGTATAGGACTTGGTGGTTAGGGTTGGGGTAATAGTATAGGACATGGGGGTAGGGACAGGGTAGTAGTATAGGACTTGGTGGTTAGGGTTGGGGTAATAGTATAAGACATGGGGGTAGGGGCAGGGTAGTAGTATAGGACTTGGTGGTTAGGGTTGGGGTTTTAGTATAGGACATTGGGGTAGGGGTAGGGTAGTAGTACATGGCATGGGGGTTAGGGTAGGGGTAATAGTATAGGACATGGGGCTAGGGGCAGGGTAGTAGTATAGGTCATGGGGGTAGGGGCAAGGTAGTAGTATAGGACATGGGGGTTGGGGCAGGGTAGTCGTACATGGCATGGGGGTTAGGGTAGGGGTAATAGTATAGGACATGGGTAGTAGTATAGGACATGGGGTGGGGGCAGGTAGTAGTTCATGGCATGGGGGTTAGGGTAGGGGTAATAGTATAGGACATGGGTTGGACATGGGTAGTAGTATAGGAGATGGGGGTAGGGGCAGGGTAGTAGTACATGACATGGGGGTAGGGGCAGGGTAGTAGTACATGACATGGGGGTTAGGGTAGGGGTAGTAGTATAGGACATGGGGCAGGGTAGTAGTATAGGACATGGGGGTAGGGGCAGGGTAGTAGTACATGACATGGGGGTTAGGGTAGGGGTAGTAGTATAGGACATGGGGCAGGGTAGTAGTATAGAACATGGTGGTAGGGGCAGGGTAGTAGTATAGGACATGGTGGTAGGGGCAGGTTAGTAGTATAGGACATGGGGGTTAGGGTAGGGGTAGTAGTATAGGACATGGGTAGTAGTATAGGACATGGGGGTAGGGGCAGGGTAGTAGTACGTGGCATGGGGGTTAGGGTAGGGGTAATAGTATAGGACATGGGTCGGACATGGGTAGTAGTATAGGACATAGGGTAGGGACAGGGTATTAGATTATGACATGGGGGATTAAGGCAGGGTATTAGTACATGGAATGGGGGTTAGGGTAGGGGTAGTAGTATAGGACATGGGTAGTAGTATAGGACATGGGGGTAGGGGCAGGGTATTAGATTATGACATGGGAGGTTGAGGCAGGGTATTAGTAATTTACTAGTCCAATGTAAACAACGTGATTATCTAAATACCTAGATACGTTGTCCCATATACATGTTTCTCAATCCTAAAAGGTATGAGTATAGGTTCCATGAACTGTTGCACTCTCTACTACTTGTGGGGCCATATGTTGGGTCCTAGTGTGCCCCATTTAGGAGAAACGTTTTAAATGTGAATTTGCCCCAAACCTTACCCTACTGTGTTTCAAGGGTATTATGTTATTCATAAGCATACTGTGGTTCAAATACGCACAGCTGGGTGATGGGACACAGATCTATGTGGTGTAACTTGTCTATACACCATAATACAACCATTCGGGAGGCCTATATCACGTACATTGTGGTGCATTCTTCTCGCTATTTCATGAAATAGCTGTAACCTCCCCTTACCCCATCCATGGTTTTGCATTGCATTCTATCATGAATGGAGATAGTATATATGCCAGGTGTAGTTTCACTGTAAAACTGAAAAGGTTAAATGAGTCCATTTTATACCTGTACATTCGTATATCATAAGTACACATGTGTAGATAAAAGAGTGAAGGGGTGGTATCTCTATTGTTGGTGCATTAGTAAGGGTCGATGTAGATATATCTGTGATGGAGAGGGGTGTGCGCCTTTTCTTCTGTATAGATGGGATCCTGAGTACATTCCTTCTGCTGTAGATGAGTTGATCATTGGTGGGTGTGTACAGTATGTACAGTGTGTACTGTGCTTCATAGAAGGGTTGGTGAGGGGTGAGTGTATACAGCTGTTTAGGTGAACTGGTGGGGATGGGTGGGTAGTTAGGATAGTATTGGGTGGTTGTGTACAACTGTGAAGATGAGCTGGTGGAGGCGATGGATTGCTAAGGGGTTCGGTAAGGTTCTGTGCATAGGTGTTGAACACCTTAGAGTTTCCTAAGACAGCAGTCGCTTTCCCAGATTCTTCCCAGCTTTACTCCAGTAGGCCCAGAGGACCCTGGTGGCCCTCGCCGACTCCCCCAGGGACCAGTGGCTATTTCCATTGGCTGCTGCCTCAGGAGAGTAATACACTGTAGCAGGGTCACCTCCACGAGTCTCTCTGGGGATTGGGGGGGGGGTGTCCTTTGAAGTCGAACCGGTCTAATTCTACTTGTCTGGGAAAACAGCAACAGCACATTCCAGACTAGCCTCTACCTGGCACGAAAGGTAGGTATAAGAAAGGGTCTTGGCTTGCCTTCTTTCATACAAGTTTTGAATGAACTGCACTCATTGGAAGTAAAAATGAGAATAAATATCTTTTTAATATCTTTTCACATACCATACCATTGGGTAATGTATTATAAAGAGTTTAGAACTTCTAACTTCTAATAGAAGTTCTCAGAAGGATTCACACTGATCGCTTGATGTGGGAGGTAACGTATAGAACATCTTAAACTACTAACTATGGAAACATTCTGGTGTATAACCAGTATCTTAAGGTGGCTGGCGGGGATTGACTAAAATTAATTAGATTTTCGCCATATTCACACCAGAATCCTATTTGTTCTTTTCATATGTGCAAAAGTAGTAGAGGGTCTCATGCATATTTTTGAGATACAGAAGAGTCAACCCTATATAGGATCATATAGTGATTTGTCACATAGATCCCCAGATTCATATCCAAAAGTAATTTTTTTTCCATACCTCCTTCAGCACTTAGATTTTCAGCATATATTTTTAGTAGATCTATACAATATTAACATAGGGTCCCAGGCATATTTCTAATGTTTTGGATGATTGAAATAATAAATGTACGGATTTTGTTAGAATAGTGACATCTAGTTTATATTGTCTTTTCTAGGTGGTCAAATATAGCAGCCCCCATGGCTCATGCGTAATGTCTCTGCCTTACTCACAGAAGTCCAGGGTTTAAATCCATGCCAGGCCTTCCTGTATTTTGCACATTTCGTTTATCCATAATGCCAATGTAACACAGAGAATCCTGGTGTCCAAATGCTGAACTAACAATCCCCGCCAGCCACCTTAAAGAATCCTAGCATGGCACTCGTAGTTTAGATTTTAGATAATTCTGTTTGATAGCTTAAATATCCAAATAACTACTCCCGTTATTTATTTAACATATGTTTATATATAAATGCACAGAAGATAATCTATTTAAAGTATTTGAAAACAACCTGTGTACCTCGTTCGCATTTTGGATAGCTTTATTTGACATCTCTATCACCGTGTGGGATACCAACAATTCGTAAACCTAGCAACTGTGTGACACCGTGCTATATAAAAAATGATGGCTAAGTCATACGATCGTACAGAAATTAGGATTTTCAATAATGTAATTCATCGCCTAACATGGACTTGAAGTGTGGATATATAAATTTCCCATCTATCAGTGAGCCCTGACCACCCAGGGGTCCACCCAAGACCGCAATGACGTGCGGCCGTCCGCCTACCATATTACACATAGACATATGATTGGTACAGGGTGACTTATGGCGTTCACCGTTAGGCTGGGTGTAGGCCAACTTTCCACTTTGCATCAGTATCCACCTTGCTTCAGTAAAATATCTGGTATTATAAGTAGTGGGCCCCATATTATGCATAGCCATTGTTTGGTCTGGTCCTAGCGTGATAGGCACTGATAACAGTGGCAGGACGGGCACTATTCCCAAGGGTCCTTGAGTCCCTGGGTAAAGCGCCTGGCAAGTACTCACATAGTGGAGGTACGGGGCACCAGTAGGTCTTCAGCTGAGAAGGGTACGTGTTGACCCTAAAAAAATCTGCACTAAATCATTTTAATGGACCAAAATGAATTCGCTCGATGATTTTAGGACTGCTCTAGAGGTTCAAATTTCTGGACATCTCACAGTATCAAACTCGTTATCGAGATCATAGACACAAACGGGACAACACAAAGTTTGGTAAGGGTGCGGTCAATAGCCTAGTAGTAATTTGGTTTTTAACATCCCCTCCCCGCTCAAGGGTGTGATAGACAGTCTTTGCAGACTCGTCGGACATCGGCTATAGCCGTCTAAATGGCTCCCGGGCCGGCAGAAATTGTCAGACTGTCAGACCAAATGTTTGGCTGTCATTCCCGGACCTTGGGCTACATGCCATTTTTACGGCATTCAAATCAGACCATTATTAAGGTTTCTACAGTGTAAAACATAAAGCATTAACATATCATTATTTTTTTCTCAGAACTTCATGTACCCTTATGGATTTCATGATGAAAATAGAATGTATATTCTTGCTTTATGATATTTCTTTATTCGGTCCTGCAAAAGTTGAACTGGGCCAGCAGAATTAGAAATCTGCAGGACCGAATGTCCTGCATGGTGAAAAACTTTTCGCAAAGACTGGATAGACTGTGCGGTTCTGCCTGCACACCATTAAGGTTACATGTGTTGGCTGTGATGATGCATGTCTCCACCTCTCTGTCCATTTACGCCATAATAGGGCGGTGGTGAGAGATCAATGTAAACCTATGTGTGGGGCCAGTGAGGACGCCGTAAACCATCGCCGTCCACCACCAGGAAACAGCAGGCCACGCACACTGCGTGCACCCGCCTCAAAAACCAACACACACTTGATCCCGGTCATTTTTCTTGTTACTAATGGACGCGGCGTGACACCAAAATGGCAAGGTAAAAAGCAACAGCTATAGGGCTGCGTCCACTGCGACGGATTGACCATCCGTCGCCCTTCATCCGTGTTTTGCTCCATAGAAAACAATGATAAAATCGACGGATGAAACCGACGGATGGTCCATCCGTCGGCAGTGGATGCACCCCTTATGCTAGGTGTTTGGAGCAACGGTCTTAAATAGATGTGTGCCTGAGCACAGTTCTCCATTAGATTCATGTTCATAATGTAAGTACTACTTGTTCACGATAAGACCAGTGGACAGTACAGAAAATAATTGTAATTTATCGCATTATGACCTATATAACTACTCAGAATCTGATAACATTGAACTTAAGTGCATTGTCCAAAGAGTTGACTCAGCGTTCATACCTACGTTAAGTTCTACCATATATGTGTGGGCGTAATGTATTCCTGGTGGGTACAGATCCACATTGAGGGATGGGTAATCACCGTTGAATTGATTGACGTGGCCTCTAGTATGCGGGGACAAGCTGCAGCCTGGTCGTCTTCATCTTATACATCGCTTTCATAAAGGAGTGGTAGGGAATTCTCACGCGCATTATATATATGTCAATGAAATACAGATTTCACATATTTCCTTTAAAGATCGCTGCTTTCTGTAATAAAAGCCATTGTATTCCACGATACATTACGTGCTTACGGATCTAACAGATATAAATAAATCTGTGCGCATAAGATTGACGTGTGCCTTATCTCCGAGCTAAAAGACATTGGATCTCTTGAAAAGAAATTAAATGTGATGTGCAAAAAATGAATTTACAACATCGTTTAAATATAGTTGTCGTTCGATCATACATCTTTCAGCATGTTCATTTTGTGTGAGGTTCTCCCTGACCACGCCCGTTAGCCCACCCACACAGGTGGGACAGTGCGCTATTACGGCATGCAGTGGTTCTCAATAAGTCACACGGCCCCTACTGCTAGATAAATGAAAAGAGAACCAACTAAATAGTCTCTCTCGTTAGGTCTGCTCAGAGTAATAGTAGATCCCTGTCTGTGCTAAACGTGATATTCTGGAAAGGAAATATACGTACAGTTCTTCAACTGGCACACGTGAGGTTAGTTAGACAGAGGAGGAATGGTGTGAGTCTAGTTACACACACAGTGGTCATGAACACTTACCTCCGGCCTTATCTCACACATTATAGCCTGCAATCAGATGTAGTACACACGTATCAACAGGGCTCACTACATGGGAATCATAGACAACCAGAAACACAAGCCACCACACATTATAACATACAAGTTCATGAAAGCCTTTCAACAAAGAGTGTTTCTCCAAAAACAAGTATATTGGCCTTCATAACTTTATAACGTGGGACATATCAGATATGGCTCGAGTGCTGAGTAGACATAGGTATCAATTTTACTTCAGGTTATTCAATGATCATTACCAAATGATTTCGCATTTTGATGACACTGGAGGTTAAGAATAGTTTCTCTCCCTCTGTGAGTAATTGACTGGCCTTCTTACATTATTACCTCCCTTCTCACTCCCTGGGAATTGACTCTTTGATGGTACGTACGGAATGTGAAACTAAAATCCCCCCTCAGCTTCACTTTTACATTATATATATATATATATATATATATATATATATATATATATATATATATATATATATATGATGATGATGATGATTGCATGCAATATGGAAGTGAAGGAACGTAATTAGATTCAATGCTGGCACTTAACTAATACAGAACAGGTTAGACACCGACATTTCCATAGACACTGACATTTCCAGACATGAGCCAGTCTAGCCAGGAGTATCAGAAAGCGCCAAGGTTAGGTCTTATCAATCTGGATACAGATTGATACTAGGAATTTCCCTCTGAAAATTAACATCTGGAAGCTTTTGCCCCCACCCAAGAAATCTTCCACTAGAAAACCCCATGCCCTACATGAACCCTTGGTATCAGAGGTACATGCATGAGAAATGATTATGCATAAATTTGCGGCGCTAGGTAACTAGGCAGGTAGGTTCTAGACATTCGCAGTGCCAATTCCGGTTTCACTGGTATCCATTAGAACCTGTAGAATCACTAAACTACCAGACTACCAGATAAATGATTTGAGGTTCTTAACCTTGAACCAATCGCCAACCCGATTTCTAACCCTATAATCCATTGCTCAGCTCCAGCACAAACTCTACCTAACCCTACTCCTCACCCTCACATTATCCTTTACCTATATCTACCTTTATCTCACGATTCTTGCCTCTACAGTGCCTTTTTGGTCATAACCCCTGTTCGTTATCAGGGTTTAACTGCACTCTGAGACCCTTAATTCTTCTCCAAGAAGCTGCTGGTTTCAACCTGGACATGTTAATAAATTGGAGAAGTATACAATGTCAACCTCACCATACATTTTCAGTTAACGTTCAGGGTTCTCTGGGAATCGGTCCCCGGCTACTGTGGCAAGAGACAGACTCACTGTCCACTATACCAAGCCGAACGGTACTAAAAGCCAATGTACATGAAGGATTTGAATAACTTGTCTGACATACCTGGGGCTTTGCACACCTCGTTTGCATAGAATCCAATGGTGCCATGCCGAGTTATTAACAGGGAAACATCCTGAGATATCCTATATGAACATGCCACACCTAAATTTTCCATATTGTTCAAAATAAATAAGAATCCAATGATTTTTCCATCATGAGCACGTCGCGCTCGGCCATTCCTTGCTTGACGCGTATTTGACCCAGTTCTTCAGCCGAAAGTATGTCAGGTTACATCCGGGCACCTCCCCACTTCGTCAACAAGAAGGAATGGCCATGTGGCGATGGATCGCTATGTAAATTCATTGGATTATAATTTATTTAAAAGAAAATAGAGACAAAATATAGGCGAACACCAACTAGAGATAGTATATTTGTTGGTGCTAGAAGTACAGGACTTGACATGCTTGGATTCTACCCGAAAAATGTGTGTAAAGGTGGGTTTAACCTCGGTGGGTTATTCTGCACAAACAAGCATGAGTGGCTGAATATCTATGAATTAATAGCTTATTATGTTCATATCTTATGACGAGAATATCAATTTTCTTATAGCATTCTAAGCTACAATGGATTACAGGACGTACAACAGAGAGGTAGTTATCCTGGGAATAGAATATGGAGAATTGATGTAACTCCCAGTTCCATCCTGCCGAGAATAGGTTTGTCAAATGAGACAATATTGTGCCAAGACTAAAGTATCTCATATGATAACTTTGGGCAGGATCAACACTCAGCAACTGATCATCGGGCATTCAGTCCTCCTGTATTTATCTTCCAATGGAGGTAGTAAATCAGACCTGCAGAAAGCCTATAATATGGTACTGTAGTTTGTCAGCCCTGTAGGCAGCCTCGATCATCCCGTCCCTACAGTGGGACTGGACCAATCATTATCAAATTACTGCAATACCTTCTTAAAAATGATCCAGGATCCTGTAACATTTCCCCATAAAGTAGTGGCCTCATATGGGTCGCCCATGTGGTAATGAATATTGATGAATGGAGTTTGTCCCCCTGTTGCTGCAGCTGAGGTAGCTACCAAAAGTATTTGGGAGTTTGGGCTGGGACCCTTGCATTTGAAAACCTTTGCTCTAATGAGCCAGGTTATCATTTCACCTACAGCCAAGAGAATAACATATTGCTGTAGGCATAAGGTAATGAAAATAGTATGATGGACTTTTTAACGGACCAATTTCCATCAGAATCTGTAGTACAGTGGTAGCGAGTTGGCATGACATGTGGAAGGTCCAGTGTCAATGCCTCCCCTTGGCACTTTTTTATCAACATTTTTCACCCACTACAGGTTGTGAGGAGGGGCACAACACAACTCCTGCTGAAGGCACACCATTGCAACGTAAGTGGATCCATAATGAATACCCCAACCTGTAGATGGTACATTCTGGGCACATCCGAGACTGCCCTGTACGCAGCCTACAATGGGGTACTATAGTGTGTCAGACCCATAATAAGCAGCCTACAATGGGTGTCTGTAGTGTGTGAGCCCCATAGACAGTCTACAATGGGGTACAGTAGTGTGTCAGCCCCATAGGCAACCTACAATGGGGTGTCAGCCCTATAGAAGCCTACAATGGGGTGTCAGCCCTATAGACAGCCTGCAATTGGTGTCTGCAGTGTGTGAGCCCCATAGGCAGCCTACAATGGGGTGTCAGCCCTATAGACAGCCTACAATGGGGTACTGTAGTGTGTGAGCCCCAAAGGCAGCCTACAATGGGGTGTCAGCCCTATAGAAGCCTACAATGGGGTGTCAGCCCTATAGACAGCCTGCAATTGGTGTCTGCAGTGTGTGAGCCCCATAGGCAGCCTACAATGGGGTGTCAGCCCTATAGACAGCCTACAATGGGGTACTGTAGTGTGTGAGCCCCAAAGGCAGCCTACAATGGGCTGTCAGCCCTATAGACAGCCTACACTGCAAAAATGGTGTTTAGGTTTTAAACATGTTGAGGTCTAAACATGTTTTAAATCTAAACATTTTGGTCTACCAGGTGCTCAGTGAACCATGTTTACATGTTTAGACCTTAGACAGAAAGAAAACTAGGTGTTAAGCTTTTGAACATTTGAATTTCTAGTTGTTTAGACATATAATATACACCAGGTGGCAGCAGTATGCTGATATGGACTTTCTGCAGACAGTTCACTGCATGAATAGGCATGAATAACATTGGGTCTGCAACACCCTAAATGTATTCCCAAGCCAATTCCTAAACACAATATACTCACAATCTAAGCAGAATTCTTAAAATCAGAAAAAAATATATAAACCTAAACACTTTGAAATCTAAGCACATTAGCTAAATACATCATATATCTAAACATTTTACATGTGTTTAGGAGGATATTGTGCATGATTATGTTTAGAATTGTGTTTAGGATCTAAACACCTTTTTGCAGTGTACAATGGGGTGTCAGCCCTATAGACGGAATACAATGGGTGTCTGTAGTGTGTCAGTCCCATTACAGGCAGCCTACAATGGGGTACTGTAGTGTGTCAGCCCCATATGGAGCTTACAGGCCTGTAGTGTGTTTTGAATTTTCCTGGTTGAGGTAAACTTCACTGATGAGACATTCCAGACTGGGTAACACCCACTCCCCAGGCAGCTCAAAGTGGTCACTTCTCACTTACTCATTCATATAAAACCATGATTCTACTATTATAAACCTTTTGGACAATGACATGTATGTGTAGGGTAAGACCATAGCATTTATTTGGTATAAATCCTCATGTTGTATATTGGTGGTAAATACTCATAAATTGAAGATTAGTCTGAGGAGAGCTGTTTTTCTGTGCCCTGTGAGCGCGGACTGAACACCCTACTCCCAGCTCTTAGTTGCATAGCAGTGAGGGTACTTCCTAGTTTACACCACGCATGGTTTGATTAGAATGGCTGGTTTGGTATGGTGCCGTCTTCGTGTTTATAGGTGACCAGGGAGTTAGGTGAGGCCATGCCTTAAGACAGGAGGCTGGCTGGAGTTCAGATGTTTGGGCTGCACTGTTGCTCTTTGCCAAAGGTAGGACAATGCTTGTGTAAATGGATCACTAGGGGCCGAGGTAGGGTGGAGGGGCTCGCTACAGCTCTATACCTGCTCTCCTCCTCACCCACTAGCTCCTTTCCTTAGCCTGAACTGTATCAACAGGGGATATATATATATATATATATATATATATATATATATATATATATATATACATACTAGAGGAGCAGCACACGGGGCCCTCTGGGGTCATTTAATTCATAAGATTACTGATAGCTATAAGTTGTTTTTTTATGTTGTCCACTGTCTCTGGGTATGGAAAAGTAATGTTTGACCAATGAAAGCTCGTGCAGTCACTGAGAAATCTGCAATTCTTTACAACCCTCTCTTGAAATTTTAGCCTCGTTTTTAAGAGCTAAAATACACATTGGTCTACCTGTTCTGGCACTAATATTCATCTTACAACAATTCTAATGGTACCTACCCCCCTTAAATTGGACCCAACGATCACATTGCAGCCAACCATTTGTTGCTAGGACAAGCAGTTACCTAGCAACAGTTGATTTTAGCTAGCAACGGACCCTTTCCTGAGACAAAGAAATACCTTTCCTTGGAATGACTTACAGAATGGAGATCTTGACTATTGCTTCTCATTTTGGTATTGAGAGGGTCCATGCCATTGTAGAAAATGTAATATTGTACCAAAACACAGTGTGCTAATCAGGGAATGTAGAAAAAAAATGATATAGCAAGCATAATGAAAACATGCAATTTCAGCATTATCTTCTATTGGAAAAATATTATTTAATGGATAATTGTAGTGTGCCTTATATCCTCAAAAACATCTGCGGCTTTCACTTTACTCCTAGAGCTGATTGCCTAGCAACAACAAATTTACTTAGCAAACTATATTGAGACATATATTCATAAAAAGACATTTGGATTTGATGAGAACTAAGCATCCATGGACTCAATGTATTTGAAAACAATTATACCTCAAAATACCCCCCAAAATAGGAAATAATTATATTTAAAAATTGTGCAGTTGGTTATTGTTTAGAAAGTACTAGCTTTTGCATAGCAAGTAGCCTACCAACTGACACACAGATGCTCCAGAAATGAAAAGATATCTGCCAGGTATTCTAGTGATCACAGGGGCTTCTTACTAAAGATGTCTATTGCTGGGCAAGAGACATCATGAGTGTATTGATTGTAAGCCAACCACGTTCCAAGGACCATGTGATAGCCAAGTTCATGTACATGTGTATAATATAAATGTAGATCCAATGAGATTCAAATATTAGTAAGCTATATTTGCTTGAAATATATGATCCTATCATAAAATGTCCCCATAGAAAAAAAAGAAATCACCCAGCTACTCATTTCCTTTTTCTATTTTGGAAAATAATATAAACCATACCTAGCGGCCTAAAAATATTAGATTACTACTATTCTATAGTATGGTACTCCCAATTATAAGCTGGACCCTGAGTCAAAGTAATATACTTCGAGCTGCAGCCAGAGCCTGAAATGACCTATAAGCCACATCTTATACAGGGGCTTCATACAAGTTATGCAGACTTAAATACAAAATCAACTGTCACTACTTTGGCTCAAGATACCATCAGCAAAGTATCATTGAAAGCAGCTTATGTATCGGGTTGAGGTGACAGGTCAGTCTGTGATTTATGTGCATCTCATACGAGTCTCAGAACACAGATGATATCTTAATATTTCATTGGGTGTCATTTTGTAACCTGCCATACCTTAGTAATTGCTGTTATGATAAGTGTGACATGAAGTCTATGTGCTTGATTACCCACTATCAGTGGTATCATTCCATTCCTGTCAAGGAAAAGTCAGGGAATTCTACCAACATTAACATGTCAAGTCAAGTCGCTATCAAGAGCTATATTAACCATAGATCCAATCAGCCACAAGGCATATACCAGTGTATACAAAGTCATATCAAATAAACAGACTGATTCAAATTACCTACTGATAATGATCAAAGCTCTCCCACCAAAATGGTAAGGCTAAAATTAAATATTGCCCCTATGTGCTGTTACATGCCATCATACATAACACATAATCACCATCTTGAACTCTCTCATTCTAAAGCATACAAAGAATATCCTGGGTATTCTGAGGCTTGGTAAATATCTTGCTTCCAGTATGTAGAACTACCTATTAATTAATCCTTTTGAGTGATATTTAGCAACATTATTAGAATAAATTAAGGACCACGGATTAGAATTATAGGAACTGTAACAAGAAGGGACTCCTTATGTACCTAATACTACCATAGAATCATGTGTAAATAGCATGACTTCTACATGAATCCAACCCTTGTCTTGTCATATACAATGTAGGATGCCCCTATACCTCGTAGCCTTAGCCTCAAGTCAATTACCTTAGGCCAATGCTTAGAGTATTGGTCTGTGACTTTGGGTGTGTGTAGAGGGTGATGAAATTACCTCCTTATGGTCATTAAATGCCTTCATATGTCATTCTTCTCCAATGAAATGCTAGTCAGTCCTTTAGCAAATGCTACATCAATGTATCATGTCAACCCTTCCAAGTATCTCAGTACCAACTGAGAAGGTGGAGTGTAAAAATGAATGTTCAAATGCAAAAGCCTATCATGAATGTACATGTGGCAATGCCCTGAAATGTGTAGGCTATAGTAGTTCCATTACTTCACTTTGAACATATCTGGATAGAATGTTAATTGTTATATGGATGTTTTCCATCATCTAGATGATGATCACTGGTGACAGACAGATGGTCTATGTCTTTTTAACTCTTTCCAGCCAGCTAGTGCATTAATGCACTACCAGGTCAAATATGGCTAGTACATTAATGCACTATGAGGAGAGCATTTAAAGTAACTAATAACATTATTCTGGGCCCCATCAATAATTATTTTCAATAAGTAATGCCAGGTATCATGGTATCATATGAAAGGAAACTACATACAGATTACAAATCAGTCATTTTTGTATACATTTCACAAACATTGGTTCTATTCCTGAGGTCACCTTTACACCATATATCAATATATATTTGCCCGGGACCTCAATCTGCTGTATTTTAGGGACTTTTAACAATGATAGAGCTGGCTGGAAAGAGTTAAGAACATATCTATGGCCTAAAATAAAGTCCTAGCTAATGTCTTGTAACATGACCTTCCAGCAAGGAGAATGGTCACAGGTAGGGTCTTTTGGTTAGTTTGCTAGGCACTTACTGTTTGTTGGATCATATGGCTGGTACTTCCCAGCAAATTGGAGTCAGTGTGAGTCATAATGAGCTGCTATGTGTGAGCAGCTTTCGGGTTATAACACCAGTGCATCAGCTCGTGTCACAAGGTGTCAATACTCCCACTGTTTGACTCATTATGACACTTAGTGACTCATCTCCACAAGACATAATGTGGCACAAGTGTGAGCATGTGTCAGTCTGTGTCAGTAGTCACACAGTGTGACACATGGTGACTCATTTCCTAACCCATTTGAGCTAACATCGCGTCAGTATGTGCCAGTATGGGTGAGTAGTCACAGGGAGTGACGCATAGTGACTCATTTCCTTAATTGCCTGAGGTGACACTGAGTGAGCATGAGCCAGTCTGTGTGAGTAGTCACACGGACTGACCCATAGTGACTCATCTTTCAAAAGATAGGTGTGAACATGGGTCACTATGTGTCAGTACTCCCCCGCAGTGACTCGAAATGGCATCAGTGTCAGTATAAAGAGACTGGGGAAATTGTATAGTTCCACTATATACTTGCACTTTGGGTTTGGGCCAAATTAGGGATTTGCTGTTTTTATTGATGCTGCCTTATAAATCAAAGTGTTTATAGATGATATCTATCAATATGTATATAGGGAATATAATGGTGACTGAAAACATGGGTTTATATTCTCTTTTGGTGTATTTTAAGACAATTTTCTTTGTCTATGGGAGAGAGCACTGAGTTTCAATTATCAACCTCCTATGTGGTATTCAGGCTTACATTAGTCTTGGTGTAGTAATTCCTTGAAAGTATGGTGCATGCTGCCCAAGGTGATGCCATATTATCATGAGAAACAGGTAAGAATTCACAATATGAGGTGAATTATAATGTTGTTTTGGGTGATAATAGGAGCAAAGTGCCTCACTTCAACAAACACATCAGGTTCTGACACATGCGTCAGTATGCGTCACTATGTGTCAATACTCACACATATTCACACACCTTGACTCACAGTGACCCATCCTGAAATTTTCTCTCCCGGAAGTACCTGACACATGTGTGACCATGCATCAGTACTGCGTCAGTATTGTGTCTGATTGGTTGATTTCAAACTCCTGGTCCCTCATTGGTCCATTTCAAAGTTCCCGCTCTTTTCTTGGTTTCTTTGTTCTCAGTATTTCACAACACACAGACACAGAACAGCAAGGAGAGAAGACAAGGTGGGTAATCCTACAGTCCTACAGAACTCCAAGTAACCTACAGTAATATATCATGGTATCTTCTTTTGTGCCCACCTTAATCTTTAGAGTCTCTTACAGTATTGATATAGTTGATATAGCATATGTCAGTAACTTGCAGGTTTGGGGGCCTGGGAGAGTGGTGGACTAGGTTGTTGTCAGTTTGAGGGGCAAGAATATTATTTTTGTTTCTGAGGGAGGGGGGGGGGGATTTTGTCTCCAAATAATTTTATCTTCCCCTGCCCCCATTAAAGGTCAACTCATTCAGGGAGAGGGTATGTACTTGGCTCAGGGGGAAATTCTAGCCCCCCCCCTCCAAAATGAAAATATCTCACAACATATTTTGGAGGGAGGGGAGAAGGTGAGGAGGGTAAAAAATCTTGTGCTGATTATATTAAAGGTATTTGTGTAATGCGTTATTGAACTTAAATGTTTAATTTTTATTTGACAGGCACAAAGAAGGCATTTTGAGGAATGGAAAAAGGGAACAAAGGAATTTACAGGAAACCCCTCCATGGACATAGATATGCAGCTCAATTGATGACAGTGATTCAGAATAAAAATGAATGAAGAATAAAGTCATACCCTCACCCCCCCTCCCAAACCCCCTCCCCCCATCCCTATCCCAGGGGAAAAAACCTGATGCATGTGTCAGGATGAGTCAGTATGTGTTAATGCCCAGGTGTCAGTATGAGTGTGCATGTGCCATGACACACGTGTCAGGCCTGAGTCAATGTGCGTTATAGCTCAGGTGTTAGTATGGGTGTTGATTTGCCATGACGCATGTGTCAGGCCTGAGTCAGTATGTGTTATAGCCCAGGTGTCAGTATGGGTTTGCATGTGCCATGACACATGTGTCAGCATGCGTCAGTATGGGTCATCAGTCACACCTGGTGGCGCATTTTTTTTCTATACAGCACCAGTGTGAGTACTCACACACAGTGACTCAGAATGACACCAATTTGCTGGGTTATAGCTGAGTCCTACCAGTAAGGCTCTGGAAAGGTCCACTTCTGCCAACAGAAGTGATCTTATAAAGCAGCTTATTCACCATTGACAGAATGATGATATAAATTGCAAGATCCATGCAATCACAGTTATCTGATGCTGCTAGATTAAGCTAGATTTCCTTAGTAGAACTTCTAGAGAAGGTTTGTGACAGAATAATCATCACACATTATATCTAATTCTGATCAAAATCTATATAATATTATAAATAACATAATTTAGAGTAATGCTGCTTAAAGGCCTTTCAAATATTACGTAACACAATTTTGACCACTTTTTGACCCCCCTCCCCCCTTGTAACAATATGGGGCTTCTAATCAATATTCCTAAATTTATCTGAATCTTCTCAATTTAACAAGAATCATAGGATGATCTCTAAAATCACATTAAAATGCTTGTAAATTGTCAAATTTAGCCATGTGATGTATTCCTCATTTTTATCATGTAACACTTGGGCAGACCCCCCTCACTCTGTAACAAAGTGTAACAAACTTCATGATCCCCTCCCCTACTGTGTTACGTAATATTTGAATGGCCCATTAGCAAATATTTAATTGCTAAGATGTAAACAGATCTAGCAATAAGGCTTTGGCAGCACAATTTCAGATTTATTTTCTTTATAAATCGATGGGTTCCATAATCATGTTTTCATATCTGAGTAGAGCAGTTGTCTGTTGGTGAGCCACTTGCTAAACAAAGGCTAGCAAGGTTTCACCACTTGCTAAACAAAAGCTAGCAAGGTTTAAGCAAGTGCCAACTCTTGAGTATTGAACAACTATCTGACACATTTCCTATTACATTAGGGATATTTCTAACAAGATCTACTCAGTTCTGAAGAAATTGAGTCCAATGATGGTTAACTTTCTTCACAATAATACATATTTGTCTATGAACAAGCTCCTTTCTATATGTTGCTATGTAAATTTGTTGCTAAGGAATCACTACCCCACAAGTAGAGTAAAACCTCAAATGTATTCTCATTTCATCATTTTCAGGATATAAGACACACTACAATTGTTTAGTAAAGAATATTTTGCCAATAGAGGATAATGCTGAAGTCACATGTTTTCATCATACTTGCTATAGGTCTATCTTTTTTTTCTATATTTTCTGATCAGCACACTGTATTTTGGTACAATATTGCATTTTTTTTAGTTTGCATGGAGCTTCTAAATAGCAAAATGCGAAACAGTATCCATGATCTCCATTCTGTAAGTCATTCCTAGGAATGGTCTTTCTTTGTCTCGGAAAGGGTCCGTTGCTAGCTAAAATCAGCTGTTGCTAGGTAACCGCTTGTCCTAGCAACAAATGGTTGGCTCCAATGCGATCGTTAGGTCCAATTTAGGGGGGGTAGGTACCTTTGGAATAGTTGTAAGATGAATATTATTGCCAGAACAGGGTGATCAATATGTATTTTACCTCTTAAAAACGAGGCTAAAATTTCAAGAGATGGTTGTATAGAATTGCAGATTTCTCAGTGACTGCACAAGCTTTCATTGGTCAAACATCACTTTTCCATACCCGGAGACATTGGACAACATAAAAAAACAAGTTATAGCTATCAGTAATCTTCAGAATTAAACTCCTAAAATATGGCTCTTTTGAAGGACTTGCTGCTCTACTATACATACATACATACATACATACATACATACATACATACATACACATATATATATATATATATATATATATATATATATATATATATATATATATGTATATAAAATGAATACCGATAATATAGCATCGATCATTCATTCAACTAAGGTTATATAGGACATAATCATTTCTTTCCCAATGATCAAAGGGCTAAATCATTTTTTTTCTAATGATCAAAAGTCCCAGAGAAAACTTTTTAAGAATCGCCCGCCTGGAGTATGATTTGTCAGATCTTCCAAATGTAAAACCGTGATGGTCCTAATATCCCTCCCTACCAAAATCAGAGTTCCTATATCACCACAGAAGAGCCTGACAATAGTTAAAAAGTATGATTACGATCGTCACGCACAATGGACTATTGTGAATCAGTTCGATGTAAGGTTTCTGGTCTTGAGTTGGGTATATGGGACAGGATCGAAATTATCCGTTGGTATTTTCGGTTTGCTCTAATGCCTATCACCTTATGTATGGAAGATTATGAGACTAGGAAAATCAAAGCGATATGAGTGAGGGACCTCACGTGTCTGGCTAGAGGCCACAGACGTCAGGAAACCCTATCCGTTCACCATGATTAATTCACACAGGCGTCATTTAGATAAACATCTTTTGTGTCAGAGATAATAATAGCACTGCATCCTCCACACCCATGTTCCTAGTGGTTATAGAAATACATCTTGTATAATCCAATAACAATTCTTTGGTCGAACAAGGGTCAATGGAATATGATTCAATTAATTGCCAAAGGACGCACAGACATGTCCGCAATATGGAGCCCCTAAAAGGACATACCAACAGTATTTCTTTCCCAGAAAAAAATTATTCTTGCGGATACTGAACAATTCCTGCGGGTACTGAACAATTCTTGCGGGTACTGAACAATTCCTGCGGGTACTGAACAATTCTTGCGGATACTGAACAATTCCTGCGGATACTGTATAATTCAGCCCCTAATAGGACATATCAAAAATAATTATTTTTTCTGAAAAAAATATTCTTGTGGGTACTGGGATATTCTTGCGGGTGCTGGGATATTCTTGCGGGTACTGGGATATTCTTGTGGGTACTGAACAATTCTTCCGGATACTGAACAATTCTTGCAGGTACTGAACAATTCTTGCGGGTACTGAACAATTCTTGCGGGCACAGGAATAATTTTCTTTTGGGGTAGAGGAACATACTAAAAAGATTTTTTTGTTCATGCAAAATATATTCCTGCATGTACAGGAGAATTCTTTGGACACTGTAGCATTCTTAAATTTTGAGAGTTTAAAACATGTAAAAAAATATTTTTTTCTCAGTAACAACTATTCTTGTGGGTAGAGAAATATTTTTGCAGGTACAGAAACTATTCCTGCAGGTACAGAAACGATTCTTGCGGGTAGAGAAACATTCATGTGGGGGCTTGAGGAGTTTATCATCATTCAGTTTCCACAAGAACAGTTTAGTATCCGCAAGAATTGTTCAGTATCTGCAAGAATTGTTCAGTATTCACAGGAATTGTTCAGTTTCCGCAAGAATTGCTCAGTTTCCACAAGAATTGTTCACTATCCGCAAGAATATTTTTTTTGTGGAAAGTCCTATTAGGGGCTCCGTATTAGAATGTTCCCATTTCCGCAGGAATGTTCCTGTTTCCGCAGGAATGTTCCTGTTTCCGCAAAAATTATTTTTGGTATGTCCTATTAGGGGCTCCGTACCATCAGGCTGCTATGCTAACTGCGCTGTGTAAATAATTGGACTGTTGCTCTTATCCTAGAGAGCAAGGAAAGCACACTGACAAAGAAAGAGCATCAGCCTGAGTTTCACCTAGTCTCTGGCGCTACCTGAGTATCATGAGAGCCTCTGCTAGAGGTTCTCCCCTGACATGCCATACTCATGCTAAGCCTGCTTCAATGCCACACATTGGGAAAAAGGATCAGCATGGGTATGGCACAAGGCACAGGCATGGTGCAATACTCAGTCTGAATCTAACTGGATACTCCAGCAAAGCAGGGGTCTAGCCCCTATACTGATGTCTGATATTATATCATATCCTAGCACTAACCACACCACATGCCTCATTAGCCCAGTTGATATGGCACTGAACTTCACATCTGAAGGTGGCAAGTTCAAGCCCCATTGAGAATTTTTGTAAAGATTACTACTTATTTTGGTAAGTCAATCTTATTGCTACAATGTGAGCATGAATGTGTATTCATGATGGGTTTGTGAGAAAATTGTTCCCTATTAAGCCCCCCTCTCACCCATTCTTGCACATACTCAATATCCTTTCTATTATCCTCTAGTCCTTGTAACCAAGATATCTAAGAATATAATCTTATCTATATAGGAGTATAATAGGAATTGGTCACTAAAACATTTAGAGTATGGTCATATCTTTGCAGTAAATGCAAAAGTGACATATGGTCCCAGGCATATTTCTAATGTTTTGGGGCTTGGAAAAAGTAGAATACCAGCTTTCAACACACAAAGGGAGCAGATCATATGAGACTTCAATTGGAGATCTTTCAGCACAGTCAAGATGGTGTAGTGGTAACATGTTTACCTTCATATCAGAAGATCCTGAATTCGATTCCAGCCCAGGGATTCTCTTGAAAAGCTTTATGTTTTATGTTTTCAACCAGAATTCTTTTGTTATGCAAATAAATTATTTTCTTGCTATTTTCTGACTTGGCAGATGTTGAAGATTCTGTCAGTGTTCAAGCAAGCGTCTATCTCAATTAGTTACAAAGTTAGGTCTTAGAAAAATACACTGTAATAGATGAGATGTTTCCTATTAAACTGAAAAAATGAAAAATGTTTCATAGCACCACCGAGACTTGAACCTGAGACCCCTTACATGGAAAGCGAGAATCCTACCGCTGTGCCACCGCTACAACCATTGAGCCAGGTTGCAATAGGCATATAAGTAGGACTGTGTCCTACTTAATGAGGACATTGTGGACATTTGTCCTTAATAGGCAGGTTTAGCGAGCACTACGCAGGCTATGTAACGCAGACGTGCAGCATACCTACAGCATTGGTACATCTGCATTAAATCAGGTACGGATGATGTACGTCGTGGTTGCTAAATCTCCCTACTATGGGCATTTTTCCTTACTAGTAGGGAGGTTTAGCAAACATGACGTACGTCACTCAAACCTGATTTAACGTAGATGTAGCAGTGCTGTAAGTATGCTGCATGTCTGCGTTATAATGCCTACATAGTGACTGCTAAACCTCCCTGTTGTCACTCCAGTCTGTGTTTCCTATTAGTCTACTGGGCCTCATATGACCAATGACACCTCACTGTAGTAGGTCTATGGTTGAAATATCATATTGATAGTGCCACTTTCAACACCTGCCCTGCTAGCACATATAGGAGCACAAGGAATCACAACCTGGATTGTTATGATACACACTAGGGGGCAGTGACTACCTGGAAACCTGCCCCTGGGGGTCAGTGAACCGAGTATGGGGAATTACTGCCCATAAACCATCATTAGGCGTGGTATTCCAAATTCACATTTTGAAATACTTGGTATTGGGTCTAGGTTAGATTTGCTCATGTCTGTAGATTTTGATATAAGAGAATTAAAATAAAGTGAGAAAAGTGAATCTGAGCACAGTAGAGATAGAAGGAGAGGGATGGGGGCTATAGTGGCATTGGGGGGGGGGAGAGCTCAGGGACTGTCGCCAGTCTAGGCCTAGGTCCACTACATAATCACATATTACAAGTCTATTCAAGTCACACATCTATAAAAAGGCATTGTGTCTCAATAATATAGTTCAATCCTGCCAGTTTTTCAATAACAATTGCACATCATTAGAGAGTTGACCGATTTATCCAAGTGGTTATATTGTGCCACATAGCGACACGCAAACAAACTCCAAAGTTGCCCCACAAAGAGATGTCAGGGGCCACTTTAGGGTGAATCTCTGTTATTACTGTGTGACTTTAGAGGATACCACCGTTCTTTCGGTTAGGGTGAATTGCCATAAATTGTGATAAGCTTCCATCCTAAATTTAGGGAATTTTGTAACAGTGTAGAAGCAGCACCTAATGTGGTCGAAGCCTATAATCTATGCTCTGCTGTTAAGTGACTGATTTAGAGGCCTATATCTAGACTCTAAGATTAACAGATATACGTAGAGGTTCTTATATAAGCTCTGTTTTAAGTTGATAAAATGATGAAGATCGGTTGAGCTCGGGTGGTTAGACATCTATATTAACTCTGATGACTGAACTATATCAGCGGGTAGTGTTGCCTTTTCTGGCAGTGTAGGATTATTGATTTGCAAGCTTAATAAACGAATTAGGAAACAGGATTGATGCTGGGGGCTAATGGGCCTCTAAAGCAGTGCAGCAGTTTGGTATCTAAATAATGTATTGGTTCCTTGTCGCTAAACTATGCACATACATATTCAATGGCCCTTTCACGTATCGGACAGTTGTGAGCAAGTATTTTGTGAAAACTATATGGGTATCAGTACACACTTCATGTAAATGATACAATATCGGTGTATTGAAAAAAGTACCATAACGTACGTACATTCAATGTATAGCAGGAAAGTGCTGAAGCGTCAAAAGGCATGGTCAATGTTTAAGGCGGGTGATGTATGATAAGGCATTTGTGTGATTGTGGTTTGAATTATTTTCCACATTATGTTAAATCAGAAAACAAAACTGATGTCCTTGTTGCTTACACTCTATAGATAGCGACCCCATCTCTCCTATACAAACAGCTAGGCAGCTGACTCTATTGATCCAGATTATAAACTCCTTTATATAATGGTCCATAGGCTAGGCTCGCAAGCTCGCAGGCTCACAGGCTTGCAGGCTCGCAGTGGTATTGTTTTCTGTCCCTGGACATCCAATTCCTTCTCTCCTTCCTTCCAACCCACTCACATCAGCCTCTACCCATCCCCATCTTCACCGTACACATTACACAGAGGGGGAACATCTCTATAGCCTGTTCACACAAGGCTGCTCATGTGCTGCTACAAAGGCAGATTAGACTGCTGGTGGCCCTGTTTTCTGCCAAATTGGATCAATTGGCCGCTGACCGGTACCTCGTGACCCCTGTAGGTCGTCGCTGAACGACCACACCCCTCTTCCTTCAGACAAGGAAATTGTCAGCAGCTCTGGGCCGGATTCCCAGGCCACTGGAGCCAGGCCAGGCACAGGGAGCGCCATGGGGTTTCTATTTTTATCCAGACCGTTGTGAATGAAGCGCACTAATGTATTGATATTTGGTAGAAAGGGGCGTCGGGAGGAGAGACGGGGAGGTGTCGGCACAGGGGAACCACCAGGCGAGAGACCATCTTACCCAGCAGCAGTAATGAGCAACGCCCAAGGGTATGGCAATGGCAGTGGGTAGATGCTGCCTCATGTGAACAGACCGCCATCCACCGACCAGGCATTAATCCTATAAAAATAGTTTGGCTTGCATTAATACCTCTTGTAGAATAATACTGTTTGACTCCAGAGCAGGCATCATTCGACATGGATCTACCCATAATATTGGCGATATATAACGACACTGCAGTTGATACTGCTGCAGCATGGCTGAGCTAGGAGCTGTTTTTCAAGATGTACCCATCACCAAAGAAAAACAAAACATGCTATACACCAAATTAAAGCTTAGAACGGCAGGATTACAGATATGCCAGGTGTAATAAAATTCTAAAACAGTGTTTTGCAGAATATGAGTTTGAAGAAAAAAAAGTGATTTAATTATTTTTAATTCAAATAAATTCATCAAATCCTAATGTTAATTGAATTTTCATTGAATAATGCAACAACCTGTAATTGAACAAGTGTAAAAACATGTGTTTAACATAAAGATCATATTTTGAGACTAATTAGGTCAGTAGGTCAAAGGTCAAATAGTGGCATATTTTGACCAAATAGCTGAAACACAGCCCTGAGCAATGCAGGTAAACAACCTATGAGCAGTGCAATTTAAACAACCTATGATAACAAATAACCATTATCAAAGTACAGTTTGTGGTAGATTACAATCCTCAGCTACTTTCTAAAATAGTTTTGACAAATCAACTGTGAGTTAATGACATGATAACATTGAATTCATCATGTAAATCAGTTATCTATTCATGGATACACCCCTACATAGCCCCATATCAGTGCATATATAACTACTGAGACTACAATCTAGTTAACACATAACAACTTTCTTGTCTGTAACAATTAATTATTAAGGTTTCATATATGCCAACACCCATGATAACCATCTCATTTTCATGTCAGTCTGAGCTGCTCTATTCTCCAGGGTATGAGACGTAACATTTGTTATAAAGATAGAAAAGTGGAAGATAGCACAAATGTAGACCAATCTGTGTCCTGTGCCCTCAGGGCATCAGGTTTTACTCATAAAAGTGCCACAAGGTACCAATTTACAATAATAGACCATGCCCCTTAGTCACCCAGGTAGGGCTATATTGTTGTACTGCAGGCCTTAAATAGTGCCCATGATATCTGCCTTTGATCTACTGACCTAGGTTTGACCATTGACCTAGCTTTATCATTATTATTCAGTTTATGCCAGGCATTTAACTGATTGTTGACATATTGATGAGCTGCAAATGAAAACTAAGCCTACCATGCACCTTAAATAGTATCCCTACCATGCACCTGAAATAGCATCCCATCATCTAATTTAGTTCACCAAGTTTGCCAATGCTTCATAGCTAAGACACTAAAATAGTGAGAAGTTATTATGTAGAATTCACTACCCCTCCAATTCTTTCAACTATAATGTCATGTATTTTCATCTTTGACCTTTGACCTGCTGACCTAATTAGTCTGAGAAACCCCTCGTCAATTATAACAATTTCTTATAACCATCAAGTATTCATAAGATACTGTGGTAGAGGCATTTTATATGCTAAAAAGATTTTTTCTGAAAATAAAGTGATTTAATTTGAATCAAAAATTATTAAAAACTTTTTTCTTTCTAATATATATATATATATATATATATATATATATATATATATATATATATATATATATATACATATATATATATATATATATATATATATATATATATATATATATATATCATGATCAGCAAAAGGTTTGACCTCGTTAGTGGTATGTACATACAAGTGTCCAGAACGTCAGCAAGTGTTCTGTTAATCAGTAGACGGAATGGACAGGTTTCCTGGGGTGGTTAACAATGGCTGTTGGTGCGTCTTGTAGCCGTGGTTAGATGGACTGTTTATCAGCACGCTGTGTTTCCTGCTGCGTGCCCTTGATGCCCGTGTAACAGCGTGCAGTGGCTCATCATTTACCCCTACACCACCCCCCACACGTCTTACGTGCAGTTCTCTGCTACTACCCACTCCAGTGCCGGGTGACGGGGGGGGGGGGCAAAATGCCATCCTCGGCGTTGATGTCATGTGGGCTGCCGCACACGGTCGTCTGCCACCAGCCTGTAGATCACGCTAGGCGCGGCTGATATGGTCTGCAAAGGCCAGGGTTCGGGGTGGTGATGGGGGGGGGGGGAGGCCTCGACTATAGCATGTATAGATGAAGGTAAAGCGGCAATGTGTTAGGTTCACATCTCACGTCACTATGAGATATAGCACCTTATGCCATGGCTAATATCGATGACACTATACATTGGTACTACTTACGCCGAATTCAATGGGGGGTGGAATACGATCCTCGCATATTCAGCGGCGCCATTTTGAAATTTATACGGAGCTAGCCGTTCGTGCCAAATGCTTTTAGTTTCGGTTAAAATGTTATGCACTTTAATTTTTCTATTTCAAATATAGTGGTTATTCTTAGATATAGATTAAACAATTCATAACATGATATTATTTGACTATTTCAGTCATTTATTTTTGGTACAATACTTCTAATAACCATATACTAAATTCGAAACTAAAAGTGCTTGGCACCAGCAGCTAACTCTGTATCACGTGACCTACTTCGTCGAGTAAGCTGTCATGGCGGATCAAAACAAACCGAGACGAATCTATGCCTTCAAAACCAGTAAATATTGTTGAAATCCTTTATTTAAAAGCAATTTAAACCCGTAGGCCATGGCATAAATGCAAATGTCAACTCACAGTGAATAATTTTGCATTGTATTCCCCAAGGTGTAGCTGTCCCATATTCAACGAGGCCTTATAGGCCTGATCTTTGACATTTGCTTATAATATCACATGGTCCTGCGATGGAGTCTTAGGCTATACTACTGTTACAAAGTAATGTATGCAGTCTGAGAGCCATACTGAATTCCCTATACTGCGTGGTATATTAAGTGTGAGACTGCACTAAATCCCCTACATTGGGTGTAAGTAGTATATGGAGTGTGGGACTGCACTAAATACGCTGTATTGGGTGTACATGGTATATGGAGTGTGGGACTGCACTAAATCCCCTACATTGGGGTAAGTAGTATATGGAGTGTGGGACTGCACTAAATACGCTGTATTGGGTGTACATGGTATATGGAGTGTGGGACTGCACTAAATCCCCTACATTGGGTCTAAGTAGTATATGGAGTGTGGGACTGCACTAAATCCCCTACATTGGGTCTAAGTAGTATATGGAGTGTGGAACTGCACTAAAGTTTGGCATTTTATGTCATGGCAGACACGATCGTTACTATAGATTAGTACTAGAAGTGCCGTATTCTCCTCCGTTCATGTAAGCATACATGTATACAGGGCCATACTGAATTCCCTGTTCTTGGTGTAACTATAGTATACCGACTTTGGGGCTATACTTAATACACTTGATGGGGTGTATATGTAGTACAATGAGACTGGTATTTGTACTGCATTCCTTTTAATGGATGCAAGTCGTCGCTGCGGTCTTGCTTTATACTGCACTCTCAGCCCCAATTGTAAATCGGCTATAAAGACCACTGTACTGGGTATAGTAGAACTTACTGTAGGGTCATTAGATTTGTACTTACAGCAGCTCCTACGGTTTTCCAAAAATAAGAGCAATGTACTGTAAATAGCGTGTCGCAGTCTGACAGTGTGAGTCCTTCAATTGACAGGATTATACAAGACTCCCTATATTATAAGGGCTGGTTCCACTTGGACGGTCGGGTCCATTTTCTGCCAATCCAACCGTGTTTATATAGCAGATGTATGGGAAAATCGTTGAATTAGCAGAAAACAGAGCCAACAGAACACAGAAAATGACATATAGATATCTAGAGCAGAAGTGTATCAACAATTCACAATGGGGGTACTCGTGATTGCAGTACTTATTCATTCCATGAGGAGCTTGAATTTCGTCCCTGATCTACACATAGTTGTACATTTTACCACTGAATGACTCGTACTTTGGTGTGTCTATCATGGAGACCCTATTTTGAATTAGAATATTTTAAGTAATTGAAGGTCAGATCTGCAAGACTTAAATCGACTTGACTCGAGCCAAGACGAATAATCCTACATTATTCTGTCACTTTTAAATGTCATGGCAATGCTATCTTTGATTGTTCACTACTTAGTCATACCTAAAGTGAATGTTTCAAATTCTACTTTAAAGTGCACCACACACTGTAATAAAATCATGTTTAGGTGTTGATGGACCATTAAATATTTTATATCGTTAATAAGCATAAGAAATAGGGTTGTCATTGGCCCAGCCGAAGGAATTTTACAGTGGATTTCTAATGGATTAAATCATGGTGCATGCTCCAAAAATTGAAAATAAGGGATAAATCTGAGAAATATGAGCTTATTTGTGAGAAATCTGTAGTTACATGGAGATTCCAAATAATGCACGTGCATATGGTGTATCGAACAATGCAGACACTTTGAAGTGTTACGGGAATTTGGAGGACAGCAACACTGATACATTTAGCTTATCACTTCCAGTCTACTGACCTACCGAGCACATAAGTGGCTGTTGGATGTTTGTGCACTCTTGTAGTCAGGCTGGCACACTGGCCAGTCCCTGGCTAGTAATCACAGGAATACCTATACTGTCAGCTCCAATGCTTCCACCTTGAATTAAGCGTAATAATCAATAATCAATGTGATCTGGACACTGCTTTCCTCAGCTTCACAGTGGCCATCTTTATCCAAGGAGGGATCGTGTAGGCTCAACATAAGTATGCCAGATTTATCGGGGGGGGGGGGTATTGCATGCTTTTACCACTATAAGTAGGCCGTAGAACTCTGCCTGCTTTACAGGCAGAGATCAAGTACTGTCACTCACTGTGTGTTGTTTATCCACTCAGCCAGTCTGTCCAAGTAGCCTAATTACACCAAACATGTACTGTCAGGTCCAATGCTTCAATGTATACTTTCCTCAATACAAAGGATAGCCATCCATAAAATGTTTCAAATGCATGTAATTATTAATAATACATGAGGTTTATAACGCCTTGCTGTAGCTAGGACCCAAAGACTGCCATGTTGATTTCAGACTGTGTGTCTGACAGTGGGTATTTAGTTCAAACAGCCATGTGTTGTGCTACTATGGCCAGGAATATATGTTGGTCTCTGCCTCTGAGGCAGATCTCTCGGCCTAACTATAACTTGCTGTACATGATGAATACATTGTTTTGAATAAGAATGAGCATTTCCAAGGTAAGACAATACCCATTAAGTACGTAATTAAGAATAGGGCCTCCATATATGATTACCATATGTGTATAAAATACAGGTACATGAGATTTACATCCAGAGGTTTATTCAATGCATTGGTTTGTTTCCCCACAGAGTCCCGTATATGGGTCAGGTCGTCAGAAAGTGTAAGATTTTGCCCTTGAAGGCCTTGAAAAACTAATTTTCTAATTACTTTATATAACCTTAACAAAATTGTCAAGGTACATCTCCTGAGCTCAGAAGACCAAAAAATACAGATCTAGGCCATCCAGTTCCATTTTTATTGCTTGTTTTGTGTCACGTAATGTCCGGTACCAAAATAATGAAATATGGAGGTAATTGAAGTTGCTCTCAGTAATATAAGAATGTCCCATTATGCATAACAAACACATAAAATAACAAGGCCAATATATCTATTATTGACTTCAATTACAGAATGGAACAAAATTTGAGTTATGCATGCACAGTAGACTGCCTCCGACATGATGATAAAAGTACCGGACGTTACATAATGTCCGGTACTTTTATCAGAATTATTTCACATAAGCTGCTCTCATATGGAGACAAATGCTGTTAGACACACAATTTCTTCACCAAAGTAGGGGATGATAGGGCCCTTCATATGGGTAATAACAAAGATTTTGAGGCTTCATTTTTTCCATGTTTTATAACCGATTTAGATTTAGGTACCGGACGTTACAAATTACAGATTTCCATTTTGGATAACACATCATGAAAAATTCTCACTTAGTAACATGTCCAAACCTAATGGAAATGATACCTATGATCATATACAATACAAAAAATAACTTTGGGATACTCTATAGTGTTATTTATTCAATACAGGACACTTGTAAAAAATACAATAAGTATAAAAAAGAACAAATTTGGCCGTTTTTTCACTTCTGCAGGCTATAAGTCCTAAAGTTTTTGATGGATGACCACAAATTTACATTTTATTTTGATAGCCCTAAGTGTTCTCTATCAGATGAGTCTAAGTAAGACAAGATTGGTTCACAACTTCTTTCTCCAGAGCCATAAAAGTCCAAAATGACCCAAAAACACAAAATCTACTGCTTTCTGGCGACCTGACCCATATAGAAACAATCAGTTACTCTATCTCATGCAATAGATTAACTTGGACCCGTATATATTCAACCCAACAAGTCGTTCCTGTCTACCACAATCCCTGCAGTCTTACTGGTTGACTGGAGTATTACTACAATTATTATCACCTGTCGTGTATTTATAGAGTACAGTTGCAGGTAAAATGAACATCGCCCTTTCCTATCTGCATTCTACCTGTATTATATGCATGAAAATTTCATACTCCATCGGCATACGTTTGGAGGCCCTGATTGACATTAGACATTAGAAATATAGAATACAAGAATAGACTGGTCACTGAGGGACCTAACAATCTGTTTGTCACAAGACGATCACCTATTTGCACAGTGCTACCTCAAAGTGCTACAGTGAAAGCTTATTATTATCTATGTCGAGTGTAGGACGTAACGCCGAGTAGATGCCCATGCCGGCTGTCTGTGATGTGCGGTGCGTTATGGCACCAATTTGGTCACCCCTGGCTGTGTAGTGTAGACACTAATGGCTACTTGTGGCAGCTGCCATTGAACTCTGGTGGAACCATCAGCCACGCAGTCCGGCGGCTGCTCGCTCCTAACACCCTTTACGTAACAGCTACTGTAGGTGATATCAGCCGTAATAACCCGATTTAAACAGCACCCATTTAAGCAGGTTCAGCTACATGTAGAATAAGCCAGTGTATGGCGTCATTAATGTTTTTAAACATTTACAATATATTCAGCAGACTAGGGGTCTCTAAACGTTGCTCGGAATTCCCCCTGGAAGCCCCCCCCCCACCGGAATTCTCCCTCCTGGAAATCTCTAACCCTAGAAAATCTCCGTCCTAGGAAATCACCCCCCCCCCATTCATGTTTTATTAGGTGACCCCTAACCTCACCCTAAAATTTCCCTTTCCTACTTTCCCTAGCCCTAACAGTATCCCTAACCCTAACCTTAACCGGGGAACATCCTGATACATTTAACTTACATTTAACAGAGGAAATAGAAAGAAGGCAAGTATGATTTCCTAGATGGATAAGGGGGGGGGGCGGGATTTCCAGGTGGAAAAATTCCAGGGGGAAACTTCCCGACACCCTCAAAGAACATGGGTTAATGATATGCAGAGATCATTTGGTCAATCCACTCTCCAAGTACCGGTACCAAACCTAATAGTCCACCTGCCTATCAACGTTTATACCACGATTTGTGGGTTACACAGTGCTTTTTCGTGGCTATTCCAATCCACATATCTGTCGATATTGCACACCCTATAGGCTGTAACATCAATTTTGGAAGGTGTGCGGTTATCCAGGGAAGGCGTGCGGTTATCCAGGTAAGGCGTGCGGTTATCCAGGATAACCGCACGCCTCTCATGTCCTCCCATGTCTTATGTTACATGTTAAAACCCAAGAAATTTTCCAGGCCAGGGCAGGGCTCGAACCTACAGTCTCAGATCCCTAATCCAACTCCTTATGCATTGCGCCACAGGGACTGACGAGAAATGCTTGGTTCGAACCACGTCTCGATATGATATGGTAAGGAGTCGACTGCGGGCTGACCTCTACCATAACCGCGGGACGCATTCAAATATATCCAAGCCGACACGGCCGCTGAAGGAGGAGACGCGGTGGTCTAGCGGTTAGCGCTTTGCGCTCAGCCGTTAAAGGTATGCGGCTCGAGTCCCGGTCCGGGCGCATCTTTTTTCGCCGTGTGCGCTGTCACTGTCTGCTGCCGGGCGAGGAGGTGTATTATACACAAACATAACAGCGAGATGTGTCTTTTTTCGCCGTGTGCGCTGACGCTGTCCGCTGCCGGGCGAGGAGGTGTATTATACACAAACATAACAGCGAGACGCGTCTTTTTACGCCGTGTGCGCTGACGCTGTCCGCTGCCGGGCGAGGAGGTGTATTATACACAAACATAACAGCGAGACGCATTGAAATCTTTTGCAGTGTGCCGCTGCCAAGCCTAGCCGAGACCGGGGCTGTCGCTGTCCGCTGCCGGGTGCTGAGGTGTATGTACCTGTATACACACAATGGCTGGCATCGAGTCCCGGGAAGGGGGAATAATTTTTGTTTTCAACTTGAATTTATTGGTATAATATTGATTATTTATTGGTTTCGTGGTATAAAATAAGTAGTCAATGGATAACTGATGACTCGTGGGTGTTATCGACGATAATAACACTCGGCCTACAGCCTCGTGTCATTATCCATCGATAACACCCACTCGTCATCAGTTATCCATTGGTTACTTGTTCATTACCCAACCACTAGGCACTTCCAAACATGTTGTGAAAAGCTGTTCTCTATGTTTTCCCTGGGCTATCGGCCACACAGTAGGATAAGTTTTTGCTAAAACAACTGCTAAATAACGTCAACGCATGCATTGAATTCGACCAGCACAGCTCTGTGTGTGGTTCCCACATATTGGGCGGGCAGCAAAGGACGGTGATGACTGGAGGTAGGTATCTGTGTGTCGCCCGTAATAAGATTAGTGAGAGATGTATGATTACAACGCCGCCCACAATGACGTTACTGCCCGTCCTCCCAGGCATCCAGTAATACTCTGACCAAGACCTTGAGTAGAATAATAGTGCACGGTGGGTTCATTCAGAGTTCCAGATGGAGCTCACAATGGTTAGGTCAATGAGAAACCATGGCCTGCCCAGAGATGTTCATGTTATATCCTCCTGTAGTGTTGAATGGGGAAGGTAAGATAACACACATCCATAAGAAGGAGTTAGATAAGATTGCTCAGGGGTCTTTCATCTTTCCGTTAGCGTAAAAAATGAAAAGAATAACCTCGCAACTTTAACATAGTAAATCTAACTTTAACCTCATTCAGAAGACCTCAAACCAAACCTGAACCAGTCCATGTGGCCTCCAGCACAAGAGATCTCATGGCAATCTAACAGGAATCACTTGACAACGTTGTGCATCACACTTAATGTTCGATTGATATCCAATCCAAAGTGAACGCCGTGTGGGATAGATATGATATGTCAGAAACCCGGGATACTAGACCATTCCAAGATGTTTTTCTACTGACAGCAGATTAGATGAGATCATTTGAAATATGAACGTGTACATTGTTGATATTTTATGTGAATAACTTCTTCCCATAGAGATAGCATTGCAGGGCCAATCCGCACACCCCCAGTGGCGTAACGTGTGCCGATCCACCACAGTGGCCGATCCACCACTGCAGCCTCGTTCTGGGTGCATGTAAACATTCAAAATGGCGGACCGGCGCTCGTACGGGGAACTACGGTAACGTATTTTGCTAATTTTCAGTTAATTAGACACTCTAAAAACATAAAATAAATATAGAACTAACCTCCCCTGATACCTCGGTGGACGATCCACCCCTCGGGAGTTGTCTCCCCCGAGGGCGTTAGACAACTCCCTCGTGGTGGATCGACCACCTCTTACACCACGGTCGTTTAGTTCTATCTATTTATTTAACGCTTCGAATCATGCCATCTGAAGCCATGCACGTTAATAGAGAGAACTAAACGACCGTGGTGTACGAGGTGGCCGATCCACCATGAGTGGGTCGTCTCCCCCGAGGGGTGGATCAGCCACCAAGGACCCCAGGGGAGTTTAGTTCCCTATTTATTTTATGTTTTTAGAGGGTTTAAATAAGGAAAAAATAACAAAATCCATTACCATAGTTCCCCATACGAGCGGCGGTCCGCCATTTTGAATGTTTACATGTGCCCAGAACGAGGCTGCGGTACGGATCGGCCGCTGTGGTGGATCGGCACACGTTACGCCACTGGGGGTGTGGCGATTGGCTCCGCAATGCTATCTCTACCAGAAGTCCACTTGGTCTCTGTCGGCTGATTTTACACATACAGAGGATTTGTATGGCTCAATGGGTCGACAAAGGGCACGGTTGGCTTTAATTACATTGTATAATCGTTCATTCCAGTTTGTTGTCTAAATTGACTGATATTCGGCCAAAGGATTGAGTTGCTGCCCAGGTAGCAAGGATACATTGGGCCAATGTCGGCCTATATTGGGCCAATGTCGGCTTACATTGGGCCAAGCATGGACAAGCATGGCCCAATGCTCCATTGCTGACTGGGTGACGTCTCAATAAGCAAACCATTTATTCCACTTGATGTGTAGTTTCAGTGGAACATAGCCATACCCGATGTTGTCATGCAATACCCGATGTTGTCATACAGAGTTATCACTGGTTATTATGTAGCCGATAGCCAGGATTTTTGTAGGGTTTGCATGGCTCATTTGTGCCAGGTTTTATGTAGGGTTTGCATGGCTCACTTGCGCCAGGTTTTATGTAGGGTTTGCATGGATCATTTGTGCCAGGTTTTATGTAGGGTTTGCATGGATCATTTGTGCCAGGTTTTATGTAGGGTTTGCATGGATTAATTTGTGCCAGGTTTTATGTAGGGTTTGCATGGCTCACTTGCGCCAGGTTTTATGTAGGGTTTGCATGGATCATTTGAGCGATAGAGGCCAAGTGGGCTAAATGGGTTTTACAATCACCACTGTTCTGCCCTGTTGACACCAAAGTCCGGCCCTGAATTCTGACCAAATATGTCTACTTATATCAATTTACTATGTTTACCATTCCTAATACCTATTATATCATAAAGCCTGGTAGCAGTGGAGGATACATTGGGTGGGAAGAGGGATGGTTCACTCAAAGTAATATAACTGATTTCTTTTCCGAAAACAGTCTGCAGATCTAACCTTCAATTGCTTTATGTATTAGGCTCATACAAATTCTTGATCTTCGTTCAGGTTAAAAAGAACTGTACCGTTTAGAAATCACACTCGGAGCTCTGGTGTAGACACCAAACAGGAAGTGTAAAGGACCACAGTAATTTGAGATTGCGAGTGTAGCCTAAGTAGTTCGAATAAATCAGTAAGAACATGTGATGTTGCTCTATCGTCCAGTCAGTGCACAATTGAGTATGTTGCATAAATTATGCCTACATGAATTGTGTTTGTGTTCAAAGAACGATGCCTTGTAAGAGATGATTTGCTGCCTGGTGTGTGAGCCAGGTCCTGACGACACAGGCATTTCAATCACCATTCCTAGTCCACATTCCTGACACCTAGTGCTATGTCATCACTACACGTCACAGAGACGTGGCAACTACGTGCATATGTGTTAAAAGGGGGTCTGCCCCAGGCACGTTCTGTCCCCGCTTCATCTGTCACTTAAGCTATACACCATAGGGGGCCTCCATAGCCCTACTTGGCACACACCCATGTATATACAGATGCGTATATACACTACACGCACAACACATTCATGATCAAATCAAAGCGCACCCTGCAGCTGAGGAATCTGATAAAGGGTATAGGTTCGTATACAGTGTTATGCATAGCTAATTGATTAACAGACAGCTACGACCGGTCTAGTCAGGAATTATAAAATATGCTAGAGGTGAAATGGACCAGGCCGACATGCCGCAGGCATATGATTAATTCGATTCTACATTAGTTATGATATTGCATGATGAAAGAGGAAACAGGAACCTTTGACGTGTGGACCAACCATAATATGGAATAGGCACATGCAAATGCCCCCCCCCCCAAATATCAACTAATATGCTTCATAAATGAATTCCTAAATAGATCCCCTTTACACTATACGAGAGGAACATTAAGGCAGAGTTATGTACCTTTTTTGTCACACAGGAAGTCCTGCACAGGTGCCCTTCACATTACTCACGCAGGGGTAATTGTTGTATAGCTGCCCTTCACACCACGCAGAAATTCCTGTACATGTAGTTTTTATACACGGTTTGACCAGCCTGTGCTCGGAGAGTGACAGTAGAGTAATATAACAGTACAGGGAGAGAAACTAACCCTTAGCTGGCAACCTGCTGCAACTCCCATACTCGGGACAGGCTTGTGTCAGTCTAATTTCCCATCCTCTAGATGGCGCAACATACAGTATTTCTATGTAGACACCAGATGGCAGTGCAGGTCGGTCACAATTAAAAACGACTGTAGACTGGTCCAACCCATTACCTAATTTTGGGTCGGGGGGGGGGGCTCATTTTGCAAAATCAGTTCTTAGTGAGGGGCGGTAAAAGAATCTGAATGCTGTTTAATAGGTAGATTTCCCCCATGTCCATGAAAACCCACCACCTCCCCTCTTGTACATATAATGATCACTTTGTTATACACAACACAACAGCCATGTGCTTTTGTGTGGACAAATGAGAGTGGGGATTAGAAAACTTTTTTTTCCAACAGCACAGACATACAACTTGTGGCCTAGTGTTGTCATATTTTGGTCTAAAATGACCAAAACAGGCTTGATTTGGTAAAAATATATTCATTTCTGGGTGGACAAAGGGGAGTTGGGACTAAATTAGTTCCTCATGCACACACCAGGGGCACCCTCACACACTCTTACTCACTACCCCCTTTCCTTTTCCGGCCCAAATACCGGAACCGGAAACAGCACGTGGTTTTACACTGCACAGGAAGTCCTACACAGGTGCTCTTCACACGACGCAGGAAGTCCTGCACATATATGTTATTAACATTACACGGGAAGTTCTGTAAATTATCATTAGTTTAAAATACACTTTCCATGACAACGGAAATACCTGACACATATCTAACGATGCTTATACAATATGTTATTGTAGATACAAAAGGACATAGCACCAGACAGAGCTTAGACCAATGTTATCAGACACCACATGCAATATGGAAACTTACCTTGAACTCGATAACGAGGCTGCCCTTTTTCCGCTTTTTGTGGAGGACATCGATGAAGTCTTCTACGGGTATGGGGTCCCTGGACACGGCGGTGATGCTCTTCTCCTCTCGGGCTGCGGCATCAGTAAACAGATAGTCACGTATGTTGTCCACGCACCACATGGCGGGTGCCCCGACATGAGCGGGGGGTTGTGGCGGAGGGGGAAGCGGTGGGGGGAGTGGAGCAGGCATTCACCACCGAGCATCACATGCTGAGCAAGGACAAGAGGGGAAAGGAGGACGCAGCAAGGATGAGAGCAGCGTGTGGTAGGACCTAACCTTGGAGGAGCAAGGTATCCAAGGGTGTGGGAAGGGAGATAAGGTAGAAAGGTAGGCCCTACCGTCCAGATTGCTGCTCCTGTTGCGGCTGGTGGAGTGTTACCCTGGGTGAGACAGGCGGGATATGGGGGAGGGGTCACAGGTGGGGAGGGGCAGGAAGGGGAGGATACATGGTGAGATGCTGGAGGAGGGTATAGAGAACCTTGAGGAGGGGGGAGGGTAAGCTGGGAGGGGAGTGGGGTCCTCAGGTGACTGGGGGCTGTGAGGTGGATAAGGCTGATGAGGTAATGATAATGCTGATGGGGATGATACAGGATGGTCAGCACTGGAAGAGGTTGTAGCTGTGTAGATCTGGCTCTGACGTGGGAGTGTCGGGGGTTCACAAACGGCTACTGCTGACCCAGGTTACTTAGAAATCCGTGAGCTGTATTGACTGTGTCAGACGTCGACTGCTGTATACATGTAGTGCCGGATAATGGTGGACAGGAGAAGTGACAGAGAGCAGGGGGTAGTTGTCGGTCCAGTGGTTGGTGCTGGGGCTGCACTGTTCGTGGAAAATCCAACGCACGCACGGCGCGGTCAAACCACTTGCCAGACACGACAGGGCTAGAGGCGGCACTGGGCAAGCCAACACCAGGCGGCTTCCTGCTGCTGCTGCAGCCTATGTTGCTGCTGCTGCTGCTGGCGGTAGTGATGGTTGCAGGGAGGCGTCCGCCTCATGGTTGCCGCTCTGAGGTGTTCAGCACAACAGACACGACTGAGGGGTAGAGCCTACTACTCCCTGCTGTGGTACAGCATTGCCTGGCCGGATCCTACGTTGTCAGGTAGAACTCAGGGTTGCAGCAAGGGCAAACTACTGCTTGTACTCCATACTGTAGCCGTGTGACGTGGTTCAGGTGTGGGGAGATCACATCCCCGGATCATACCCTTCTCACTACCCAGCAGTGTATGACTGCGGTGTGGTGTGGAGGGGACAGTGTCGGGTTGTGGCAGTAGTAGTATTGGTGGACTGATTGTAGAGGCGGTCTGTTGTAGAGGTGGCCAGGCACGGTCTGTCCTGCTGCCTGTCTGGGGAGGAAGGGATACCTGCCACCTACTGCCTGCACGCAGCGCCTCCTACTGACAGTACAGCACAGGAGCGGCTCCTGGTGGTGGCGGCTGAAGGCTGGACGACAGCCTTCACACTAACACGGCGACTATGTATTATTGTAGTCGAGCCGGCCTTAAGCCTTTGTTCCACCAGATCCGACACCAGATCCGATTTGCCCACGACTTGGCAATCGGGAGCGGGCTGCAACGGGTGCAAAAATTATCACAGACACTAGCATTGTAGTCCAGACTATATGACTATAGGTATCATTTCTACACGTTAGCCTGGAATACCCACATTCTACTGGGTACCTATCATAATTGGTCTAGACATACTTTTAAGACCATTATTTGTACATCACCATCCCGATTGAAACTAACACTGTCTTTTCTTTTCAAAAAGTAAAGTAGCCTTTGTTGGGTCGAGATTTGTGGTACAATCAAAACGAATCTTTCTTAGCCCGTATCAGTAACCGGGATCAGTAAGGCAAAAAAGAAAGGTTTCCGGTCACCCGACCGTCCTCAGCCAAAAGGGGCCGACCTCAGATTTCTTTTTAGACTTTTATTTCCATTTTTTGAAGGATTAATGTTTTCAATTTTGTTTAAGGTTTTTATGTGAAAACTTTTATTTGTAAGATATATGAGGCCTTAGATGCAAAAGAAAAAATCCGACCTACCTGCCTCAACCTTTTGGACCATGTTACCGAAAACACAGCTCTTTTTTTTGCCTAAATATCACTGAGGCCTACTTCTTTATCATTCATAGTACAGTTAGATGGCAGGGTCCCACTTGGCATAAAAACGTTTTTTCAACGTTTAAAAAAAACAACATTTTTATAGGTTTCCTTATTGGTTTATTTGGTTGAAAATTGGTTTATTTGGTTGAAAATTGATTTATATGTACGATGAGGCAAATAAGATGAGGTGAGTAAAACTAAAACTAATAATTAGTGCTGACCTAGAGTCGAAATCCCCACATCATATATATATATATATATATATATATATATATATATATATATATATATATATATATATATATATATATATATATATATATATATATATGACCCCATATATACATGAGAAGTGAAAATTGGTCGATACAATATAAAAATCTCAAGAAACTCTATGTCACAGAGTAGGGCGTTCGGTCTATTTGTAGAAAATGGAGAAAAACTTTGATTTTCAATCAGAATGGACGAAGGGGATCCTGGGTAATACAATGCTGAAAGAATTGTAGCTCTATTGTCACTAGTTCCTTTTTAAAAGAACTTTTTCTACCAGAAAAAGGGTTTTGAACAGACAAACTCACCATAGTCTTGCCAGAGAGAGTGGTCTAGACTGCCAGTCAAGCTTCTGTGAATATGGGGAGGGCACCCTGTGCAGCCTCTGCAGTGAGTGGGGCCTACCTGTGCTATAGTAAAGATACATACAGTGCAGTATTTGCGAACACAGGGGGTATCAATCTTACTATAAAATGCTGCGTTTTTCTATTCCAATCATTTTTAGCTCTGGACAGAAGATTGTCGAGTGACATATCATTCAAATGTACCCTCCTGCATTCCCATATTCCTAGGCAAAAAGGGTGTTTTGGCACTTCTTGTGACAGATTCTGCTGTAGTTATACTATTTGTTCTCTGATCAAAATACAGGTCAAAGTTGTCACTTCTCACTAACTCATTCATATAAAACCATGATTTTACTACTATAAACCTTTCGGATAATGACATGTATGTGTGTATGAAACCATAGCTTACCATTTAGTATACATCTTCATATTGCATATTGAAGGTAAATGCCCATAAATGGAAGAATAGTCTGAGAAGAGAGGAAAATAGTTGTTTGTCTGCACCCTCTCAGTGCAGACTGAATCCCCATACACAGAGCTGACTAAATATAAGTGTGATCTTGTCAGGCTGTAGCAGCAGGCCCAAGGCACAACAATGATATTGATTAAAATATTGCAAATGTTACAAATATTACAGTTACAAATATTACAGTATAAACTGGATGCGCAAACACACTTAGACATGCCATAGAGTGAAGGCAACCTTGTATGGCATGAAACTTTGAAGGGCGGGCTTCCCTAGCCCACTTAAAAGGGTCTATTTCTCCTCTTTCCTATCCCCTCGGGATGTGTGTGGTGCACATATGCACGGGCACTGACCCAATCCTCTGTGAAATTATGTAATGTAGTTCTTATGACCTTAGTTGTCGAAATGACGTTAAACATCTATTACTCACTCAACTTTGAAAGCAAACCTTCCATTAAGTGACAACCAAGAGAAAAAGGCCGAGTGGTGTTCGAGGTAGTCTAGGAAAGAGTGACTATCAACATATATGCAGGCCCTAAACAAGGTGCCTGGTGTTTGGGTGCTATTATGGTATAGCCTACTCCGGGAAAGTGGGTGACCTATTACATCTAATATGTGTATACACACTGGCTACTAGTGGTTTGCAAACCAGAATGTTAATTCCCAGTGTCTTGTTTAAGACATATAGGTGTATCTTTTACAATGGGAGAGCAATTGGGAGCACTGCAAGTACATACTACCAAAAGTTTATATGACATGGTGAAAGCTAATCACATACATCTAGGACTGAGGAACTATATCGTCAGCCCAATTGCAAACTCCTTAAGTGTGTACCTGTCACGTATGTGCACTATGAATACTCCTAGATTCAGCTTTTAGCGCCCTTTATATCCTGGGCTTCCCTATCCCATTTAAAATGGTCTATATCTCCTCTTTCCTATCCCCTCGGATGTGTGTAGTGCACTGACACATTCTTCTGTGAAGTTGCGTAATGTGGTATATATATATATATATATATATATATATATATATATATATATATATATATATATATATATATATATATATATATATATATGCCACGGCTTATGGTAATAGCACTTGCAGTTTGAATTGGCCCTCAACTATAACACTCCTTGATTAGCCTAACTAGTTAATTCGGTATCAGGTGTCTCAAGTTACTCTCATTTCTACCCACAGTGTTATTAAAATCCTCACATATTTACTCTGGCCATAATAGACCTCATTCTCCCAACATAAGTCCTCTCCATTGCCACGGGGGCATGTGTATGACAGTAGGGGGGAGGGGGTTAGCTGGATTGTCGTTCATACCTTTAAGTGCCCCCCCTTACCAGTCACCCAACTACCTATGAATAGTACTATGAATACCAAAGGTGATCAGTTATAGATGTGAACAACAATCCAGTACCTCATATCCCCCCACATAAATGATCAAAAATGCTTATACCACGATTCTGGCACCTCCCTTACTGTTATGCCCTCTCCTACCAGTGCATTATGAGAGCATATACGCACATGTGCATTTTTGGGATTTTTGGATATACTTTTTCGAGGTCAAGTTGGACTTAGAATATTTTGGGAAATGTGTGGCAGACATACAAATTCAGTCTCGCCATTGTTTCAAAGTGAAAAATCGTCCAAACTCGCATAAGGATTGAACCCCGGCCGGAGTGGTGGTAGGCGAAGGCCTTAGCCATAGCGCCACACTGAACGGTGAGGAAAACCCAATGCGAAAATAAGCAAGTTCTAACCTGAGGTCCTAGTCGTATGTTTTCAATCAGTTTTCATCCTGAATCCAACCTTTTCATGTTATAATATCGAAATCCCAAGAAGTTTTCGATCCATAGACGAGGAATGCGTGCTAATTTTCTCCATTTTCTTCGATATAAATAAGAATCCAATGATTTTTCCATCGTAAGCGAGTCGCGGTCCGGCCATTCCCACCCACCTCCTTGTTCGGCAAAAGTGTGTCAGTGGCCCGGATGTGGATATAGGTCATCCGCTCGCCGTACGAGGAAGACGCCGAAAATGTCGGACCCGTTTAGAAAATCAATGGATTCTCCTTTATTTTGAATATATTGGACATAATACGTATGGAGGGATCATCTAGACTATCTAAGGATGTGTATGTTTTAATTTGAAAACTTGTCATGGTTGGATTCCATACGAAAAGTGAGTGTGAACACGGCGGTACCTCTCCCGACAAGGAACAAAAACAATGGCTTCGCGCAGAGCGGTGACCCGGGCCGTATCGCTTGCTTTTACAAAATGTCTTCTCGTGGCTATAATCTTTGGATATCAGGTAAGAAATTAATACAATATGGAGGAAATGGTGGTATAAATGCAATATAGCATAAATATGGCCGCACACGGGTGGTATATTGACGATATTGCACTCGGCCTAACGGCCTCGTGCAATATTCGTCAATATACCACCCTTGTGCGGCCATATTTATGCTATATTCCATTAATATACAAATTGGGAGGCTTATTGTTTTGCCTACCACTATATAGTAAACCGTCAGATTCTAATTAGAATAGAACTATCATGTCTAACACGAGATATCGCGCTGATTGATTTGTCGGTGTAGGAAAGTATAACCAGAAAATGCTGAAGGACAGCCTGGTGTGAATATATATTAATTCCAGTGACCAACTCGGGCTTTATCATTGCACGTTTATGCATCCTAACTGCAATCTGTGAACCCTTGTCTCAAAGATATGATATTACTCGTTCAATGTATGGCATATTGTCCAATGGCTCTTCCTAATGACAAAAACCAATCAGATGGGGTGGCCAAGTTGACAATAGGGATGGGCGTGCGCTCATGGTCCTGGTGCACCCTATACCGTTCCTAAGCCGCTACATCCCACTCCCGGGATCCGATTATACGTAGGTATAGCGCCCTTCTCCTCCTCACCCTGTAATCAATAACAGCCTGAAATGGCCTGCAATGATGCTCACTCTTACGCCTGTACATAAAGACAGGCAGGGTTTAACGGCTCGGCTCATAGCAATACAGTTTGCAGATGTATTGAGAATAGTAGATTTAGGCTTCTTATTAGATATAGGGCAGCTAACCATGAGACATAGTCTAAGACGTCCATCCCATCCAGTGGTCCTACAACTCACATACTAGTCTAGGAGAAAAATGTACACGGACTTTGCAATAACAAGGCTATATTATAAGCTTTACTTGCCAAGATAATATTATAACTGTGAATCTCAATAATGGATACCCTGTCCATGACTATCATACACCAATAGATATGTGCTAGAAAACCTCCTTGGAGGTGAAGGTAATGGCCCAAAACCTCCGAGGTGAAGCCGAGGAGGTAATGGCCCAAAACCTCCTCGGCTTCACCTCGGAGGTTTTGGGCCATAATCTCCACCTCCAAGGAGGTGTTCTCACTTATACTCCACCCAAAGTAAGGTATATTTATGTTAATAACAATAAAACCATAAATAAATGCATATTTCTATAAAAGAGATATGTTTGTTTAGAGTGGGATTCGAACCCAGGACACCAGATGTGATTCATGGTTATGGTCCACATGGTTTTACATGCATCACCTCTCACAAAGATGAGTAGTGTAATGGTTAGCACATTTGTCTTCAACTGGGACACTGTGGGTTCGAACCCTGTATGTAGAAGGCGATTTACTTTTTTTTCTATTTCTAGAAAAGAAATATGTTTGTTTAGAGTGGGATTCAAACCCAAGCCACCAGATGTGATTCATATAGTTCCTTGGCGTAAGTATGAAAAGCTCCCCTATGTCTGTGATTATTTCATGCCAATAAAAATAATTCAACTCAACGCATTCATGATTATGGTCCACATGGTTTTACATGCATCACCTATCACCAAGATGAGTAGTATACTGGTTAGCACATTTGTCTTCAAAAGGGACACGGTGGTTTCTAACCCTGTATGTAGAAGATGATTTACTTTTGTTTTTCTTTTACCAGTGAATTACTATGAAAAGTTTGTCGAATGATCGTTCGACCATGATTTTGTTTTTGCTCTATTATCACTGTGTATTTTATTTACTTCTCCAAATTAGGCCTACATTTCAATCTAACCAGCTGTATTATATGGCAACAATATAGGTTTTAGACCACAAATAACATGCTTTACTCATGGTAGGGTTCGAATCCCATACTGGAAAAGCAAGGTTTTAACTTGAAAAAGTGTCGCCATAATCTCCCGGAGGTTATGTGCATAATCTAAGATTAATCTAAGATTATGCACTTCTCCCAGATGTCCCAAACCCTCCTCCCAGATGTCCCATAAATCTCTGCCCAGATACCACATAGTAGAATGTGGAAATAAACCTACAGTAGGAACAATGGGAGGGACAACCAGGCAGAGTATAAACACAGGAGATAAGGACCAATGGCCCTAACTATGTCCATAGATCCTAGGTATGTGGATATAGCCACATCAGATGGCTGACTATCTGCTTTGGTAGCATGAGTATGTTAAAAGTTGTCAAATTTGGTAATGGCATCCTTGTCCAGACTCATGATATGCTGATAAATATACATAGGAGAGGAAGAACAATGCTTCTTTTGTATTCCTTGACCCTGAAAATGGGGATACAGCCACACTATATTCCTCGAGTATACACATTGACCCTGAAAATGTGGATGTAGACAAAATATTCAAAGAGTTTGAGAAAAGTTCAATGTCCCTATCATGTCCCTTGGCCCTGAGAATGCGGATGCAGACACAGCAAATGAGTGTTTATAAGCCTTAGAATCAAAACTATGATAAAAGTCATCATTTTTGGAAATGGCTTCCCTGTGCAGGCTCATGATAGGCTGATAAATATACATTGGGGAGGATGAACAATGCTTCTTTTGTATTCCTTGACCCTGAAAATGGGGATACAGCCACACTGAATGAATGTTTATCTGTTTTAATAGCAAAGTTATCACACAGATTGTGAATTTGGGTAATGGCGGCCAGAAATAGTCCTATAATAGGCTTAGTGTGCTTCTAAGGAAAATCAGGATGTTATCAATGAGATCCTAGACCCTGAAAATGTGGTAGTAGATACTTGAAATGAGTGTCTATCATCACCACCTGCAGAGTTATTGCAAAAATAGGGAATTTCAGTAATGGCTACCTTTTCCGGGCCCTATTTCAGGGAAAAACGATTTCTATGTATGATATCACACTCAATGTAATATATTTCAAGGGGTTACACATGGCTTATATTGCCATTCTGTTTATTTCCTATCCCATTGAATCCTCAATGAAGTTTAATGTATTTTTATATGAATTACTTAATTTTTCTTTTCAATGTCACTTTTGAAGAGGAAACGTTTTTCCAAAATGATGTTTCCACTTAGAAATGGACTCAGCATGTTCAAAAACCCCTATACACAAAGTTTCATGCTTCCTGCCAAATGTGCCAAGGTTGACGCTATATCTCCTAGACTATACCACTCAAAGTAAAACATCTCAACATACTTGACCTTATATTAACCTTCTCACTCTGTTCCTTAAAACCAGCTCCGTAGTTTTTTTTTCCAACTGGAGGGCAGCAGTATATCATTTCTGTTGTTGGGTCAGGGTATCCCCTGAATCCGGGTTGCACAGAATTGAAAATATATGGTTTAAAAAGGTACTCTGTAGTGATCACTCTTAGTCATTTTATTGACGACTGGAGAGAGTAACTGGTGATCTTTGAGGTAATCATATGTGTTCACCCTGGGTGATCACTATAGAGTACCTGTCTGACAAGATCAGAGAGGACCTTGAAAATTATTAATTTTGTCATTAATTAACACATTTTGATTATAATTTCAAAATGATTGCATAATTGCCCCCTTCCCTCACCACAACCAAGTCTATATTGTGGATACTTGCAGCTAACTCATGCCCTAATTAGGCATTTGTTTATATAGCAAATGCCAACTAGTCCCTATGGTTGTAATTATGGTTTCAGTGACAAAAGAGGTGTCTATCATTACACATGCTTATACCTTTTTGCCCAAATTTCTTTTTTTTCTTAATCAATTGATATTCCAGTGTGATATAATTCTCAGCATCTTCCATCTTATACAACTAAGGGATTGAAGATAAAAATCAGTATATCCCACAGGGTGGGTACTGTATATTCCATTGTTGTTTATTAGGCCCCCATGGTGTCAGAAAAACATATTTAAATTAATCACCCAGGGTAATCATCCTGATTACCTTCTGTCATCACTCTGATCATACTGCTCTGATGACCTTGTACACTAGGGCCCCTGGTGTCAGAAAAACGTTATTGAAGTGATGACCCAAGGTGATCATCATGATCATCTTTTGTCATGCAAAGAGGACCAACATGCAATATACATGCGGCTTATATGCAGGGGTTTACCTTACCTACCCTTAGCCTTCTGTGCTTCAATGCACAACGCCCACTGGTTTGAATGTATACTTCAAGCAACATGATTATACTTAAATGGCGTATCAACGAAATCGTGTATCATTTAAGCTGGCTTCACATTCTAGTCATGTACATGATACAAATCGTGCATGGTCATAAGAAAAATTAGGAACACATAGTGATATACACTTCCTGTTTATGTATAGCAAAAGCTGCTGGAGCCTAAAGTTGCCTGAGTCTTTCACTGTAAATTATCTCTGTTAACTTCCAGCAATAACTAAAGCCACGGGTAACACCCATTGCATTAAGGTGGGTCACTCCCATGATCCAAGAGTAACTAAATCTTTACCAATCTTTCACCATTTGGCCTTCATTACATGCTTATTTGACTGATGAAAAGAAAAGCGGGTGGTCCTAGGCTAGTTTAAGAGTTATTTCATCTTGAAGTTTGAGTGACCTTGTCGTAGGATTACATGGTGCTTTCACAAATGTTTAGAGAAAGATATCTTAGAATAACTAAAAATCTCTATAAATCACCCAGAATGTAGCTTGTGATGTTAATGGTCCAAAAAGGGTATTTTGAACATATGGTCCCAGGCATATTTTAGAAGTCTTTTTGGGATTTTAAATAAAAAAGTGTTGAGTGGTCTAAATGAAGAACCTTTAACACTAAACTCCTACACATGGCTGGGTGGTGTTGTGGTAAGCTGTTTGTCTCTTTATCTGAAGCTATGTTGTTCAAAACTCAGCCAGGTCCAGGTTTTACTTGCCTGGACTTAGCATATCATTCTGGGGACACTAACAGCACCAGGCAGCTCCTAGTGGTTTGTAAATATACCACAAAATGCATATGCTCAGAAACCTGTGCAATGGGCCTATTTTGCAAGGGACAGAGCCACCTCTCCTAGCAGCACCCACCGCCCCGGTCCTCTCTCATAAATACGGTATCACCCGGTAAATGAAATGATGAGATATTCATTTAGATATTTCTATGGTGGACAGACCTGGCATATTGTGCATGGCGTACATCTATGTTTAGACCTTTATCACATACCGCGCGAAGTTAAACATCTCAACGGATTGAACTTAACAGTCTAACATTTATTATTCTTTGGGCATAGACTGCCCAAAGAATACTTACAAGAACCATGTTCACTGATGTTGAATCGCCCTTCTAGTGTAGACTTGCTATAGCCTAGCCACATATTGCCCTTTTTTTACTCATAGGATTACACATAGGGTTGCACAGGGACCAATCTATCCTTTTAATATTGGCTGTTAGTGCTTGGACAAAGAAAGTCTACTCACCCTGGATATAGCTGTGAAAACCCATTTTAACCCTTTAATGCACTGGTGTCTGTTTCTATAGGGGTATACATAGGGTAGTACATAGGGTTTATGATGCATTGATTCACACTGTGATCCTTACAGGATTAGCAGGCTGTCCAGGGGCCGCACATACTTCCCTATGATGCATTGATGCACTTTAACCCTTTATGAATGGCATGATGCATTGATTCACTTTAAGCCTTTATAGATAGCATGATGCATTAATGCACATTCAACCCTTTATGGATAGCATGATGCATTGATGCACATTTAACTCTTTATGAATGGCATGATGCATTGATGCACAGTTAACCCTTTATGAATGACATGATGCATTGATGCACTTTAACCCTTTATTGAAGGCATGATGGATTGATGTCCAGTTAACCCTTCATGGGTGGCATGATGCATTGATGCACAGTTAACCCTTTATGAATGGCATGATGCATTGATGCACATCTAACCCTTTATAGATAGCATGATGCATTAATGCACATTTAACCCTTCATGGATGGCAAGATGCAGTGATGCACATTTAACCCTTTATGAATGGCATGGTGCATTGATTCACAGTCAACCCATTATGGTTGGCATGATGCAGTGATGCACAGTTAACCCTTTATGAATGGCATGATGCATTGATGCACTTTAACCCTTTATGGATGGCATGATGCATTGATGCACAGTTAACCCTTCTTGGATAGCATGATGCATTGATGCACTTTTACCCTTTGTTGGTGGCATGATGGATTGATACACAGTTAACCCTTTATGAATGGAATGATGCATTGATTCACTTTAAGCCTTTATAGATAGCATGATAGATTGTTACACAGTTAACCCTTTATTGATGGCATGATGCATTGATGCACAGTTAACCATTTATGAATGGCATGATGCAGTGATACACAGTTAACCCTTTATGAATGGCATGATGCAGTGATACACAGTTAACCCTTTATGAATGGCATGATGCACATTTAACTCTTTATGAATGGCATGATACATTGATTCACTTTAACCCTTTATGGGTGGCATGATGCGGTGATGCACAGTTAACCCTTTATGGATAGCATGATGCATTGTTGCACAGTTAACCCTTTATGGGTGGCATGATGCATTGATGCACAGTTAACCCTTTATGGATAGCATGATGCATTGATGCACATTTAACCCTTTATGAATGGCATAATGCATTGATACACAGTTAACCCTTTATGAATGGCATGATGCATTGATGCACAGTTAACCCTTTATGGATGTTACAAAGCATTGATGCACATTTAACCCCTCATGGACAGCCTGATGCATTGATGCACATTTAACCCTTCATGGATAACATGATGCATTATGCACTTTAACCCTTTATGAATGGCATGATGCATTAATGCACTTTAACCCTTTATGGGTGGCATGATGCATTGATACACAGTTAACCCTTTATGAATGGCATGATGCATTGATGCACATTTAACCCTTTATGAATGGCAAGATGCATTGATGCACAGTCAACCCTTTATTGATAGACAAGGCATTGATATGCAGTTAACCCTTTTATGAATGGTATGATGCATTGTCAGCAAATATGTCAGTAATAATGCACTATTTGTCAGCAATTAGTCAATTTATCTTAGTAATTACTCACTTTTTGTCAGTAATTACTCACTTTTTGTCAGTAATTAGTCCAAATATGTCAGTAATAATGCACTGTTTGTCAGCAATTAGTTAATTTATGTTAGTAATTACTCACTTTTTGTCAGTAATTACTCACTTTTTGTCAGTAATTAGTCCAAATATGTCAGTAATAATGCACTATTTGTCAGCAATTAGTTAATTTATGTTAGTAATTACTCACTTTTTGTCAGTAATTACTCACTTTTTGTCAGTAATTAGTTCAAATATCAATACATGTCAGTATTTACTCACAATCTGTCAGCAATTAGTCAATATACGTCAGTACTTAGTCATTCCATATCAGCAATTATCAATACATGTCAGTATTTACTCACAATCTGTCAGTAATTAGTCAATATATAACCAAGGAATAGCCATTGATTAAATTGTGCATCCTCCCTTTCTCACAATTTGTCAGATATTAGTCAAAATATGTCAGTATCTATGGACTATTTGTAAGCAATTAGTTAAAAGATATTAGTAATTGTTCACTATTTGTCAGCAATTTGTCAATATATGTCAGTAATTATTATGCACTATTTGTCAGCAATTAATCAATATATGTCAGTATTTACTCACTATTTGTCAGCACTAGTAATTGTTCACTATTTGTCAGCAATTCGTCAATATATATCAGTATAATTTTACTCACAATTTGTCAGCAATTAATCAATATATATGTAAGTACTGAGCAATTAGTCAATATATGTCAGTACTTAGTCACTATATATCAGCAATTGTCAATACATGTCAGTATTTACTCACAATCTGTCAGCATTTAGTCAATATATAACAGAGAAATAGCCATTGATTCAATTGTGCATCCTGCCTTGACTGGTATGTGTCAAAATATGTCAGTATATATGGACTATTTGTCAGCAATTAGTTCATATAATTATGTTAGTAATTATTCACTATTTGTCAGCAATTAGTCAATACATGGTAGTAGTTACTTACATTTTATCAGCATTTAGTCAATGTATGTTAGTAACTGCTCACTTTTTGTCAGCAATTAGTCTATATGTCAGTAATTGCTCACTATTTGTCAGCAATCATTCAATATATATTAGTAAATACTCACTTTTTGTCAGCAATTAGTCGATATATGTCAGTAATTGCTCACAACTTATCAGAAATTAGTCAATATATGATAGTAATTACTCACTCTTTGTCAGCAATTATTCAGGATATGTCAGTACTTAGTCACTAGATATCAGAAATTAGTCAACACATGTCAGTATTTACATACAATTTGTCAGCAATTAGTCAATAAATGTCAGTATTTTATTCACTTTTTGTCATCATTCACTCAATATATGCCAGTACCTCCTCCTATGTCGGTAATAATGCAGTATTTGTGAGCAACTATTCAATATATGTCAGTAATTACTCACTATTTGTCAGCAATTAGTTTAAGCATAGTTTAGCATAGCACATAGTTGCCCAAAGATCATTTTAGGGCAATGCCCTATCCTTAGACATTTTAAGCGAGTATATTGACAGAACCAACTTAGGTAAACGTTAGGCTTCAGACGTTTCTAGACTCCAGCATCTGTGGATCAACACGGTAAAGGGTACGCCCGCGCAGCCCCTCGCGGGCGTACCTTTTACCATGTTGATCCACATCTTATCTTATATCATCTGTTCTTTACCCAATATGGCTTAGATGTAGCAAGATTATTTTAATATGATTATGTATGTTATGGCTAACATATTATGGTACCCATTTCTCTCTATTTTATTCAGTTTCTCCGCCTGACACAATCATTGTGACAGGTACCGGGGTCAATACCCGGGACTTCATAGAATACAATTTTTATTGATTTAATTCAGAGAGTTGACAATTGGCATTAATGATAGCCGATGCAAACCCTAAATTACTTTTTACAATGTAGCTACACCAGCCCCCCCCCGTAACTAGCACTGTCCCTTACCAACGATGTATTAATCTGCCCATCTATTCCCACGTGGGATGATCATCTGGATTATCCTGGCCACATACATGTTTGATAAAGGCCTCCAGGGGCTGCAGAGGGGTTGATCTCTGTATTCAACGATACTCTGACCTACTATTCATGTCCTATGGGTCTGGCTTGCACACGGATTTTGATTTGGGTCTCAATCAGCCTCGATATTCCAGTTCCCTTTTCCATAGACCAAAGGCTACAGCAGGACTGGACCAATTTATATTTTAACTAATACATCTACTTAGGGAAGATCTAACCTTTCAGGATATATGTAATGGGCCAGCTGATTGGTCAGATCAGGTTACAGGGTGGGAATGTGGAGAATTCAACACACACACAAAACAATAAGCAATGATATATAAAAAAAAACACAAAAAACTAATCCAACACTTGGCCCCACTGTACAACTGTCAGATAGGTAAAACCTATACCGATTTTCCCAAAAGAAGAAGGCCCTGTTAGCCAGACTTACAGCATGAGTGTGGTATTGATGACCTGTTAATATAGCAAAAACACCCTGGGTTAGCACACTTGTAAAACCACCTTTTAAAGAGCCTTATATCCTTTATGCTGTACATTTGCTAGAGGGAATAATAGTGTAAGGGTTTGTGGCCTTACGGATCTGGGGGGTTCGGGTCTTACGATTCGAAAGAAAGAGTAAGACGGCAATTCAAGTGTATGCCAACGGTTAGTTTATTTCTTAGTATACACTCACGGCTGCCGGATGGTATAGAATAAGCAGCTAAGATGGATGGAAAAATGATCTACATGGTGCGGAGGCCTGGAGGGCCTCTGACGTAGCGACTGAGCCCTGGGCTTTATATGAGGACCCAGGTGTTCGTCGTCAGATGTCCCCACAGACCCGGATCGGTGCTGCCACCTATCCGGAACCTGAGGAACGTCCGACGACTCGACTCACCCGCCATGTCAGACGGTACCCAACTCTATGGTTTAACAATGCGTACCTCTACACCACTCCCCCAGACATTTAGGAGGGTGTTATAGTTATAGTAATATTACTAGGATAACATATCTATATGTCTAAACTATTAGTAATAGAGGTACAACCATAGATATAACGTTAACACCAGGTTAGATATTATTTGAATGTCATATACATATATTCGATAGTGTATGTAGTTACAAAATGGCAAAATTGAATGTTCGAATATGATACGAATTAATTAAATGAATAACAGTTATATGTATCGGAACTGTTAATTAGCTTATTATACCATAGGATATCATATCATATGTACGGTATAAATAATAAGATAAGTATCATAATTCGTATACATGTGATAGTAACAGTTATGTGTAACGGAACTGTTAACATTAAATACATCATGTAATAACATTCATATGCGTTTGTAGTTATTAATACCACATTTGATTATGTAGTCTTGAAAAAGACTGTTATAGTTACTACACTATCTAATGACATATAATCTTGTAACATCATTGTATGACATAACCTTTATAACACCAGATTAATATATTTATGATACAATATGTCTCGCAGGACAATAATAAGTAAGTTCTGGTGTAGTTTATCGGATCTTATATTATAATAATTAACAGTGACTTAAGAACCGTACCAACATACATATATATATACCCGTATTACAATATATAGTACGATGTGACCAGTGTAGTCTATATGTACATACAAATAACATTATAGAAAAATAGACATCTGATAACATGTACAATTTTAGAAAAGATGATAGCTGCTGCTGGAGTCTTCTGCTGTAGCCCTTCGGATGCTCGATGATAGGTGTGGTCAGCTAACCACGGGATGGACGTGCTAGAGTCTATAGTTATTAGGGTGAACACGGTAGATGAGTTTGGGGCAGCTACCCACAATCCTCTAGAAGTGCTAAAGTTCATAGGTAAATCCGAATGGTGTAGAATGTAGAAGTGAATTGTAGATCCGGTTCTGTCAACTGTATAGAATCGTAATCCGTTTTAAGTTTAGTTGACATAAGTAGAAATAGTCCAATATAGGCTGGTCCGGAAGTAATAGTAATATATGGTATAAGTCCATTCGGGAGTATAGATGAGTTGTAGAGGTAAATCGTAAAGTCTATCCTAGTAAGTGGTTAGCACAGGTAACAGCAGGAGTCTGGAACTGGCATCCGGATACGTCTGACAGCAGCAAGTCTACTATCGGATTGTCCATAAGTGAAGTTATAAATCCGAATAGACTATTCAGGGTACAATAAGGGTTATACAGCCTGAATTATACAATAAGCTGGTCATAAGAGGAACCCGGAACACATATGATAGGTGTTCATATACTAGTGAAGAAAACATTCGCAGACCTGTAAGGTTCCGCAAAGACTATATCTGGTTATTTGGTGGTGGAGAAAAAAATTATGGAAAAATAACCCGTAGCATGCTTAGACGGATTTCTTAGCATGCTTCTTCTTAAGAAGAGCTAGAGCCGACTCGGGAGTGCCGTCCCACTCGTCGAGGTCGACTCCGAATACCCTCATGAACTTAGTGTTCAAGTTGGTATTCCGGGTAATCTCCTCCTTTACACGTTTCTCCAGCACATGCACATCCATAGCTGCCTTTTCTTGGGCAGCTGCGGCAGCCTCCTCTTGGGCCTTCACATCGTCCCGAATGAGGGTCTCGAGGCGCTGCTTTTCAGCATCCGCGACCTCCTTCATACACAACAGGGTGTCGTTTAGGAGTCCCTGATGAAATTCTGTGGCCTTCTCACGGACACACTTCTCCCAGTGGGTGTAGATGGCCTTCTGGACATCTGCCTCCCCTTGGCGAGATTTCTCAAACCAAATTTCAGCATTACCGGCCTTAATGGTAATAGTTTCCTTTGGTTTCGCAGGTGCAGCGACAGCCTTGGGAGGAGTCGATACGGCCTGTGGACCACTTCTGGGTTTGGGGCTTCCGGACACGCCTGCTGATGGTACACAGTAGGCAGGGGGCGTGTTCTGCCTCAATCCCATTTGCAGGTACATGTTCAACTGCTCCTGGGTGAAGCTGACTGGCAGGGCGGCTGGAGCGGATGCGGATCTGGCGGCAGCAGGTGCTGTGGTCTTCTTTGGGACAAGACGACCATCCTTTCCTACCACCAAGGTCTGGCTCTCAGGTCCAGGTCCCTGGGTTAAGGACGGAAAGTTACGAGGATTAACTTTCCCAGGCTTCGATACGGCTCCAGCGTATCAGGCAGGTTCGGGCTTCTTGAACACCAGAGTGCCCTGAGCCTGCTCTGCGGGGTGCCTAGCCAGAGGAGACCTGGAACGGTCCTCTGCTCTGACTTTCGGTTTAGCAGTGGTGCTCTGACCATTACCGTTGCCACCACGGTTCTGATCTCTTCTGCTCCTTTCACGAGCTCTCTTTCCCTCCTTTCCGGATTCCTCGAATTTCTGTCAGAGAGACTCGTGCATGTCCAGTTTACCCTTTCCAGGAGTCAGGACTATCTTCGCGCGGAGTTTCGAATCCTTGGTCTTCGGAACCTCGCAGAGGACTTGGTCCCCCGGTCGGATCTTAGACCAAGCATCCTCGCTCAGACTATCGAACTCCTTCATGAGTTCCTGGTGAAGCTCCATGATGCGCTTCCGAGCCATCTCCAAACCTTCGGCGTGGCATTTCTTCTGGTGTCTCGCCAGATCACTACGTCGGCTGTATTGCACCTTCGTAGTACACTTCTTACCCTTCTTGCCATAACTCGGATCACAAATGTAAACCGGGTGATGGTGGAAGTGGGTCTCGACGAGATGTCTTTGGAACCGAGCTGGAGTGCTCCAGGTCCGGACCGAGACATCACTTGCATCCTGGCAGATAGAGAAGGGACAGGACTTCTGGTCGTCACCGTACCACTTCTCTAGAGCCCAACGTAGCTTCCTCCTCTGGGTATAGGTATAGTACCCTTCGGTATGGTTAAGCATAAGCCACATCTTTCGATAGGCCTTGCTCGGATTGGGGTCCTCGTCCGAAAGACGCATCCAATCTTCGTCATCTGACTCATTGTTCTTGTTGATTGAGTCCGGGCAGGCATAGAGGGTAGAGCCGTCCTTCTTTACTCCGTAGGCACAATCGGAGAAGCACGTCGGAATCCGGGTTTTGAATCCGGATTTGGCGTTAGACCAACGTTCGGCCTCGGTTTGAGTTGATGGAGTGGCCTTCTCATCATACTCAACCGAGGATTCGTGCACCGACTCCTCGTCGGACGACTCAACCTCCATGGCGGTACTACCAGTGGTTGAGGTGCTGGATTTCGGCTCGGCTCTAGCAGAATCCGGGAGATTCTTGAGCTTCCGAGCAGCGGATTGTCGGTTCTTACTGACCTTCCAGTCTTCCTCCGGTTCCTGGGTTCCGGATGTGCTGGAGGTCGTGGCTTCTACTGGGGTAGTAGTACTGCCGGTAGCTTGTGTAGCACTGGCTGAGCTCCTGGTGGCAAGCTTCAGGTCGGGGATAGGAGGTGCGGGTACTTCCGCAGCTCTCTTAGCCTCTTCCTGGGCCTCCTGTTCGGCAGTCATACGGCGGACAATAACCGTCCAAAGGGCTGCAGCTCGGTCCAATCCGATTAGTGAATTGTTCTGGACATCCACCAATTCCTGCTCGGTTATGTAGAAACCGTCATCCCACTGCTCGAAGTGATCCTTCGGTATCCCAGACACAGCCTACCCAGTTGATATTCGTAGCCTTGACGTTCCACAGGGACTTGTCAGGCTTCGGATACGCTCCGAGCTCGAAGGCTCGGTTAGCTGCATACGCGGTTTCACGGAAACCAGTGTCCACCATAAGTCCCCGTTGGAACCACGGCCAGTCTCGAAGCCACTCGGGAGGCATCCTGGTCAGCTGTTTGGGAGCCATGACGCCCTCGATAGCTATCCTGACTTTTGGGTCCATCCTGACTGGTGTCCCGTCCGCGTAGGTCACTTGTGCCTGCAGTTCCGGGTGGACATACAGGTAGCGACCATCGTAGCTAGCTGGAAAAGGGTCCGCCACTGCTGGCTTCCACTGATCCTTCGGTCCGTCAACTTGGGTAGTTTCGGACTCAGTTGCTGCGGGTTCAGCACTCGCAGCCCCTCCGGATCCCTCGGCCGGGAGTGGAGATAACAGTTCTCTGGCTCATTTAGTGAGAATGAGGCCAGCTTCTCCTCGAACGAGCGATCCGTGGGTTCCTCCACGTCCATCATCTCGCTCTCTTCCTGTGTAACAGGTGACAAAGCTTCCGGAAAAGCTTCCGCGGACGGAGTCAGCTTATCCGGGTCACCGGATAGCTTGGCTGCAGCTACGGATTCCTCAGCCATGACCAGGGAATCACCTACGGGAGTAAAATACTCCTTTTTCCGGCTTTTACGGCGCCGGAGCCGACACAGACGGAGTCTGCCTACCAGGAGACAGACTCTGAAGAAGCAGCGAGGGGTTTGCTAGCCGGTAAAATCCAAGCAGGGAGCGCGCTCGACCGTCTTGGACGTTACCGAAAACAAATATGGCGACAGGCCAGCTTTCGTGACGTCATTTCCCCGCATCCCGCGAGGTCACGAGAGGTTAGCCGAGACTGGACACGGTGACGTCATGCGGAAACGCACGTGCTACAAGCGGAACATAAACAAACTGAATGTTTTTAGGTAATTATCGCTCATGCCGATGACTCGTCTGGGGATTTAAGTGGAGATTATGGAAAGCTTAAGCAAATCCACCGGATTATCCATCCACTACCCATTGGTACATCATGCGGCGGCGACAAATAAGCCTTTCAGGTCAGTTGTCATCCGTTCCTCTAAATGTAAACATTACACTCGTTGTGTATACAGGTTAGGTCACTGCAGTCCTCTGGGCAATTCGAGGGCTGCGACGAACGTATCTCCCCTTCTCGGATAGTTCTCTATCGGACCTGACAGTCTGAAGAGCTTTTTCTAGGTGTTTCTTAGCCTTAGAGACACCTTTCCTCTTCTTCTTGTCTTCACCTGCCGAGACTTTTTTAACTCCCCCACGCTTAATCGGTGTTGGCGCGGGTGTCACTGATTCGGAACACTTTTTAGGCCTACCATGGCCTCGCTTCACTGTAGTGTTCTTTACCTGGTCTATTATGCGATTCTGGTTCAGGATCTTTCCGGAACCTTCACCATACATTTCTGTGGAGGTCTCCCTCCCAGACCATTTCCTCAGTCTGGCCACATTTGACTTATACAGTCGACCAAGGTCAGATTTAATTATTACGGTACAATCACTGATAACTTGGGTTACCGTGAAGGGACCATCCCAATTAGACGCTAATTTTATGTGCCTAAGTGGTTCATGTAGCCTGAGAACTCTATCTCCGGATTGGAATTTCCGATGCTTTAGATCGGTATCATATCCAACTTTCTGCCATTTGGCACTTTTCTCCAAATCGATTCGGACAGACTCTTATGCTTTTTTAAATCTGTCTCTTAAACATTCCACAAAAACTACATGGCAAGGTAGTTCCGGGTCCATCCCTACGACTCCAAATACTAAGTCAGCAGGCATTATCAGATCCTCTCCGAATACTAAGAGGTTCGGAGTACAATTTGTTCTTGAATGTACCGTACTGTTATAAGCATGCGTCACGAAATGACATTGCTCATCCCAGTCGTCCATATGTTCATTGACGAGTGATTTTAGAACTTGGATAAGGGTTCTATTGAACCTTTCTACCAATCCGTCGCTTTGTGGTCTATACGGATTCGTTCTAGTCTTACAAATAGCTAAGTATTCGCACATACCCTGCCAGAGATTTGATTCAAATTCTCTGCCTTGGTCGCTGTGTAGCATTAGTGGTACACCGAAACTTAGTACCCAGCCTTTTACAAAGGCTTCGGCACAAGTAACTGCTTTGTGATCCGGTAGTGGAAATACTTTAGTGTATTTTGTGTAATAATCACACACTACCATCATACAGGTGTTATCATTAGCGGTTGTGTTCAATCCACTGATGATGTCTACCCCGATTCTTGCGAATCTAACTCCGAAAAGTTCTTGGGATAGGGGAAGTTTACCCATCCCGGGTCCGGGTTTGTTTTTACAACAATCCGGACAGGTGATTACCCATCTTTGCAAGTCTCTGGTCATGCCAGGCCAGTAATATTTTTTGGAAAGTCGTGCCAACGAACATATCCTTCCAAAATGACCACTGGTCCGATGTCCATGACAGAAGTACATAATGTCATGTCTCATGGCATGTGGTATTACCACTTGCATGATTTTCTCACCATTTTTACATGGCTTCCAACGGTATAACACGCCTTTCCGGACTTCAAGCTCAGTCCATTGAGCAAGAAACCTTCTCATTTCTCGATTTTCCAGAGAGCCCTCGGGTCTAACTGGACGTATACCCTTTGGTACTAATTGCAATAGCTGCGCAGTTATCGAGTCAGCTTCCTGGAAACGTCGTATGTGATCCATAGACCAATCCAGTATACTGGCAACTAGGGGTTCGAATGGTCTTCGAATCCCTGCTAACACTGCCCTATGAGCTCCACAATCAGTACAATCTGGATTATCAAATTTCCGGATTGGTATTCGAGACAAGGCATCAGCATTCAAATGCTTCACTCCAGGTCTATGCTGAATCTGGTGATGTTCAAGCCCATATTCTGATAGATGAGCTAACCATCGGCCTAACATTCCTTCAGCATCTCGGAAGTTCAGTAGCCATCTTAAAGAGGAATGATCCGTACGTAATGTAAAGTTCGTTCCCCATAGAAAATGTTTGAACTTCTTGGTATATACGACTACTGCCAACAAAACAACTCTCTTTTGGTTGTGCAGTAATTGCGCTGAGTTTTGCTCAGTGTATTGCTGGCAAAGGCAATCGGTACTTCTCTCCCATTTTGGACTTGCAAGAGAGCTGCACCAATGCTATCATTACTAGCATCAGTATCCAGTATGAAATGATCCGTTTCATTCGGATATTGTAATACCGGAGTACTCGTGAACAGGTCTTTTAGCTTTTGAAAAGCAAATTCCTGTTCATGCGTCCAAGGAAATTTTTCCTTGGTACTTCCTGGAGTCCAGTTAGCTATTGCTTGTAATGGATAACTGACTCTAGAATAATTCGGAATAAATTCCCTATAATAGGAACAGAATCCTAAAAAGGACCTCACTTCTTTGGGTGTTCTAGGCCTATTCCAATTCGTAACTGATTCGATTTTCTCCGGATCAGCTTTTATTCCTTCATCACTAATGATGCAGCCCAAATAATTTATGGACTTTCTAAACATGTGGCATTTCTTAGGTTTCAATTTGAGACCATTAGAAATAATATGTTCTAGTACCATTTTTAGGTTATTAGAACACTCTTCGAATGTTTTTCCGAAGACTATGACATCGTCAAGATATACAAGACATCTTTTCCACAATAAGTCACTTAGAATTGTTTCCATCATTGCTTCAAATGTTGCTGGTGCATTGCACAAACCAAACGGCATTACGTTATATTGGAATAGTCTAATATGACTCGAAAATGCAGTTTTTTCCATATCTGAAGGGTTCATTCCCACTTGCCAATAACCTGATTGCAAGTCTAGGGTACAAAACCAACAGTTTCCTCCTAAGGAGTCAATGGTTTCGTCTATTCTCGGTAGTGGATACGAATTCTTTTTCGTTACTCCATTCAACTTCCTGTAGTCTATGCAAAAACGGATAGTGCCGTCTTTCTTTGTTACCATACACACAGGACTACTCCATGGACTATTGGAAGGGACTATTACATCCTGTTCCAACATCTTGTTTATTTCCTCTTCAGCTACTCTCTTTTTTGCTAAAGGTAACCGCCTATACGGTATTTTAAAGGGTTCCGCATCTCCAGTATCTATTTTATGTACTACCTTGTTTGTCGTACCTAGTTTTTCACCAGGTTTGGCAAAGGCAGTCCTATACTGACAGAGCAATTCATAGAACACTTTCCGGTATTCCGGATCTTCTAATGAAGTTTCTTCATACAACTTGAGTAAGTCTTCCGAAATTTCATCATCTCCCCCAGGGTTGGTGGGCACTACCAACCCTGGCTAACTTGTAGCCGCCTGCCTCGTTACTGATATCGGGTTTCCCCTGTGCTCCCGTGGCACCTGTTATATCAGCTTCCCTAACCTTCCGGGTGTCTACAACCACCTCGGTGCTAGGCGAGTTTGCTACTACATGCGAACTATCATCACGGATGGTGATATCATGGCAAGATTTGTCACTGGGATCCCCTTCTTTGCCCCTCGGGAGACCCCTCCCTAGTTTTCCTCTGTACTTATTCCAGAGACACCTTCCTGTCTACGGGGGACAGGTTTCTCAGCCATACATTCAGGAGCGTAGTGCCCCAGTTTCTGGCATCTGAAACATCTCCTTTGAGATTTATCAACTCTCGGTCTCTTTAGAGCTTCTGTTAGTCCGGCTATTAATGTTTCCATCACATTAGTAGGAGCAACAGTGGCTGCCACAGTTGGCTTCGCCGTAGAGGCTACATTGCCAGGTTGAGTTGATCCGGAAGCTGTTTTACCAGTAGCAGATCCTCCCCTCCCTCTCGAATGTACCTTCCTATACCGTTTCTGTCGGTAATACTTTCCAGCTACCTGGACTGATCCAATATATTCTCCGTTTTCATCGGAGACATATTCATCCCCCTCATCAGCCTCATACGAATCGACCGGGGCTAATTGGGAATTTTCATATATCGGAGCAGGTGTACTTTCATATTGAAGCGGAGCTGCTCTTATCGGGTTAGGTCCTAGACCTACCAATCGTTTCTTCATGTCATGTCCATCTATTGATATGAACAGGTCACTGAAGGAAGTATCATCTTTCCAAGAATCCCAAACTACTTGTTTGTGATCCGGATCCCGCAATCCATTGTAGAATTGTATAAACAACTCTTGTAGGTAACAGTCATCATCATGAGCCCAATTCGGACGCACTTTTGATAGCAGGTCCTGTAGCTCCAAACCAAAGACCTTGTGAGATTCTTTAGGTTTCTGTGTCCTTTTCTTGAAGCTTACCCATGGATCTTCCCTATCGATTGATCCAAATAGGTATGCGGCACATTCGACCAATTGATCATAGGTGCCGTATAATCCATAAGCTGCTCTCCATTGGTTGAGAGCTACTTTTCCACCTTTATTCAACCAACAGATCAAATACGGCAGAGCTTCTTCTTTTGTCCAGCCACTGCAATTGACTTCGTCGACAAAAGCTTGGTACCTGTCCTTCCATGGATCATTAGAATCATATCGAGGGGGTATCCGTGCCTGTCTACGTGCCGGATTATTACATCCACGTAGTCTATCTGCTTCCCGCATGCTCCAGTTCATGACTTCCATGCCATCTGCTCCCTTTCGGTAGCAGTCAATGCCAAGGTTTTGGATACATTGGCTCCTATCAAAGATGGTTTGCATCCCTGCAGGCATGGAAGTTCTTCTATTTGGCTTCCTGCCATCTCCTCCTGATCCTGATCCTCCTGATCCGGATCCTCCTGGGCCGCCTGGAGGGTTCCCTCCTGGTGGACCATTATTATGATAGTTTTCTAGGCCTATTCCAATTCGTAACTGATTCGATTTTCTCCGGATCAGCTTTTATTCCTTCATCACTAATGATGCGGCCCAAATAATTTATGGACTTTCTAAACATGTGGCATTTCTTAGGTTTCAATTTGAGACCATTAGAAATAATACGTTCTAGTACCATTTTTAGGTTATTAGAACACTCTTCGAATGTTTTTCCGAAGACTATGACATCGTCAAGATATACAAGACATCTTTTCCACAATAAGTCACTTAGAATTGTTTCCATCATTGCTTCAAATGTTGCTGGTGCATTGCACAAACCAAACGGCATTACGTTATATTGGAATAGTCCAATATGACTCGAAAATGCAGTTTTTTCCATATCTGAAGGGTTCATTCCCACTTGCCAATAACCTGATTGCAAGTCTAGGGTACAAAACCAACTGTTTCCTCCTAAGGAGTCAATGGTTTCGTCTATTCTCGGTAGTGGATATGAATTCTTTTTCGTTACTCCATTCAACTTCCTGTAGTCTATGCAAAAACGGATAGTGCCGTCTTTCTTTGTTACCATACACACAGGACTACTCCATGGACTATTGGAAGGGACTATTACATCCTGTTCCAACATCTTGTTTATTTCCTCTTCAGCTACTCTCTTTTTTGCTAAAGGTAACCGCCTATACGGTATTTTAAAGGGTTCCGCATCTCCAGTATCTATTTTATGTACTACCTTGTTTGTCGTACCTAGTTTTTCACCAGGTTTGTCAAAGGCAGTCCTATACTGACAGAGCAATTCATAGAACACTTTCCGGTATTCCGGATCTTCTAATGAAGTTTCTTCATACAACTTGAGTAAGTCTTCCGAAATTTCATCATCTCCTGTACCCTTTTGTAAGTTCCTCTTACTATCCGTTACAGTTTCCGAAAGGGTCACGTTTCCGAAAACTTGTCCCTTTTTCAAGTAGATAGTACTGTTTCCGGTATTGGAGACAGGTACTACCGACCATGATGCATTTGCTACAATAGTGTCTGCGGATACTAATCCGATACTTGACAGAGTAGCTACATCCGGTTCTATCACTGCAGGCTTATTGCGCATTGCAGGATCACTTCTCACTAGCACATCACAGGCTACTCCCGGAGGGATTCGCACAGTGTGTGCTACACTAGCCATACTGCTCACTTGTCTCAGTACACACCTAACCTTTACAGGATACGGGTATTTCACACTCAGCACTCCTGATTGGGGTTCCAACACAACTCCATACAGGGATGCGAAATCCAACCCGAGTATCCCTTCATCTGCTATATCCGCAACGGTGGCGCTCATGACATAGTCATGTACTCCATCTAATTGTAACTTCACACAAGTTCTACCATATGTTTGCAAGGTACTGCCATCGGCCATCTGAGCACTTCCTCCCGATTTGAGAGTATCATGTTCATCCGGTATAAGATCATAGAACTTCTTGGAGATACAGGAGTGGCTAGCTCCCGTATCCATGAGAAATTCGGCAGATCTTCCGTTAACAGTGAGGCAAACATACCACCGCCTTCCGTTTAAAACAGAGGGCATATCCGTGATGATCGGAACGTCATTGTTCACACCAGAGTCGATCCACATCCTTTCAGGTATTCCAGACAAGGATGACCCGGGGGCAGGTGGGCACTACCAACCCTGGCTAACTCGTAGCCGCCTGCCTCGTTACTGATATCGGGTTTCCCCTGTGCTCCCGTGGCACCTGTTATATCAGCTTCCCTTACCTTCCGGGTGTCTACAACCACCTCGGTGCTAGGCGAGTTTGCTACTACATGCGAACTATCATCACGGATGGTGATATCATGGCAAGATTTGTCACTGGGATCCCCTTCTTTGCCCCTCGGGAGACCCCTCCCTAGTTTTCCTCTGTACTTATTCCAGAGACACCTTCCTGTCTACGGGGGACAGGTTTCTCAGCCATACATTCAGGAGCGTAGTGCCCCAGTTTCTGGCATCTGAAACATCTCCTTTGAGATTTATCAACTCTCGGTCTCTTTAGAGCTTCTGTTAGTCCGGCTATTAATGTTTCCATCACATTAGTAGGAGCAACAGTGGCTGCCACAGTTGGCTTCGCCGTAGAGGCTACATTGCCAGGTTGAGTTGATCCGGAAGCTGTTTTACCAGTAGCAGATCCTCCCCTCCCTCTCGAATGTACCTTCCTATACCGTTTCTGTTGGTAATACTTTCCAGCTACCTGGACTGATCCAATATATTCTCCGTTTTCATCGGAGACATATTCATCCCCCTCATCAGCCTCATACGAATCGACCGGGGCTAATTGGGAATTTTCATATATCGGAGCAGGTGTACTTTCGTATTGAAGCGGAGCTGCTCTTATCGGGTTAGGTCCTAGACCTACCAATCATTTCTTCATGTCATGTCCATCTATTGATATGAACAGGTCACTGAAGGAAGTATCATCTTTCCAAGAATCCCAAACTACTTGTTTGTGATCCGGATCCCGCAATCCATTGTAGAATTGTATAAACAACTCTTGTAGGTAACAGTCATCGTCATGAGCCCAATTCGGACGCGCTTTTGATAGCAGGTCCTGTAGCTCCAAACCAAAGACCTTGTGAGATTCTTTAGGTTTCTGTGTCCTTTTCTTGAAGCTTACCCATGGATCTTCCCTAACGATTGATCCAAATAGGTATGCGGCACATTCGACCAATTGATCATAGGTGCCGTATAATCCGTAAGCTGCTCTCCATTGGTTGAGAGCTACTTTTCCACCTTTATTCAACCAACAGATCAAATACGGCAGAGCTTCTTCTTTTGTCCAGCCACTGCAATTGACTTCGTCGACAAAAGCTTGGTACCTGTCCTTCCATGGATCATTAGAATCATATGGAGGGGGTATCCGTGCCTGTCTATGTGCCGGATTATTACATCCGCGTAGTCTATCTGCTTCCCGCATGCTCCAGTTCATGACTTCCATGCCATCTGCTCCCTTTCGGTAGCAGTCAATGCCAAGGTTTTGGATACATTGGCTCCTATCAAAGATGGTTTGCATCCCTGCAGGCATGGAAGTTCTTCTATTTGGCTTCCTGCCATCTCCTCCTGATCCTGATCCTTCTGATCCGGATCCTCCTGGGCCGCCTGGAGGGTTCCCTCCTGGTGGACCATTATTATGATAGTTTCCGGATGAACCGCCAGGGCATCCACCATTGTAACCGGCGTTTCCAGAAGACGTATACCTAGGGTAAGAATTATTTTGATTCCATCCCTGGTTATAGTTATTACCATTTTGATAATTACCACTTCCTGATGGATTATAATTATATCTATATCCATAGGAAGATGTTCTTGGTTGATACGTACCGCTGTTAACATTGTTTTGTGGCGGATTTGGTCTTGGAAAACGTCCATCAGTAGGACCATTACCGGGACCCGGAGGTGGGTTCGGTAGTCTCGGACCTGCTGGTGTACTGTGGCCGGGTTGGGAGAAATATGAAGGTGGTGTTAACATATACCTCGGTGGTCCCGGTACTCTTGATTGTGCCACGGGTGTATTATTGTTAGTTCCAGTAGCACTATCGTGAGTCGCTTTAATTTTGTGACTCAAATCTGGTATTGGTGGTGCCGGACCTATTGTATCCAGCACAGGAGTTGCTGGTGTAGGTGCGGTTCCATTACCTGTGGTATTATTCGGTTTCTTGTAGATTCCGGAAACTACATTCTTATCAGCTCCATCATCAACGAATGGGTTGTATCTAATTGGGGTTGCATCTTTGGATGTTTTCCCAACATTGTAGACACCACAGCTGGATCTATATCACCTATAGTCAACTGGGCGGCTTCTACATATTTGTCTAAGGTTATTGCAGTAGTCTGCAATTCCTGAAGCTCATTCGTGAGTTTCTGTCTATCTTCTTCCAGTTGTTTATTGTAAGCTATAATGCCTACCCGGATGGTTTCATTGTCTTCAGCTTGTTTACTACACTGAAGTTTCAATTTCTCTAACTCGCTCTGATAATGGCATATTTCGGATTCGAATTTTGCCTTATCAAGATTTAGTTGATCGTTCGTATCTATGTATGTTTGGATGCGAATGTGTCTATTGTCATATTCCTTATTGAATGACTCTCTCATTTCCTGAAGTTTTAATTCTTCATTCTCGAGTTCCTTCATGTACTCACTCCTTCTGGCTTCGAATTCCTTCCGCATGCCAGTTAGGTCTTCTTCCAGCTGAAGTTTTTCATGGAATACTTCATCTTTAGCTTTGACCAAGGTATTTAGGTTCTCGTTCAAAGTTACATAAGTTTCATTTAACAACAGGACATCCGGTCGTTTAAATTCCTCACCTTCCGGTACCGCATAGGTTAAGTCGCCATCTATAGCGCTGTAATCTAATATTGGTAGTCCGGGTCTGGGTAATCTATAAGGTAGTTCTCCGAATGTTACCCTCTTTGGCATTGGTGCCGGATGTTCTGGATTAGTACTACCACCAACTTCGAACATCGAATTACTTAACTCGTCAACAAGTGATTGTTGGCCTATTAAGTTACCCTGTCTCTGTATGGACTGTTCACGTTGTACAGAGTCTGGTAGATTTTCCTCACTATCATTATAGTGGGGTTCGGGATCTCTCCAAGATACAGATTCCGCATCTTGGGAGTTCGAATGGTTTTGGAGCACTAATGATCCATTGCCATTCTCCTGGGCAATTAGTTGCCCTGCTGGGTTAGCTTCCCTAAGGTTATCTAACCCATGTACCAGCCGTTCGGACGTTATGACGTCCGGGCTATACACCAGAATTAACTGGTCACGGCACCAGTGTAAGGGTTTGTGGCCTTACGGATCTGGGGGGTTCGGGTCTTACGATTCGAAAGAAAGAGTAAGACGGCAATTCAAGTGTATGCCAACGGTTAGTTTATTTCTTAGTGTACACTCACGGCTGCCGGATGGTATAGAATAAGCAGCTAAGATGGATGGAAAAATGATCTACATGGTGCGGAGGCCTGGAGGGCCTCTGACGTAGCGACTGAGCCCTGGGCTTTATATGAGGACCCAGGTGTTCGTCGTCAGATGTCCCCACAGACCCGGATCGGTGCTGCCACCTATCCGGAACCTGAGGAACGTCCGACGACTCGACTCACCCGCCACGTCAGACGGTACCCAACTCTATGGTTTAACAATGCGTACCTCTACAATAGTTCAGTTTTCATGTCTAGTTCATATGATAGCTGAAATTATCATATTGCTTATGTAATTCATCCCATAAGGTGTCCAGCTTTAGGTGTCTGTACGACTCAGGGTGCCCTTACCCTACACCCAGTGGTGCACGTAGTCCCTGATCAGCTTATACCTAACCCACGGGCGTGGTCAGCAAACCAGATCATCTACGTTAGACTGGGTGCTCACGATTTGATTATGCATTATTCTACCACATTTATCACTCTAGGACACCGCCCTATGAGGGGCGGAGGTTAATAAGTCAAGCAGTTCATGTTTTGAATTTTGAGTATATTGTTTTAGATAAAACATGTCTACACAGATCACAAATCAGGCATACCCACACCTTTTTCCAAGCAGAAGTGTGAACAACCTGGTGAGCACGGCCGTGGTCTGGTCACCAGGTTGAGTGTGTGTAGGTGTTATCCATATGCTTATAAGAAGGGTTGGAAACTAAAGGGAACAGTGCTGCCCTCTGGTGCTTTTATTTTCTTTGCACAGACCTTGATTACGGAGGTGAGGGGTGACTTTGCCTGTGCATAGCAAATTCCATTTAGTTTCCAACCATTCTTATATGGATAACATGCCCAGCAAACGGTCGTGACTCCTCGTCAACCTGTGTGAAGTGGCTCACACATGTCGCTAGATGGAACACGACGTCGCTATAGCACAAGATCACCAGGAATAGCAATGGTGGTGATCACATGGCCTCACCTCAGATGGCGAGGATCGTGATCACTCTTCCTCACCAGGGATGGTGACATGAGTGATCACTCATCCTCACCAGGGATGGTGACATGAGTGATCACTCATCCTCACCAGGGATGGCGACATGAGTGATCACTCACTTCGCCAGATGAGACGCACACCACGTCATAAGGAACGATGAAACACTCACCTCGTCATAGCGCATGTTCACCAGGGATGGCGAGGATCATGATCACTCTTCCTCACCAGGGATGGCAACATGAGTGATCACTCATCCTCACCAGGGATGGCGACATGAGTGATCACTCACTTCGCCAGATGAGACGCACACCACGTCATATGGAACATTCACCATGGATGGCAAGGATCGTGATCACTCACAGTCACGGGGGATGGTCACTCTGAGTGAGAGTTGACAGGCAGTGGCACATATTGACGGAGTGAGTGAGATCCATGTTGGCGATGGTGGTGATAAGCCGCCATTCTGAGTGACATCCATGTCAGCAATGGTGGTGATAAGTCGCCATTTTGAGAGAACATTAACTAGGAGTGACACAAACTCACGCAGTGAGTGAGAGCCATGTGGCAATGCAGGTGAAAAGTCGCCATTCTGAGTGAGAGTTGACAGACAGTGGCACATATTGACGGAGTGAGTGAGATCCATGTTGACGATGGTGGTGATAAGCCGCCATTCTGAGTGAGAGTTGACAGGCAGTGGCACATACTCACGTAGTGAGTTAGATCCATGTTGGCGATGGTGGTGATAACTCACCATGCTTTGTGAGGGATGACAAGGGGTGGCACATACTAACGCAGTGAGTGAGATCATGTTGGCGACTGACACACAGTGGCGAAACATGACGCAGTGAGTTATCACTCAAAAAGGAGTCACCATTGATGACCAATCATGGCGACAGATAACGACAATATGCTGGGCACCTACACACACTCAACCTGGTAACCAGACCACGCCCGTGCTGGTGAAAATATAGCACCAAAACTTTTCTCTCATCCTGCATCACTATACTGTGGTTCCAAAAATTGTCTCGTCATGTTACCCAGACCCCTAAATAAACATCAGCGGTGTGTGACTTCGTCCGATTTTTTTTTTCATTTTTTTAAATACTATTCAAATGTGTTCTATACACTATAATATTTCATATTTCGATGTGAGTGGACCATCTCTTGGTATCTTTATTTCATACAGGCTTAGAAAGGGGGTCCCTCAGACATATCCAAAGACATTTTATGGTGTCTTTCCAATGGATGGACTCATCAGTTATTTTGGCCGAATAAGATGGATAAACTACCCGCGTACCTTCTAAACATTCTCATGAATGGTAACTAAACTTAACAGAAATATTGTAGATTTAGATTAAATAGACTCAATGATAAAAGCAGTTGTCCGTATTTACGGTACTTTTGCAGTGATTCGTGGCATGTCCATAGACCGTGATCGACACTACTATTGCTGATTCTCTCACCTGTCTCATTAGTCCTAGCCCCACCTTCAGTCGGATCATTAAGCCCCCGGAGCACAAGCAGCTCTTCAGGCTGCATCATCACCTGTCAGGTTTCCGTTTCTGTGCTAGACTATTTTTAGCATTTCATAAATGATTAGCCTCTAATAACGGATGCCTCTTTTAGAAGGCTGTTGATCAGGACGATGCAGTGTCGTTATAATACTGGTTCTATCTACGTAGCGTCATTCACCTGGTCACAGGAGCCAAACTCCATGTTAAATATCATCAAATAGTGTACAGTTTTATTCACAGTAGAGAGCAACCATTCTGTAGTTGTGTAATTAAACACATAGTCCACTTGGCCTCTGTCGCACGATTGAGCCATTAATTTCCTATATATAAATTTCTGCGACAGAGGCCTAGTGGACTATCGATGTAAAATGTTACTTCCTCCCTACCTGCGGCCTCGTTTCACCACTTCCCTCCTACCAGTCTATTTTTTCCCTGTATTCCTAGCACACCAGCCGCAATTGGAAACTTGAAAATCACCAAATGCCTTAGGCGGAATCATGACTAAGTTGGAAGAAGAGTAGGGAGAAGTAATGCCCTTCCGTACACGAGAAATCAAGGGGCAAAACCTTCTCCGACATCTGTTACTCTCTCTATGCAGGGGGGACATATGGAAAAAAGCCTCCTGCCTGTCTATAGCTGTCCCCAGTTGAGAGGAATTAAAGATCGAGATGTGCCCTCCCTCTTATACCCCGCCCCCAGGTGGGAGGAATCAAAGAGGTAGAAGCCTGCTGCCTATACCCCTGTACAATTGTCAAGAATAAAAGATGGAGATTTAACCCCTCCCTCCACCTCTCTGTAGGTGGGAGGAACCAAACGAGAGATAAGCCTTCTATCTCTAGCCATGCTCCTCATTAACAATGTGCTCCCCATTGGCAAGTTCTCCATGTATCAGAGTTCCTGCTTAGTAGGGGGCGCCATTGCTTGATCTGGTACCTGGAGAGATATGCACTGATAACAGCCTGGTGATGGGTACCAGGTGTCATGTAATACGCCCTAAAAAGTCTCATTCTCTTTCTCATTGGTTAATAATGCATCCCGCTAGGTCGTATTTGTGGCTTATAAATAATAGGCCTAGTACAGTGCTGGTGCTAGGATTATCAACCAGGTGACTCATGTAGTCGGGGGACAGATCCAACCTTGGCCTCTTTACATAATATAATTTGACTACCTGCCAATTGATTGATATCCATTGGAATTTCCTATAAATGTTATCTATGGGTTCCTCATATCAATAATCCGTAAATAGATGAAATAAAAGAGCATTGTATGAACATTGAAAATTTTTATTGATACCACGGGTAAGCTAATCAGGGCATTGTCTCCTGAAACAACTTGGCCTCTGTCACGCGATTGAACCATACAAGTCATATTAATTTCTGTGACAGAGGCCTAGTGGACTATCGACGATATTAGGGGTTTCACCTTCCTTCACACCTGATACAATGGAGAGGTACTTGGGGTGAGTAAGATAAGGGGCAGGGTGTAGCTTATCACTGACCATTGTTCTGGAGGCTGATAGGAGATTTACCCAGAATGCACTGCTCTGGAGTCGGGGATAGCGACCCCCGTAACCTAATGCTCTAATGCCCTAGAGAGAGAGAGAGAGAGAGAGAGAGAGGGGGGGGGGCAGAGAGAGAGGGACAGAGAGACAGAGAGAAAGAGAGTGTGTGAGTGTTTAGATGACAGTGTTAGGACCGAGGTCTGTGGTCTTGGGGCGTGACTGAGTGAGGGAGTGGTGGCATGTGAGAGGAGACAGTGTGACAAGGTGGGGATTAAGTGTGAAGTGTGAGAGTATGAATGTTTGAGGACTGAGGAAATGTAGTGGTGGTGTGTGAGGGGTGAGAGTGTGACAGGGTGAGGACTGAGGGAGTGTGGTGGTGGTGTGTGAGGGGTGAGAGTGTGACAGGGTGAGGACTGAGGGAGTGTGGTGGTGGTGTGTGAGGGGTGAGAGTGTGACAGGGTGAGGACTGAGGGAGTGTGGTGGTGGTGTGTGAGGGGTGAGAGTGTGACAGGGTGAGGACTGAGGGAGTGTGGTGGTGGTGTGTGAGGGGTGAGAGTGTGACAGGGTGAGAACTGAGGGAGTGTGGTGGTGGTGTGTGAGGGGTGAGAGTGTGACAGGGTGAGGACTGAGGGAGTGTGGTGGTGGTGTGTGAGGGGTGAGAGTGTGACAGGGTGAGAACTGAGGGAGTGTGGTGGTGGTGTGTGAGGGGTGAGAGTGTGACAGGGTGAGGACTGAGGGAGTGTGGTGGTGGTGTGTGAGGGGTGAGAGTGTGACAGGGTGAGGACTGAGGGAGTGTGGTGGTGGTGTGTGAGGGGTGAGAGTGTGACAGGGTGAGAACTGAGGGAGTGTGGTGGTGGTGTGTGAGGGGTGAGAGTGTGACAGGGTGAGGACTGAGGGAGTGTGGTGGTGGTGTGTGAGGGGTGAGAGTGTGACAGGGTGAGAACTGAGGGAGTGTGGTGGTGGTGTGTGAGGGGTGAGAGTGTGACAGGGTGAGGACTGAGGGAGTGTGGTGGTGGTGTGTGAGGGGTGAGAGTGTGACAGGGTGAGAACTGAGGGAGTGTGGTGGTGGTGTGTGAGGGGTGAGAGTGTGACAGGGTGAGGACTGAGGGAGTGTGGTGGTGGTGTGTGAGGGGTGAGAGTGTGACAGGATGAGGACTGAGGGAGTGTGGTGGTGGTGTAAGTTGTAACTTCAAATCATAAAGCTTGCAAAATATAAACTGGTGAAAGCTGGATAGTGGTGGTGGTAGTACCCGGTATTGACGGTGCTGACAGGGATATGAGACAGCCTTTCATGTTTCTTTTCTCCATCGGCTTTCCTAGTCCACTTAAAAGGGTCTATATCTCTTCTTTCCTGTCCCCTCGGATGTGCGTGATGCACCTATGTGCAGGCACCGACATGTATAATGTAGTTCTTGCCATGAATTTGACCTTTGCTGTCGAAATGGTGTAAAACATCTATTACTAACTCCTTTCTGTACACACTATACAGGTAAACCTTATGATGTGCACGACCTACATGTGGTGAGAACAGTGACAGGACCAATGGTGTAGAGCAGCCGAGATTCTAATTCTATTTATATGGTAGTCAGGTAAATTAATGCACGAGTAAAAAGTAGAAGGGCTATTTATTTATTTAGAGGGATAGATGGGTTACCTAGTGCAACCATTCTTAACCTTTGTTCCCCTTTTGGTTGTAATAGCTATTGATTATAGACAGAAACTGAAAATCTATGCGTGTTATCTAGTACACCTTGCTACATACACCCTACCGGAGTTTTTCATGATAATATCCCTACAATACCAGGATCTTTATTGTATAGGGGAAGGGGGTGAATTAAATACATTCGTATGAAATCCTTAAGGATCACTTTAATGATTCACACAGGAATCTTCGATTAGCCCTTGATTCAAAGCTGAGGGATGTTTCATTTATTGGACTTTGGGCTGTATATTCATCAGCTCCGCCTTGTGAAACATGGCACAACGCTGGAATAACCCCTCAGTTACCATGTCGTTCTGGGAGGCATAACTGTCCATTGGCCTAACATTTGTGAAGTTGAAAAGGCAGAAAGGTAGTTTAACCTGAGACATACCTCTTCTTTGGCACAATATGAACTGTTCATGTCCAACCGGTGTTAGAAGACTACCTGGTTACTTTGTAATTGTAGTAGCTTGCTGATACTGGGACTGGCCAGACTCATGATGAATTATCAGTTCTCATGATACTTCAGCCCACGCACTACCTATGCACCTACCTTGCAACTAATATTGTGTGTGATGGACTTGCTAGTGCCTCATGTCTAGTATAGGTGCACCTCGATCATCCTGTCCCTACAGTGGGACTGGACCATTCCTTACCAAATTACTGCAACACCTTCTTTAAAATGATCCAGTATTCTGGATCATTTTCCATAAGGTAGTGGCCTCACTGGTGCATTCCCCCCATGCATGATTATTGATGAATGGAGCTTGTTCTCATGTGACTATACCTGAGGCATCTTCACCTCTGGAACCAGCATGCCCATTGCAACTACAAACATAGCTTTGAGTTTGGACTGGGATTGAACAAAATAATGGCCCCTGCATTTGTGAGAAAAGGCACAGCACAACTCCTGTTGACTTGGCACACCATTGCAATGTTGATGGAGCCATAATAAATACCCCAGCCCGTAGATGGTACAGTCTTGGCACATCCGAGACTGATGCCACTTGGCGTTCTCGATCCACAAAATCTCTGCAACTTTTACTGCTTCGTTCTAATGCGTTTTGAATGCAAGGGCTTTGGCAGGATGGACCTAAACTCACTTGTGGGATTCGGATTGGGTTGAACAACGCTTGCGTTATAGGGGGCCCTAGAACATAATTGTAGAGATTTTGGAGACTTTTCAACGCCAAGTAGGATTTGAAACGTTTTTCGGACGTTCAAAAACGGTCCTCTAAGTAGTAGCTCACGTCTAATATATGTAGACATTTGTGTGTGATGGCCCCTCCAGCGCCCAATGTCTAATATGAGTAGATATTGTGTGTGATATGGGCGCTCTAGTGCCCCACATCTAACACATGTAGACATTGTGCGGGATGGCCCTCTACTGCCCCATGTATATTGTGAGTGGTGGCCCCTTTAGTGTCCCATGTCCCCTGTAATATCCCATGTCTAATGTGTGTATATTGTGTGTGGTGGCCTCTCTAGTGCCCCATGTCTAATACCTGTGTAGTATGTAGATAAAATAGATGGTCTATGATGGCAGTCAGAATTATCCATAGTCTTTCTTCGTAAGATGGAGAGAAGGAGAGTGGTGGGATAAATCAGAAGCTGGACATGTGAAAGAGGACACAGTGCCAATATAGATAACAGATGCATTAGCCGTGGATGAGATTATACAGAAGGATTCCCTATTGTAGCATGTACATTGTAAATGTGCAGCCTGTATCCACACTCCCTGAGCACGTTCCAGCACCAGGACCTGGGTGGTCGTGTTGCCTCTGGCTGCCAATGGGCCATAGAACAGCACGATATGGGCCCATGTCATCTCTGGTGTGCCCTGCAAACCGAGTGGTGGTGGCAGGCACGGTGGTAGCGGGAAAACGGCAACAATGCGGCCGGCTTCATGCATTTTACATAGGACCAAGATAAGTGGGTAGCGGTGGGGCAGAGATGGTGTTTGTGGTGAGTGCCATCAGGCGCTGATATGAAGCTACCAGTCAGCACACTCAGCAGGATAGGGCCCACTTCCTCCCAACTCCAGCATCAACCCCCCCCCCCACCCCGAGGCCAGCGAACACCATGATGACGTTGACATTGGCATATATTAGACTGTCTGCCATAATATCATATCAGGGGCGTAGGAAAAGGGGGGGCCAGGGGGGCCTGGGCCCCCCAATCATGAAGGAGGTGGGGCCTGAGTATGTCTGGGCCCCCCCAATATTTTCCAAGAACTCATAAACACAATGGAAAAGAAGCTAAAACTTTACATCTCAAATTAGATTATTATGGTGATGTCATAGGGAAAATGGGGGTCTGAGCCTAAAGTCAGATCCAAAATGTACCAAAAGTTACTTTTCTATATGAATTCTAAATACGCATTATATAGATGCCATCATGCATCAGCCAACAATTCAAGGTGGTCGCGACGGTGCCCTCGCCGGGCCCCCCCAATGAAGATTTGCTTCCTACGCCTCTGCATATGGGTACATCATCACAATACTGATGGAAATGCGATTATAAATGTGTACGATACAGCAGCAAAACACATCTTACATACAGTTACAGTGTCCTTGTAACGGGCAAAGATTCTTCTTGGCACATAGAATGTCAGGACATGTGATATAGATACAGATCTAAGGCCAAACAGATATGTTTTCATATTCAGGTTACGTGGCCTTAAAAACTAGATTGGGTAGGTTGACTAAAATTATTACTCAAAATGTACCTAGAAATCAGCTTCCTACTGGTCCGACCACCTGCAGCTGGTGGGTTGCGCAACAGTTACATAGATTGGCTTATTTCTTATCAAATTGAGTAAAAAGGTTTTGGTTGGCCCTATTTGCCAGACAAAGTGAGGGAATTGGAAACTTATCCTTTCTTGGTGTTTCAGTGAAGGGGGAATGGGCACATAGTACATTGTCCACCCGTATTGCAACACGATATTAACATTCAATTCAATTCAATAGAAATTTATTTGCCTAAAACTAATACACTTTGTACAGATTGTATGGTCATAATAGATAATATATATACAATTTCATAGCTCATATTATTACTTTTAAGTGTGTAAAATGGAGACAAATAGGCACTAAGGCCCATTTTCCACCACCCGATATGGCCCCTCTAACGGCCGACAGACCCATAGTAAACACTACTGTCGGCCGACAGAGGCCATGCCCTTCTATTGAACCCTATGGCAGCCCTGTCGGCCGAGGTGGTAGTGAAGTGTAGCTGGCGGCCGGGAGAAGGACCATATCAGGTGGTGGAAAACGGCCCTTACTGTTCCAGTTATATGCTTCGGAGCATGTTCGTCCAGTCCTGTGCACTCTTTGCACAATGACAAACTTCCGTCCAGTTCTGTGCACTCTTTGCACCATGACAAATGTCCCTCCAGTTCTGTGCACTCTTTGCACCATGACAAATGTCCCTCCAGTTCTGTGCACTCTTTGCACCACGACAAATGTCCGTCCAGTTCTGTGCACTCTTTGCACCATGACAAATGTCCGTCCAGTTCTGTGCACTCTCTGCACCACGACAAATGTCCATCCAGTTCTGTGCACTCTTTGCACCATGACAAATGTCCGTCCAGTTCTGTGCACTCTTTGCACCATGACAAATGTCTGTCCAGTTCTGTGCACTCTTTGCACAATGACAAACACCTTTTTAGTTCTGTGTACTCTTTGCACCACAACAAATGTCCGTCCAGTTCTATGCACTCTTTGCACCACAACAAATGTCTGTCCAGTTCTATGCACTCTTTGCACCACAACAAATGTCCGTCCAGTCCTGTGCCCTCCTTGTACCATGCCAAGTGTCCGTCCAGTTCTGTGCCCTCCTTGTACCATGCCAAGTGTCCGTGCACTCAGTGGGAAGAGGACCAACGCAGTTCCATCCTGAAAGTGTGACTATTCACTCAACCCTTGGAGTTTGAATCCAAGGAGCGTGTCCATGGCTGTGACTCTGTCTAAACTTCCATTTGCATTAACAGATACAGATCATATATATGACTTGTTCTGATGACCAGATGACTTCAAGGATTGGGATGGTTTTATTTGTTGGGCGGATCAGGACTTGGTGTGTGTGTGTGGGGGGGGGGGCATAATGACAACAGATGATAATTGTATGAAAAAAGACGGAATTTATATAAATACATTTTAATACTGGTTCAGGCTAGGTAACCTTTAAATACTGCTCGGGTCATCTCATTTATATATATATTATACTTCCAATTTATACCACTGCAGAATAGAAAGATTGTTACGAAATGTAGTCAGGTGAGCAGTTTAAATATGGAGGTTTCCGACCTACATCCCATGTAGCAAGCCCGCTTAGGACCAATCCAGTTTTAGCTCAGATAAGCTGGTTCAAAGCGGGCAGAATACTATTCATGGTTTTAGGTTGGGCAAATGGTGGGTTTCCAGTCAGGGCCACATTGGGTTGCCCTAATAGGGCAAACTGAACTAAGACTGTTGGGCTCCCGACAGTTTTGGTCCTCAGCAATTTGTGTGGGCCACATAAGGCTAACTGATTTGGGCACAGAGCAGCTTCAAAATGGGCAAACACTTTGGGCACAGATTGGTTTCAAGGTGGGCACCCGGAATCAGGCATAGATCAGTTCCAAAGATAATTCCCCAGACAGGGTTGAGGATGGGTTTGCACAAGGCATACTGAGCTGGGAGTTCTGAACTTTGACACTAGATGACCCCACTATGTCTGATGTACAGCTTTCCCCCCATGTCAGTATTGATTTTCTTTAGTATGATATAACAGAAATAGGCTAATGAATCATTTAAATCAAAACAGTACACAAATTTTCTCAGAGTTTGGATCTACTGGCAAAATACATTTGAAATGTGCAAAGTTAGGTGATGTCAGCAGTTTTTAATGTGACTACACCATTCCTGTGGTACTCATTTTATATTGAAGTATGCTACCCATTGGGAGGCACTATGAACTTGAAGGCTAGCATTTTCAGGGTTCAAAATTTTAGAAAATGAGGAAAAAAAAAGATTTTCTAAAATATCTATCCCAGATGGCGCCACCTGATCAAAGTGGTCAGCCCACTTTCAGCCACACCAAAATCCCATGTTGAACCCAAACCCATTCTGAGACTGATCTGTGCCCATATTGATTAGCCCAGTGTGGCCCACACACCTCACTGAGGACAGAAACTGTCAGCAGCCCATCGGTTAGCCCATTGTGGCCCATATCGGAAGCCACTCCAAATAAAGTGTGGGCCACAGTAGGGTCACACCACCTTTACTACCTGGGATATTAAGATTTCACAAAAAGAAATGTTCACTGTATGGAACTTACCTTTCCTCTTTGCTTCATCTCGTTGTTTCTTTTTCCGTCGTTGTTTTGGACTATTAGCGCGTTTTCTGAAAAAGACACATATTGTTCACCAACTCAATCATCTTCCCCTTATGGTAAACGGTACAGTTTATACTCATAGTCAATCAAAGAATAGTATTTATTCGGACAGTTATCAAATATCGTTCAATTTTGATAAGGCCCATTTTCCACCACCCAATATGGCCCCTCGGCCGATAGACCCATAGTGAATACTACCATCGACCGACAGAGACCATGCCCCTCCATTGAATCCTATGGCAGCCCAGTCAGCCGAGGTGGAGCTAGCGGCCGTGGTGGAAAACGGCCCTAAGGGTATCAATAGACCGGACGTGTCCAAGACTTTATTTAGAGTCCATAAAGTGTAGAAGAAGGAAATAAAGAGATAGTAAATGAGTAAGTCTGTATATTTTACTGATGCCTTGTATGCAATAGCAACACCCTGATTTTTTCACGCTGAACTACTACTACACTTCATCACTCCCACTGCTCTCTTACCGCTACTCACCTGATGTATTGTATGGTGGCAACGCCAAATACCACAATGGAGAACAAGGCACAGATGAGAGCCCATATCAAGCCCTCATGACTCTGGGCTTTAACCTCCACCTCCACCAGCACACCTGCAAAATGGAATACAAACGGAGTAGTATGCCATGTATGGGATGTCAGCTGCAGTTGCCACTTTCGGCCTTGCAAGTAGATTGATACAACTGACCATATCCTCATTTAAAAGAAAATTAAGACCATAGATTTCATTTCATCTATTTATCAGTGACGAAAGATTTGGGACCACAAAAAGGTTTTACTTAAATGAAAGATGATTTACCCACAATGAACTACTGTGGAGTAGGGGCCTTTTCCAAAAATGCATTTGCTCTAAAACCAAGATAGCGGTCTCCATAGACTAATATACTAATATAATAGTAGTAGTAGTAGTAGTAATAATAATAATAATAATAATAATAATAATAATAATAATAATAATAATAATAATAATAATAATAATAATAATAATAATAATAATAATAATAACAATAACAACAACGACGATGACAATGACGATGATAATGATCCTGATGTTAGTACCTAGGAGACCAGTCCTCAACCCAGATGTTACATTCAACAAATCCAATGTTATTCAATTCATGGTGGGCAATTCACTGCTTACTTTGAATCTACAGTATCATTCTACAATATAATCATTCCGTGTAGATTACATTTTGTTTTCATATTTCTTTGCTGAAACTATCCACATCATTAAGGTGTTGACACTCATCATCCAACTGATTCCATAGGGCTATCCCCTTATATAGAGGACTGCTCTCAAATAGTGCACAATTGGGCCGTAGTAGTTTCATTTTAATTCTCCTATTACCATGCAAATCGCATACTGGGGTGATAACATTGGTAGTGTGGTGGTCGCGAGTCGTCCTCGGAGAGCTTAGATGTATGTCAGGGCTCCCCATGGGCGACATCGAGAACACCTCTCTTACCCAACGCCTGGGGGCGCTGGAGTCCAGTGCCACATCACCAGTGCCTCGACTCTGGTGTATATAAGGCCGTTTTACGGCCTTCCTCAGGGTCAGTCCAGTCGTGACAGACCATCCTGCAAGATGGTGATCGACTGCCCGACTACCATGTGTTGTTTTAGATACTCTGTGCTACTGCACAGAGGAGGTATATGTTGATTGCCTTTACTAGACACTAGTAGACTGAGCTAGTCGACTAGTGTCGAGTTGTTAGTGGTTGAATACACTACTGCCTGTGTGAGAAGGGCTGGTGCCTAGTGCGTTGTTGACAATAAAGTTTTAACTGGAACCTGATTAGTTGTTCTTCATTTTCTATCAAAGGATTCGAGTAGAATTGAAGGGGTAGAACACTACACTGGTGCCGTGACCAGTTGTTAACTTTAGTCCGCATCTGAGCATTGCAAGCTTAAGTTCAGACATGCAGGGTCACTTGAATGATGATGATGTCCCCGATCATCAAAATCAAGCGGCTGCAGGTCAGTTGGTGGATATTAATGATCCACTGATAGGTGGTGGATTAACCACTTCGTTGATGACTGATCCATTGGGACTGTATCAGCAACGTTGAATATTCAATTGGAGAGTATCAACACAACTCTCTCCGGCTGCTGAAGCTTTCCTTAGGACACAGAGTTTGTCCTATGTGGAAAGATCAGCATCACCTGTGGGAACTCCAGTAGGCCTTGTTAACTGGTCTTTTGGAGAGCCATCTGTGTTCTCAGCGCCAGGTAGCAATGGAAGTGGTAGAGGGCTCAATGAAGAACTCTTACGTGAGCAAGAGAACCAACTACGACAAGGTCAATATCATCTGGAGATCTGAAGTAATACGGCAAAGGCCCAGGAGCAGAGTAAGGAGGTAGAGCTGAGATTGGAACAGTAACGGCAGCAAGCGTTAGAGGCTTCAAATAGGACTCAGATCGCTTATCGAGAATTGGCTAGCATTCACGGAAAGGTCAAGCAGCTCTCTAATGAGAAAGAGTCTATCCTTGCATTGAAGTCCGAGGTTGAGCAGAGTAAAAAGACAGCTATTAAGTGTCAAAAACTCTAGGAGAAAATCGAATGTGTCGCACAAAGCCGGCGAGAACATGTCGAGAAAGCTCAAAATGAGTTTCGCGATGCCCAACAACAGCAGAAGTCTCTGAAACATATGTGGAAAATACAGGAAGTTGAGAAAACTATGTTGGAGGGACAGCTGCAGGAGTTGAAGCAGGAGCTCAACCAAAAATCAGCCGAGCATTCTGAAGAAGTAGCAGGCCACTTAAATGCTTATGAAAAGCAAGGATGCTCGAGCCAGGGATGAGGCAGTAACGCTTTGTCGCTGTGAGGAGCGAATAATTCACGCCGACAAGATGGCCGAATATCGGATTATGATGGAAAAGAAGGCAAGGCAGGAGGCAGAACTTCGAGCCATCCAATCAAAAACCATGGTAGCTGAAGCTCTAAAAGAAAAAAAGTTTTGTACCTTGGAAGGCATGCGTGGGGAGAATGAAAAACTCTGATGAGAGATATCGACTCGCAGAGAAGTTGAGAAAGTTAGGGTTAATCAAGAAGTTCATGACGGACTCGCACTTGAACAACGTCTGCAGGAGCAAACAGATGTGAAAGTGCGTGCCGCTAGGGCCAACAAGGAATGAAATAGCAGTGGGTGCAGCACTCAGAATCCTCAAAGGTTCCAGTCGATAACCCCGACTACGTTAAGTGGCTTAACCGCGCTATGGTCGAGGCTAAGCAGCTCTTAGCTTTAAACGAGCAACGAGATCTCTTGGAACCTGAGCAAAGCCATCTTGATTCAGAACTAAGACAGGCAGAACGCTTGAAACAGCAAGCAGAGATCGCTCGAATGGTTGGTAAAACATACAACATCTCGAAAATTAAATTAAGACCAAGTCAAAACCCACCAAGGGGATCGATACCCCATGCTGATGGTCTAAGGGGGCTGATCTATTTATTCTTGACACCTATTCCCCCACAGACCCATGTTGAGCCACTGAAGTGTAAAGACATCAGATTCGAGGCATCACAAGTAGGGATGTCTGAAGCTGGTAATACTTCGGGATTGAATTATAGTCATGCTGATGCGACTATGAGAAACATGGGGATGGACCATCAGATCCCTAGAAGAGGTACAATATTCACCATCGATTGTGTGAGACGATGGAGCAGAATGTTTGAAAACACCTCGATCGAGCATGAACCTGCTTGAACTAGGGCTGTGGAGTGTCCTCCATTTACTTGGAAAGATGATTGGCTCAGGTGGTACCATGGATTCAATCATGTCCGCAGAGTGAATGTGTGGACCTTGAGTATGGCATTAGCTCAACTCTTAATGTTACTTCAGAATGGCCCTGCGTCAGATACTGTGTGGCTATGGGAAGAACATGGTGATGGAACCTTGGAAGGGCTAGTCGATATGGTAAAGGAAGCCATGACTTTGAGCCTTCAAGACCCTATAGTCACTTTAGAGAAGAGATGTCAGAGCAAGAATGAAAGCATTAGAGCCTTTGGCTTTGCTCTAAGACGTCTTGCTGGCGATGCCTATCCAGGTGTGGAGTTCTTCGTTGAATGGTTAATAACCAAAGTAAACCAGTTATTCATAGGAAGATTGTATGACACTGAGTTGCAGCAGGATGTGTTACAAGAATGGCGCACACATATGTCTCTTAAGGAAACTATGGATGAATTGTTAAGAAAACGACAATTACTGCCTAAGTTAGTTATTCCTACTTCCACAAACACGATGTCAGCAGTGACTGAGAGTGATTTGGTCGAAGGGGTGCAGGGCGATGTGGCCACTTACTCGAAACCTGCTACTGGAAGTAAGGGAAGGAAAACCTGAAACCAGTAGGCAAGTCAAAGTGGTCAAACAAAAACTCCAAATCAAAGGCACAGAAACAGACCTTCTCATTGAGTCAATTACATGATTTACTCAAAGCTATCGAGGGAGGGAAAGTTCCTGCTGCTAGTTCGGAGAAGCCGAACAGCCCTCCGTCAGACGCCAAGTGTTGGAACTGTAAAAGGCAGGGACATTTTGCATGAACATGTCCTGAGCCGATTGAAAGTTTACCACCTGACGCGTCAGAAAACAGAGGGAATGATAGTAAGGTGGCTAGCCCACTTGTCAGAGTTTGGTCTCGAAAACTCGAAGATTGAACATCGAAGTGGGGCTAAGCATCTGAATGCCGATGGATTAAGTCATATCCCTGTGCGACCATGCCAAAGGTCAGATTGCACGGACTGTGGCAGCCATAATTCTGTTTTGGCAGATGTACATGGTTTAGAAGACAGTCAGGTGGGAGTAGCATTTTGGTCTCTCGATGAGCTCATTGATGCGCAGAAAGCAGACTCTGACATGAGGTGAGTAGCTGAATGGCCTGAGGTTTCCATCAAGAGTGCCGAGGTAAGGAAGTTGCTAGGGCAATGTCCCCCACTAACATTTTGTGAAGGCTTGCTGTGTCGTTGGAAGGTCGAGGCAGGTCGAGCAAGACGCACAATTCAAGTTGTAGTACCACACCGACTGAGGGGTGAGGTACTTGCTTTTTGCCATGGACATCGAACGTCAGATACTGTGTGGCTATGGGAAGAACATGGTGATGGAACCTTGGAAGGGCTAGTTGATATGGTAAAAGAAGCCATGACTTTGAGCCTTCAAGACCCTATAGTCACTTTAGAGAAGAGATGTCAGAGCAAGAATGAAAGCATTAGAGCCTTTGGCTTTGCTCTAAGACGTCTTGCTGGCGATGCCTATCCAGGTGTGGAGTTCTTCGTTGAATGGTTAATAACCAAAGTAAACCAGTTATTCATAGGAAGATTGTATGACACTGAGTTGCAGCAGGATGTGTTACAAGAATGGCGCACATATATGTCTCTTAAGGAAACTATGGATGAATTGTTAAGAAAATGACAATTACTGCCTAAGTTAGTTATTCCTACTTCGACAAACACGATGTCAGCAGTGACTGAGAGTGATTTGGTCGAAGGGGTGCAGGGCGATGTGGCCACTTACTCGAAACCTGCTACTGGAAGTAAGGGAAGGAAAACCTGAAACCAGTAGGCAAGTCAAAGTGGTCAAACAAAAACTCCAAATCAAAGGCACAGAAACAGACCTTCTCGTTGAGTCAATTACATGATTTACTCAAAGCTATCGAGGGAGGGAAAGTTCCTGCTGCTAGTTCGGAGAAGCCGAACAGCCCTCCGTCGGACGCCAAGTGTTGGAACTGTAAAAGGCAGGGACATTTTGCATGAACATGTCCTGAGCTGATTAAAAGTTTACCACCTGACGCGTCAGAAAACTGAGGCAGGCAGCTCGATGTGTCAATCAAGCTGCCCGACCATCGAAAAGCCAGGGTATCAACACCTCTGGCATTCTCAAGCAGACATCAATAGATTCTACGGAGTTAGGTGTAGGGGTTCGTTCCCCCGTCGGGTGCGCAGAGCCTTCAGAGGGACTGTTCACTTTATTGTGTCACTCCCCCTATGTATACCATACCGATCCAGGGTAGTTGGAAGGTAGAGAATGTCAGGCCAGGGGAAGTAGCTCAGGGGTAGAGCTTCCGCTTCGAAGTTGGAGGGTCCCGGGTTCGAGTCCCGGTTTCTCCATGACATTTTCTGCTGACCACTACATTGGTGGAGAAACCGAGTGGTCCTGCCTCGCAAGGGGGACCTTTAGAGAGCTCGGTACCTGGGCCGGTATGGTATAGACAAGCGCTTCAACTTGCTAGTGCTGGGAGACTTGGAAACAGGTGGCACCCACAGTCGCACCTGGGAACAGGAGCTGCGTAAGACTGTGTGTGACTCAGTACTGGTACCGTTCAGACTGGACTGGAGGACCGGTTCTGGCGGGATACGGTTGAAGCTGGTTGGGAGGAGTGTAGGGGTTCGTTCCCCCGTCGGGTGCGCAGAGCCTTCAGAGGGACTGTTCACTTTATTGTGTCACTCCCCCTATGTATACCATACCGATCCAGGGTAGTTGGAAGGTAGAGAATGTCAGGCCAGGGGAAGTAGCTCAGGGGTAGAGCTTCCGCTTCGAAGTTGGAGGGTCCCGGGTTCGAGTCCCGGTTTCTCCATGACATTTTCCGCTGACCACTACATAGGTAAGGTCCTACTAGGGCCCTCCAAGCCTACCACAGTGGCACCAGTTGATCACCGGTAGGGCTCCGAGCATTTTGGTGTAGAAAAAGCCTCAATGACTAAGGAACAGGTCGCTCCCAGGTCAAGGGTTCGACTAAATCGAAAGAGGAAGTCGACGCTGGGAGAGAAGCCCTGGAGCGGCAGCTGGTTAGAGTCTTTGCTACAGAGTTTCCTTCGGATGATCCCTGTTTCGCTTATCTAAGGGAGAAGGGGATAGATCTGAGTACTGATGTAGGTTTAAAAATGCTAGCAGGGACAGCCCCTCTTTCGGGAAAACGTTGGTAACTGCCTGTAAAGATTCGGGGACATACTTTAGACTTCTTGGTAGATTCTGTTGCTAGCCATACCATAATCTCCCAGGAACTCGCAAGAACATTAGTAGTACCATCAGATAATATCTATGAGGGAATAACGGCGTGTGCTGCGACTGGATCTGAAATGCAGACATATGGTCGATTCGTTTTACCTCTTAAGGTCAAATCGAGCTACTATGTGTTTAGCCCTATAGGAGCCGATATGGCTGACGATGGTATTCTCGGGCTGGATTTTGCGGCAATGTATGGTCTGATTCTTAGCCCAAGGCCACAACAACAGCACTATCAGTGTGTACTGAAAAGAATATCATCGGTTGCCTCAGTAGCCCAGACCTGTCGGATACCCACCATACATCGATGTGACATGTTGGTGAGATCCGAGGGTCTAGAATATAGTCGACAGGGTATAGTGGAACCTGAACTTGAAAGGTCAAGTGGTTGGTATGATACGTTATGCTGATAGAAATGGTGAATTTACTTCATCAGAGGTAGGATCTGTGATGATGCGTCTCGAGCATGAGGGTACAGACCTCGAGGAAGCATTTATTGTGAGCGCCCACACGGGGGGGCTCCCTACCTGGCTATTAGATATGTATGCTTGACAGAGCCAGAAGAAAGACTGAAGCTGTCCGCCTTACTTAGTAAGTATGTTGACTTCTTTAAAAGTCCAGATGAACCATTAGGACGCACTGATCGTTGTCACCACACGATAGACACCGGTGATGCACAGCCTATCCGAGTTCCTTATAGAAGGATTCCCCTCAGTAAGAAAGCTGCGGCAGATGAACAACTAAAGGAAATGTTGGATACGGGTGTGGTAAGGCCAAGTACTAGTCCCTGGTCTAGAAAACTGCTTTTTCATACCAGAGGGGCCTCTATGAATTCGATCGGATGGCGTTTGGTCTGTGTAACGCCCCCGCCACATTTGAGCGAATGATGGAAGACATGTTGAGAGGTTTATTAGGCAGGACCTGTCTTGTTTACCTTGCTGATATCATTGTCTTCGGCAAAACGACGAATGAAGCGATGACTAATCTGGCAGAAGTGTTCAATAGAATTTGTGCCTGGGGACTGAAGTTGAAACTTTTTTAGGACTTCGGTGGAGTACCTGGGACGAGTTATATCTGAACGAGGTGTAGAAGCTAATCCAAGAAAAATTAGCGATGTAATGACATGGGCTCGACCCACTACAGTGAAAGAAATTCTTTCTTTCATAGGGTTTTGCTCCTACTATCGGGATCTTATCTCTGGGTTCGCTGAACTTGTGAGTCCTTTTGCAGGACTTGATAGTTCAGAAGCCTAAAGGTAGTAGAGGTCGTTACGAGCTATTCGCATGGGCAGAAAGTGTTGAACATGCCTTTGCCGAGTTAAAACGAAGGTTCAAGGAAACCGCTATCCTTCGATTCCCCACACCCGAAGGTCATTTTATCTTAGACACTGATGCTAGCAATATTGCTATTGGGGCTGCTCTCTCCCAGGTACAGGATGGAGTTGAGGTTCCAATATCATTTGCTAGTAATACTCTAAGTAAAACTCAGCGAAACTATTGTAGCACCAAAAGAGAGCTGTTAGCAGTTGTTGTGTACACCAGGAAGTTTAGGCACTACCTGTATGGTGGTAACTTCACTATCCGCACCAATCATTCCTCCTTGAAATGGCTACTAAATTTCAAGGAAGCAGAGGGAATGATAGTAAGGTGGCTAGCCCACTTGTCAGAGTTTGGTCTCGAAAACTCGAAGATTGAACATCGAAGTGGGGCTAAGCATCTGAATGCTGATGGATTAAGTCATATCCCTGTGCGACCATGCCAAAGGTCAGATTGCACGGACTGTGGCAGCCATAATTCTGTTTTGGCAGATGTACATGGTTTAGAAGACAGTAAGGTGGGAGTAGCATTTTGGTCTCTCGATGAGCTCATTGATGCGCAGAAAGCAGACTCTGACATGAGGTGAGTAGCTGAATGGCCTGAGGTTTCCATCAAGAGTGCCGAGGTAAGGAAGTTGCTAGGGCAATGTCCCCTACTAACATTTTGTGAAGGCTTGCTGTGTCGTTGGAAGGTCGAGGCAGGTCGAGCAAGACGCACAATTCAAGTTGTAGTACCATACCGACTGAGGGGTGAGGTACTTGCTTTTTGCCATGGACATCGAACTGCGGCACATTTTGGTCGTAAAAGAACTCTCTGAGTCAACAGTTTTACTTTGATCCTCTCGAGATAGGTTGCAGAAAAGTAATGTGGATAGACTATGTCGGTGGTTGGGCATAGAACTATCACAAACTGTCGAGCTGTTGCAACCGCAGCTTGAGGACGACACACCCCCTCGAGAGGCCTCTAGGGGGGTAAAGTTTGATTATGAAAAGGTCGAAATGGAGATTGAAAGGTCGCGACCCAAAATTCAGTGTAAAAATCGAACAAAAAGGGGTCGTCGAAAAATGACAGGATGAAGCTCGAAGACTGAGTGAGGGGGAAATATTAGAAGCTAGTAAGCCATCGAAACGATGCCGTGGTCGACCGGCTAGTCGAGATAAGCCGAAAGCATCAAAACCGCCTTCAAAGAAGGGTACACCGAGTGACCCCTCGAAGGTGCCAATGACTGGACAAACTTCACATCGAAAAGTTTCGATTGAAGTCGAAGATCACTCACCCCAGACTGGCACCATGACTTGAGCCTGACGGAAACGCCAAGGCATGTCAAAGAGGCCGTCGACAAGTGTCGAAGATGAAAGAAAATCTAGAGCAAACAATCTAGACCTTTCTTCTATGCCGCCACCAGTGATGGGAGGTCGATGCCGACGGAAATAGGTTAATAACCCGGCCGGCATGCCTACATCAAAGGGCGGAGGTTCAAAAGGGGGCAGTAAAAAGCCATCTCGAGAGCCACCACTTGTTCCTCCAGACGTGATTAAAACTAGGAGGAGTCCTAGATTAAACCCAAACAGTTCTTGAGTGATGCCACCACTTGTTCCTCCAGACGGGATTAAAACTAGGAGGAGTCCTAGATTAAACCCAAACAGTTCTTGAGTGATGCGCACAATACTAAATAGTAGATGTACCAACCTTTATTTGATGATAATTAAATGCAAGGTGCCGTTCTTGGGTATATCTGTCTATGGACGTGAAGCCGCCGGAATAAAAAAATTACACAACGAGAAGTCATACGATCGTCTCTTAATTTAAGACATCTAGTACTGTGAGTAGGGTGAATAAGATACCTTCCGTTTAACTAGACTGTGTGGTTAAGTTCTCAGCTGGTGGATTCTACCCGACAGGTAGATTCATATTAGAACCATTTTATTCCCGGGGGTTAGGTGAGACGGAGGTATACTTAGTAACCCTATCTTTCAATATTAGAATACCTTAGCAGCATAGAATAACAGCATAATGCTAAAGTTGCGTCTGGAGAACCAGAGCGTGATGGTGTGAGGAGAGTGAGTCGTTCCACTTTGGCGCCAATACCTTATTTGGTCATGGCGTGATATGGGACGCAGCCTATGAGGGCGCTCCTTGCAGTCACGTGCCTGGCTCCTCCAATCGGATAGTGCCACGTGCACGCGCCACAGGGATAAAAGGGCATGCAGTGGACCCGGGAGGTCACATTTGCGGTCTGCTTGTGAGAGTAGATCACGAATAATGGCTGGACTAAGCCTAGTTTAGGACAGCCGCCTCCACGTGGGAAGGTTTACTACTAGAGGGAAACGACTTGCCTGAGTGCAGGTTCGTGTTCCCTCGAAAACATACTTCGAGGCTCGTTCCACCTGAGAGAGGCTCGAGTCATCTCAAAGGACCCTTACAGGCTCGCTCCATATGAGAACGGTTTGAGCTTCCTCGAAGTACTCGTTGAGGCTCGATCAGTCTGAGAACTGATTCGAGTCTCATTTGTCTTCTTCCTGGCACATAGTTCAGGACGAACCAAGGGAGACTCCTCCGACGAGCTGTCTGGGTACAGCTCCTCGACAAGCCACAAGTCGAAGAAGAAGAAGAAGTCGAAACGTAAGCGTCCTGAGGAGCTCAACACGACGGAGGCCAAGACAGCCGCCTTCCAGCAGCAGTTGGTGGAGGCTCAACAGGCCCTCGAGGCTTCGCAGGAGAAAGAGAAGGAGCTCTGTCGCAAGGCGAAGGAAGCTGCTAAGCATCAGAAGCGCGACTTGAAAGCCGCGACTGCCGCCGCTGCAGCTCAGTCTTCAGACTCTTCTCCAGAGGTAATGGAGGTCGACGAGTCGTCGACTTCTAGATCCTCAAAGTCGAAAGCCAACAATGACATCGCCAAGAGGAATGGTGTCATAGATAACGGGGAAGAGATTGTTTGCGAATTTCACAGGATTTCCGGGGTTCAACCCAAGGAGTGGGTCAAGGACAAGCACCGACAGGTCCGGAAACTTACCCCAAAGCCTACAGAGCCTTTTCGTAAGACACAGAAGTACCTTCTGCAGGGTGGTAGTGTTCCGTATGTTCAGAAGTTGGCAGCTCACTCTAATCCTCTTTGACAGGACTTGCCAGGATAGATAGTCTGCGCTCAGCTATGGATATGCTGGGGCGCGAGACGGGGGCACAGGCGAAGCCTGACACCCTTGGTCATTCTCTTGGTCCCTCGGTGTACCAACAGCCCGCCGCTGCATCCTCCATGCGGGACCACTCATGCCTGCCCTGCCCGAACCTCAGAGAGTATTGTCTCCTAGGATCCACACCGACCTAGTTGGCATAACCCCTCTGAGTGCTCCAGGGGTAGTCCTCCACCAGGACCCCTCTGCGCCTGCGGCGACTGAAGAGACTTCGAGCAGCAGATGGATGTGGACGAGATCATCGAGGTTGGAAGTAACCTTCCACATGTTGGCTCGACCATGATGATCGGGAGAGTGACGCTGACGACGAGAGCAATTTCGCGGACTTGAAGATCCCACATTCCAGTGGGGATGATGGATCACGAGACGCGACTTCAGCTTCCAACTGGGGTGTTACAAGGGGCAGTAACAGGATGTTACTTGCCCTTTTTTGGCCAGATTGCTGACATCGAACTGATTTTCGATGTCGGTTGGAACCCCTGAGAACCCTGTTCGCGGACGACGGTGTACCCTCCACGAGTGGGGGCACCATAACCTGTTCCCCGGCCCGGAAGCTGATCAACCCTTCGAAGCTATGTGGATCCGACGCCACCATTTGCTTAAACAGTTTAATACACAGTGCATTATCAAGGTACCGTCTTACCTGCCTCAGTTGATACAATTTTGACAAAATCGATGTTTTCAATTTCAATTTCTAAAACTCAAATTTACTATCAATTATAATACCGAGGTAACTAAACTCTCCAACTACTTCTGAGGGAGATCCTAACATGGTGATATTACACCGGCTGATACCGGGTTTGTGAGTGACACCATGGCACCATAATATTTTGGATTTATCTGTGTTTACAGTGAGCCTATATCTTGCACACCAGGTAGTGACTCTATCCAGGTCACGCTGTAAATTATGTGCCAGTGCTGCCAGTATAAGTCACCAAGTCGTCCACATAGAGTAGGTATTGACAATGGGTAATCTCTTTTGACAACTGAATTAATGTAGATCAGGAATAACAACGGCCCTAGCAATGATCCCTGTGGGACTCCACATTTGATCGGTCTTGGGTCAGATACCACAACAATATGTAGCACCTATTGTGTACCTGCCGTAGTGCTTGTGTGGGTGCTTCTCAGTGGCAGATGTAGGATTCACTAGAGGGCAAGACCTGATGAAGGGGCTGAAGTACTACATGGGCCCCAGGGCCGTAAGCAAAGCGCATAACTGTAGTTGATACTGCTGCAGCATGGCTGAGCTAGGAGCTGTTTTTCAAGATGTACCCATCACCAAAGAAAAACAAAACATGCTATACACCAAATTAAAGCTTAAAATGGCAAGATTACAGATATGCCAGGTGTAATAAAATCCTAAAACAGTATTTTGCAGAATATGAGTTTGAAGAAGAAAAGTGATTTAATTATTTTTAATTCAAATTAATTCATCAAATCCTAATGTTAATTGGATTTCCATTAAATAATGCTACAACCTGTAATTGAACAAGTTTAAAACATGTGTTTAACATAAAGATCATATTTTGAGACTTATTAGTTCAGTAGGTCAAAGGTCAAATACTGGCATATTTTGACCAAATAGCTGAAAAATAGTGATTAAGAGCTTGCATATACTGACTAAATAGATAGTGATTTAGTACTGACTAAATAGATAGTGACTCAGTGCTGATAGATATTGAAAAATCACTGAAACTGACAGCAGCCTACTCCACATTTAGAATAGTGTACTCTACAAGGACTGTTTACACAGCCCTGAGCAGTGCAGGTAAACAACCATGATAACATATAAAGATTATCAATGTACAGTTTGTGGTAGATTACAATCCTCAGCTACTTTCTAAAATAGTTGTGACAAATCAACTTTGAGTTAATGACATGATAACATGGAATGCATCATGTAAATCAGTTATCTATTCATGGATATAGCCCTACATAGCCCCATATCGGTGCGTAATTACTGAGACTACAATCTAGTTAACACATAACAACTTTCTTGTCTGTAACAAATAATTATTAAGGTTTCAGATATGCCAACCCCCATGATAACCATCTCATTTTCATGTCAGTCTGAGCTGCTCTATTCTCCAGGGTATGAGACGTAACATTTGTTATAAAGATAGAAAAGTGGAAGATAGCACAAATATAGACCAATCTGTGTCCTGTGCCCTCAGGGCATCAGGTTTTACTCATAAAAGTGCCACAAGGTACCGATTTACAATAATAGACCATGCCCCTTAGTCACCCGGGTAGGGCTATATTGTTGTACTGCAAGCCTTAAATAGTGCCCATGATATCTGCCTTTGACCTACTGACCTAGGTTTGACCGATTGACCTAGCTTTATCATTATTATTCAGTTTATGCAAGGCATTTAACTGATTGTTGAAATATTGATGGGCTGCAAATGAAAACTAAGCCTACCATGCACCTATAGTGGTCATGTTAAAAATTCTCAAAAATTAGTATATTAAGGTTGTGCTATATTTGAGACTTTAAACTTGTCTAACTTACCTAGAGGCCATTTCACTGCATTTAATACAATAAACACGGACGTCCATATTTTAAATACGGACGTCCGTGTATCAGATTTATGTCAAATTTTAAAAATCAACTGCCCCCTCCCCCCTCCGCATTTACAATATGAAGGAGGGGGGAGGGGGCAGTAGGTGTTCAAATATGGACAGAAATTTGAAACACGGACGTCCGTATTTAAAATACGGACGTCCGTATTTATTGTATTAAATGCAGTGAAACGGCCTCCTGAAATAGCATCCCATTATCTAATTTAGTTCACCAAGTTTGCAAATGCTTCATAGCTAAGACACTAAAATAGTGAGAAGTTATTATGTAGAATTCACTACCCCTCCAATTCTTTCAACTATAATGTCATGTATTTTCATCTTTGACCTTTGACCTGCTGACCTTATTAGTCTGAGAAACCCCCCATTAATCATAACAATTTGTTATAACCCTCAAGTATTCTTAAGATATTCCAATGGTGTATGGTGTATAATGTTTTTTTTTGGTGATGGGTGTTCATTTCTAGGGGGGTTCCATGCTACAGCAGTAGCAGCAGTCAGACTTGAGGGGTATGGGGGCATACCCCCCCAGAACATTTTATTCTTAAAATGGGGCATTCTAATGCATTCTAATTGAATATATATTAGGTCTCAGGTCTGAACAAATTAAGGTTTTTATGTTAAAGATTACTGAGGGATAGGGGACATATATGTCCTCCCCTACACAAACAGAAAGCCTTGCAGATCTGTGCCAGACATATTCCAATCTGGTGTATTATTGAACACTACATATATATGAAGTGGAATACCTGTATCTGGCTTCTCAAATCTGAATTCTTGGCGATTGCCCCCCCCCAAGGTAATTCTGAAATTCAAGACTCAAAATAGTGTATTCTGAGGTATTCTGGCACACTTTATATCCCCTCCCCCCAAGAAAATAGCAAAACTCAATACTTGAAACAATGCATTCTGATTGCATTTTCACAACCATACTACCCATTGAACATAGCCAATAAAAGTAAACCATTCTTTGTTAAGAAGTGTCCCAGGCCAAAAAAAAAGAAGGTGTGTTTCCAGTAACTGAAATGCTAGGGTCGGTAGGTCGGATTTTTTTTTTTTTTGATTTTTATTGATTTTATTTTGTAAGCTTGCCTTTACCTTACACTGGAGGAAAGTTCCTCCTGTCCAATATAGACATGTTATATATCAGAAGAAAAATAATTTCAAGGAGGTCTTATACTTGTGGTGCACCTTGTAGACCTTTCGCAGGGGCGTAGGAAAAGGGGGGGCCAGGGGGGCCTGGGCCCCCCAATCATGAAGGAGGTGGGGCCTGAGTATGTCTGGGCCCCCCCAATATTTTCCAAGAACTCATAAACACAATGGAAAAGAAGCTAAAACTTTACATCTCAAATTAGATTATTATGGTGATGTCATAGGGAAAATGGGGGTCTGAGCCTAAAGTCAGATCCAAAATGTACCAAAAGTTACTTTTCTATATGAATTCTAAATACGCATTATATAGATGCCATCACGCATCAGCCAACAATTCAAGGTGGTCGCGACGGTGCCCTCGCCGGGCCCCCCCAATGAAGATTTGCTTCCTACGCCTCTGTTTCATCTTGTTTGTCTTTAGGGAGGGACCATTAATTTTTAACAACGGGGGGGGGGCTGGTGGGTTTGAGGGGGCATCAGAATCTTTTCGACCCCATGACCAGGACTCAAAATGATTTCACCTGTTTTCAGCGAAAAAGCCTGCACATTACTATAGGATAAAAGGGCGCATTCGCATGCGATTTTCGGCCCTCCGGGGTAGGGCCAAAGAAATTTTGACTCTCGAGAGGGGAGGGCGCAAAACCCATGACAGGGGGTGCTGGTGCACAAACCAACCAGCCCCCCCCCCCCGTTAAAAAAGTATCACTCCCTTAGGGACAAGTCATTTATTACCAGCTGGGAGGAGGGGGTAGATGGATTTTTGTGTACCAACAAATTTTCTCCAGATTATCACGACTCCCCCCCCCCACCATTGAGAATTGATTGAGTGAAATGACCTCCTCCCCCCAAAACAAATTGTATACATGTGTGGAATGACATGTTGCGATGAATACTAGTTGTTGAATCGCCCATATTTAGTTTTGACCCCTACCTCCACTGTCAGGTTTATTGGGTTCCCCTCCCCACCAAGGGACTTTTAAACCTTGCCAGGCCAGCAGAAATTAGCAAACTGCTGGACAAAATGTTGGACGGCAAGTTTGGGACCCTGACCTTGGCTACATTTTGGTTTTTACAACTTACAAATCGGACCATTATTAAAGAATTTACAGTCTAAAACAAGGGTTATAACTACAGTAATGGGTGTATAGAACACAAGGACACTGCTGTGTTTTCTCATTTATTCTTCGGGATATTTTGCCTTTGTTCATGTTTATATTTCTGTGAATCATATATTTTCTGGCCTAAAATCGCAAAAGAGTCCTTGTACACCCTGTTGTATTTATAGCCCTTGTGAATTCGAGGAAGGTCCAACAAACGCAACAGATTCAAAATCGCAGAGATATTTGAAGCCTTTTTCTCCATCTGGGATTTGACCTATAGAGTTTCATAAACATGAATATATAAGTTACTTAGTTTCCTGAAAATCTCAAGACATCAGAATAACCTTCATATCCATTTTCAGTTTTCCTTGACTACCTGCTCTGAGTTCGCCTCTCACAGTCCCTAAATAGCTCGACGGTTGCACAGAGCCCCAAGTAGTTGACTTCTGGTAACTGTACCCTACACCAAGTATTTCTACAACGTGGACTATGCGCCAATTGCCAGTTATGGTTAGTTATTATCTTCTTGCACTTGGTGTGCTATTTCAAGTCACAAAATACCTGTTGTTGGTTGGTTGGTACAAGTTGTAAGAATGATATGCTTACCCCGTTTCTTACCAATACTTGTGGTATTCGTCAGCCTACCCTACCCCCACTTGGCAGAGAAACGTTATCTGCATTAATAACGCGTTCCTTTCAACGTCATAAAGTGTTTAACGTTAAAAAGGGGGCTTCCTGCGAAGTGGGCCGTCCTTGCTAAGGGAGTGGTCATTATTTATCAACAGGGGGGGCTGGTGAGTTTGAGGGTGGGGCGTAAAAATTCAGACCCTTCCTGGGGGGGGGGCTAAAAAAATGTTGACCCCTCTTGAGGGGGGGGCTAAAAAAATATACCCTCTTTTTAGCAAAAAAATCCAGTGCGCTACTATAGATAAAAGTGGGGCGCGAAAATTGTCGGGCGCGGGGGGAGGCACAAAAAGTTTTGACTGCCGTTGAGGGGGGCAGCCTAAAAAATTTCCGCACGCCCACGTGAAAACCCACCACTCCCCTCTGTTGATAAATAATGACCACTCCCTAATTCCTTTCTTGTGACAGGAACTATACTCACCTGGCCCTAATTATTAGAGTTTAAGTTAGTCATAGTCAGTCTATCTTATGCATGTATAGAATAGTCTGGATTCTGGCTGTTGTCGACATATAATTATTTTGATGCACTGGTGAATTTAATCAATACTGCTACTAATAGCTTATGACAGGTATGGCCATGAGAGCTACATGCGCGAGCTACATTTAATAACCTGTCTAGAAATGTAGTGCATTGTGGCGCATGGTACATGTTAGCTGTAATTGAAAGTGACATGCGCCATCTGGTGTATCTGCAGTAAACTGCAAAGGTGTATGTAAATTAGGTAATGTATGTATCACGTGACCCATGTGTGCTACGTCACTCATTCCCGCGGTAAACTTCAATTCGCGGTCTCCCTTTGTTGGGTTAGGACGGATTCATTTTTGTTCTCTGTTTTGCACCTGGCGTGGTATTTATATTGGCAGTTACCCTCTGCTAGTGTGAGTATTATGCTGTAGAAATGGGTGGAACAGGGAAGCAAGCTCGCAAGAGGAAAGCACCAGCTAAGGAGGAGGAGAGCCCTTCGCCAAGGAGGTCGTCGTCAACTCGTCGCTCTATGAAAAAATGGCGTCGCAAGGCTGACAGTAGGTTTAACTCTTTAGAGGGTAAGATGGACGATTTAGTCATGCTCTTTAAAACCCAAGCTGTCAGTGTACCACCACATACTGAACCTGCTGTTAGTGGCACTGCTGCAGTAATGCACAATGCGCGCCAACAGCTAGCAGCGGCCACAACAATGAGCCAGCAACCAATCCCTTTGTTTGAGGCCGCCGCCATTAACCCTCCACCTCCAAATGACCCGTCTCACCACCTCGCTGAATTTATGCGGGCCAGCCTTGCTAAATCTGGTAAGATTAACCCACTGTACCCGCATGCCCATGTAACAAGGGGGGAGAAAATGGAGCCAACAACTCTGGCTCAATTAGAACTTTCTGAATATTTATATGGTCTGCTGCGAGTATATTGTGCGCCCACTACCAATCCCAATGACGCTGCCGCCATCTTGGCCCACATCGTTGATGTCGCTGAAGATTCTATAAACTATAGTTGGACTGACGTACGTGGGTGGAGTGAAGCGGTTATAACATCGATTATTACTCCCAATTCTAAGGTTACATGGGCCGATACAGTTGATATCAGAATTATGCGCTCTGAACGCTCAAAGAAGGGCGAGTGGATGGAACCAAGAGCCAATGCGGTCCGTAACGCCGGCGGCGGAGGGTCAGCCGATAGCACCTCAGAAAAACTCGCCTTCGGCAGAAAAGGCGATGTTTGTGATCTTCCCCCTGCTATAAAGGCGGCTAGGGCCGGCCCCCCATGCACTGACTTTAATGCGGGCAAATGTGGCCACCATGGTCATCACGTTGAGGCAGGGGTGAGGAAGTTGCATTTCTGTTCACATTGCCTGATGTCACTCTGTAAAGCACTAAAGCACTCTGAGCACGATTGTAACACAAAGTCTCGTGCTAAGCAGTACAAGTCAAAAAACGCCAGCCGTCCAATAACCGCGCAGTAGGTTGTTGGACTGTGGAAGAGGACAACGATTACGATGCCCCTCTTCACCCCTCATACTGCATGGAACAAGATGACTCTGTATCAGACTGTAATCATGTTAACTCTAGTTCAGTGTCTAGTGAAAATGTATGTAGCTTCCTGTCTATAGTTAGTGAGTCTGACACGTCGAGCAGCGCGCCAAACAGCATTAACGCGTCGGGCCCGATAAAAAGAGTTTGTTTTGCTACCCATGTTGAAGTCTGTCCGTTAATATCTGGTGAGCTCGACTACGCCAATATTACAACAGAATCTATTGACGTATCTACCAGTGTTTGCTGTGAAGGTCAGGTTAATGATATATCCATTGATGTTCCAGTATATAGCAGTATCTCACATGATGATGTGCACGATTGCGGCTTAGCTGATGACATCACCAGCCTTCATATCTCAAGCCCTGTTGGCCGCTACGTCAGACGCATGGACCCCGCCCTTACCCGCCATAGCAGCGGTCCGGTAAGATGCATTAAGCTTGCTGATACGGATTGTGGCTATGACCGGGGCGGGGAGCCCTGCCAATACGACCCCCTGTCTGGTGATGGAGCAGTGCACGGTGAACAAGTTCACCCCGTGCGCTGCGACGTGACTGAGGGGGAGTCAGACGAATGTGAGTCTGATGTCAGTCGTGATTCAATTGAATCCACTCCTGACATCAGCCCCTCCGTTTTCCATGCAGGCATGGAGGGCGGTGTCACTTCTACCCCTGTTCGTAGTATTAATACTTTATTTTGATGCACTGGTGAATTTAATCAATACTGCTACTAATAGCTTATGACAGGTATGGCCATGAGAGCTACATGCGCGAGCTACATTTAATAACCTGTCTAGAAATGTAGTGCATTGTGGCGCATGGTACATGTTAGCTGTAATTGAAAGTGACATGCGCCATCTGGTGTATCTGCAGTAAACTGCAAAGGTGTATGTAAATTAGGTAATGTATGTATCACGTGACCCATGTGTGCTACGTCACTCATTCCCGCGGTAAACTTCAATTCGCGGTCTCCCTTTGTTGGGTTAGGACGGATTCATTTTTGTTCTCTGTTTTGCACCTGGCGTGGTATTTATATTGGCAGTTACCCTCTGCTAGTGTGAGTATTATGCTGTAGAAATGGGTGGAACAGGGAAGCAAGCTCGCAAGAGGAAAGCACCAGCTAAGGAGGAGGAGAGCCCTTCGCCAAGGAGGTCGTCGTCAACTCGTCGCTCTATGAAAAAATGGCGTCGCAAGGCTGACAGTAGGTTTAACTCTTTAGAGGGTAAGATGGACGATTTAGTCATGCTCTTTAAAACCCAAGCTGTCAGTGTACCACCACATACTGAACCTGCTGTTAGTGGCACTGCTGCAGTAATGCACAATGCGCGCCAACAGCTAGCAGCGGCCACAACAATGAGCCAGCAACCAATCCCTTTGTTTGAGGCCGCCGCCATTAACCCTCCACCTCCAAATGACCCGTCTCACCACCTCGCTGAATTTATGCGGGCCAGCCTTGCTAAATCTGGTAAGATTAACCCACTGTACCCGCATGCCCATGTAACAAGGGGGGAGAAAATGGAGCCAACAACTCTGGCTCAATTAGAACTTTCTGAATATTTATATGGTCTGCTGCGAGTATATTGTGCGCCCACTACCAATCCCAATGACGCTGCCGCCATCTTGGCCCACATCGTTGATGTCGCTGAAGATTCTATAAACTATAGTTGGACTGACGTACGTGGGTGGAGTGAAGCGGTTATAACATCGATTATTACTCCCAATTCTAAGGTTACATGGGCCGATACAGTTGATATCAGAATTATGCGCTCTGAACGCTCAAAGAAGGGCGAGTGGATGGAACCAAGAGCCAATGCGGTCCGTAACGCCGGCGGCGGGGGGTCAGCCGATAGCACCTCAGAAAAACTCGCCTTCGGCAGAAAAGGCGATGTTTGTGATCTTCCCCCTGCTATAAAGGCGGCTAGGGCCGGCCCCCCATGCACTGACTTTAATGCGGGCAAATGTGGCCACCATGGTCATCACGTTGAGGCAGGGGTGAGGAAGTTGCATTTCTGTTCACATTGCCTGATGTCACTCTGTAAAGCACTAAAGCACTCTGAGCACGATTGTAACACAAAGTCTCGTGCTAAGCAGTACAAGTCAAAAAACGCCAGCCGTCCAATAACCGCGCAGTAGGTTGTTGGACTGTGGAAGAGGACAACGATTACGATGCCCCTCTTCACCCCTCATACTGCATGGAACAAGATGACTCTGTATCAGACTGTAATCATGTTAACTCTAGTTCAGTGTCTAGTGAAAATGTATGTAGCTTCCTGTCTATAGTTAGTGAGTCTGACACGTCGAGCAGCGCGCCAAACAGCATTAACGCGTCGGGCCCGATAAAAAGAGTTTGTTTTGCTACCCATGTTGAAGTCTGTCCGTTAATATCTGGTGAGCTCGACTACGCCAATATTACAACAGAATCTATTGACGTATCTACCAGTGTTTGCTGTGAAGGTCAGGTTAATGATATATCCATTGATGTTCCAGTATATAGCAGTATCTCACATGATGATGTGCACGATTGCGGCTTAGCTGATGACATCACCAGCCTTCATATCTCAAGCCCTGTTGGCCGCTACGTCAGACGCATGGACCCCGCCCTTACCCGCCATAGCAGCGGTCCGGTAAGATGCATTAAGCTTGCTGATACGGATTGTGGCTATGACCGGGGCGGGGAGCCCTGCCAATACGACCCCCTGTCTGGTGATGGAGCAGTGCACGGTGAACAAGTTCACCCCGTGCGCTGCGACGTGACTGAGGGGGAGTCAGACGAATGTGAGTCTGATGTCAGTCGTGATTCAATTGAATCCACTCCTGACATCAGCCCCTCCGTTTTCCATGCAGGCATGGAGGGCGGTGTCACTTCTACCCCTGTTCGTAGTATTAATACACCTATGTACATGGACAGGTGGATAGCGACCAATGACTTGGGTAATACTTTTATGCAATTCCGCGATGTATCCCCGAGTATTGAAAATTCTGTTGCATGTTCACCTTCCAACCTATGTATCAAAGAAAACTCCAAAGGTGCTAGCCATTTGGTTGATTATAGTGCTTCACTGTCCCGAGACACATCTTCTGATGCCTCTAGTGTTATGTTCCAGACATGTGTTAATGCTTTTGAACCGGTAGCCTCTCCTTCTTACAGTGAGGCATGCACATTGAGTCACAGTGAGCATGGAGCGTTAGATCACGCCCCCAGCAGTGACACTAGTGATGGCCACAATAACGCCAGCCTAGGTGTGCATGCCCACGGTGAGATAGAACTAAATAGTGTTAGTGGCCCCCCCAGTGATCGCCACTCACCGCAACTCAAGGTTGCCGCCGATGACACGGACGACACCACCCCACATCACCAGAGCCCTTGCCCTGATGTTATTGCAGAGAGTATGTCTACCGACATGACACGTATGACCGTTTTCCCAGCTGACCACCTAGCTATTGACATCACAAACCGTCAGCCTACTAACCGGGAGCTACGTCCTGTTCCCAGGCGTGAGTACCCACCGGATGCGGTCATCCCTCTCGACCTCACGCCTCATGAGTATATATCCACATTAGATGCCATGTGGCCGTACCCTACCCAGAGCGCCTGCGACACAGCACCAGACGACATGGCAGTATACCATGCCATTCGCGCAACAGCGCTTCCCAACTACCTCGGGGCCCGCATTAATGTGAATACTCGTTTTAATCTTGACAAGTGGGAGGCTATGCTGAAAGGCTATGAAGATGCTGAAGTCATCACGTTTCTTAGGTATGGGTGGCCCAGCAGCTACACTGGTGACCGTCCCCCCGAGCCAGCCGAAGATAATCATTCATCAGCGCGAGACCACATTACTCACATTCACGAATTTATTGAGACTGAGTTAGAGCTGGGCACACTACTCGGCCCATTTGAGTCACCCCCTTTCAGCCCATGGAGCCAGTGTAGCCCTATGTGTACAGTTGAGAAAAAGAATTCGGATAAGCGTCGTTTGATCGTCGATCTCAGCTGGCCAGAAGACCGCTCAGTGAACTCGGGCATCACAAAGAACATGTTTCAAGGGCGCTACATGCGCTATCAGCTCCCTACTATCACTGATCTCCTCGACCAAGTCAAGCAGCAGGGGCAGGGTTGCATACTCTGGTCCGCTGACCTAGAACGGGCCTATCGCCAGCTAAAAATAGACCCAATAGACTGGCCACTGGCGGGAGTGAAGCATAGAGATCTGTACTACCATGATAAGTCCCCCAGTTTTGGTTGTCGTAGTTCCAGTACACACATGCAAAGGGTTTCCCGTGCCGTCACCCACATAATGGCGCAGGACCATCATTACCTACTTGCATATATTGATGACTTCGCCTGCGTCTCGGCCACAAAGTATGAGGGTGAAAAGTCACTGGTCTGTTTTGAAACCCTAATGGACCAGCTGGGTCTGCAGCTCTCCCCTAAGAAGACAGTGCGACCGACTACCAAGCTCACCTGGTTGGGCTACCAGATAGATACAATAGCCATGACGGTGAGGATACCCCCGGAAAAGCTGGCTGAAGTCATTGAAGAAGTGACTGAGTGGCAAGCCAAAAAATGGGTAACGAAAAAAGCCATCCAGAAGATGGCCGGACGCCTGTTCCACGTTGCCACCTGCGTACATCCCGCGCGCAGATTTATGGCCAGAACACTAGCGTTACTTCGCAGAGCCAACGCCATGGACCCCCTCCCCATATCAATGGAATGCCGACGGGACCTAAATTGGTTTCGGCTGTATGCATCCACCTGTAACGGCATACACACGATACCAGAGCTCCGACCGTCCTGGCGCATCGAGTGCGATAGCTGTATGGAAGGGGGTGGGGCCTGGAGCCCCTCGCACTACTATGGGGTAGGGTATCCAGCTGAGTTCAAGAAGGACTACCCCATCACGATCTTGGAGGCGAAGAATTCTGTCGTCGCTGTAAAAAACTTGCTACCGGAAGACCCAAGAGGATATGAGATAGTGCTAGTAGGTGACAACACTGGAGCAGTCTCATCCCTGGCGGCTGGGCGCTGCACAGAACCAATTCTGTCAACGTGTGCTAGAGAGATTTGGTTACTAGCAGTCCAGCAGGATGTCAGAATCCGGGTCGAACATACGCCGGGTGCGACGCTCCACCTTGCAGATGCGCTGTCGAGGCGGGTTTTGGGTGTGGCGCACAGAGTACTCGCAGAAAGACTGTTAAAAGGGAAAAATCTAATCGAGATCAGTCCCGACCTCAAACAATCAATCTTTACTGATGGACTTTAATTTGTTCTTCCAGCTTGGTCGGGCCACCCACTGTATGAGCAGATGGTCCACACCCGCCGTAATGCCGTGACGGAACAAACCCAACGCAACAAAGACAAGCAGTACCCACTGGGCACATCAATGTTGATTCAGCGTTGAAACAACGTTTGCAATGTTTGCATATCAACATTGATTTAGGGTTGAAATAGAGTTGAAATTGAAAGTTGAAACAACATACTCAAAATCAACTGTGATTCAACATCTAACCATCAGCGCTGATTCAATGTTTGTGTTTCTATGTTGACTCAACATTGTTTCAACAATGTTGAAACAACGTTGACAGTTGTTTTGTTGACATATCAACATTGAATCAACATTGTATCAACATTGAAATCAATATTGTTGATTCAACATTGACAAATCAATGTTGAATCAACGTTGAGTTGACAACAATATTTCAACATTGATATGTCAACTGTTGACTGGATGTTGAAATGGTGATGGTTGACAACGTTGAAATACAAATATTGAAAAAGTGTTGAAAACAGGTTGATCAACACCATCAACATAACATCAACTGGTTGTCAATGTTGATGCAACATTGTGTGCCCACTGGGTATGAGTCCTTCTTAACCTTCTGTGTCTCGTACGGAGTACCAGTTATGGCGCCATCAACTGATGATCTTTGTGTATATGCCCAGTTCAAGGCCAATATGGTGAAGTCGCCTGCAACGGTCCGGAACTTCATGTCAGGCGCATGTCACTTGGTCCAGTTGGTAGGGGGGGACGACTCAGCCTTTTCTTCCAGAATTGTTAAAGACATGCTCACTAGACTCACGAAGACCTCTGCCCATGTGCCTAAACCAGCTCCTCCACTTACACCTCGTATGCTATGTGCTGTAGGTGATTACTTGGACACACTAGGGGTCAGAGGGGTTGTTGCCAAAGCCGCCCTCCTAGTGGGTTATTTTTGTTTCCTTAGAAGCTTGAACATTTGTGTAAAGTCACCGTGGGAGGATGGCCATGGGCTCCTTCGGGGCGATATTACATTGTCCAACGGAGGAATGATTGTCCTGGTCCGGAGCTCGAAAACTACTACCATTAATGCTCCTCCCGTTGCACTCCCGATACAACGTCTCCCTCATGGCTCTCGCCACTGCCCAGTGGTGGCGTACCAGAATATGCTTATGCTGATCCCAGCTCCTCCCCATGCTCCGGCATTTCTCTGGGCCGATACCAAGAAGGTGGTCACGTCCCCGGAATTACAGAAACTGTTAAAAGGTGGTTTGTACAAGGCTGGATATGCGGATGCGGCCGGGTATAGTATGCATAGTCTCCGGTGAGGGGCGAGTCAGGCGGCTGCGCATGGGGGTGCCACTGAAAAGGATGTGCGCATGCACGGTTTGTGGCGATCGGATGCACTATACACGTATACTCCAAAGGCTATGTACACTTCAGTTCAGCCGGCGCTAGCCAAAGGCTTTGGAGGAAATTAGCTACTGAACTTATGTGCTATCTTGTATGTGTCCGGTTCTTGAATAACCGTATGTTTATCTTGTCAAATTGCATTTGTCATATACCTTGTCATGATCAGTTCCTGAACAAATTGATCAGTTCAAATAACATGTGATATAACAAGTGATATTTAGTATTTACCAGGCATGTTCTGGGAGCCTGGCCCACTCAAAGGTTTAATTCATAATCAGTTGGTACGTTGGATTATGGTATTATGGTGATGGTCTGTCAACTGACAGTTACGTTGGTATGGTATTGAATAAATTAAACCTTTAATTTTTCCAAACACCTTGGTCAAGTGTCATCTTTCAATTGTGGCGCATGGTACATGTTAGCTGTAATTGAAAGTGACATGCGCCATCTGGTGTATCTGCAGTAAACTGCAAAGGTGTATGTAAATTAGGTAATGTATGTATCACGTGACCCATGTGTGCTACGTCACTCATTCCCGCGGTAAACTTCAATTCGCGGTCTCCCTTTGTTGGGTTAGGACGGATTCATTTTTCCCACCCACCCACACCTTAACTCTAAGATATGGAAATTAGCTACTGAACTTATGTGCTATCTTGTATGTGTCCGGTTCTTGAATAACCGTATGTTTATCTTGTCAAATTGCATTTGTCATATACCTTGTCATGATCAGTTCCTGAACAAATTGATCAGTTCAAATAACATGTGATATAACAAGTGATATTTAGTATTTACCAGGCATGTTCTGGGAGCCTGGCCCACTCAAAGGTTTAATTCATAATCAGTTGGTACGTTGGATTATGGTATTATGGTGATGGTCTGTCAACTGACAGTTACGTTGGTATGGTATTGAATAAATTAAACCTTTAATTTTTCCAAACACCTTGGTCAAGTGTCATCTTTCAATTGTCACAGATGATCAGGGTCAAGGTCCATTATGGCCAGTTTCATACTGGTAATCTACCTGCACATACCGTGCATTCAATGAGCTAACTGTATACAAATCACACAGTTGCTGCACGGCTCATATAGAGGCAGAGACCCACCGTATCTCCCAGACATGAAGTGAGCTACACACTTTATATGAACACGCTGCGGTTGTTAAGAGATGTACTGCCATCTGGGTGTTACACAAGGAACTAATATACAGGACTACGGCTTACGGGGGGAGGTGAGTGCAAAGTACTGTCTACCGATAGACTGAAGAATACAAGATATATTTTATTCTTACTCAATGTACCGGTTCATTTTATCATTTTCATTTTGTTGAAAGGTCACCTCCAATATTCATAGAAATCACTTGAACTAGTGATTAAACCAGTCCTTACAAAAAAGTTTACCCTGCAGGAGATTCTTCGCATTCTGCTCTGCTGATTTAAAATCTTGCAGGACTGCTGCAGATCCAGGTACTATGAGCCTTTAGAAGTTCCACGTCTTGGCATTAATGCACATTTTTAATCGCACAATAGCGCTATTATCTCTAGGCCTAAAATCAATTTAAATGTTGTTTTACACGCCCGCATTTTCTGGACATGCGAATTTGAGTCGAGGAAGCGTATAGCTGCAGCCTGTGGTTCTGGTGACATCTATAGGCAGTCATAAACAAGGAAGTTTTCGCTTTACATGGCATGGTGAAGATAAATAATTAAGTATCTACTTTTGAGGAGTTTGGGGAACAGTCAGAGTTTTTGATAATCTATACAACAATATATGGTGTTGTCTTGTGCGTTGGTAACCTGTCAGGTCAACACTTTGATAAGTTTTCCCGTGTTATTATTCTATGTCCTTTAGGGTACCTCGGGTCTTTGAGTCATTTAGAAGATCATCATAGGTCTTAATAAAGAAGGATTTATAGGGGTAAGGGTGACTCCGTTACTCAACCATCGTCAGGTATTGGGACCATGAATGGTATCAAGAATTTGGTACTCCATTCTCATCAGTCCTGTGCGCCCCCGGAAGTGTATTACCATTATCACTAAGATAACAGATTCTTTCTTTTCATGTTGCTTCCATTGATACTTCTCCAGCAAGCACAGAGCATTTGGCACAAGTACATGTATATTGGAAGTTTTATGTAAACTTCCGAGTAACCCTAAGTTGGAAATCCTAAGACTATCTGCTTGAACCGATATTTATTGGAATATCGAGCCACACATGGAGTATCATATCCCCCCCCTCCCCATAATCCGTGATTTCATTGTTCGACGTTTGCCCCGATTTTGGAATAAGCAATCTAAAATACTTGGTATGTAAGATATCTCACTTATTTCACTCAACATGCCATTCAGTTGCATGCAATATCGCACATTGGACCTTCACCAACGGTCATTAAGTATATTTAGTTTTAAAGGGATTGTAGTTAAACCAACCTGTATTGTTGGTGTGCGTCTCATTGTACATGGGCAGGGGACCCATGGGGTAAGATGGGCGCTGTCGTGTCTTCCAGGGGAAGCGGGGCCCCTTGTCTGAGGGATGTCTATCCTCGTGGGCATGTATGATAAAGCCTTCCCTGTAACGTGAATCCGGGTTGTCATACGGCCATGCCTCTGCCTCCTCGTCTCCAGGTCCCACACCAGGGGGTGCGATACTCGCTAGTGGCCGATGGTTGGGGATGTACGGCCGGTTTTGTGCGCGCTCCTTCTCAAGGGCATCAAGAAGACGCCCGCGCACATGGTTACTGCGACTGGCAGGGATACCGTTTGCAAACCACTGAAAATAAAAAAGAAAGCAAAGATCAAACATCTGCATAACAACTGTATATTGTCCATAACAATGCTTCTAGGGCCAAACAGAAAACTGCGTTTCGGGGAACATGTTGAAAAATATGAGTAGGGATCACCAGGTATAAAACCTGGGCCTAGGAGGTATGATACTTAACTGCTGGCCTTATGCAAACAGTTGGAGTTTCATTTAAAAATTTTGGTCGACATATGCTTAAAATGATATAAAAGAGATTGGAGAACACTGTGGGCGAGTCGGAATTGGATGATTGTCTAGTGGCCCCAGACTGCATCCTAATAATAATTATGTCCTTCTAGCCACTACACTGTAAATAAAAAATGTCGAAATATATTTTCACAAAGATTCCTTGTACCATTGTACTGCCACCTGGGGCTTCTTGCAAAAACTACACTGGATGCTTGCTATATAATTACAGTAGTTCACTGTTCAGTTCTACACTCAACAGTTATTTTTTACGGTGTAGGTATGATGATATTGTTTCCAATGGTATAACATCCCTTGTAATTGAAGGCATTTGACATATCGGGGGCTCTGTACCCTCGTGTTTTTTTGTTTTTTTTTCATTCTTTTTTTCTCTCTTCTCTTTTCTTTGCCCGATGAGAAGGCCCTGGGGAAAGGTGGACAGACCTGCCCTTCTTACCTCAGGCCAGATATGACACATGGAACCGCATGTAACATTCCTAATTGACATTAATTGGAAATTAGCAAAATTTAGGTTGATGGGATAACAGCGACATCCACAGTAGACCGACAAGGTATATAGGGGGTCAGATTATATAGTTACAATCCCTAGGCCAGGAGGACTGTTTTTATACCTACATAGTAAAAAATAATTCACTGGCAACAGCGGGTGCCAGAGGTTCCCTGTCATTTTAGGGTTCACTGTTGCTCCCAGATTCACCATACAGTAAACAGGGTTTCTCTGTAGATTCTTAACGGGATTGACCATATATTTACGGTGTTTCACTGTTTTATTAGTATGATGTTAGGCTTGTTTTGACAACCTCTCATATATATCCTTGTATCACTTTACATTGTCTACAGTATAGATTTCATCCATGGTTCCAGGGAGATGTTTAGATTTAAAAACTGCTTTCGACATTCAGATTTTGCTGTAGAGATAAAGCATAAGCACATTTTTGCTCATACTTAGTCCCTCATACTTTGGATTGTTCAGGACTAGACGCTGTCCATCATTAGGGGACGACATGTACACCAACTGCTCAGGTCCTTTGTCTGCTGATCTTGCTTTGAATTTAAACCTCACCTATGTGCCTCAAGGACACGTCGAGGGTGAGAGGTCCCGTGGCGTGAAACCCGGACCCGTACACTAGAGGGAGCTAAGGTAGAAATCACGCCCCTACACATTTACCGAGGCAATGGTTCTTTAACATCCGTCACTACATAGGCATAGTGAGAGATGGACAGGCCTGTTTCAAGTCATTTGTCTGCCATGACCGCCGAGAGACTTTCCAGCACAGCCTAGCCAGAGCAGGGAGGAACTCAAACGACACCTTACGGCGACATTTGGAACCACCACTATGCCCCGGCCGGGCCGGGAACCGAACCCACGACCTTACGGCCTGTGAGCGGACGCGCTACCGACTGCGCCACGCCTCCCGACATCTGCTGATCATAGACCGCTCTGGGTGTATGGTTAGAAATGTCACTGGGAATGGTGTTGCAAATTTCCATTTTGAATTTCTTTATATGGGCCCAGTATATAATCATATTTCTATCTCTCTACAGATTACTTGTCTATGAAAAGGCAGAGTATATGATTAATGCAGTTTGATCCTACCTATTTTCAATATTTTTTCCATGTTATCAGGGAATTGACATATCTTACTTCTCCATGTGGTCATTGTGTTCCATCTAGTGACATTCAAACAAACTACAGATTACAGGATTTCACTGTAAACTTAACTCACTTCATAAAGTTGCAACATAAAGAGATGTCAGTGGACCTCCTTAGGGTGAAACATTGTCATTTTAGGGGATATCATCATGTTTTTTTGTGTTGTTTTCAATTACGGGGTTTACTTTTAAATTTGACAGAGTTTCAGCACTAAATTTAGGCATATTTATAACAGTGTAGTGATTTTTTAGGTAGGGTAGGTCGGATATTTTCTTTTGATCATTCTTTCTAGTATTATGTTTTTGTAATGCCACAAAGGAAATGTAGCCGTAACACACAAAAGACTAAATTGAAATAGAGGAAATGACCCAAAATCATGTAATTTCTTCAAAATTGAATAAGAAGGCTAGGGCCATACCTGTTTTCTTTAGGTAGGGTGAGCTAACCCCAAACACACATTTTTTCCGTTTGGCTTTACATACAAAATGTCTATCTGAAATATCGGCAATATAGAAATCAGTTACAATGGTTAAGAAAAAATAGAAATAAAGGAAACAAAAATGCTATGCGAGGTCCACGTTTTTTCATCGGGGTGGCCGATGATACCAAAATTGGGCTGATAAAACATCTACTATAACACAGGACATTTATATCAAGTACAGATGTACCATCAAGAGGTTGAAGTATTATAACGTGCTTCTATTAGATCTAGAAATATAGACCGTTTATCTTGTCACCAGGTCCTGGCTTGCTCCTAACCTGTGGGTGATGAAAACCTCGTCATCCTGTTCTTATGGGTGTCATGTAATACTCGTGGTGTACATAACTCGTACTTCCTCAAACGGACCGTTCCAGATCGGATGGTGTACATAGCATATAGACAATAAGTATAAAAAGGTACCCCTTTTCCACTTGAATACCTTAATAAATTACCTGAAGGAGCGTTAACAGAGGACAAATCCAGAAAACAAGTGTCTTCAAAATTTCATCCATTAAGATCAATCGTAGCTTCTGAAGTTCCTTCTAGGACCAATATTTTTTTTTAATTCTTTCAGTATTTATAAGCCCCTTAAAAGGTACCCTCTTGGTCCTAGTTGAGGAGCCAGCTCCTGGTGTTGAAAGCAGTGCTGGTGTTGAAAGCAGCACAAGGTATGAGATATGGATATGGGTATTTTGATAGTGCTGAATCTGGATCTGAGGTGCGTATCTTCATATCTAGGTCAGAACAAGGTCAAATTAAAGGTCAAAGGTCATGATCTGGTATTTACTATAAAACAGAGAGAGGGCCTTGTTCCATTCATTAACACTAGAGGTCCTCAGTGCATGGTGGTTTCCCCATGCAATGGTATCCAAAGTTGATTAAGATGCATATCAATAGCATTGTGGCCTTAGGCCATTATTTTGACCTTGTTCCGAGCTAGATATGAAGATACGCACCTCAGATCCAGATTCAGCACTATCAAAATACCTAGATTCATATCTCATACCTTGTGCTGCTTTCAACACCAGCACTTTTGTAAATATCGACATTTGAGCAGGCTGGCGCCCCAAGTATCCGTATTAGTCGCAAATGTGTGCCTTATAACTTTGCAATGGCAAATTTATAGTGTGGGTACTGTAGCTTTTTGGGAGAAAATGCGATCTATCCAATTAGATGACTGTTATTTTTCATGGACGGGGTTACAAGAACCCTGTTGAACAGTCATACCAGCTAGGTTTGCACGCGGGCAGCAAGTGCACCGTGCACCATGTGCCCCAAAGGAGAGGGACACTTATTATGCAGTGCGCTCATACAGAGTTAGGGTAGAAGGTTTTACTCACGTGAGCACCTTGTGAGAATTGCCCCATAGGATGCTGGACTGCTCCATATATACACTAATATTATAAACGCTCTTTAAATTTCTCCCATCCACCACTTGTCCTCTGCAGCACAGACCTCACTGTGCATGCGCCCTTCTTCCCTGCCTGGACGATGTCCTTCACCTGCAGGTCAGTCTCATTGTGATGCCATCAACAGTGACCAGTGGGTGATAGGAACTGACAGGGTCTTCTGGCCTCACCCATGCCCCGCGGACAACCGCCACAGATGGCGCCACGTGAGTGGGGAGACGTGCAAGATGACGTTCTGTGACGTGGCGAACACATGGCCATGACGTATTGACTAATCTGACTTATTACGTATTGTCTGCATGCTTTATAAGTTTGCCTAAGCTAGTCGCCTTAATTGATCCACCAATTATTATGGATCAGATCAAGCAGGTTAGCATTCCCAGGTGGTTGGAGGCGCCTTACGTCTCAGCTTAAAACCACGGCATGTAGACTTTATATCCATAGAGGGCCGATATACATAGGGAACCGGCACATACTGTCTACGCCAGCCATCGTTATAACCCATTACCATCTGAAGACTCAACTAGGAATCAATTATGTATCACTAGTTGAGAGCTGAAATGACGACTATTTGCGTCAGGAAGCAATTGCTTAACACACTACAACTACTCACCTTCAAATCGTAGTGGGGACCCTTAATTTAGTGACATTACAGCCCAATAGTAGTGGTCATGTAGCGTCTTCAGACTGTCCTACCAAATGCAATGTAATAATTACATAAGTGCTGATCATACAGAGCATGTATATGGCACAGCCTACCATTGCCGGCATTAAGTTTTTGGGGTTGAAATTAAATCGTAGTGACTGTGTGCAATCTAAGTGCTTTATAAGAAATGGCCTTTAGGTCGGGCCTGAGACTTATCTTGGAATATTGTAGTAATGTGCATAGATTTAGTAGAGGTAAACAATGATAATCTGCCCTCATGCATTATACATGTGCACATGTGTATATTTATTTGACTGTTCATCATGTGTGATATGAAGCATCACACACACAGTTCATGTGCTGACATTACATAGACGCGGGATACCGCTTTGCACTGTTAGAGTGCTATAACTATATACATGTAATAGTATGGAAGGCCGGTGCGACATGCTATTTGCTATTTGTCATTTTCCGTTTGCCATTTTCCGTTTGCCATTTTCCAATTGCCACTTACATCTTGCCATTTGCCAATTGTTGTTTAAAGTTATTGTCATCTGCCATTTGCACATTGCCACTTTAATATGTTTTGCCATTTGCCAATCGTTATTGTCATTTGCTGTTTGCCAATTGCCACTTGAAGCTTGCCAATTGCCATTTGCCAATTGTGGGTTTACTAATTGCCAGTTATGACTGTACATGAGTTCCTTTTTTGCCATTTCAAAGTTTTCAGCTATCATTTCAAGTCTATATCAAAATTAAGTGGCAAATGGCAACCGGGGCACCCATTGAGACTAGCAATCAGCAAAATCTTAGTGGCAAACAGCAATTGGCATGACACTGTAATTGGCAAATGGCAATTGACAAATGGCAACTAGGCACCAGGGGCATACAACTGGCAACTGTTAAATGCATGTCGCACCAGGAGGCTCTGACTCTGGAGGCCTGAAATACTGGTAGATATACGGAGTCCTTAGTCCCACTTAGTTCTGGTCCGGGAGGAGAAGACGCTATGTGGTCCATGGGGTGAAGGCATGGGAGGGAGGGAGGGAGGGAGGGAGGGCTGGGCTCCGTGTAACATTCTAGGGTCCGTAGGGTGGTGGGTATTGCATGTGCCGGGGGGAATTAGCTGGCATCCTCAAGTGTCTAGGAGCTTGGCACACCGTGGTCCCGGTCACCCCATTCCGAGCTGCTCATTGATTGTAGATGACTGAGGCTAACCACTCTAGCTGTACTTGTTATCTTCAACTTAGTGAAGGAGAGTGTTTGGCTGATAAGGAGTCAGTATGTTAAGCGGTTAGATACCACATAGACCAATCGGTGTAGTATGATTGTTTGCTGCCCTCTCTAGATCATTACATGTGACCGAGGTAGCCATACCCTCACAAAACAATAAAGGTTGAATCCCACATGGCGAAATATGGCTTCAGTATCTCTGCGATTTTGTCTTTTGCATTGCATGGCCCTTTCTGAGGCCATACAATGCAAGGGGTACTGCAAACTTGACCAAAAACCACTGTAGGACTTGGGATAAGTTGAACAATCCTTGCATTTTATGGCCTCCAAAAGGGCCATCCAACGCAACAGACAAAATCGCAGAGATATTTAAGCTATATTTCGCCATGTTGGATTTGACCTTAAAAATACCTACCTTGCAGGTATTCTCTCTTCATTCTATAACATATAAATGATTGCATTTCCACTGTAGCTGAACACCATACTTTACTTTATGTTAAATACTCCGTGCTGGTAAATATATTCAGAAGTCAACTTATCTACCCCCTTGACAAGTATTTTACCTGACGTTATGTTAATGAATTAACTATAATTAAATCAAAAACCATAATATTAAAATCCCTAAGGAAACGACCCTTAATGCAACTCGGTTGAAGTCAGTACGGTCATCCAAGTATCGAGCAGTTAAATATGCATCTAAATCTCATATTGAAGAACCAACGGTTCAACTCTCTTTTGTTATGTAAGCCTACAGGGGTTATTTGACCACAGACGCTTTTCTAGAATTTACCGTATATTGCTTCTAGTGTCATTTGACAATCATTATTGTATATTGTATCAATTTGATTGTCATATCGACATGTTTGATAACACCTGGGCCTGGGCTAAAACATTTCCCAGGATAAATGAATGAATTTTCAACTTCAACTTCATGTCGATTTACCCAAAGAACTTCAGAACTCATCTTCAGAACTCAATGATAAAGCTGGTTCAGCTAGCTGATGGAGACAAGACAAACGCCTTGCAAATAAAAGTCCATGGTCCAGTGCATCATTATTCAAAAATGAATCTCAGAGCCTGTGAATACAGGCCCGAGGTTCAGTGCATAGAATGCTCTTAGCATGGAATGCTCTTAGTTCTGATTTAAGGAACACCAGAAACCACTAAGCGGTCTGCCATTATAACAGCCTGCAGATGGTATTCTGCTTA